>CM075505.1:13800286-15000286 GCA_037950675.1 Hypophthalmichthys molitrix
GACCTGAAAAGGTAAACTACACAAAAACACATTTGCATCATATGATTTAATCACTTATGATAGTGGGGTGAAGCTTATACAAAAACTTTTCATAATTACTCATTAAATACTGATGCTAAAATAATACTTATCAGTGGTATAAGCATATTTGTTGATATGTGGCTTATAGAATGTTATGTTATTTTTTAGTTTGTTGTAACAAAAAGAAACATTCATAACAGATGGATATGTGTATAGGACCAAAAATGCATAAGATATGCACCCTTTAAAAATTTCTTTGAATAACATTTTGAGTATGTAGTAACTTTTGTTGCTCTAAAAATAATCAGTATACATGTATATTTAATTTATACAATGAAGAGAAGACTAAGCAGTGTTTTATTATTCAGTTTCTGTTGTTAAACCTAATGTAGGCCTACCTGAAACCCCTGGTTTACACTGATGTTAAAATGACACTTACTTTTTATGTAATGCTACAGTAAAACTTCACTTTCAGAAGTTGTAAAGATGCTTTTTTCTTACAAAAAGAATGTGAAACATGTATGTTGGATATATCATTTTCAAGTTTTTAAATATCATTGCATTTTCAAACGAATCTAGTGAGTCAATGATTCAATGACCCCATTCATAAAGACAGACGCTCACTCTGTTCCTGAATGAAGCAGCCTTTTGATCGAATCGATTGAATGAATGATTCAAAGACAGTGACTTGCCGCCCCTTACTGGCGGTTTTAGTTTCATTTTAAAGTATCATTTCAGTTATTTGAATCATTATTTGAAAATTAATTTTAAAAATTAATTATTTTGAAATTAATCATGGTTTACTGTGAATACCGCATTTTTACAATTGCATCAGTTTCTGAACAGTTTGGATCATGCTGCATCCACATTGACCGGTGTGTCATTTATAACCAAAAAACACTGAGTGCACCTTTAATGATATTAACTTATTTAATTTAAATTGCTTTATGGATATTACAGAATATTCGAGTTCCGGAAGATTATTGGCAACAGGGAGAGGTGTAAAGATCTGGTACAGAGGGACTACCCAATATTTATTGACAAAGTAAGAGACACTTTTTAAACAATTTATTATTGTTGTTGTTAGTAACTATATTAGAGGCATATATATTATTTTGTTAGCACATATATACTATTGCATGAAAATTGAAATTGCATAATGACCCATTAACCGTGTTACCGCTGTGCTCAAAGGTAGAAGATCAAACAGATTGCAAAATTCACAACGGTCATTTCATATCACCACTGGAGCACTTTGTCCCGGGCATCTTGCCAGCTGAGTCCGTCAAAGCCCGGTAACCAAAACAAATCACCCACAAACACTAAATGCAAATGTGAAGGATTAATGAGACTTATTGTGTGGCTTGTATTCGAAGTTCTTTCAAATGAAGACATTTTGTTTCAACTTAACCACCAGATTCCAGTTCATTGTACCTAAGAAATGGAAGAGACACAGACCAGTCTGTATTCACCTGGCTGGAACAGGAGACCATGTGAGTGTGCAGAAACTGGTGTTGTTTGCCTGTGCTTCTATTCAATCTCATCATCATTGGTGAAGTTTTTCTTAGTGATGGAACTAAGCTTAAAACTTAAATGGAACTTCAAAAGTTCAAAAAATTATTATTATTATTTTAATTAACACTTTTATTCATCAAAGATGCATTAAATTGATTAGAAGTGACAATAAAGACATGGTATAATGTTACAAAAGATTTCTGTTTCAAATAAATGTCCACAAAAATATTAAGCAGCAGAACTGTTTTTAACATTGATAACAATAAAAAATGATCAAAAAACAAATCAGCATATTAGAATCATTTAAGGATCATGTGACACTGAAGACTGGAAATTCAGCTTTAAATCACAGGAATAAACAATTTTAAAATATATTCATATAGGATACAGTAATTTTTAATTGTAATAATATTTTACAATATTACAGTTTTACTGTATTTTTGATTAAATAAATGCACCCTTGGTGAGCGTAAGAGACTTTTTTCGGTAACATATAGTTACTATTGTAATACTAAAAGTTAGTTTTGCATAGTTACATGTAACTAACCCTAAACCAAACTAATCATAATTATATAGTAAGTGCATTTAATTAATTACTATCACTATGATTGTATAATTACACTGTAACAAGGATACTTTAAAATAAAGTGTAACCTATTTTTTATTAATCATTATTGGATTTTTAATTGTTCATGCATATTTTTCTTGTTTTTAAATGTAATTATATTTGTTGTCATTTAACAGTTTAAACAAATCTCAAAATGAATATTAATTTTTCATAATGTACATAATAATGTTGTGATGCCTATGTCTCTAGCATTTAAAATGATAAGTTTTATTAATTATCTTTTTATTTTCATATATTTTATGTTTTAAAAATGATAAAACTATTAAATAGTATTTAGTATTTGATGTTATTATGTATCAATTATCGGCCATAAGTTGAAAATAATTATTGACCTATCAGTATCAGCTAGAATTGTACTTGAATTTGATGCATCTCTATTTTTTTTCCCCCAGTTTTTTTGGAGAAGGCGAACACTAATGGCCAGACCGATGGTTAAAGAATCAGGGATGGCGTCTCTTCTGTTGGAGAATCCTTATTATATCCTTATAAATGCTAAACTTCAGACATATTATATCCCTAATATCAAAATGTACTAGATCTCATCTAACACCTCCTTAACTCTGAGCCATACATGGATATAGGAAACCTAAAGACCAACTGTGAGTGTTTGTTTACTGGCAGCAGCTGTGATGAAGCTATTGTTGTTTATGTCTTTGTTGTATGGAGCGTTAGTATGAACAATGTATGGTTACAATGTATATGATTTGCGTTTAATGCAGTCGCTCGAGTCTGAAGAACGTATCAGACCTGTTTGTGATGGGTGGAGCATTAATCCTGGAGTCTGCGGCGCTGTTACACTGGTTGGAGCGAGAGGGTTTCTGGCCTCTGGGCATGACTGGCATTTCTATGGGTGGACATGTAGGTTCTTTGTTTCTTTATGTTGTTTCCAATCAACTGTGTTTAGAAGAACCTATTCCATATCCTGTATAACCAAAATCTATTGATGATTTGTTGACTCATTTTCTTCCTAGATGGCATCATTAGCTGTAACAAACTGGCCCAAACCAATTCCGCTTATACCTTGTTTATCCTGGACGACTGCTTCAAGTGTTTTTACCACAGTAAGATTTAAACAACTGTTTTAGCATCATATTGTGCTGTATTAATGTTGCCTAAAGTCATTTTGAAGTCAAACTTGTCAACAATATCAAGTCAGTTGTTTTTGGTCAATATTAAGTTTTAAATGTGAATGTTGACTTTACTTTTTAGTTTAAATGCAAATTTTGATCTATTAATGATCAATAACTATAAATCCTCCCAGAATTTACTGCTTATTCAGCAGATTTATAAAATGTAAGACTCTGTGGCAGCAAAAGAATGTAAAGCATCAATGGCATTAGTGCTGAAAAGCTCATGCATTTTAGTTTATATTTCTCAGAAAATGAAAAAAGAAAGTGAAAGAAAATGTGTAGCAATTGTTATTTTAGTAACATTCAGAAACTATTATTAGTTTTTAAAAATACTGTTTTTTAATATAAGGGGGCGTTTACACAATACTGTTTTCAATTAAAAACGGAAAACTTTTTATGCCTTTTTCCCACTTTTTCCCACACACCTGAAAATGCAAACTTTTGAAAACGGGTTTCAAAATGCAGTTTTTAAAAACGATACCATTATTGTCTCTGTGTAAACTACAAAAATGAGTCTACGTTAAGTCGTAATGTTTCTTTACAAAGTGACATCGCCAACTACTGGCCTGGCGGTATAATACAGCGTTACAGGAAATGTTTTGACTATGTGGCATCTACTCAAAACAACACAAAGGAAAAACTTTTCTGTTGTCGTGTAAATGAAAAAGTTTCATGCATATTTTGAATTAGTTTTTATTTTTATATTTCCTTTTTTATTTAAAAATGTTACAAATTGTTATATTTTTGTGATTTTTTTTTTTTTTTTTTTTTAGTTTTTTTTTTTTGTCAATATTGATTTTATGTTGTCATCATTTACTCACCCTCTAAGCCTGTATGAATTTCTTTCTTCTGTTGAACACAAAAGAAGATATTTTACAGAAAGTTGGTATCCAGACAGTTGATGGGCCCCACTGACTTCCATAGTAGGAAAAAAAAAATACTATGGAAGTCAATGGCTACCATCAACTGTCTGGTTACCAACATTCTTTAAAATATCTTCTTTTGTGTTCAACAGAAGAAAAAAAAAGTCATTAAGGTTTGAAACAACGTGAGTGTGAGTAAATGATAACAAAATTGTCATTTTTGAGTTAACTATCCATTTAAGTTATTTTAATACATCAAGTTAAATTAAAAATAAAAATGAGTAATGTTGCCTTTGCAACTATCTAATAAAAGATACGTTTAAGTTTTCTTTTATTTCAATTCATATTGCAAGTAACAATTTTTTTTTTTTGTTGTTGTTTGTTTTAGTTTTAGTTTTAGTTAATTATTATAATCCTGGTATGTAGGGACTTCCCAGGACCTAAAGGCAGTATTAGTCACTTAGCTATTGAACTTTGTGACTGTGAATACCTTTAAATCTTCATTCCAGTGTCAATGAATTGATAGCATCAGAACATAGTAATATAGACATCACCAAGTGTCACTCATTCCCATTTACAATTATTCATTCATGAATAATTCAGTTGGGTGTCTTAACATCAGACTTAATAACTCTTTACTCTTTTATTCTGCAGGGTGTTTTAAGTCGAGCCGTGAACTGGAGTGAGCTGGAAAAGCAGTATGCAGCACACACAGTCTATGAGGAAGAAATCATCAGTATGCTGGAGTATTGTGGGGTAGGCATGTTATTCTGTGGTAGAGTTTTGCTGTGATTTAGCTTGTTTCTATATGAAGGACACCACAAAAGATCACAGTGGAAGATATGATTTGTTGCTTGCTTATTGTATCACATGACTGATGTTGAAGGTGCAACATTTTTGACAAATTACTTGCTGTGACACACCCTTGATTTTCAGACAGACTCTTTCCGGATGGGCCAGGAATTCGTAAAAAATGCCCCAGGCAGCTTTGACAGTCTCTCTGACCTGGATCTTGCCCATGACCTTCTTGACATTCACTCGCCAGAGAGGGACCAGCAGATAGGGCTGCGCTCCTCGTGTTCTCAGCCCGGGACTGGAGGTCACATCTCAGACACAGCTCTGCTGATGAGGCGAAGAGAGAGAGACGGACTGGATCAGATGCTGTCCGCTGTGAGCAGCAGCGGGCCTCATTTGGACATGCTACATGCTAAGAGCATCACCTATGGGGCCGGCCAGCGGCAGTCGCTGCAGCGGGAGTCTCTCTGCTTCATGAAGGGCGTGATGGATGAATGCACACACATCGCCAATTTTTCAGGTACTAAATCTGTTTTGTTTTGGATGTGGTTTGGCTTGTGTTCCTGTGTTTGATCCTCTTTCTTTTTTGCTAACTTTGTCTTCAGTGCCTGTGGATCCCAGTCTGATCATTATAGTCCAGGCAAAGGAAGACGCTTATATTCCCCGCACTGGAGTTCGCAGCTTACAGGAAATCTGGCCTGGCTGTGAGGTTCGCTACCTCAATGGAGGTCACATCAGCGCCTACCTTTTCAAACAAGGACTGTTTCGGTAAGCACAGTCAAATTTTAGTTTAAATGGATAGTTTACCCAAAACCTGTATGACTTTCTTTCTTCTGCAGAACACAAAAGGATAACATTTTTGAAGATGTTCTGGATATTTTTTTCCATGCTGTTACAATGAAGCAGAAGCATTCAAGTTTCAAAAAAATTACGCAAAAGCATCATGAATCATTTAGTCAGTGAACAAATCATTCAGAGTGGTTTTATAAACCAAATCAACAGATTCATTGAAAAGGTCCAGTTCAAAGGAATGATTCCTTCACAAATCTCAGCTTCTCTTATGAACGTAGTTAGTCTGGAAGTTGAGAGTATTAGTGAATAACAGGTTTCTCACAAGCAATGACATCAGAAATCTTAAATATACACAAATTATATGCACTACATTCATGATTCTTTGTGGTGCTTTTGCATATTTTTTTTCTGTCCTGGGGTATATAGTGGTTTTTTTTGTTTGTTTTTTTTGTTTTTTTTTATGAATTATGAAGTATTCCTTTAATAGTGATCAATGTTAATAATGTGGTTAAACTGTAGCATATTGCTTGTAATCAAGTAAATGAACCGTATGTCCAATAATTGTAAATACATGTATTAACTTTTGAATTTCATGCGTGATTGTTGACTTCTAGGCAAGCAATTTATGACGCCTACGACCGGTTTCTTCAGAAGTATTCCAGCTCATAGCCATGGATTTTTGGGACTCAGCACTGAAAGTATGTGGAGATGGAGAAGACTATGTAACTGGAATTAAAAACCTAGCGCCACCAAAGGGAGGCAGTGTGCAGCGGTTGTAATGACAGAACTGTTAATCTGTGTGGTACACCTCAAAACTCAGTGACCTGAAGTCAACTTACATGTGCTCAACCCATACGAAACCTTGTCTTCCTGACCTCACTGCCTTTAATCATATATATATATATAACTATATAATCATGACTGAAACACAATTCACTAAACGAGATAAAGACGTGCCTCCAAACTATAATTCACTCACACATCAAGGTGTCTTTAAAACTCTTAATGAAGCAGATCCCTGAAAATATAAATATTTGAATTGTAAGGAAAATAAATTAACTATTGCAGTCTATTTTTTTTTTGTTTCACCAACATAGAATATCCTAATTTTTAGAGCAAATGTTTGCTGGTTTTTATAAAATATTGCATCAGGAAAATGGCCTTTTCATGGGCAGACCATTGTTTTAACCTCAGAAATGGGGAAAAAAAAAAAAAAAAAGTTTCACAAATTCAGGTGAGTTGTACTTAAACAGATCTTTAGCAATGACTGGTGCTCAATTGAGACTTGAACACAATTCAAAATATACTTTTTCTGTGAACTGCATTCTTAAAAATCAGTGCTGCATGTATTTCAGTCTCTTTAAAGGGTTAGTTCACCCAAACATGAAAATTCTGTCATTAATTACTCACCCTTGTGTCGTTCCACATCTTCTCTCATCTTCAGAACACAAATGGAGATATTTTTAATGAAATCTGAGAGGTTTCTGTCCCTCCACAGAGATCCAATGCAACTACCTCTTTCAAGGTCTAAAAAGGTAGTAAAGACATTCAAGTAATCCATGTGGCTCAAGTGATTTAAAGGGTTAGTTCACCCAAAAATGAAAATGTTATTTATTACTCACGCCGCTCTACACCCGCAAGACCTTCGTTCATTTTCGGAACACAAATTAAGATATTTTTGATGAAATCCGATGGCTCAGTGAGGCCTGCTTCGCCAGCAATGACACTTCCTCTCTCAGGATCCATAAAGGTACTAAAATCTTTAAATCAGTTTATGTGAGTACAGTGGTTCTACCTTAATATTATAAAGCCACGAGAATATTTTTTGTGCACCAAAAAAACTAAATAATTACTTTTTAACAATATCTAGTGATGGTTGATTTCTAAACACTGCTTTGGAGCGTTACGAATCTTTTGTGTTGATACGAATCTTCAGTGATTTGAATAGCGTATCAAACCGCCAGACTGCTGAAATCGCTGATTTGATTCGTAAAGCTCCGAAGCTTCATGAGGAAGTGTTTTGAAATCAGCCATCACTAGATATTGTTAAAAAGTCATTATTTTGTTGTTTTGGTGCACAAAAAATATTCTCCTCGCTTTATAATATTAAGGTAGAACCACTGTACTTACATGAACTGATTTAAATATGTTTTTAGTACCTTTATGGATCTTGAGAGAGGAAGTACCTAGCTGTCTATGCAGGCCTCGCTGAGCCATCGAATTTCATCAAAAATAATTTGTGTTACAAAGATGAACGAAGGTCTTACGGGTGTAGAACGATAAAGAAAGGTGAGTAATAAATGACATTTTCATTTTTGGGTGAACCCTTTAACCTCAGTTTTATGAAGTGACACAAGCTTTGTTTGCACAAAAAAAAATAATTTATCACTACAAAAATATTGATCTGCAACGCGTTCTCATGTGTTTTGTGTTCACGCGAGAGCTGACGTTGTGTGAATACACTTTGGATAATATTATTTTGTAAATAAAGTGGTAAATTGTTTTTTTTTTGCGCAAACAAAGCACCTGTGTCGCTTCATAAAATTTAGGTTAAACCACTGGAGTCACATGGAGTACTTTAATGATGTCTTTACTGGACCCTGATAATGGTAGCTACGTTGGATCTCTATGGAGGGACTGAAACCTCTCGGATTTCATAAAAAATATATTCATTTGTGTTCCGAAGTTGAACAAAGGTCTTACGGATGTGGAACGACACAAGGGTTAGTACTTAATGACTGAATTTTTATTTTTGTGTGAACTATCCCTTTAAATCCTAAACACTGCCAAATGCTACAGTAACAACTAATAATCCTAATGTTTGAATAGATTGAAATGTTTTATGTATTACTACTGTCACTTGATCTGATCTGTCATGTTTTGTCATTTGTTTCATTTCATTTGTTTCTCCACTCTAAAATAAAAAGGAAATCCTAAATACTCAAATGTCATTCTTTTTCTTCAAAATAAAACTTATAAACTAACTGCTAAATTCCCAGTCACAAATGCTGACTGAGAAATATCATAATGACCTTATATGAGAGTCGGATATACTGAACAAATATACTGTAAGATATGCAAGACAATATTATGTCAAGTATCAGGAATTCTCAATGTTTTTTTTTTTTCTGCAGCATACAACAATGGTGAACAAAATGGACAAATTAAGTTTTATTTATTTATTTACATATGCAGAACACAAGAGAAGCAATATGGAGGCCTTTATATCTGTTTGACAAAGGGAGATGGAGGGTGAGAATCACTGGAGTATCTTTATAAACAGACAATATATATTTAAGACATTTTATGAATAAAGTGTATGAAAAACATAATGGCTCATCTACAGGGCTTGACATTAACATCCTCCAAATGCGGGTAGATTTCAGCTGTGGTGGGTAAGACAGCCACTCCCTCTAGCCACATTTTGGCGGGTTGAATATAATTTCAGCCTACAGGAAAATGTTTCATAAAAATTAATTGAATTCACAAATAAATAAAATGAGATTTGCTAATAAAAAACATTCACAAATATGTTTTTATGTCACAAGCACAACTCTTGCCTGCATTTATTTGTGAATCACCACCTGTACATTTGTGAATTGCTTTTTGTGCATTTGTGGATTCTGAAACAATTCTAGCATCAAGACTGCAGACAAATCCACAAATAGGTCGACTCCACCCACCAACTACTCAAGCCAATCAGATAACGGCCACATTGCGTTGACCAATCGCAGCACACTTTTGCTACAACCAATCACGTTTTGCTTTACAATTGGGGGCGGTTTCATACTGCATTGACTTAGAAAGGAAGTAGAGGGTTCTTAAACAATGGTACAGTAAAAGAGGTTTAAAATGTATATTTCGTAAGACCATTAGACTGTGTGTCAAGCCAAGCCAAACTATTATATTTTATGCGCCATTTAAAAATGCCAGAGAAACAGTGCTCTGTTATGGGAACAACAAAGGTATATTGGATATAGATGCATCACGTTATTCAAGATATCTGTCAGTATATTACGTCCATGCATTCAGCAGTCCAATTAAATACTTGTCTGTCATTAATGTTAATCAAACAACAAAGATGTTAAATAAATGTATATATGTTAAATAAACCTATATCTAAAAAAAAAAAATTTACTAAATTTAAAAATTTAAATTTACTATTTGTAATTTGCTTCTTTGTTCTTTTTATATAGCCTAACAAAAATAACTTTCTCATAAATTTCTCATTATGCTTATATTGCCCACCTGTACATACCAACCGATATACAATGTAGTCTTGATTTTGGTGATCAATCTGCATTTGAAAGTATCTTGTAAATCAAGTAAAATGACTCAAAATCAAGTAATTTAAGGATGTCAAAATCAACTTTAATCATATAAAATGTAATTTCCCAACAGCAAAATTGTGGCCATTGAAAATGCGTGGCTGGTAACTTTGGAAAACCACTAGCCACAGTGGCTGATGAGCAAAAAGGTTAATGTATATATGTCAAAGTATATACATTAACTGCTCATCTATATCATTTAATCACCCAGAATTACCAACTAACAAAATAAGATATGGAATATGAAATTAAGTAAAAGTATGGTTATCTGAGTGATTTAAATGTATAACAGGGTAAAGTATATTCATGTACTGTGTATAGTTTTTTTTATATATATATTTTTTAATACAGATAAAGTTTTGTATGACAGATGGGTTCAATAATGGTGCAATGTAAAATAAAGTATAATGATTAATAATTATATAATGTATAATAATAAATAATATAAGTAATTAAAATGAACAAAAAAAATCATAATATTTTTAACCACAACATAAGGGCATACAAAATAGATATTTTATTTTAATGTATATTTTGACTGGTGTTACTTCCCATCAAAGAACAAATTTGCATGTATGTATTACGTATTAAAGCTGCACGTGATTACTATGTTGATATTTCTCCTTCAATCCTGCACTACAGTAGTTTGACTTACTGTACTCTGTCACCTGGAAATATTGCCCTCATTAAAAATGGAGTCCTTGGTTTTTACCAACCTTACTGAAGCCGTTTGCCATCAGTACGTGTGACCCCTGAACCTGCTCGAGTGTGTGTGTGTGTGTGTGTGTGTGTGTGTGTGTGTGTGTCAGCCCTCCGCCATATTCACTGTTGTCTTGCCTTGAGAAAGAACAGAGAGCATTCGCGACTGTCCACAAGAACCGAAACTGTGTTTTTACATCGGACCTGGAGACCAGCCGACGGGCATAATACGGACTAAAGCGATGGCGAGGAAAAAAAGCAAGCAGCAGGGCGTCGGGGCCAAGGATTTAGTGTCGGGACAGCAGCAGCAGAGCCTGTCGAAGAAGCCCGGCGATGCGGGAGCAGCAGCAGCAGCGGCGGCAGCAGGCGGCGGCGCTGGCGGTGGAGGAGATGCAGGAGCGAGCAGGACCAATCAGGTAGCTAATGCTAACACGTCCATCCAACCGTACACCTCCTCGAGCCGGTTCGCGCTGTTAGCGACTTGATTTTTAAACTATTTTAACGGGCGCTTTATCTAGGGCTCTATTGCACGTGCAGTTATTTGTGTTTTCGCGCTTATTTTGCGTTTTGTAGCGCCTGATTAGCGATGTCCGAATCATGAACGACTTGTTCTTTGGAGTCGGATCTTTTATGATTTGGTTGAACCGATTCACAAAATCAGTCTAAACGATTCGTTAACGAATCGGACGGAATCAACTGCAAAAACAGCCCTTTTTAGAAATATACGATTCGTAGTGAGCTGAAGATTTTAGTGATGGGGCGAAGAATAATTCATTTTAAATGCCCAATAAAAGAAATGTTATAAAACCACAATGGAAATATGTTTTCGATTTGATTAAATGACAGTCTCAAAAAGATTTAAATTTTAATAAATAGCGTTTTATTTAAATAATAACATTTTTAAAAAAGACTACTTAAATATGTTAATTTTATTATACTTTAATGTCAATGCAAATTATATTTAAATTATAAAATGACTTTGAATCATGTCTAAAACAAAGGACTAGGAAACCTGGAATTACACTTTTTTTTTTTAAATCTTATAACGTAAAAAAAGAATGAAAACAACTTAAAATACATCAAAAACATTAATAAATAGATATATGTGTAGTTTGCATATATGTATATATTTATGAGGGACCATGTATTGACGAAATTACGTCCCGACGTAAAAGAATCCCAGAATCAGTTTTTGAACCGCTTCTTTGAAACTAACTCTTCGAAAGAACCGTTTCACGGAAGTGAATCGGATTTCCCATCACTACTGCACGGGCGCAGCAGCACTAGCTCGCTCGCCACCTATGCAACGATATAAATAAATAAATGTGTTGCCTTCACAGCGTTTTGATAGCCCCAAGCAGTGCAGTACCTTACATCTGAATGTTTTATACGATACTGATTGTTTAGGTATAGCTGGTTCAAGAAAGCTAAACGAAAGTCCGTGAAGCACAAAGCTAACAGTGTGTTGCTGTCGTCTACTGCTGTGGCTACTAAATTATTTCTGTAGAGATCAAGCTAAAGCGGCGCTACTAACCCAGCCACAGTCTCATTTGATGCGCTGACATAATTACCATGTGTTAAGGCATTAAATGACTTAAGAGGCATATTTACTATGTGTCAAGGGTTACATTATTGCCATACGGTTCAATTCTGACTGCATTTCATGGTTACCAACCTGCTAATATGACTGTTATTATCTGCAGCACTCTAAATGTTACACTTGCAATGCAAAAAAAATAAAAAACATTAATAACGTTAAAATGTTTGAGCTTATGCATTCATTTAACACAGCTTTTGCCATGTTTGGATTGTGTACAGTGGAGTCTCAATGTTTGGTATTTGTTGTGGTGGGTTACAGTAGTCTTGCTGACCCTGAACCTTTTTATGTTTTTGTAATAATTTTATTTGGAAGTTCAAAAACCTAATATTTCTAATATGATTTATGTGCACGGTTCTGTTTTACAATTTAACAACTTATTTGCAAAGAATCATGCTTTATTTATTGAGTTCCTGCTACAAAAAGCTTTTCCCGCTGACCAGTCAGTCACTGACTTGACAGACAGCATGAATATTTTTTTATGAACTGGTTTCAGACAGGCTTTCAGAACACTATAACATTATTTCTAATGATCTATAACAAATTAAAATAAGCTTTAGATATAACCAAGCAAATATTTAATGTCTGCAGTTCTTATTTCTTTGTAGAAATTGAATTATAATATTTGGGGGGAAAAAAATGTATAAACCCATTTAACTTGATTTTACTCCGTTGGATGCCATTTTTTAATTTTTCTACCGACCACTGAACAACTTGCACAGGATTGTGGAATATGTATGGTTTCCATGGTCATTAATATCTGGAATTTTTGATATTCTCTAATTTTCCCCTGCATTTTTTGACTTTCAGGCATGAAAACGTCTTGAAAATTAATAGATATTTATAATTGTTTGGTTTCAAATGCAGAGCTCATTACATCCTGTCTATCTGTTTTTGTTAACTCATTTCCTCTGGTCAAACAGTCCATGCACACATGCTGCTTGCTGTGTCATCGGGAGTTTAAAGACTGGGGGGGCAGGCCAGGTGAATGGGCTCCCCAGTCACGGGTCCAAACTGGCGGAGGCTGTACCCGCGCTCTCCCAGGCCCTGCTGAGGGAGGTTCCGGGCCGCAAGCTGGCAGACGCCGTGCCTTCGCTCTCCCAGTCGCTGTTGGGTGAGGTGCCGCTGTGGATCTGCCAGAGCTGCAGGAAGAGTGTGGAAGAGGAGGAGAGGAGAACGGTTCAGGAGCAAACTACGCAGGTAATTGAGACCAAATATATTACGTATGGTGATTAGGAAATTAGTATGGAAATTAGTGTTTATAGACACAGCTCGCACAAAACAGAATGTGGTGAATCTGTTCTCCACATATTTATCTTAACCATAAGCATGTAAACATTTTTGTAAGAAGAAATAAGTTGTACTTCCTAATATAGACTGTGTAGAAAACACTGTAGATTTGGACACTATAGATGTCATTGCATTAAATACAAAATATCAAACTGAACGGTAAACAAATCATGCTAAAGCCTTTCTGAAAACTAACTTCTCTGTTCTAACCATTCTTGGTCATTTGGATTTTTAATCAACCAATATCAAAGTGATTTTTAGTAACATAAGTCTGTTCACACACGTTTAACAAACATAAGACATTCAGAAAGTGTCCTAATACTTTTTGTCTTCGTTCTTTTGTCATTTCATACCTAACAAACTTTTTTTTAAAAGTTTTCATGTGCTATCTTCCTTAAAATTAAATACATTTAAAATACAATTACATAAATGTAAAAAAGGAAATAAATGTAAACAATTTTTTTATATATAAAATTAAAAATAAAGCACTTTTAATTTTTTATCTAATGCAGTGACATTCATATATTAATGGTAGGGTAGGCACTTTCAGAGAGGTTGGCAAAAGCAAGCTAGCTTTGAAAGCATGAGATCCCACCCTCCCTTCAGAGCGTCTCCAGAGCCATGCCTCCTTCGAAACACATGAACGCACACAGCAGCGTCTGCAAAGCGCCACGAAAGAAGGCATTGATAGAGTTGCATAGAAACACAAAAATCCAAGTCTGAGGACGTAAACAGCTCCAGGTAGAACGTCATGGGTTGCCATCTTGTAATTACTGTTATGACATGGAATGAACGCAGCATAAGCTTGTTGTTTTGGTTCAGGAAGAACTGTAAAAGGTGGCTGCTGTTTGCTTGTGGTGCTTGGTGACTGTGTGTCTACAACTTACGGAATGCTCTGATGTGTGATGTCTGTGTGAGCAGGGTGCATGGAAGTATAGAAATACATATGTTGACAGGCAGGTAGGACATCATATCATTGCATTCGTCCCGAGATTCCTGAGACTTCCACAAAAGATAAATGCACAAATATTTAGACCATTTCTAGAGTTGTCAAAAGTACCGACTTCGGTACCTATCGGTACTGAAATTTTAAAAATGTGACGCTTTGAGCGCTGTTGAGCAGATTCGTAAATACCTCTGATTGGCCATTGTGTTGACGCACTTATCGGATATGTCTGTGATAGGCTACAATGATCAACGCACGGCAGCGTTTGAAAGCACACGGAAGTGTTTGAATTTGAAAGCGGGAGCGTTTGAAAGAAGGCGTCTATCAGCAGACTGGTCCGCGATAGATGCCTGCTTTCAAATGCTCCCGTGTGTATATGCGTAAGCACTTGGTGAAGAGCTTCATTGATAGCTTCATCTACAGTGTTGATCATTGAGACCAATCACAGACATATCCAATGAGCCGTGAACACAATGGCCAATCAGAGGTGTTTATAAATCCGCTCAAAATTTCAGTACTGACTAGGTACCAAAGTTGGTACTTTTGACATCTCTAACCATTTCTATAATTGCTATCAGGATGTGAAGAGAGTTTCAACTAGTATAACGAAAGTGTTTATAAAAAATGGCCTACCTTACCTTTAAGTGTGTATTAAGTGTCCAAATGCTTTTTAGGTATAGAGATGTAAGTTGGTACTGTATTAAGTGATCCATTTTGTCTGGCTTATTTTTATTGCAAGATTGCACTAGCTGTGCAGTGTTCATAAAGATTTGCTGATGTCAAGTTTGCTTCTGTCCTTTGCATGAAGAACAGTAGGTATGTTTCCATTTAAAGTTGCGTTTTTAATTTAAATAAGCAAAATTTGAATATCACGTAAAACATTTGCGAATAAAGCAGCATTTTCATCTTATGTGTTCAAGACAACGAAGTCGTCACTTCCTAGGACATTGGCCCAAAATATCTGTAATAAAAATGAAAAAAAAAAAGTCGGGGAAGCCACTGTGGCTCTTTTTTCATACATCATAAATGACTTGTGTCTCAGAGAGCACAGAACACTGTCATGCTATCTTGTGTTTAGATGCCTGGTGTTTGGGAACACAGTCATGCGAGAAACTTCTGGGAGGTCATTATACCAAATCATTCTGATGACAGACTTTGGCTCAGGCATTTCTGAATGATAAATTTGAGATACTGTGCGATGAAATTGGTCCGCTGGTTAGTCCAGTTATCTAATCACATCCTCTGTTGAGGCAAAGTCACGTGAGTTTTTTTTTTTTTTTTTTTTTTTTGCACATCAAGGGATTTGTAAATGTGTTTCCATCATAGTTTATGCACACTTCTTCTTATCGGATAAAAAAATATATCCGCCTTAATTGAGCGCATATGTTTTTTTATGCACATCTTGGCACTTCCATCCAACTTTTTTTATGTGATATCCCAAAATGCGCATAAAAATAGGTACATGGAAACATAGCTAGCGTGTCACATGTGTGACTGATACTGTCCTCTTCTTTAGACAGAAAAGCTCAGTATGTCATTGAGGACAATCCTGTGTACATAAAACAGGCTAAAAAGTCTGTTAGCACTCACATGTCTAGTGCAACATAATTTTTATAGATCCTTAACAGTTTTTGCAGACTCAATTTTGCTTTCTGTCACTTGTCTAAAAGATGGATGTGTTGTTATCCAGGTGCCGCTGTCCCACTCGTCCTCTTGTAAGTCTCAGAGCTGCGGGAATGGTTATCCGGAGCATAGCTCGGTGGATTGGGACCCCAGCTCTTTCCTCTCCGCGCGCAAACTGTCTGGCTTGTGGAATTCGGCTCATTCTAATGGAGGCTCTCACTGCAACCACAGCACACCTTCACTTTCACAGGGTATGTCTCTCTGCTCTTTTACTTCATTACATGGCACTAGTGGTCAACCGATATTGGTTTTTGGATGGCCGATGCCGATATCTTAGAGAGCAGGTGGCCGATGGCTGATATGAAGCCGATTTGAAATTGAATTAAAAAATAAATCTCTAAATTAAACAGACTTACTTTAAATGGCATCTTCTTGATTCTGTAATCGTATTGCAGTATTTTTCACAAATAAAGAAATTGTTTGAAAAAATATGAATAAAAGGAAGTAAACACTGTAACCAACAGAGCACTCCGTTATCTGGTAAGTATTTTAAATAAAGACAAGGTAACACTAATTTTACATATAGCACACAGTGAAAGTGACATAAATATAGTGGGCAGCGCTGCCAATTTAGTGATTTTATCGCTAGATTTGGCGACTTTCCTGCCCCTTTTGAGACTTTTTTTCAAAAGCCTAGCAACAAATCTAGCAACTTTTTGGACAAACCTTATCTAGATTCCGTGACTCGCCCACTTATCTATATTTATATTAATATAGATCAGTGGACTCGCCAGTATGACGTCATCTAGCGAATAGTTTTAACTACTTTCAGCTGAAAGCAATTGGCAACACTGGTAGTGGGCAACTGGATATAGCTCAACATAATTCAAAATCAAGTGTTTAAAGGCATAATATGTAAGATTTTTGGATTAAAATATCTAAAAACCACTAGAACAGTGTTATATATTTTGTTGACTTGTGTACTTACATCATCCCAGATGTTTCCAAGAATGTTTAAATCCAGAGAAATAAGCAATTATAACCAGGACACGGACCAGGTCCGTGCGTCACCTATTGGTGACATCATACCTGCGTTACCCTCGATTTCCGGTTTTATTTTGTAGAAACCATGGAAACACCAAAGACGCTTTAATATATTATGTTTTATTAGAAAAGGGAACAACTGTTTGGATACATTTATAGACAGAAAACTAATCATTGTTATGTAGCTCAACATGTTTAGTCTTATTGTTTGAAAGAACAAGTGGAAGCAGCGACTGTGGCATAATAAAAGCTCCACTGCTCTCGAGCCATGTGTTGCGTTCGTCTCTCATTAGTAATCGCTCCTGCAGCCTCAGTTCTGCGCTGCTTCATACTACAGTAATGTTAATAATCTCATCCATGAACATGATTCCTGCCCGAGTCCTATCGGATTCTTTTCCCCTGGCTGGCTTTGAGGTGAAGATGACATCTCCCATGATTCCGCGCTCAATCTCGGTGTCATCAAGCTTCAGCTTTGTTTTGTATAGGTGACCTCTAGCGGCAAGAAACTACATATTGTGCCTTTAAAGTTTGTCGATCGCTCGTCTCCAGCAAAGCTGAACTCTCTTGCGCACTTAAGAATATCTGACAGCTGGATTCGACTAAGTAAATTACATGTTTATTAGATATTCAAAGATTTGTTTAAAAGATATAATTGCCTATTTGCTGAATGCTGATGGTAAATGAGAAAGGTTTATTGTGTTTGCATTTCTTTACTAATAATATAAAAGCAAAATATTTTTTGTATACAGTTTACTTTCTTTGTTTCAAGTAACATATTAAACAAAACTGTCAGAGACCATAACTAATGAAGACGGAGAATGGGAGCATTGTGTGCTCAGGCGCTGTCGTTCTCAGAGCCGGTGTTGTGCCGAATTTCGACCCTCTGCCAAATTATTACCCCCCTCGTTGAAGTTGCTACCTTATTGCCTAATCTTAACCCCACCCTTAATCCTAACCCCTCCCCCACACCTACTCCTAAACCTACCAATACTAGGGGGGTAATAATCTGGCAGGGGGTCAAAATTCGACACAACACGGGCGTTCTCTGTGCCATCTAAATAAAATTCCAGCTTCCAACACATCTGCCATACAGAAAATGACCATTGAATAGACCGTCGCAGCCAATTATCTACATAACTGTGCAAGTTTCAGGTTTCATATCACTCTGTAATTTCTTCTTTATTCTCGCATGATAAGCTTAAATCAATATGTCATGCACGTTAATTTATTTATTTGGTACTTAGCTGTGTAATAAGCAAGATAATGTAGAGTCAGACGGGCGCTGTGAAAAAATAAACCTCTTCAGGGTTGATATAAGACCTGATCAAACTTTTTGTGTAGTCTGCTGATTTTTTTTCTTAAGTATTAAATAAAATTTGACTGTTATTTCTTGTCCTGGTAGGCGGAACGTTGGGACCAGCTTGCCATGAGAAGAGATCTTCTCATGATGCTCCCGGGAAGGCTGCCAAAACATTCGGGACTAAAGTCTGTCCCTACAGTCATCCCTCATCCCAGAATTCCAATGCAGCTTCTCCTGGGACACTGTCTGCCTCCACCGATCTATGTAAGACCAACCCCAAGCACTTCAAGACAATGTGTCGACGACCAACTCCTCCAGGTGAGAACACACTATGAAATATAGGTAACATTATACAATAAGTTTTAATTGGTTATTGCTCTGGGGATCATGAACTAACAACAAGCAACATTTTTTTGCAGCAGCATTTATAAATCTAGGTTCATTGGTAATTAATGTGCATTCATAATACATTAACTAATGTTAATTCATACTTGTAATGTTAAAAATGTATTGTTATACTCTTTATTTGTAAATGAAATTGTCATTTTGAGAAATATTACCATTTAAAATAACGGTTTTCTATTTCAAAAGAATTTTAATGTAATTTATTCCTGTGATGTAATGCTGAATTTTCAGCATCATTACTCCAGTCTTAAGTGTCACATGATCCTTCAGGAATCATTAAACTGATTTAAGAAACATTTCTTATTATTATCAGTGTTGAAAATAGTTGTGCTGCTCAGTATTTTTGTGGAAACCATGATAAATGTTTTTCAGGATTCTTTGATGAATACAAAGTTTAAAAGAACAGCATTTATTTTAAATGGAAATCTTTATGTAACATTATAAATGGCTTTACTGTCACTTTTGATCAATTTAGTACGTCCTTGCTGAATAAAAGTATTAATTTCTTTCAAAAAATCCCTAAACATTGGTACTGTATGTAGAAAGAAGAAACATTAACCAAGATTAATAAAGGCTGTAAAAGTATTGTTCACTGTTAGTTCATGATACCTAATGCATTAACTAACTTTATCAAATTAAAGTGTTACTAGAATGTCATTTACTACCGTATTTCCTTATGGAATCTGTTAATATCATTTTTTTCTAATAGGTAGTTCTTCATTAACTCTTAAGTCACTACTGTTAACTACTAAGGAAGATGTGTTAACTAATCAGTATGTAATAGAATTTTATGATTATGTTAAGTAACAGTTAGCTAATCAATAACTAATGAATTCTGTCATACCTCCTGAAGAACTACTATTATTTATCTACTAATTAATGTTCAAGAAATATAACTATGAAGTAACTACTAATGAACAGAAAATTATTAATTTCATGATTCAATTCAAAATTACTTGAGTAAAATTACAACTACTTTGTACTACTTTGTTACAGTCCATCACTTATGATTATTATTATGGAAATTAAATATGCATTTATATGCTGCATAATGTACTGCACTCCCAAAAAGACTCATTACAACAAATTGTTCAGAGTTTTTTGCCTGTATGGTGAATAACTACTTTGTGCGCATGTTCTGGTAAGAAATCAGCTTCGGAAAGGAACCCCACCCCCACTGCCTTGCCATAACTATCTAACTTACCACAGATATAAAATGTTTTATTCATTTATTTATTTATTTACCCAAACAAATTTACTGTTGAGTCATTTTTGGGTTATTTTTTCAGTGTTGGGTAGTTTTCGTGTTGTTATTGACCAATATATATATTTGAGTCAGAATTATGTGATAATTATTTATTAATTACTAATGGGTTCCTTAAATTTTCACTTTAGAATACTGTTTCAAGTTCTAAATAATTACTGCATAATTATCTAATAATTCTTTAAGAATTGCTAATGAGTTTCCTATATTTTCACTTTGGAATACTATTTCAGGTTCAAAGTAGGCTAATTCCTGCAGAATTATCTAATAATTCTTTATTAATTACTAATGGGTTCCCTGTATCTTCACTTTCCCTCAGTCATTGTCTTACATACTGGAATTTAGTCAATGGTAATGTGATATGCTGAGGAAAACAGACACATTTACAGTACTGTATATGAAATATAGAAACTAATCTGAGGTAAGTTGGCTATGGCAAGGCATTTAGAGTGGGGGCTGGGTTCCTTCCGAAGTTGATTTCTTACAGAACATAATCACAAAATAATTATTTACCACACAGGCAAAAACCTCTATAAAATTGATTGTATTTATTAATAATGCATTTTCATAATACTACTACTGATAACATTAGTAAATAAGAAAGGGCCACAACTCATTGTAATTGTGTTTGACTGTTCATTAGTAGTTACTTCATAGTTATTTTTCTTGAACATTAATTAGTAGATAATTAATAGTAGTTCTTCAGGAGGTATGACAGAATTCATTAGTTATTGATTAGCTAAATGTTACTTAACAAAATCATAAAATTCTATTACATACTGATTAGTAAACACATCTTCCTTAGTAGTGACTTAAGTGTTAATGAAGAATTACCTATTAGTTCTTCAGTAATTCCTTATTAGTTATGCAGTAAGTAAGAAACAGTATTCTAAAGTGTTACTGATAATAGATTGCAGGTCGAAGTGTGTGTTCTAATTTTAGCACAGCTTTGCTGTAGAAAGACTAAAGGGGATTGTGTGCGAGAATATGTATACATGCACGTCAGCTTCAATGTAAACAATAGCAGTTAACATTTTGCTTTTTTTTTTTTTTTTTTTTTTACAATGTTTTTAATTTATATACTTGTATACTTTTTCACTTGTTCATATTGCACCACATTATGTAATAGGTGCGAGCCTCAAAGCTTTCAATTTTTCACCATCTCCTAACCATACCTGACGTGACAAGAATGTGTCAGACAAAAGGAAATGTTGCTGCAAAGTGTCACAATCACACCCAATCAGAACATTTCGATGTTTAATAAACCGTTACATAAGGTGGGATTATGAACCAATGAAGTTTCACTGGACAGTACCACAGGATGCAGCAAAAAAAGAAACCAAGCATGATAAAATATCCTGTTGCTTGTTGCTGTCACTCAAATTAACATGGAAGAGTTGATTTATCACTTGTGTTTGGATGCAAACTAATTGTACGTCCCCTAAAGACAACAAAATATCCAAAGAATTAAAATATCTGTTTTTCTCCAGGTGAAGCGTTCCACCCAAACGATCACCATCAAGCTGCAGACCTGTCAGTGCCGCCCAACAGTCCAACGGGTCTCTCATCCCAGCATTCCTCGCTGCTGCCTCCCAAACAAAACTCCAGTCAGCATGTTCACGTCAACTCTGCTAGTCCGGGGCTGCCTTCGCATGCTCCTTTCTCTCCGTTGGTACCAAACATTCACGCTCCCGCAGCCAAGCACTCGAGTGGGGCGGACAGTCCGGTGGCCCTACACAAGCCCAGCGCCTGCAAGAATTCCCACATTCCCGCTGTTAACACACAACACGGCAAACTCAGCAACTCGCTCATAGGCTGCAGTCACCCCTGCAATGGACACAGTAACGGCAGCCCTGTAGCCACCTCCAATGCTGGCCATCTGACGTCTGGGGCGTGCAGGTGAGGATTGGTGGATGTGTGGATTGGTTGTTTTTAGTAACATTTCTATATGTTAAAGGGTTAGTTCAACCAAAAATGAAAAATCTGTCATTAATTACTCACCCACATGTCGTTTCACACCTGTAAGACCTTCGTTCATCTTCGGAAAACAATTTAAGATATTTTTGATGAAATCCGAGAGGTAAATGACTTGTCCATAGATAGCAATATAATCACCACTTTCAAGGTCCAGAAAGGTACTAAAGACATTGTTAAAACAGTCGACGTGACTGCAGTGGTTCAACCTTAATTTTATGAAGCGACAAGAATACTTTTTGTGCTCAAAAATAATGACTTTATTCAACAATATTTTCTCTTCTGTGCCTTTCTCATATGCTCTTTACGTTCAGCATTTCCAGGTTCTACATCAGAACACGGCTCAGTATTGGCAGAGGCTGTTCACATGAGCAGCACGATGCATTTGTGTGATGCTGACACAGGAGCCGTTCTGTGTACGGCATTCTGACGTAGAACCTGGAAGTACGGAATGTAAACAACAAATGAGAATGACACAATAAAGAGGATATTGTTGAATAAAGTCTTTATTTTTATTTTGTTTTTGTGCACAAAGTATTCTCGTCGCTTCATAAAATTAAGGTAGAACCACTGTAGTCATGTCGACTGTTTTAACAATGTCTTTAGTACCTTTCTGGATCAAAAATATCTCAATTTGTATTCCAAAGATGAATGAAGGTCTTACCGGTTTAGAACGACATGAGGGTGAGTAATTAATGACAGAATTTTCATTTTTGCATGAACTAACCCTTTAAGTGTTAGGGCTTTGTTGAAAATATCAATTTATTGATTCTTATTCTCTTTAATCGACTCTCTTCTTAAATCCCAGGAATCTGTCTTTTAGTTTATGCTGTTTTCAGTTGATGGATGAACAAAACTTCACTTAACATTATTTGTAGTATGCCTCACATCCAATAAATCGCAACAAACTTTGTCCAATAAATTGCAACATTCAAAGTCTTAGCATTTAGAGTCCATTATTGTTATTATGAAATTCAAATAATAAATGCCATTTTTGGCGCTCTTTAATATGGTGCGACAGATCACTGTATAGCTGCATCAGTGATCATCTTTTCCTCTTTAGTACTAGTTACATCTTTAAAAAAACATGAATGAACATCAGAAGTTATGTTGAAAGATACAGTTTAACAAAATGTCTCGTGTAATCACACAATCAGTGTTTCAACTGCAGAAAGACATCAATAAAACAGCTTGCAAACATCACATAATGTACTGTACTGTACCTAATATATATCCAAATGAATCTATATCAAATCAATTTGACTGGAGATTGGAATTTAATCGAATCACAAGCTTGTGAATTTGAAATCGAATTCAGAAAAATTTTGTCTATTTGAGTTAAGTTGTGTTGTTCTGTTTGAACAGGGACCAGGCGTGTAAAGGGCACAAGTTGCCCAACGGGTCGTTATGTCACGCTCCGCCCTGTGAGCTTGAAGAAGGAGATGATGAGGACAGCAGCTCGGAGCGCAGCTCCTGTGCTTCCTCTTCCACCAATCAGAAGGACGGGAAATACTGTGACTGTTGCTACTGCGAGTTCTTCGGCCACAACGCGGTACTGTTTTCCTAATGCTCCATCTTTTAATGTTTAGACATTGCTCTAACACATTATGTTTGTGCTCTGTCTACCCTAAATAAAAATATTCGTCTGCCCCTTTACAGCCTCCGGCTGCCCCCACCAGTCGGAACTATGCTGAGATCAGGGAGAAGCTTCGGTCCAGACTGACCCGCCGTAAAGAGGAACTTCCTCAGAGGCAGGATCTAGACCCAGCAGCACCGAGTGCCATAGACCATCGAGATGTGGATGAACTCCTGGACTTCATCAATAGCACAGAGCCCAAGCCCATCAACAGTGCCAAGGCAGCAAAACGGGCACGGCACAAACAGAAGAAAAAGGTACAGTGTTTTCCAGTTCACTGTGTACAATATAGATACTTTAAACTGCAGAAATAGTAAGCGTAGTATTTTGCTGTGCTATTCCAAACCTTCCAAAATATGTTACATGGATATAACTAATTGTAAGTAAATTACACCTTTTCCTGCTGAAAATTCAGATTTGCCATCACAGAAATAAATTGCATTTTAAAATATATTAAAATATAAAACATTTTTTATATTTTTAAAATTCTAATAATTCACAATATTATTGTTTTATTTTATTTTATGCTACATTTACTAATTTTGTCTTATTTTTTAATTTAAAAATGTGTGTGTGTGTGTGTGTGTGTACCTGGTATTCCCTACATTATGGGGTATTCCCAAATGTCCCCACAAGGATAGTGATACCACTACATTTTGACCTTATAGGGACATTTTTTGGTCCCCATGAGGAAAACGACATATAAATCAAACTAAACGAAATGTTTGAAAATCTAAAATTGCAGTTTTCTGTGATGGGTAGGTTTAGGGTTAGGGATAGAATATACAGTTTGTACAGTATAAAAACCATTGTCTATGGGAAGTCCTCATAAAACATGGAAACCAGTATGTGTGTGTGTGTATGTCTGCTTGATTAATGTGCCTGAAAAAATATTATTTTGAATTTCTGTTACTGATAAGCCACTGATTTCTAACAGGCTTCTGTTTCCAGATTGTACCTTTGAAGCTCTGGCCTTTTTCATTTCCAGAAATAGTTTTTTTGAAGCCAACTTGCCAATTGTAGCCTTTATGCAGATGCAGCATTTACTCTTCCAACTTTCTTTTAAAAAATATGATTGTGACCGATTTCTCAACAATCTTGAACAGGAGAAGGAGAGGGCTCTTCAGGATAGCGTTGAGGCAGCCAGCAGCGAACCCCGCTCGGTATCTCCCCCCGACCCCGTAGAAGATTCGTCTCAAGATGGGGAAGCGAACAGACTATTGGAGTGGCCTCAGCTGGAGCTGGAGCGAGTTAACAGTTTCCTGACCAGCCGTCTGGAGGAGATCAAAAACACCATAAAAGACTCCATCCGTGCCTCCTTCAGCATGTACGACCTCAACCTGGACGTCAACGACTTCCCGAAGAAGGCGGCGACACTGGAAGGAAACCATCTGCTGTCTCACCTCAATGGATCTTCTGATCTGCAGCAGATAGACTTGGATCTGGCGCCGCTCTCGCTGAGGAACTTCAAGAGAGATCTAGACATAGTGAACGGTTGGGAGGACACCAACACTGCAGCCAAAGACATCCAGAGGCTCCACTCCACACCCAGTCTTTCCAAGCTCATCCGTGTTCGGTCACCAGAACGAAGCCCAGCCACGGGTTTAGAGTCCATCCAGCCTGGCACCGCATCTACTGCCAAACCCAACGATGCAGTTCCTGAAACCAAGACCTCGACAGGAGCCGGATCCAAGATGAAGAAGGGTAAGAAACAGCAGAATCAGCGGCAGCAAGAGCAGGCGACTCAGGAGCAAGTGACCAGTATGAAAACAGCAAAAACTGAGATGCACAAAGCGCAGGAAGCAAGGCCAGCTGATTCAGATAAGAGCAACAAAGGTGGATCCAAACAGAACCACCACACTCAGCAGCAGACAGACTCGCAGAAAACAGGAAATAAGAGAGCAGAAGAGGTCAAAGCTTGCAAGCAGTCATCCAACGGAGCCTCAAACGGTCACCATAATGCAGGGTCTAACACGCAGAGGGGGAAGAATGAACTCTCGGACACACGGGACGTAGACACTAAAACCACCTCCAGCACTCCCAGTTCACAGCAGCAAGCACAACAACCGAAGGGAAAGACTAAAAATAAGAACAAAAACAAGACGGAAAAGTCAAATAATGCAATCGGTAAGTGACCTATGGGAAATAGCAAGTTGGTCTTGTTGGTCTGTTTAATCATCTTTATCTTGACAATTTTCAGTTCATAACTTTTCACCCTCTTTATCTCTGATAGATGATGTGTTCCTTCCCAAAGATGTTGACCCTACGGAAATGGATGAGATCGATCGTGAGGTTGAATATTTCAAGAGGTAAAGCCCAGTCATTACCAAAGACAAACTGCTCTGTTTATTAGCTGTGTGTTCAGTGTGTACATTTTAGCGGCATCTAGTGGTGAGGTTGCGAATTGCAACCAAATGCTCAGTCCACTGCTCAACCCTCCCTTTCGAAGCACATAGAGAAGGTACGGTGGCCGTCACAGGACAAAGATGTCGTCGTCTGAGACAGAAGAGAGTAGCTAGTCAAGCAGTGAGCCGTTTGTCCGTTCAGGACTACTGTAGAAATATGGCAGTGCAAAATGGCGACTTCCATGTAAGGGGACCCGGGGTGTATGTAGATAGAAATGGCTCATTCAAAGATAATAAAAACATAATGGTTCATTATGTAAGGTCTTTATACACCACTGAAAACATAGTTATGTATATTATATTGCATTTCTGTCAATATATCCTCCTAAATATTACACACTGGACCTTTAAGACACGCATCTCTATTATTATTATTATTATTATTATTATTGCTCATATTTAGAATACAGAAGTTTAGTTTAGTTACATTTTATATAAATATAAATCTGCTATAATATGATCACAGACAACTGTAGGTACACTACAGTCCAAAAGTTTATTTTTAAGAAATTAATAGTTTTATTCAGCAAGGATGCATTAAATTGACAGTAAAGTAATTTTATAATGTTACAAAAGTTTATATTTCAAATAAATGCTATTCCTTTAAACTTCCTATTCATCAAAGAATCCTAAAAAAAATGCATCAGTCAAAAATATTAAGCAGGACGACTGATTTTAACATTGATAATAATAAGAAATGTCTCTTGCACACCAAATCAGCCTATTAGAATGATTTCTGAAGGATCATGTGACACTGAAGACTGGAGTAACTTCTCAATATTACTGTTTTTTTATGCTAAGCATAAGAGACTGCTTTCAAAAACATTAAAAAAATTACCAACTTCAAACTTTTGAACTGTAGTGCACATACAAATCTTCTGATTTCACCCGTGCAGAAATGCAGTTCTGAAGCATAACTGACATAAAAAATTTTCCTCTGCAAATAACTTTTACATAATTTTATGTTTCAAGCACTGTACAGAGTCACAGTTAAGAATGAATAGAGTTCGGAGTTCTGTTCCTTTAACAAATAGTAAACAAACCCTCTAACCCAAGTATAAAACATTTTCACTTAATTTGTCCTGTACTGTTTATGCTACAGCCATGAATACCTTAAATTGTGTGGCTTGTGCCAAGAAGTGTGTTATAACTTTTCTAAGTTATAGGAATATTGATTTTTAGCCTGGCTGGAGATAAAGCAGTAGAAAACATCTCATAAATATAAACCATGTCCTAAGTAGACGCAGTCTGGTAAGATATTTGGCTTATGGGAAAATGGGATTTTGCAAAACCAAGAGCAGATATATTATCTAAGATCTAGATAGGGTAACCAAAACTTCCTGGCGATTATTGCAACAACTCAGATTTACATGGAAAAGATACCGCTTGACGTTTTATTGTGTCACAGGTCATTCTTAGATCCAGAATGTCATAGAGATATAAAAGTCTCATTTGTTGCTTAACATTCTTTTAATTTCCCCATTTTTTTTCTTAGGTTTTGCCTTGACTCTGCTAAACAAACCCGACAGAAGGTTGCCGTGAACTGGTCCAACTTCAGCCTCAAAAAGATGCCCTCAAATGCAGCTCAGTAACAGATGGGTGATGGTAAACAGACCCCCCTCCCCTCCCAGCAAGACTGTACTAAAAACCAGTTTGGCCTTTGGTTACTGTACTTAACTCTCGATCGGCCTAAGGTTGCTCCCTCTCACAGCCCTTTCTGCCTCTATGCCACGGGACCTTGATTTTTGACCACCAGTCATCAAACATGTTTTCATTATACCTGTTGTTCGCAGGGAATCACACTGCGCCCTGATCTCAGTCTGAAAGCCTGCATCTTGTTATTGTGTAAGTCGTTCGGGTACTGATCCAGTTCATCTTTATGCTTTATATGTCATATGTACACAGTTATTTTACAATAAAATGTTTTAAATTTGCAACACTGATGCGGTTTGACCTATCAAGCCTTTTTCAGCTGTTCATTTTTAAAAGGTACTTCTCCACTTGCAAATCACCATCATGCATTTTTGCAGATACCACTCACCCTGCAAATATACTGTAGTCTTAGAATAGATGCAAAAAATGTGGTTTTTTTTAATAATACAAAATTCAAATTGCTGTATCATGTCTGATTGTCATAATGGAGGTAAAAAGGCAGCAAAGACTGTTGTGTTCACTGATGTGTTTTAGTTTGTAGTTTGTCCATGTGAAATACGAAGACCTGGATAGACTATACCACACCTATGTCATTTCACAGTCGACTTTGTAAAGCCGAAACCGTTAATATGCACAAAAAGTGAACCGTGCACATGGACTTTGTTGTCCTTTAGAACAACAAGAACATCAATACCTTTGCTTACAATGTATGACATGTGAAACTTTTGTTTTATTACTTTGGACATTTTTAAGAAAAGAAAAATGAATCAACACTAAAAAGAAACTGATTTTAAAGACCTGTATCTGTTGACTGTCACCTTTATACACAAATTCGAAAGTTGAGAAAATGAGCTACGTTTCTTTTGCATGATGAGTAAAACTGACAAGTTTAGGCTACTACAAACCTATCCCATGTCCCTCAACTCTGTATGGAATGCTATTCAAAACTGACTTCTGGCAAAGCTCCCTGATTCCCTGACCAAAATCTTATGGTAGTGTCCCTGCTGATCCTCCCATGTGGTGGTTTGGATATAGTTCTGTGCTGTGACCACTTTCCCAATGCTGTTGTTGTGAGTTTCAGTTTGTAGTTGGTTCTCCAGCAGTGCACCCTTGTTTTGGCTGCATGACCTCATTTTGTTCATCCCAGACACTTGCAGTAATTCTGCTTGTGTAGTTTCAGTCCACTAGTGCGTGACAAGTTCAGACCTGTTTTCACTCGTTACAATTGCAACCAAGGACTTTTTGTGATGATTCAAGATTCTCCTCTGGTACGGCGCTTGTAACATTTGGTTGCCCTTTCCATAGCTTTGTATGTCTGCATAATATTTTTACTGAGCCCCTTCTGGTAAAAATCCTAACTACAGATATGATATTATGTTGAAAATTAGGGTCTCTGGGTTTATGAAAGTCTGAATCTCCTTTGAAGGATTGAGATCTCTTGAGAAATGTTTTTGTTTTCATATTTTTTTTCTGACATCTTTGACTCTATCCAGGTTATATTCAACTAGAAAACATTATCTTAAGCATTTGGAATGTAGATTTATACTATACCATTAATGGCCAAGTGTATGTTGGCTTTCTGTTTTACTTTGTTGTTTTTTATTATTATTATAATTATTATTATTATTCACTTTTGATACTGTGAAAATCTTTCATGCTGAAAGATTAAAACATGACAGTTTTGAAAAAAAAAATGTGTTGTGTTTGCTTTCTAAACTTATATCAACAGATTTAGATCTAAGTTTAAAACATAAGAAATTGAGAAATATAATAAATAAATGGGCATAATTTGGAAAAGTTCAAAATTTAAGTTATTCACCTTGGAGTTGTTTTCGAGGTAAAGTTTATGTTCAAATTAAAAAAAAAAAATCTCATATTTTCACTCGTTTCTTTTAAAACCGTGTGACTTTAAGGAGATTTTAGGAAAAAATATTTGGGATGGGAATGATTAATGGTGACCGAGACTGTCATTCTGCCTTCCGTTTCCTTGTGTGTTCAACAGAAGAACGAAAGTCATACAGGAACAACATTATGGTGGAAAATATATGGACGATCTTATCCAAGAAACTTTCGTTTCGTTTTAGTCCCTTTTGGGCCACCGTAGTGTAACGTAACCTGTACGTCACGCTTCTACTGCGCAGTAGCAGCGTAGCATGCTAGCGAGTATAAACAATACTTGATTGAACGTAATGTAACATTTATCTTACATTTTTATACTAAATATCATCGCTAAATTATAAGCTTAAAGCCAATAACTTAGAGCACCATGGAAACAGAAAACGGAGCCAAAAAGGTGAGTGCTATTATGTAAATAAATGCGTCTTAATAAAGTAAATAGATTCAAGAAACATTCACCCACATCAAAGAGTGTAGAAGTCAACATAAGTTCTTTGCCCACATTCACAGTGTTAAACGTGTTTAATTCCCTACTGGTTACTATATTTATCTATTATAAAATGACGTTTTAGCAGTTTACATAACGAGTTAAGTTTACCCTGATTTAGTGTAAATAAGCACGCATGCGAAGAGAATGTGTAGCTGAACTGCTTTATAGTGTTTTGTGATGTTGTATGACATGTAATGTATGCGGTTTGTATTACATGTAATGCTGTGTGACTTATGCAATTGTCAGAGAAACTACTCTGAGAAGTCTGGATCTGAGGGCTCAGAGGATGACGACTATGTGCCGTATGTTCCTGTTAAGATTAGAAAACAGCAGATGGTAAGCAATCTCTACCACAGCATGGTCATTGATTGTCATGTGAAATGTTTTTATTTCCTGTGGCAGCTCAGAGTTTCACTGCCACTGTCTTTGTTATTTGCTGTCACCTGGTGGTTCTTGAGGAACTCTGTCTCATTCTTTTGCTGTGACCCTCAGCTCCAGAAGGTGATGCGTCTGCGTGGGAAAGGGCTCACAGAAGAGGAACAGAAAGACAGTGGTGGAGAGCAGAAAGATGAGGATGAGGGTCTGGGCCCCCGATCCAATGTCAGTCTACTGGATCAGCACCAACACCTGAAGGAGAAAGCTGAAGGTCTTTACACGCTCCCCTGTGCTTCATTACTTATTTACAGTGTAATGCTGTGGTTCTCAACCTTTTTGACTGTCTTACACAATATTTGAAGGCCCCCTATTCATATAATTTTAACATATCTATCGATCGATCTGTCTATCTATATGTCTGTCTATCTATATGTCTGTCTGTCTGTCTCTCTCTCTCAATTTCAAATGAACTTCATTAGCATGACAATGTTGCCAAAGCAATAACATACATATATATATATATATATATATATATATATATTTTTTTTTTTTTTTTTTTTTTTTTGTATGTATGTACGGAAACAACTTTGTATTTGGTGCATCAGTCATTTCAAACTTTCAGTTGAGGTATTTAGTTTTTGAGGTATTAAATTGAGGTTTTTTAGTGCGTTCCCTTTGGAAATGTTTTAATTTTTAGCTTGTTTAACCATTGTGTGAAATTCAAGAATCCAAAATGTTATTTAAACCTGTAAATAAAAAAGATTTAGTATTTTGATTTTAAAAATTAAGTTAAAAAAGAAATGTTTAAATTTGTAAGATTCTGCTCTATTTCTTGGACATGTTTATTTTAAAAAATGTTTTCACTTAAATTATACTGATAGTGTAGTTTAAAAAGGGGAAAAAAATATTAATTTTCTTGAGTGGCCTCTGTAAGTTTTATCATAATTATTTATACTCAATTCTTACATTAATAAATCTAGCTCGAAAGGAGTCTGCCAAGGAGAAACAGTTGAAGGAGGAAGAAAAGATTCTGGAAAGTGTGGCTGAAGGCAGAGGTAAGCTAAAACAGAATCAATTACCAGGTTCCTAAATTTATTGGTGAGAAGTATTTATCATAAACCTGCATCTTTCAATATCTTTATCAGCTCTAATGTCTGTGAAGGAAATGGCCAAAGGTATCACATACGAAGACCCAATAAAAACAAGGTGAGCTGCCTTTCACTCTCCATTCATATGTTAAATCAAATGTGTTTTTTGCAGTAAAGACAACACCAAACTTATGATATTCTCTTCAGCTGGAATGCACCACATTATATTCTCGGCATGCCGCCAGCACGGCATGAACGTGTACGGAAGAAGTACCATATTCTTGTTGAAGGTGAAGGCATTCCACCACCCATTAAGAGCTTCAGAGAGATGAAGTTTCCTCAGGGTAAGATCCATCTTGCCTATTTTACATGCAGCACCTCACTCACAGCTTCACACTAATGGCCCACTCTTAACTTTAATGGTCTTTGCAGCCATCCTGAAAGGACTGAAGAAGAAAGGAATCGTTCACCCAACACCCATTCAGATTCAGGGAATACCAACCATGTGAGTCGCATATGGGGCTGTTTTGCTGGGGGCGATTTTCAGTCATTATCATACAGTGTCAGGGGGCCTTAGATGGTTTTAAATTTTTGTTCATTTTAAAAAGTACAAATAAATATACAACATTTAGCTTGAAAAAAATAAAATAAATAAATAATATATATATATATATATATATATATATATATATATATATATATATATATATATAAATAATGTATATACTTTGTTGCTTTGTTTTGGGACGCCTGGCTTTACGTGCGCGTGAACTTTAATGACATCCCATTCTTAATCTGTAGGGTTTAATATGGAGTTGGCCCACCCTTTGCAGCTATAACAGCTTCAACTCTTCAGGGAAAGCTTTCCACAAGGTTTAAGAGTGTGTTCATAGGGATTTTTGACCATTCTAGAAGCGCATTTGTGAGGTCAGGCAGTGATGTTGGCGGGAAGGCCTGGCTCGCAGCCTCCGCTCTAATTCATCCCAAAGGTGTTCTATCGGGTTGAGGTCAGGACTCTGTGCAGGCCAGTCAAGTTCCTCCAAACCAAACTCGCTCATCCATGTCTTTATGGAACTTGCTTTGTGCACTGGTGCGCAGTCTTGTTGGAACAAGAAGGGGCCATCCCCAAACTGTTCCCACAAAGTCGGGAGCATGAAATTGTCCAAAATGTCTTGGTATGCTGAAGCATTAGGAGTTCCTTTCACTGGAACTAAGGGGCCAAGCCCAACCCCTGAAAAACAACCCCACACCATAATCCCCCCTCCACCAAACTTTACATCTGGCACAATGCAGTCAGGCAAGTACTGTTCTCCTGGCAACCGCCAAACCCAGACTCGTCCATTGGATTGCCAGACAGAGAAGCGTGATCCATCACTCCAGAGAACACTTCTCCACTGCTCCAGAGTCCAGTGGCGATGTGCTTTACACCACTGCATCCGACGCTTTGCATTGCACTTGGTGATGTAGGGCTTGGATGCAGCTGCTCGGCCATGGAAACCCATTCCATGAAGCTCTCTACACACTGTTCTTGAGCTAATCTGAAGGCCACACAAAGTTTGGAGGTCTGTAGCTATTGACTCTGCAGAAAGTTGGCGACTTCTGCGCACTGTGCGCCTCAGTGTGCGCTGAACCCCACTCTGTGATTTTACCACTTTGTGGCTGAGTTGCTGTTGTTCCCAATTGCTTCCACTTTATTATGATACCACTAACAGTTGATCGTGGAATATTTAGTAGTGAGGAATTTTCACGAATGGACTTACTGCACAGGTGGCAACCTATCACGGTACCACGCTTTAATTTACTGAGCTCCTGAGAGCAACCCATTCTTTCACAAATGTTTGTAGAAGCAGTCTGCATGCCTAGGTGCTTGATTTTATACACCTGTGGCCATGGAAGTGGAACACCTGAATTCAATGATTTGGAGATACTTTTGGCAGTATAATGTGTGTGTATATATATATATTTATATATATAGTTGCAAGCAAAATTACACCCGGAGACTGTAATAATTTACAATTGTAAGCTTTTCTAGAGATACAGAGTTTTTTTTTTAAATTTCATCTGTAACAGTTTAGTGGCAATATATAATATCAATATATATATATAATGTCGATATATAATGTAATTCGTTTGAGTTCTAGAATTTGTTTTGCAATACAGCTATGTTGTAATTATTCAACACGGCTGTTTTTAAGTCACTTATTTGTATGGTATGGTACAAAATTGTGTAAAAACACAATTAAGCCTTTGGAAACTCTTTGGAAACAAAACTGAATTAGCTTGTGCTGTTGCACATAAATACATTTAGCCTATGCATGTGCTAAAGTTGAGTAACAAATATGGCAAAGTCAAAAAAGCTCTCAGAAAAGCTATAGAGAACATATTGTTCTATTATAATAGAAAGTCTATGGCTACAAGAAGATTTCCAAAACACTAAAAGTTCCTAGAGACACAGCTGTCATCCTTGTTCATAAGTTTAAATTTGTTGGACCAGAAAACTTTTAAGGGTGTTGAAGAAAAAGCACAATATCATTAAAGGCACAATATGTAGGATTTTTGCAGGAAAATATATAAAAAAACACTAGTCCAGTGTTATATATTTTGTTCAGTTGAGTACTTGCAATATCCCAAATGTTTCCAAATGTTCTATTTGTAAATCGTGAGAAAATCTTGATTTTAACCAAGGAATACGGGACATGTCCGGGAGTCTCCTGTCAATGGCGTCATATCCGCGTTACCCTCGGTTTCCGGTTTTATTTTGTAGAAACCATGGAAACACCAAAGACGCTTTAATATATTATGTTTTATTAGACAACAACTGTTTGGTTACATTTATAGACATAGACATATTGTTATATAGCTCAACATGTTTAGTTTTATTGTTTAAATCTAGTCTTCTTGATTTTCTGAGAGTACCATGCTTTTACCATGCCTCAGAGAAAAACACTATTTTGTCAAGTAGCTAAGTAATACAGCATTTTATCCGTCATACAATAAGTTTTAAAATTAATTGCATGCCATTTATCAACACAAGCCACCCGGCATTTATTAATATGATATTCTAAAATCGATCTAGCTTACTGCAGTGTGCAACAAGAGTCTCATAGCAGCCGCCGAGTGAACACACAGAGTAACGTTATAACATCATTTTCAACAGTCAAATGTATCTAATATGATAAACAGCGCTGTGTTACCTCATACGCTTGACCAGAAGAAGCGGAAGCGGTGACGGTGGCTTAATAAAAGTTCCGCTGCGCTCAAGACGTGTGTTGTGTTTGTCTCTCATTAGCAATCAGTTCCTTGTTCAGCTCCAACATCACTCTGCCCTGCGCTGCTTCATAGTACAGTAACGTAAATAATCTCATCTATTAACATGATTTCTGCCCGAGTCCCGTCCCGATTCTTTTCCACTGGCTGTGAGGTGAAGACATCATCTCCCATGATTCCGTGCTCAAACTCGGCATCATCAAGTTACGCCTTTGTTTTGAATGGGGCGACCTCTAGTGGCGAAAATCTACATATTGAGGCTTTAAGGGGAATAAAATGTTTGATCAGAGCAACTGAGAAATACCCTCAATTTACTGCCATAGACTTGCAAGATGACCTGATGAAAAGAGGAAAAAACCTTATAAATGCGGAGTATAAGAAGAACACTAGACAAGCATGGCCTTCATGCTGGAAGATCTTGCCAAATGCAACTCTTGACCAAGAAGAGCATGAAAAGCTGATATGAATATGCTAAAATTGATATGGATAGACCTGTGGAGTTCTGAAAGAATGTTTTATGGAGGGATGTGACCAAACTGGAACTTTTTGGACCCATGGATCAGCAGTGTGTCTTGTGCAAAAAAAAGGCAAAGCTTATGAGCAGAAGAACACCATCTCCATGGTCAAAAATGGAGGTGGTCCAGTCTTGTTATGGGGGTGCTTTGCTGTTGCAGGAAGTGGACATCTTGACTGTATGAAGGACATCATGAATTCATTGAAGTATCAAGCCATTTTGGCAAAGATGCAGAGACTGAAGCTTGATGATCAATGGACAGCCATCCCAAAGTATACATCTAAATCTACTTAAGCTTGATGCAGGGATTAGTCATAGAATGTTCTTGAGTGGCCTGTACAGTCTTCAGATTTAAATCTCATTAAAAATATTTTGATGGAATTTGAAGAAAGCAGTGGTACCGTGAAAACCAAAGATTATCAGTGATCTGGAAGCTTTTTAATGTGAGGAATGGGCCAAGATTGCAGTAGATAGGTGACAGAAGCTTCTAAGCACTTACAGGCTGTGATTTGTATTAATAAACTTTATATAATAGTTTACTGATGCCTTTGTTGAATTTTGTTTTCATAATTTTGTTCTCAGCAGCAAAATGTTTTGCTGGTCAAGGGGGTTTGAACAATTTGATTGCATTTTAAAATATTAATTTTATATACATTTTAAAATATTAATTATAATGTCTTACAAACTTAACTTAATATTGAAATGTTTTTGTTTGTTTGTTTAGTCTCTCTGGCAGGGACATGATTGGCATTGCCTTCACCGGCTCAGGGAAAACCCTGGTTTTCACGCTGCCCATCATTATGTTTTGTCTGGAGCAGGAGAAACGGCTACCCTTCTGTAAGAGAGAGGGACCCTACGGGCTCATCATTTGCCCTTCTGTAAGCCCACTCTGTCTCTCACACATCCTGTGCCATCTGCTAGAAATGAGAAGCAGATTATCTACATGTAACAATATTTCACAATATTTCACAATATTTCATCATATTAATCATAAGTCAAGAGTCAGACGGGAACAGTATGGTAATTTGTTGTATTTCTTTCTCTTCGTCTGTAGAGGGAGCTGGCGAGGCAGACACATAGTATCATTGAATACTACTGTAAACTCCTAGAGGATGAAGGGGCTCCTCAGTTGCGCTGTGCTCTGTGTATTGGGGGCATGTCTGTCAAAGAACAGATGGAGGTGGTAAAACAGTAAGTTACTTTATTTAAAGGCTTAGTTCACCCAAAAAAGAAAATTCTGTCATTAATTCCTCATCCTCATGTCGTTCCACACCCGTAAGACCTTCATTCATCTTTGGAACACACATTAAGATATTTTTGATGAAATCGGACAGCATTCTGTCCCTCCATAGACGGCTACACAACTAACCCTTTGATGCTTTAAAAAGTTCTAAAAAGAGATTGTATAACAAATCCATATGAATTGAGCCGTTTAGTCCAAATTTTCTGAAGAGACACGATCATTTTATATGATGAACAGATTGAATTTAGACTTTTATTCACAATTTACACCTCATGACATTTAAAAAAGAAAAGGTCATAAAGGACCAGGGTGTCTTACTGGGTCTTTATTTGGATGCTGATTGATATAGAAATCACTTATAAACTTATGAATGATGGTGTGATTGTAGTGGGGTGCACATGATGGTGGCCACTCCTGGCAGACTGATGGACCTGCTAAACAAGAAGATGGTGAGTCTGGATATCTGCCGTTATCTGGCTCTGGACGAGGCTGACAGGATGATTGACATGGGTTTTGAGGAGGACATTAGGACTATCTTCTCTTACTTTAAGGTACTTTTCTGCTACATCTCATGATTAGGCAACCCAATTATAGAACATTTAGTCAGCGTGTGTATATATATATATATATATATATATATATATATATATATATATATATATATATATATATATATATATAGTGAAATATCACCCCCTTTTTCAATATTTTGCTGAAAATTCACTGACTATCAAGGATATCATCAAGGATAATAAAGGGTAATTCCACCAGGATAAGAGTGTTTTTTTGTTGTTTTTTTGCCCAATATTATGGTCTGCTTAGGGTCAGAGGCAAACGCTGCTCTTTAGTGCCACTATGCCCAAGAAGATCCAGAACTTTGCCAAAAGTGCTTTAGTGAAACCCATCACCATTAATGTGGGCAGAGCTGGAGCTGCAAGCTTGGACGTCATCCAGGTAAGACATTAAGATTCATATAAGGCCCAGCATTATTCTTTCCTCATGTTCCATTCGATCCTTTTATTCTTTTTGTGAGCTTTGCCAAGTTGAATTGTTAGTGGGATACTCCTCCCTAAGAAATTAAAATTCTATCATCATTTACTCAGCCTCACGTCATTCCAAACCTGTATGACTTTCTTTCTTCTGTAGAACATGAAAGAAGATATTTTGAAGAATGTTGGTGACCAAACAGTTTCAGTTCCTATTGACTTCCAATACAACAGCAGTCAATGGGAACTGAAACTGTTTGGTCACCAACATTCCTTAAAATATCTTCCTTTATGTTCTGCATAAGAAAGAAATTCATACAGAATACAGATTTGTAATGACAAGAGGGTGAGTAAATGATGATTAATTTGAATCATACACTACCGTTCAGTGTTTTTTTTTTTGTTTTTTTTTTGAAGAAATTAATTATTTTATTCAGCAAAGATACATTAAATTGATAATGTGACAATAAAGACATTTAAGATGTTACAAAAGATTTCTATTTCAAACAATTCTGTTTCTTTGAACTTTCTAATCATGAAATATCCTGGAAACAAAACGGTTTACACAAAAATAACAAGCAACTCTTTTTGATAATAATACAAAAAGTTTTATGAGCAGCAAATCAGCATTTTATGATTTCTGAAGGATCATGTGACACTGAAGACTGGAGTGATTATGCTGAAAATTCAGCTTTGCATCACAGGAATAAATTACATTTTAAAATATATTCTAATGGAAAACAAATGTTTTGAATTGTAGTGATATTTAACAGTATTATTATTTTTCTGTATTTTTTTTTCTTTTTTTTTTCCCCAAATAAATGCAGCTTGGGTGTGCATAAAAGATGTCTTTCAAAAAATCTTACCAACCCTAAACTTTTGAACAGTAGCGTATGCTAAAAGAATGTTTTTCTTCTATACATCCTCACTTTAATTTGTGTGTTTTAGGAAGTGGAATATGTGAAAGAGGAAGCCAAAATGGTTTATCTCCTGGAGTGTCTTCAGAAGACCCCACCTCCGGTACGTAGCCTCTCGTTCTTGTTAAACCACTTTTGAGAACCCTACAATATCTCTTCTAAAGATCATATTTCTTACGTTGTGTCTTAGGTATTAATATTTGCGGAGAAGAAAGCAGATGTAGATGCCATACACGAGTATCTTCTGCTGAAAGGTGTGGAGGCGGTGGCTATCCATGGAGGAAAAGGTACATCATCGATCTCAATCTGCTTGTATAGCACACACAATCAATCAGCTGTATGCGTGCTGGCTCCTGCAGCTACAGACACTCTCCACCGGATGTCAGTTTCTGCTGCATTGTGGCTCCTGTCATAGCATTGGGTGATGAATGTGCGTGCTAAACCAGTGTTCAAAATCTATGTCAGAACTTTTGATCTCACTTGACCTTAAAGTAGTGGTGAACTCTGCAGTTTCTGTGGCTTCAAATTGACACTGATCAGACGCACTGCAGTTCACATTACTTAAAATATCTAGTAGTCTGTTATGAATGTGACTTCATTACTAAAGTAAATAGATCATACAGTTCAGCCACACACTCTTCAAAAAATTCTATTTGTGCTTTTTAGACCAAGAAGAGAGAACAAAAGCCATTGAGGCATTCAAAGAGGGAAAAAAAGACGTCTTAGTGGCTACCGATGTTGCTTCGAAGGGTCTAGATTTCCCAGCTATCCAGCATGTTGTCAATTATGACATGCCAGAGGAGATTGAGAACTACGGTACGTATTGAGATGATTTTTTTTTTAAAGTTTTGAATTTAAATATAAATAAATATGATTTTTATGAACATGAAAAAATATCAAAAGTGGCATTTATTTCAAATAAATGCTGTTCTTTTTATTTTTCTATTCATCAAAAATGTGAAGCGACACAACTGTTTTCAACATTGACAATGTGTTAATATATAATAAATAAAATATATAATATACACACAGTCATGTGAAAAAGTTAGGACACCCTATTGAATTCCATGGTTTTTCATATCAGAACATAATAAAAAATCACCTAGTGCTTGGCAGATCATCAAAATACTGTAAAAACAGCTGAACTATTACAATATAAAATAATTGGTTTTCTGTATTAGGGCATAATAAAAAAAAAAATCATCTGGTCCTTGGCAGGTCTTAAAATTTGGAAAATAAAAACTCAGATGAACATCAACACATTACACATCACACCATGTCATTATTTATTTAGCAAAAATAAAGCCAATATGGAAAAAACATGGATGACAAAGTTAGGACACCCTATGATTCAGTTACCTGTAGATCCAGTTTTAGCAGCAATGACTTGAAGTAATCATTTTCTGTATGACTTTATCAGTCTCTGGAGGAATTTTGGCCCACTCTTCTTTACAACGTTGCTCCAATTTATTGAGGTCTGTGGACATTTGTCTATGCACAGCTCTCACCACAGCTTTTCAGTTGGGATGAGGTTTGGATTTCACTGGGCCATTGCAACATTTTGATTCTTTTCTTTTTCAGCCGTTCTGGTTGGAGTTGTCAAAAGTACCTACTTCGGTACCATTTGGTACTGAAATTTTAAAACTTTCAAAAACTTTGAGCGCTGTTGAGCTGATTCATAAATACCTCTGATTGGCCATTGTGTTCTCGCACTCATCAGATATGTCTGGCTTTTAATAGAGGTGATCACACTTGCTGATGATCAATTAATCATATTTGATTAGCAGTGCATGATTGTTACTTACTCTCTTAATTCCTATGCTAATAGTAAGGGTGTCCTAAGTGTGTCACCCATTTCTTTTCCATTTTGGCTTTATTTTTGCTAAACAAAAATGTGTTGTTGTTCATCTGAGGTTTTATTTTCCAAATTTTAAGACCTGCCAAGGACCAGATGATTTTTTATTATGCCCTAATACAGAAAACCAATTATTTTATACTGTAATAATAGTTCAGCTGTTTTTACGGTATTTTTATCAGCTTTGTTGAGCATAAGACACTTATTTAAATAAAATAAAATTCTTACCAACCACAAAGTATTTAATATGGTTCATACAGTTCAGTAAATATTTAGAAGCCACACATGTAGGAATGTGTATTAGAAATCAAAATGTCAAAACATTTATTTTAAATAATGGTAGTTAAAAAACAAAACAAAAAAAACACTCCTTTCATATTTGACAAAAGTTTATACAATTACTAAAAACATCCTTGGAGCAGCGGACTAAATGTTTTTAAAAATTGGTTCAGAAAAGTGAATTTAGTTCCAAAGAAAGCTCCAGCATAATATAACTGTAGAAGCCATTTTTCTTTTTTTTTTATGTTAAGATGTTTGTATGTAACATGTATGTAACATGTTTATTCCACAGTCCACAGAATAGGTAGAACAGGTCGTTCCGGAAAGACTGGAATAGCCACAACATTTATCAACAAAGGATGTGGTAAGTTTTTATATATATATATATATATATATATATATATATATATATATATATGTATATATATATATATATATATATATATATATATATATATATATATATATATATATATATATATATATATGAATTGATCTTTAATTTCTCTCTTCCCGTTTTCATTTCTTGTTATTGTATCATTCCATCTTTCAATATAAAATTACCACAAACAGTGAATAATTATTTCAAAGCAATAGATGTAATTGAGCATCTAAACTCATGGTTTTTTTTATATATATAGATGAGTCTGTGCTGATGGATCTGAAAGCTCTGTTAATTGAAGCCAAACAGAAGGTTCCTCCTGTACTGCAGGTCCTCCAAACAGGAGACGAGACAATGCTGGATATTGGAGGTACAAATTACATACTTGTTGTTGAAACAAGCTTATATAGCCATTTAAGCCCATTGTTACAACATTTCCTTATTTGTGCACAGAGGCTCTGTGGTGGTCAAAAGTACAAGATAAAAGCATTTTTAATTTCTGCTTTTCCATTCCTAGGAGAGAGAGGCTGTACATTTTGTGGTGGTTTGGGCCACAGGATCACAGATTGTCCCAAGTTGGAGGCTATGCAGACAAAACAGGTCACAAATATCGGCCGCAAAGACTACCTGGCCAACAGCTCCATGGATTTTTAATGCTGTGTACTCCTTTGTCATCACATCTTTCATTGAGAGAGGCTTCTGTGTCATGTTTTATGTCATTTTGTACAAAATGTATTATTCATGGAACTGTAAATTTTTTTTTTTTTTTATTATTCATTTCAGTGACCCTTTTGTTTGTTGCAAAATACAGTCAAAAATACAGCTTTGTATAAGTAAAAATATATTAAAGTTAATTGGTTCACTAGAGTTTTCAGCAGGTTTTGCGCCATATTGATGTTCATGTAATTATGTAACAGCTAAAGTATTTGTTACAGTTAATTGTTTATTAATTGTCAATTCATTCCCTCTTTGTTTTATGATGCAAACTGCAATTAAATTCTTCTTTGAGATTACTTTTAGTATCTGATTACATCTCTTTGCAACGTCCTGTTTATGACCAAGCTTGGGTGATTGTTAATAAAGTAGCACATCTACGTAGTTTTCAGCGTTTGTAGGAAACCGGTGTGGACCATTTTTAGGCCTCTTGGTGGCGAATGACGTGGCCCCTACCCTCACAGAAGCTTGATTACTATCAAATTTAGCATCATACATGCACTCTCTCTCTCTCTCTCTCTCTCTGTTTGGTCACTTTCTGTAGAAAATACAGGAACTGGAGCACTTAGAGGCAAACAAGCACAATGGACGTAATCTCTAAAGAGGGCCCGCTCTTTTTGCAGGGTGTCAAGTTTGGGAAGGTAAGGTTGTTCATTGAAAATTATCATTTAACACTTACTTCAAGGTGGAAATGATGTGGCTTTAATTTTATTGATTATTATTTTAATTCTAGTACTGGTACTACTATTACATTTGATGCGCTAGTTTTTATGAGTTTTATATTGTTAATATTAATAATATATTTTGTACAGTTTATTGCTCAACTAGCAGCGCGTGAAGTTAGCCAGGCTGAGATCATGGGTTAAACTTGCAAGGGACACACATACTGATAAAAATATGATCACTGTGAGAAAAATGTCATGCAAATACATAAATATGTTTTTAGGACATTAAAACCAAACAGATATAAAGGGATTTTAAAGTTCACCAAAATCATTTTTAAATCATTTACTCTTGCACTCATGTCATTCCAAACCTGCAGAGCTTTCATTCTCCTGTGGAGTATAAAAGATGTTATTTTGATAATTTTTCCATACAATGTAAGTGAATGGACTGCAGTGTTGTTTGGTTCCCAAAGTTCTTCAAAATATCATCTTTTGTGTTCCGGAGAAGAAAACGTCATACAGGTTTGGAACGACATGAGGGTGAGTAAATGATGACAGTTTTCATTTTCAGGTGAACTCCTTTAACGTAATTGCAATTTAATAGGTAGGAGGGGGCGGAGCCCAGATCGATTTTGTCCAGTGACATTTTAATTTTCTGTTAACAGCTTTACTGACATAAAAGGAGCTTTGTTGCTTGAGTAAAGTTCATAAAATGTACATTATTTCCCAGGGGAATTTGTAAAATTATGTTTGGTATACCTCCTCTAGGGGGGTCTGGGGACATTCCACCCCCCCAACCCAAAAGAAAATTTTGTACATTTGTACATTTAACATTTCAAACTGACCAAAGAAACAGAATTGTACCTGGGCATGAAAGAGGGCTCAAACATCTTTTTAGTTGTGATATAGAGTCTCAGTCTACATTGTGTTTTAGAATGCCAAACAATTATTACAATAAAATAATAATATAATAATGATTTAGGCCTATATAATTATTCGTATGACAGTAATATCCATACATTGTAACAAATGCACTGTAAAATAATTTTTATAAGTAGGTAGGCTACTTTACACAACAGTATAGGGAAATTACAGTACTTTTGTACTAATTTCTACACTTGCAAAAGATAAATCCTTGAGCTTCTATTTTGATCACCGATGACCAGTTGATCGCGTGAGCAAATGTGCGCACTTTTCTTTAAAACACGCAGCACAGACTGCACGGACTATATTTATAGCCTACTTAATCACTGTCTTTTGCTGTTTTATAAAGGCACAAAGCCATATCACGGTTTCGATTTTAGTTTTTTGTTTGTTTGTTTTTTTTTTTTTAGAGAGACCATTCTATGTTTTAAATTTTCAGTTCATTATGAAACAGTGGCGGCGGCACAGGGTCATTAATGGGAAACAATTAATGAATGTTTAGCTGACAAATGTGCTAAAGTTGTCATATCAGTTGTTATTTCATAACAAAAACCCTTCAACCGGACTGAACGAGAGTCTTGAGGCCTGCCGCTGAGCTAAGTGAGTGACAGGAGGCGTGTCTGTGTTCAACTGCGGTGTGCGTGAACTCGCTGTCGGAAAGAAGAGAGAGAAAGCGCTGTCAGTGTATGGATACTGCAGAAAAGCGGTATTGAACTGTGTAACATATTTTAATAGAGAGATATGTTTAGAAAAAAATATATATATTTTGACAGCACTGTTAAGAAACCTCAAACCTGAAAGATTCGGGGCTTTTGGAAAAACATTAGGGGCTCCAGCCCCCTTCTCTTTGCTAGGAAGGTAGGAGTAGGAATTAGGAAAATCATTGCTAATCACAGTTATAACAGCATTAAAGCATCCGTTTAATTATTTACAACCAGCCTTGGGAATTATAGTTGGTCAGAAATCTTCAACTGTACATTATTAATAGAGAAGGGAAACGGCAGCTGGTTAACCACCTGAGGTGCTTCCGTCTTCATGGTAGCATTTAACGGCTATGAATCATGCATAGGAGATAAAATGAAGGAACTTTTCAGAACTTCTGCTGCCGCCTTTGGCTTGTTCTCCCAGATACTAACCAGTCCCAGTGGAGGAGCACTGAACCAGACAGTTTGACGTTAAACCCTTCCGAGTTATGCCACAAAATAATTAATTTTACTTTCTCTGTCTTTGCCTCAATTAAAACTTTCCCCTGCAGAAGATATGGCGGAAATCCTGGCTGGTTCTGTTTGAGCCCAGCCCTGCAGGAGTTGGTCGCATGGAGCTGTACGACATGCGTGAGGGAGGGGGTCTGAAGGCCTTTTCGAGGCCTGCGGGCCTCAGGAAAACAGACAAACGGGTGATCCGCCTGACAGACTGTCTGAGCATCACCCCGGCCCCAGGAGAGAGCTGTCCCACGGATTGCTCTGCTTTCTTTTTAAACACCACCTCATGCACCTACACCATCGCTGCTCCCACTCGGGAGGACTGGATCTCTATTCTGTGCCGGCTTGCATTTCAGGTATGGTGATTTTGCAAGGTACAGTTTGTTCTTTTATCAAACATTCCTGTCAAGTACCTTATCCTTAACTTTAAAGGGTTAGTTCACCCAAAAATGAAAACAATGTCATTTATTACTCACCCTCATGCCGTTCCACACCCGTAAGACCTTCGTTAATCTTCGGAACACAAATTAAGATATTTTTGTTGAAATCCGAAGGCTCAGTGAGGCCTCCATAGCCAGCAATGACATTTCTTCTCTCAAGATCCATTAATGTACTAAAAACATATTTAAATCAGTTCATGTGAGTACAGTGGTTCAATATTAATATTATAAAGCGACAAGAATATTTTTGGTGCGCCAAAAAAACAAAATAACGACTTATTTAGTGATGGCCGATTTCAAAACACTGCTTCAGGAAGCTTCAGAGTGTTATGAATCAGCGTATCGAATCATGATTCGGATCGCGTGTTAAACCGCCAAACTGCTGAAATCACGTGACTTTGGCGCTCCGAACCGCTGATTCGACACGCTGATTCATTATGCTCCGAAGCTTCCTGAAGCAGTGTTTTGAAATCGGCAATCACTATACAAGTCGTTATTTTGTTTTTTTGGCACACCAAAAATATTCTCGTCGCTTTATAATATTAATATTGAACCACTGTACTCACATGAAGCGATTTAAATATGTTTTAGTACCTTTATGGATTTTGAGAGAGGAAATGTCATTGCTCCCTATGCAGGCCTCACGGAGCCATAGGATTTCAACAAAAATATCTCAATTTGCGTTCCAAAGATTAAAGAAGGTCTTACGGGTGTGGAACGGCACGAGGGTGAGTAATAAATGACAGAATTTTTGGGTGAACTAACCCTTTAACAATTACATTTCATTTACACATTTTGCTGATGCTTTTATTCAGTGCGACTTACATTGAATTCAAGGTAGGCTATACATTTCATTAGTTCACAAATTCCCTGGGAATCGAACCCATGACCTTGGTATTGCTAAGCACCATGCTCTACTGTTTGAGCTACAAAATAATTGTGAGCTACTGCTAAAATCAAGGGGAAATAAAATAAATTATTTATAAAAAAGTGTTTAAGCAACTAAGAACAAGGATGTTGATCTAAGAACATGGAGAAAAGAATATATTGTTGGATCCAGTCTCCTTTCAGAAGTCAAAGCATTAGAAGTTTTGATCCATTCATATATCCAAAACCAGTTCAAGTTTTGTCTGATACCCTAAACTAGTTAACACTGCATTTTGTCTCATATGCAAGTTTGTCATCAACCAAATTTTCAGCAGAAGCAAAAGACGAAGTGTTGGTAAAACAAGCAGTAAATTTTAGTTGCTTCTTTCTCGTAAGCCCTCATAAAGCAAGTCGTAATTAGATGGAAGTTTCCCACTACTAAAGTGACTAAAGTCAACACATCTATGATGAACTTCAGTTTTTGAGGTACAGCTTCACACAACAGCACAACAGCTTGCCTGTCACAGAGGAAATAACCACACCTTTGAGTTCATGATTGCAAAAGTCTTTTTTTTTCAAAGAATGATAGCATAAAAAAAGAGGAATTACTAATGTACATTGCTATCAACTGCCTTATATTTTTTAGAAGACCCAAGGAGCTGAAGATACCAGTAAAGTCCAGAAAGATAAATACTTTCCACCGGCTGACAATCAACTGTACTCCACCTGGGGAGCAGGTGAGACTGGGGTCTGAAAATACACTTCGCTACAAGCAAAGCCTGATGCCAGACCATGATAATGATTATCTGCTGTTAAACTAGGTGTTACCAACTGTTTGTTGCAGTTGAGCAACATGGTATCTTAATGATGCAGATGTACTTCTGTTTCAATTACTCAATGTTTTTGAGTTCAGTGGGTTTTTTTTTTTATCTATGTAGGTCAAAAATAATAAGAAAAGAGCACAGAAATAGTCACTCGAACATATTATTTGATGAACAGAGACAATCATTAGGGTTGTCGAGCAATAAAAAATGTAATTGAAGTAAATGATATGATTATTAATTAATCAAATTATTCTCAAATAATGGCATAGATTAATATATTTGCTGAGAAAAATCCCCAAATGAAGACAGTTCAAAGACATTATGGTGGTAGATAAATGAAAAAGTTCCTTATCTTTGAACATTAAGTCAAAGTGTTCAGGGTCCAGTTTGTGTTCAGTCTAAAGTTGTCTTTTTATCTGTGTACTCATGCAGATGGACATCTTTGGTGTTGCACCATGTCTTGCTGTACGTTTCAGCTTCTTGACATATTTCAGTCATAGTCTTGTTTTATTAACTTGTAAATTTTCTTTACTTAAAATATTTTGGGATCTACCTTCTTCTTTCTCATAAATAAATATTACACAGTGCATGCCTAGTTTTTCATATTCTTAGTATTAAAATGCCCACCCAGAGGTGCGTTAAATTACGGATGTTCTTTAAAAAGTTCCTTTTTTTTCTTTAGTGAATGACGAAAGGTCTGGTCTCAGACAAACTGTTGGTCAGCCTCAACCTGACTTTCAACACTGATAATGCAAATGCTTCAGAACACAAAGTAGCTAGGGAAATTCCAATGTAATTTACAAAAAATAATGGTCTGAATTTAAATCTCTTTTTGAGCCACACAGATGTACTGCTGTAGGACTATAGATCTATGTGTGCATAAAAATATGAGGTGTTAGAAACTAAGGGCCCTCAGTACATAGTAGCTAACCAGTATTTGTCACTCTACCTTAAAATATAAAAGTAATTATTTAAAAATAATTACTTATTTACTTAATAATTATTTAAAAATATTGTTGCAGTGATCAACTTACTAGGCCGATTGTTAATTGACTGTTTTTTTTAGTGGAAGCTTTTAGTTAGTCTACATGTAAGACAATTAATAATTTCTTAATTCAGATCAACATTTCATGCACTGTATTTATTTATCAAGTAGTTTACTATGTTTGCTATAATATTACTATACACCGATCAGGCATAACATTATGACCACCTTCCTAATATTGTGTTGGTCCCCCTTTTGCTGCCAAAACAGCCCTGACCCGTCGAGGCATGGACTCCACTAGACCCCTGAAGGTGTGCTGTGGTATCTGGCACCAAGATGTTAGCAGCAAATCTTTTAAGTCCTGTAAGTTGCGAGGTGTGGTCTCCATGGATCGGACTTGTTTGTTCAGCACATCCCACAGATGCTCGATTGGATTGAGATCTGGGGAATTTGAAGGCCAAGTCAACACCTCAAACCCGTTGTTGTGCTCCTTAAACCATTCCTGAACCATTTTTTGCTTTGTGGTAGGGTGCATTATCCTGCTGAAAGGGGCCACAGCCACCAGGGAATGCCATTTGAAAGGGTGTACATGGTCTGCAACAATGTTTAGGTAGGTGGTACGTGTCAAAGTAACATCCACATGGATGGCCGAACCCAAGGTTTCCCAGCAGAACATTGCCCGAGGCATCACACTGCCTCCGCCAGCTTGCCTTCTTCCCACAGTGCATCCTGGTGCCATGTGTTCCTCAGGTAAGAGAGTACAGGCACCCTGCCATCCACGTAATGTAAAAGAAAACGTGATTCATGAGACCAGTCCACCTTCTTCCATTGCTCCGTGGTCCAGTTCTGATGCTCACGTGCCCACTGTTGGCGCTTTCGGCAGTGGACAGGGGTCAGCATGGACACCCTGACTGGTCTGCGGCTATGAAGCCCCATACGCAACAAACTGTGATGCACTGTGTATCCTGACACCTTTCTATCAGAACCAGCATTAACTTCTTGAGCAATTTGAGCTACAGTAGCTCATCTGTTGGGTCAGACCACACAGGCCAGCCTTCGCTCCCCACGTGCATCAATGAGCCTTGGCCGCCCATGACCCTGTTGACAGTTCACCACTGTTCCTTCCTTGGACCACGGTTGATAGATACTGACCACTGCAGACCAGTAACACCACACAAGAGCTGCAGTTTTGGAGAAGGTCTGAAACAGTCGTCTAGCCATCATAATTTGGCTCTTGTCAAACTCGCTCAAATCCTTACGATTGCCCATTTTTCCTGCTTCTGACACATCAACTTTGAGGTTAAAATGTTCACTTGCTGCCTAATATATTCCACCCACTAACAGGTGCCATGATGAAGAGGTAATCAATGTTATTCACTTCACCTGTCAGTGGTCATAATGTTATGCCTGATCGGTGTACAGTACACAGCATAAATGAGTACACCCCCTCTAAAAGTCCTGAAAGTCAGCAATTACTCAATTACTTAGAAGACGTGTTAGGGTTCTTTAGAGATATAATGTTCCAGGAAGTCTGTTTAATCAATTACCAAAGAAGCATGTCAAAATTATTCTGGAAAATAAGATTTTCTTATCAAGATGATAAAATGTTGTGTAGCAAAATGAGTACACCCTCCTAAAAGTTACTAAATAAAACAAAATAAAAATTTTCTGGTGTAGGTTTAAGGCAATGTTTGGTAGTAAAGCTCTTCTATAGTAATGTATGAGTGCTGAAGGTGTGAGGGAGTTTATCAATGCTTTATCAATGCTGTCATGAATTCCCACACCACTGTGTAATTTAATACACAAACTTGAAACAGAAGATGTTACCCTTTCCTCATTCAGCACCTGAGGGGGATTCTGTAGAGACAAGTTGAGCAACACTCCCCATTAAAGATCGGGGCATTTAAGGAGCTCATCATCCAGGAGTTAAACAGGACAGATGTGACAATTTGTCATGAACTTGTACACTCTGTGCCAAGAAGGGTCAGAGCAGTATACTTACAATTATGGAGGACATACTAAGTACTAAAATATTATACATTTGTTGAATTAATTCTAGGGTGTACTCATTTCTGCAATCTAATTTAAACAAAATTGGCTAATTGACTTATCTTTACTTATTTATGGCTATTAATGACATATATTTCTCAGTTTTTATTATGAATATGTTTAACACATTTTAGTTTTGCTATCTTTCCATGAATTGTATTAGTGATCATAAAGAAAATACATCTTTTGTATTTGTTCAGAGGGGATGTACTCATTTATGCCTGCACTGTATATTACTATGTTTACTATTAACATTATACTGTAAAAATCATGATAATGTTTAACCAAAAGGACTTTATCACAATAAACCCCTTCAGGGTGATACAAGACCCTTCCACTTGTCTGTTCAAACTTTTTCATATTTATTGATTGAAGAAATGTGAAAATGTTTTGGTAAAATTGGGTATGCAGTTTTTCCCATTATTCAAGTCAAGATTGTTTTTAGACCAAACATTCATGTAATCAATTTCACTACTTCATAATTCTTGGCCACCCCTGTAAAATGTTATGTTCTGTCTTTGTTTTAAATTCCAGAGGTCTGACCTGACAGGGTTTGTCCAGAGAGACTTTGGTTTGATGTTTTTGTGAATTCCATCCCACAGGCCAGTTCCAGGTGACAGTGCAGAACACAGATGCGTCTCAGAGGTGCAGGATGTCTGGGTCATACCTGCTGTCTTCTGAGAAAGAGGCTATTTGCCTGCTGGACCTCAAGACCGGACAGGCCATCTACCACTGGCCCTACAGGCTCCTCCGGAGATTTGGCCAAGTCAAGGTGCTTCATAAGGAATAAAGATATGTAACCCTCTAACTCAACATTTTTGCTTATATATAGATGATTTATATAAAATTGTAATAGGCAAATACTTGAGAATCTATGAATGGATCATTATTGCAGTGATTGCAGAGATGTTTTGGCAATGGTTCTTTTAACCTTAACAGATGCAGTGTCAAGCTTTTTATTTCTTAAGCAACGCAAGATGTATCATGGCCATATACCAGGATGACAATGCCAATATTCATCAGGGTTAAAATTGTGAAAGAATGTTTAGAGAGCATGAAGAATCATTTTTACACATGAATTGGCACCTCTGAGTCTAGACCTTAAAGGGTTAGTTGACCAAAAATGAAAATTCTGTCATTTATCATCAATTTTGGTCAAGATCTTGTATTGATAAAGCAAGAGGTGAGCACTCTGTCTGTCTCCTCCAGCACATACCAAACACTTTTAATGAAATTAACTGGTCTGGACTCAGAGGTGCCAATTTTATGTGTGAAAATGAATCTTCATGCTCCCTTCCAACCATTCTTTTACAATTTGATCCTGATGAATCTTGACATTGTCATCCTGGAATATGGCCATGATATGTCTTCCTACATGGTTGGTTAAGAAATAATAAATGATAATAAGCTACACACTATGTCTTTTAGGGTTAAAAGAACCGTTGCCAAACATATAACATGCTAGAAACACAATAATCACTGTAATAATGATCCATCCATGGACTCTTAAGTATTTGCGCATATATATATATATATATATATATATATATATATATATATATATATATATATATATATATATATATATACACACACACACTGTATGTGGTTTTATATAAATCATTTATATAAGCAAAAATGTTAAGTAGGAAAAATGTGCAGAGTGGTGGGTCCCTAAAAATACAGTAAAAAGTAATATTGTGAAATACTATTACAATTTAAATCTATCTATCTATCTATCTGTTGGTTTTTTATTTTAATATATTTTTTTTTTTTATTTATTCCTGTGATGGCAAAGCTGAATTTTCAGCATCATTACTCCAGTCTTCAGTGTCACATGATCCTTCAGAATTCATTCTAATATGCTGATTTGCTGCTCAAGAAACATTTATTATCAATTATGAAATAATTTGTACTGCTTACTATTTTGTGAAAACTGTGATTTTTTTTTTATTATATATATATTTTTTTATTATTATTATTCTTTGAATAGAAGGTTCAAAAGAACAGAGTTTATTTGAAATAAAACTTTTTTGTAACATTTTAAATGTCTTTACTGTCACTTTTGATATAGATAGATTGATTGATTGATTGATTGATTGATTTAATTAATTGTTTTCTTGCAGTTTTTTAATATAAGTGAATATAAGTTTTTGAATATAACTATTTATGTCTTTTCAGGGGGGAATTATGATCGAGGCAGGTCGTCGCTGTCACACTGGGGAGGGTCAGTTCATTTTCTTGTCAAAACAGGGCTCGCAAATACACAGAGCCATTGAGGAGGCCATCATGCACCAGAGTGTCCAAGAACTGCTAGCACAAGCTACTGCTCTTCCGCAACAGTTTGCACCCCAGCCCCCCTCGCCTCAAAGCAAACCAAAGGACAGGCCTAAGGCGAAAATGCCTCCTCCAATCAGCATGAATCAAGACCGACCACGCCCACCATTACAATGCAAATATGGACAGCAAATACACAAAGCCAATGAAGAAGCACACCAGAGTCGCCAAGAGCTTCTGCCACCATCCACACCCCTTCCACAAGCCATTCCAAACCCACCACTTTCACCAAAACCCAAAATTAACGTCAATACGAATTTTCCACGCAACAAGAATCAGGAAAGACCTTGCCCACCTGCAATGAAGAAACATGGACAGCCAATACACAAGCTCATTGAAGGTGCTCTCAAAAAGCAGAATGTCCATGAGCTGCTGGCATCATCCAACCCTCCTCAACAAGGCCCTCCACCTCCACCGCCATTGCCTAAAACCAAACCATGGAACAGGCCTAAAAAGCATCCTCCGGCCAACTTAAATCAAGAAAAACCCTGTCCTGCACTACCACGCAGAAACATCTCCTTACCAGATCCACCTTCTTGTGTCAAAAGCCCTGTGAGTAGCCCAGATGATGTTTTGTATTCGATAATATTTCCGCAACCAAAACCAAGAGCAATAATGAATCTCCCAGGAGTTGCAACTCCTCCCAGTCTACCACAACACTTTGGAATTAACAATAATCCAGATACAGATGTAATTATGGAGGAAGAGAAGGAATGGAAATCATCACAAGAACCTTCTAAGAGCAGCAATGAGGAGGCTCCCTACACTAACTGGACTGCTACAACTACTGCCGAGAGTGATGAACCGAATATTGAGGATCTGTATAGCAAAGTGAATTTTGCCTCTAAGCGTAAGAACAGACAGACCGAGGACAATGGTGGTCAAGAGCAGCCAAACGCTGACCAACAAACTCCTGAGATCTCTTCAAGTGAAATCCCTGTTGACTTCAAACAGACCCTTTCTAGCATTCTGTTTAAAGAGCTGTCCAAATTGCCACCCCCATTTCCTTCCAGGTCACATGGGGGAAGTTGCGATCAGTTAGACAGTATAGATGAACAGATGACTGATTAAGGTTTCTGTGTCTACAGTTGAGGTCACTGCTATTGTGAATGATTTGTATTATACTGTGCGATAAGTTTTAACATTGTACTTTTTTAATAATAATGTACAGAATATGTAATAATTAAATAGGCCTATAAAGAAAACTGTATGATATGAATACTAAAGTCAATGATTTTATTTGAAAATAAGATATATTGTAAAAATGTGTATTTCAACCAATATATCAAAAATAGTCGAAAACAATTAGGTTGTGATTTGGTCGCTGTCATGAAATAGTTCTTATTTCAAAATTTGGGTGCGCTTTTAATGCAGTGTTTCCCAACCCTGTTCCTGCAGGCACACCAACAGTACATTTTGGACTTCTCCCTTATCTGACCCATCTATATCTGGTCTTGGAGTCTCTACTAACGACGACCTGATTAGTTGAATCAGATGAATCTGTTGGTGTGCATCCAGGAACAGAGTTGGGAAACATTATTTTAATACATCCTTTAAAGGGTTAGTTCACACAAAAATGAAAATAATGTCATTTATTACTCACCCTCATGCCGTTCCACACCCGTAAGACCTTCGTAAATCTTCAGAACGCAAATTAAGATATTTTTGTTGAAATATCAAAATAACGACTTATTTAGTGATGACCGATTTCAAAACACTGCTTCAGGAAGCTTCGGAGTGTTATGAATCAGCGTGTCGAATCAGCGGTTCGGAGCGCCAAAGTCACGTGATGATTTTGAGAGAGGAAATGTCATTGCTCCCTATGCAGGCCTCACAGAGCCATCGGATTTCAACAAAAATACCTTAATTTGCATTCTGAAGATTAACGAAGGTCTTACGGGTGTGGAACGGCATGAGGGTGAGTAATAAATGACAGAATTTTCATTTTTGGTTGAACTAACCCTTAGTTAACTTTTTCATTCGGTGAAATCCCATTTCTTCTTTCAACTGTGGCTACATAGCACGAGCCACAAGCATTGGAGTGCGAATCTTGAATAAGCATTTTATTGGTTGACTACTACTGAACGGACACGCCCCCTTGCGGCATTGATTAAACTCATTCGTAAACGAACTGATGGAGCGTATTTGATTGAACTGATTGGGGGGTATTGTTGATTTTAAGGTTCAACAAAAGCCATACGTTAATATGAATTTGCTTTGTTGACATTTGGGGAACGCGTGTGACGTTTATAACGATGACTTGTTTCAGTCGTTCGAACAGTTGAGTAAATCATTTAAACGACTCACACAACGCACAAAAAGACACTTTGTCAAACTTTTTGACACAGTGTCTTTTTGTGCATTGTGTGAGTCGTTTTAACCCGAAGAAGGAGCAATTTTGAATGAATCTCTTTGGGTTCAAAAGCTATAGTGCTGGTTAATCAATGGGATATGATACTGGATAAAAGAACCTATATTTAAATAGGCTAACTGCATGAAACGTATTTCATCCAGATTGCGCGATTGACTGTTGTATATAACCAATGTATGAATCGAAGCAGTCCCAAAAAATATATGTAAAGAAAATCTTTATTAAACTTTTGAGGTAATAAAAAAATCACAAAGAGACATAAATAGCATTTTTGTCATTACTGATGAAGGTTTTGTACATGTGGAATGGAAAAATCCAAATTTAGGCAAGTGTCTGTCTTAAAGTGCAACTAAAGGGCTTGTATAGCTTTTTCCTTGTTTTTTTTTTTTTTTGTTTTTTTGTTTTTTGAGTTTTCAAAAAATTTGTCAATCAAATAATGAAGCATTTTCTAGAAGAACTAACCATTATCCACAGGGCCTATCTATTTGGTTCTTTCAGTGTCTACTAAAACACAGACAAATAAATTATGATTAAGCAGAGTGCCACAGTCTCAAAGTCAATCCAGCAAAGCCATCAGCGTCCACCAGTCTGACCTTCTTCAATGTCACTGAAATGGGACGATTCGCCATCACTCGCATTTGATGTGACATCGTTTTTCTCCGGAGCAAAATTAGAAGAAGGTGCGTCCAGTGCGTAAGGGATGCTGGTCCTCAAAGTCTGAGCTGAACTCCTCTGACCAAGGTTACCATGGTTGCCAGATGCGCTGCATCCGTCCCTCAGACCTCTGCAATCCGACTGCACAACACCATCCAATAACTCGGACAGTTCTGTGATGTAAATCTGCGCCATCTGAAGGGTGTCATATTTAGACAGTTTTTTCTCGTTCTCCAAGGAAGGAATGACGCTCCTCAGTTTGTCAAATGCTCGGTTCAGTCCGTGCATCCTCCGCCTTTCTCTCGCATTAGCAGCCACGCGTCTGTGTCTTTGAGGTCCGGTGAGATTTTGCTGGGTCCCCCCATGTGCTTTAGATCCTCCCAGATCAGATTCCGCTGTCAAAGGACTGTTGGCTCCAGACATGTACTTGTCCATGGCGGCATCCACCGACGAGTGAGCGTAGTGATCACCTGTGGATGAGTACGCTGGGGTTGCGGGGGTCATCCAGGCCCTTGGGTCACTGCGGGTCAACCTCGGATGTTCAGAAAGAGAAAAATCCTCCGGCCGTCCCCGAAATTTTCCATCTGACCAGTGCAAAAGTTTGGCTTTTGCTGTCATTGCTGATATAACGTAGGCTACAAAAATAAAAAAATAAATAAAAAATCAAGTGTGGAGAACTCAATCTTGCTGTCTTGGGCGGGCCCTTTACCTTCAAACAGGATCCTTGTCGGCCTTATAGCGGCATCACCTCCCTCCCTCCTCCCCTCAGTGCTCCTGTTGAGTGCTCACGGCCAATAGAAAATGCTCCTCAAACTTCCACAGAATAAAGAGTTGTTGTTTTTTTCCTTCCCCACACGTCCTGGAGTGATGCAAGATCTTTTTCAAAGAATAATGATCACAACACAGATAACATTTGTTTTATTAATTACTGTAGATACGTGGATTTAAATACTATAATGTTTATTTTAAAAATAGACCTATATTTATTTTATTCGCATATACAGCAGCCATGACATATTTTGTGATGTCTGGGTTGTTTTTTATTTGTTTGTTTGTTTGTTTTTATTCACATATTTTGAATCATTTTCCATCGATTCTTAAAAGTTAGAAATAAATAGCCTAGTCAGAAGAACTCAAATCTCAAACCTCAGAGGACTTGGTCTATAACATCCTTATCCACTTTATTCAAGATAAGCAACGGAATTGGTATCCAATAAAATCTAGCAAGAAACTTGCATAGCAGCGTCATATTTCTTCTCAAATAAACTGTAAAATCTGCAGCAATAAAACGAGCAGGTGGAAAGCACGTCGTGAGTCGCACCTGTCGTCAGCGAGGTCCAGCAAAACTGATAAGTGTCTTCAGTCTCGTCATAAATCATTTAACAATGAAGCAAAAAAAAAAAAATATATATATATATATATATATTTGGACAAATCATAGGTGGAGACGCTCAATGAGAAACAACACAAGAAACGACCATGTTGTTGTTCTATAGAGTTAAAGAAAAATAAATGCATTTTTTTTTCTTTTTTATTAGGCTATAATAACCAGATAACAGTCAACTTAAACTTAACTTAAACAGTCAACTTGTTTTAAACAAAACACAAAATGATTTTTCCCCCTTTTTTAAATTTGCTTATGGAGTAAAAAATAATCTCTAATATGCTATATTTAAGCCTATATGTGATAAACAATGACAGGATTTATACTGTGTCGATGTGCTTCAGAACGGAAGCAGCTCTACAAAGTTGTTTGGCGAAGGGGATTTCTGTTCGCGAGCGTATTTAGATAACTTGTTATCTAGCTTTGTGGTTACTGGTTAATGAAACATTTTAAAACGCCGTTGAAAGTTTAGCTATATTATATTTACCTATTTATTTAATTAGTTTGTTTTTATTTATTTTAGGGTCAATTCAATGACACGTTTTGCCATTGAGATGACTTGGAAAAAGTGTCCCAATCAACTTGAATTTTAGCCTAATGAGCTATAACATATTTCTTGATCTAAATTGTTTAACAAATGTTATTGTAAATGTGCATGCCTTTAATTCAGTTATCCAATAGATGCCTTTCTAAAAGCTTATGTCAACATTGTGTAAACGACATGCCTGTTTTGAACAGCAGGGCTATAGGGAGCCACTGATGTCTATAGGCCTATTTCTTGTCCTTTTTTAAATAGTATTTAACGTCCAAGTCAACGTCTTTTAACACGAGACTGTTTTGCTCAAAGGAGGCGATGGAGAGAGAGAGAGAGAGCATGATGAGAGTGGCCCCTCTGAGGCTGCTCTTCATGAGGATTGAATAGAGTAGCAAACTTCAGCCCAGTCAGCTGTTGTCCCCTGGCACCCGTCTCACAGTCAGAAGCCGACACTAACGTCTCCCATATGCTGCGACGCGTCCAGGGATCGTTTAACTTTCACACTTTTCCCCCCTCATCCATGACAGTGTTAATCACTGAGCACTACAACATCATCATTTTAATTTACAGCGACCAGCTCGCCTCTCCTCTCGAGCCTCACGCGAAATTCTTACAAAATAGTGTGGAAACAATAATTAATACTATCGAAATTCCTTTAAAATCATAGTAAAGTATTTTTAATGTAGGCTACTGTTTTGTGAAGTAACCTAAAATATGCTGCATTACGATTTAAAGTTTAATTTTGAAAGTAAGCTAAATTTTGTTTAATTTCTGTAGCTTCATTTGTTGTTTAATATCGTTCTTTTTGGCGACAGTGGCGGCAAAAATGATATGTTGGCATAACTGTGGTTAAATATTTGTAAGGGATGGAGAAGACTTTACATTAGCCTACATTTCTGCATTCGCTGAGGAAAAAAACAACAACATCAAAACAGAGGCACCGTAGAATAAACATGATAAACTATACCTGTTTTATCTGAACAGGCCAATTATTTTCTGAAACTCCAAAGGAAGGTCTGAAATTCCTCTCTGTCGCTTTGTTGGTGTATGTGTTTGGAGACAGGCGGTAGATGTTAAATGTTGGTAAGGAAATCAGCGTGACCTGCTAGCCAGTCATCGGGTTAATGAGGCTTGCGCGAGCTGAATAAATGGGCACGCTCTCCGTGCAGGGGTTCTCCATTCATTTTTTACATGAATATTTAATTCTCGCTACCCTACTGCCAGCGCAACAGCCTGCAACCCTGAGCAGACAGGGACACACTCCCCATCTGCTGTATAGGCCTTGAGACGGGGGTGGCGGTGGAGGACCACGGAAGGTGTTGGGAGCATATCAAAGGTCAATTTATGAGCCCCCATGGCGTCATGGTTATTGATGCACAGTCAGGTTTTGGCAGAAAAGCGTCAAAAGTGATGAGTGATTAATGAAAAACAGAATAGCTAGCCTAGGCTACAGAAGTAGCCTACTATGAATGGTTTTGCAACTAATATGACTATTTTCTGAAAATTAGTTACTTCAATAAGAATTTGAATAATTGTTTATCTTATTAATTGTCATTAATAACAGACTTTTGTTAAAACAAACTTCTGCAGCCTGAACGGTTGCAGGGCGCAAGGGCAACCCCAAATAGCCTCGCACACGTCGTCAAATGTCAGCTAATCTTACTGACGTGTTTATGCTTTATTTTTTATATTTACATCTTAAAAATTAATAAATATGCGCATTATATATTTTGTCAAAATGTTATATTGTTGCTATGAACATTCTGTCATCATTTACTCACCCTCAAGTTGTTCCAAACCTGTATGAATTTCTTTCTTCTGCTGAACACTAGGAAAGATATTTGGAAGAATGTCAGTAACAAACAGATCTCGCCCCCCATTTACTACCATAGTAGGAAAAATAAATACTATGGTAGTCAATGGGGGGTGAGATGTGTTTGGTTACTGAAATTCTTCCAAATATCTTCTTTTGTTTTTTTAGCAGAATTCATACAGGTTTGGAACTACTTGAGGGTGAGTAAATGATGACAGAATTTTCATTTTGGGGTGAACTATCCCTTTAAGTTGAGTAGACCAGTTGCATAATCTTAGCCTCTTAATGTGTCAAAAGAAGTCTGACCAGCTAGATAAGAGGTAATCAGTCGTACTTTTCCAATTTAACTAGCCTACCTTTTTATGTGGCTAACTGACTTTAAAGTCAGGACCAGTTTTGAAGAAAACACATTAACTGCTAGAGAGTTCTAAGCAGTTTATGCAGACTTGAGAACTTAGGCTTGTGTTTATGTAAAAATTATAATGATAATAATAATAATACGCCGATAAACTCCAGCAGTGGTGGGAGAGCCTGAAACGATGGATCCTTTCTTCAGAGTTCAGTCAAGCGCGGGTGAATGATCCGCGTCTGACAGGGGTGCGCGTGCATAGCCTGTGTTTTCTCTAGTTAATTAAAGACCCGCAGAGATCGAACGCTTCCACTTTTCACACAATAGACAATATCACAGAGAAACAGTGAAAATCGCTCGGCCTATCTCAACACCGCCCTTGATCTCAGCCCCATGTAATTATTCCAATTCAGCCCGAGGTACGGACGTGCTACTTTAGATACTGACTTGTCACTCTTAGTCTAATTTAGGGGTTTACCCACAAATTAAGCAAATTAGCGCCTCATTAATTTTAGGAAGGGAAGTAATATTCTGTTGAGCCTAAGGGCTCATTAAAATCCACATTATATTATGATGGATCAATGCGATCAATAATTAGGCTACAGTGACCATTTGTTCAATGCTGTTCCATTGATCAGATCTCTGATGTTAAAGAAAAGCTGCCACTCTTGCTCAGACGAGCTACCAAAAATATTAGGCTATTTATCATTAGCATATGAACCCAAAACCAAAACGTTTTTCTCGATGCTGTTTTGAGTAAGTTTTTATGAAAACTCTCACTACTAACAATGCACATCACGTCTATAGCAGTATAGGCCTACCTAATGCACAAAAATAAACACATGAAAAACCCACAGGGGACCATATGACAAAAAGTGCAATACCACAAGCCAAGCCAAGTCAAGACATCTTTATTTATATAGCGCTTTATGCAATAGAGATTGTTTCGAAGCAGTTTTAGTGACAAGAAAATGATTCATTGATGCAAACAGAGTTCATTTCAGCTGGACAGCAGCTCTAAAAAATAATGTCATTGTTCTGCTGAAGTCAGTTAATATGTACTTTGGGAGTGCAAGTTAGCAATACAGTACAGTCAATATTAACCTCATATGTGCAGTAAAATAGGTCTAGGGTTAATACAGTGCACATTAAAATATATGTCCCATGCTTCTAAATTTGTACTGTAACACAGTTTGAAACTTTGTTTTCATAAAATGTTTTCACCAGGGGTTAGGCTAGGCTATATCTCAGTAGGCTAACTGGTTTTAAGTCAAAAGTCAGATTACATAAATGTATGTTTTCTCTATCAGTGGTTTTGTTTGCTAGTTTCAAAAACCTCTTAATTAAAATAAATTAATTTTTCTCAAGGAAGGTCAAAAGTTTGCATAGCAAATGTGGAATTATACACTCTAAAACTAAACAACAACAACAAAAAAACAACAACACAGGGTTAAAAACAACCTTTATTTTCGATCATTTTATAGAATAGCATATTTTATATCATTTTTAATACATATTGCCTACATTTAAGCTCATTTAACAAATATTAGAAGAAAAAATTAAACATTTAGAAGTAATTCAAGTGTAATTGTCCTGTTTCCACCATAACGCCGCTGGATCGGGTGCCAGAGATGGCTCGCGTTTGGCTGGGAAACTGATAACTTCAGACCGCCGCCCTGCGTTTCACTTAAATGCTGTGACTGACTCCATAACCTGTTTATAAATAATCAGTGTTCAATTCTGAGAACATATTTAACATCCTAAGTATTTATATTCTCTATCTATTTGAACAAAATCATAACATTTTATGCAAGGCATCAGGCGTTTCCATCACGCGGAAAGACCGGCGCGGCACTCCTTTAGGTGACTTACATCGTGCCCCTGTATGTTGCTTTGCATAAAATTAAACAATATAAAGAACAATGATGTACACAAACCTGTATTTTACCGAAGACATGCACCAATTTGACGGAGATGCACTGCTAAAAGCCCACGATAAATAACTCAACCCCTGGGTCGTTATGTCTGACCCAGGATCTGGCCTGGGTAACACAAAAACTACCCAAACACATAAGTCTGACCCAGGATATGGGTAAAACAAAAACTACCCAAACACTGGGTTATTATGTCTGACCCAGGAGCTGGGTAACATGAAAACTACCCAAACACTGGAAAAATAACCCAAAAAATGACCCAAAAGGCTCAACCTAGGATTTGGGTAGAAAAAATAACCCAAGATATTTTAGACTGTGGGCATTAGCATCTTCTGCCAAATTGCTGGCCTATTTACATCATATATTTATATTATATTTTGTCATTCAAAGGTTTGAGGTCGATAAGTTTCTTATCTTAACCAAGGTTATTATTTCAAAATTAATCAGAAATAGAGCAACAATAGTAGGCTTAATATTGTAAAATATTCAGTGTCATTCCTCTATTCTTCAGTGTCACATGATCCTTCAGAAATCATTCTAACATGATTTCTGATTATTATCAATGCTGAAAAGTGTTTACTATTTTTTTGTGAAACTTGTGATATACTTTTTCAGGATTCTTTGATGAATAACATTTTCAAAAGAACAGCATTCATTTGAACAATGTAGTGAAAAAAAAGGTAGTGTAGATGTTGACTGAGATTACTGAAAGTTATTATAAAATGTAGTAGTCTGAGAGTCAATTATTACTCTGCATGATCATCAGTAAAATTCAACATGACGCGTCATGATGGCATATGGACACTGAGAGGCACGTGGCACATTCATGACCCTAGGCAAACAATTCAGCAGTGGCACCCATAATTCAATAACTCCAAATAACTTTGCTTTTACAACACATTCTATGTCATGTGATTGCCAGAGAGGTCTGCATACAATCCACATCAGCTGAAGAGGTTTAGGTAATTAATGAGTTCTTTTTAAATAAATATGTGACTGCAAACAACAGAGGGAAGCTTGTTTCAAAAATAAGACCAGGCAAGTCTTCTCTGCTGTATACTGACTAATAATAAGGCTAATAATAAACTGATACAATACCATCATGAACACCTGCGTTTTTACTTTTGGTGTGAATTTCAGGTATTAGCAATCGGAGTTTGTTTATTTATTTATGTTTTATTTATCTATTTTCTTTAAAAAATAATATGGATGGAATGCCTCTGGTGGGTTCAAATGGTCATGGCGTTTTCTCTACATTCCGACAGATGGCAGTAATGTACCGTCTACTTTAGCAGAGAGAGGAGAAAATAGCGGAACTCTCGAAGTGTTTGGGCATGGTGAACTTTACATTGCGAACATGCTTCAGAGACTTTGCGCCCCATAGCATTCCATTGTACCACCCGTGGTACAAATACCATTTAAAAAAAGATACTTTAGCAATTCTAAGGAACACCTGGGCCATTAAGAAAAAAAAATATTCAAGCCTTAATGTATCCAACACATAAAATATAGTCTGAAACTTTTTTCTTTTTTAACATTCTGCCTTAAAGTTGTTTATTTTGGATGCTAATTAGTTGAACAAATAAACCCAACATATACCCAACAGAAGACACTCAAAAGTCAGACCCATTTATTCAGAGGATTATAAATTATAAATTCTTGCCAAGAGCAGTTGTGTACTGAACTAAGCCCACTCAATATCAGAGTTGGGAAGGTTACTTTAAAAACTGTCACAAGAGATTACAAAATACATGCTTTAAAAAGTAATTTGTAATGTATTTTGTTAGATTACACAAGATTTGTAACTTAATATAAATACTTTAGAATACTAATATGGTAAAACACAAAGGGTCCACCAAACATAGGACTTGGTTTTCCTCTGCATATTACTTTTAAGAATTATACAGGTTTGGAACAACTTGAGGGTGAGTAAATGATGACAAAATTTTCATTTTTGGGTGAACTATCCCTTTAAGAGCTGGGGTGTGTAAACTTTTTGAATCGCACGAACAGGGTAAATTGTAATTATTTTGTCTTTTTGGGAAACTTGGAAGTATTAGCTTCTGAAGGGCAGTACTAAATGAAAAAAATATGATCTTTAAACAAAATATTAAACAAAATGTATGCATCATCATCCTCAAAATTTTCATTCCCTGCTCTTGCATTGTTTCCTTCTTGAGCATCAGTAAATGTTTTCACCTTTTGTAATAGTGTATGAGTCACTTAGCTGTCTTTAGTGTGAAAAGATGGGTCTCAAAATCATACAGTAATCGTTGGAAAGGTGTCAAATCCAGAAGATCCCGGAAAACCTGAGAATGTGCGGGACCTGGAGAATTTTCCTGAAGAACTGTTCAGGACAAACAAGGGATTTACAAACTATCACAAAACATGAAAACGGCCGTGGATCATTCAGGTAACGACAGTTAAGATTGAAGGGTATGTAGGCCAGCCTACACTTTTGAATGGGGCACTTTTATACATTGTTTTTTTTTTGTTTTTTTGTCTTGTGGAGTATGTAAACAACATCTGTTATGTGAAATAGCTTATTCAGGACACTAAATAAAAATAACATGCCATTTTTATTTTGTTAAAATTATTCAAATTTTGCATGTTCTGCAAGGGAATTTGAGCAGAACTGTAGTTTAGGATGCTTTTGCAGTATCAGAGGCAGAGAATCACCAATGGCTGTTTACATTAATGTTTAAATGAAATAAATTACATTAAAATTCAAAGTAATCACTTTGGTACATTTCGGATGTAACTGTAATTTGATTACCACCAATTTAAAATGGAACTGTAATGACATACAGCTACTCATATTTTGTATTTTAAATAGGCTACGTAACTAAGTTACATGTATTCCCTTAGCTAGCCTACTCCCCAACCCTGCTCTTTATTCGCCGAAAAGAAAAATTAACTGGCATAAGTATTTCGACGCGTTCAATGAAATCATCTATTTGAGCAAAACAATCTCCCGTAAATAATCAACCGAGCAAGTGTGCGCGTGCGCGCCTGTAGTTGAGACAGACCGGAAACCACTCGTGGTTATTTCTAGCTTGCAACAACACTTGTCTAGTCCACATACCCACACTTGCGGTCTTGACCACTTGAGAGCGCGTGTGCGCAACAGGAAGTAAGTGCGCAATACTGTCACATGTCTTAAAAATGCCCAAGTGCAGTGCAATTAATGCACACTAAACCCACGCTATCGTGAAAACCGCTTCTGAGCGGTATTCGAGGCTAAGAGTATCCCATCATGCATTATGTTCGGGAGCTCACATGCCCCGAAATCGCGAGATGTCAAGGAAAACATACGACTGTAAGTTAAATTAATGATATATTACATACGATTTGGAAGTAAAATATAAAATGTTGCACATTTTATTGATGCAAAGATGAGTAGATTATGTGTATTTTGTACATCATTTGCAACTGCTTTTTATCACTCAAAGAAGCACCACAATTTTGTTAGTTACATAGCGACCACTGAATATACATTTAGAAGTGTATTTTAAAATGCAAAGATTTAAAAAAATTCTGTAAACGCTTGCATTATTTACAACATTATAAGTGTGTCCCATAGGGTAATCAAAAGTTCTTGCAGTCTTCACGCCTAATTGAACACTTGAGCCAAATACAGGAAATACGTCATGTAGACAAGTGCAAAGTGCAAAGACCGCAAGTGTGGGTATGTGGATAAGGTTACTGTTGCTACACAAGAACACTAAACTGTTTAATTTCTTCAAATCAGAGTGACATCTCCTTGTCTGGTAAGCCATTTAATTAACCTATTTTGATTAAGTAATCAATCACATCAATCAATTTACATTATAAAATCGTATGTCATATTACATAAAATACACATATATGTATGTTACTGGAATAAATTTTTTTTAAAACTTTTTTAAAGTGCTGTTTGCAACTTGTTTTATGCCCTATTCAAAGAGTAGAATTCATGTGCTGACAAATATGAGATCAATTGGCTTAATGTTTCAAATCAACAGAGGGCAGTAGTGCTCCACTTTGTAGTTGTTGTTGTCAATTTTCTTTCTTTCTGTCTTTTTCCTTTTTCCTATTGCCCTTAGTAACCCCAGTAATTAAATTCATGGTGGGAGAAATGTCATCGCGTCCTGGTGTTTCAAACTTAGATTCCTGATCAGTGAAGACTCTCAAAAATGCCCTTATGTCATACCCTTTAGTGTTTCAAACATGTCCCTGTCTGTTCAGTTCTTCCTGAATTTGTCTTCATTTCTGTCCGCCATCGGTTTATTTAGTAACCTCATTATATCACCTGTTTTGCTGTGGAAATTAACAGGGGGTGCAATTATCTGTAATGCAAACTAATTCAATATCAAATGAAGCTTGATTCTATGTTTAGTTCGCTGACAATAATTTACTTAAGGGAGAATTATATTTCATTTAAGTCATGCAACAATAGATACGTTTCTCATAATTGAGACATTATAAGAAGAGATTTAACAATCTAATCAGTAACACTAGCCTATCGGAGGAGGTTTCAATTATTCGAGGCATTCTTTTAATTGTTTATTAACTAGCGGTTGTTGATTGTATATTAACCGCTGTCACCACTCATGTCCTTTGGGAAATTTCTGTAATGAGAATGAAAGTGACATTCACAGTTTGCATCAAAGCTTCTCTCTCTGCACACTGTATTTGATTGAGAGGAAGGTGAGGTGTCTGGGAACTGCATGTCTTTCACCGCCATTTATCTGGCATTTTTGCTTATCGCGGTGACATCACCAATCAATAATTCCTGTTCTGAGAAAAAGTCAACAAAAAGGCTGCTGATTAAATCAACGACTGGCTCCTTTCAAGGTCCTGATGGGATGAGAATACACACGAAGCTGGATGCACAATGTCTGTATATCCTTTCCTCGAAATTCTGTAAACGTCATAAGATTTGGGCTGCGTGGATCAACAGAAATAAACCTTGCAGGTTATTTATCAATATGTGGGGATATGGATGTTTCAGATTGGCTGTTGGTTTTTTTACTTCATTTCAATACCATGTTTACATCCTCTGTCAGTGTGGTCTTGTCCTGAGCTGTCTTAGCTTGCTGCAGGCAGCTGGAGAGAGAGTTAGGAAGGCCGCGTTCCCCTTGGGAAAGGTTCTGGTTCAAGAGAGATGATTCTGTGAACACGCTCTGATCATTGAGCCATTGCTTATGTGAATTATACCAAAATGGATCACGGGGACTCATAAAGGCTTTCATGAGCAATGACTCAATCTTTCTTTACTGTCTGGGTTCCCTCTTTAACCCTGTCCTTTGTTGTTTCTCTTGTTTTGGTGCTCCAGTTCCTCAAAAGGCTTTTTTGTTTTTAACCAGATTCTTCCACTCCCCTTTTTTGCTTTCATGGATCATCCTCTTTATCTCTTGTTTCCATCTCTATACTCCTCTCTCTCTCTCTCCCTCCAGATGCCCCTGGCTGGGAGAGGGCTTCTGAAGGGCAAATGTAAAGCCCAGTGAGCTGCTGTCGGCCTTGCTGCAGGGGGAGATGTTGAAGAACGCCAGAGCAGAGACGTCCCATTCTTTGTCCCATTGTTCCTGTCACTCCGCTCTCGGTAATTAATATCCCCTGCTAAATACAGACACTGTAAATCATAACACAGACATTATATCCATGGGGAGCCTTCATACATCAACTGTAGACTTTGACTCATCAGTCTTTGATCAGATGACCCAGGTTAAGTACATATTTGATGAGTGTAAATAGGAGGCTTCATCTTTAGACTCACACACACAAATCTCCATGACCTTGTATGCTCCTTGTGACCTTGTGGGTGTTGCTAATGGTGCGATTAGAAGGTGTGATGAGACTGAACTCTATTACGTCCATCCATCTATGGATCTATGGATCTATCTATCTATGCTGTTGTATATACAGTATCTCACAGAAGTGAGTACACCCCTCACATTTTTGTAAATATTTTTGTTTATATCTTTTCATGTGACAACACTGGAGAAATGACACTTCCCTTTCAAGGGAACTCGCGCTGCGTAGTCGCTATGGGAACGCCTCTGCGTGATGTCGTCGTGAAGCACGTGTGAAATCTGTCCAATCGGGAGACAGTACGTCATAGGCGGGTGACGTCACTGACCAGGAACTATAAAACCAGCCCAAAAATACTCTCATTCAGCTTCTGTGTCTTCAGCAAGCGCTACGTGTACCTTGTCTGTCTTATTTATTGTTGTCTGTCTACCATCTTTCATTTTTGATTTTGTTGGTATCGGTTATGGCGAGCGAACAACAGCAGCATTTTAGAAAGTGTGTTCATCCCTGCCCTTGTTTCATTACGAGCGGGGATACACATGATCTTCGTATTGTTTGTTTGGGAGCGCAGCATGCCCAGGCAGCTCTCGAGGGGGCTGCCTGTGTGTATTGTGAACAGCTGCCGCTGAGGACGCTGCGCTCCCGCCGAGCCCTGTTCGAGGACAGTGGCTCTTTTCGCGCTCCCCAGGGCACGGGTCCCGCTTCTGCTGAGGCAGAGCGGCGTCTTATGTCCTGGGGTTCGCAAATGGATCCAGCGTGTCGATTCGGAGGCAGGAAGCACGCATTGCGGTTTCTTACGCTCCGGCCGATATAGTCACGTTAATGGCTTCCAGTTCTGAGGAACTGGATGTTGTTAGCGTGACAACAGGAGAGACTGAAGACTCGCCACTTTGAGGATCTCACTTGCTTATGAGTCATTTGGACAACCTTCACCTTTGGCCGTCCAGGCTCACTCAACTAGGAGTATGGCTGCCTCTAAGGCTTTAATCTCAGGGGTATCCCTTAATGATGTTTGTGATGCGGCGGGCTGGTCCTCACCGCATACATTCATGAGGTTTTATGAATTAGACCTCGGCTCCACTCCAGGGACGCAGGTGTTACTGTGAGTTGAGCGCTGAGGCCTCACACGAAAGGGTCACTTGCTCGTATGGCGACGTTGGGATTTCGTTCCCATAGCGACCACGCAGCACGAGTTCCCTTGAAAGGGAATGTCTTGGTTATGTATATAACCTTAGTTCCCTGAATAGGGAACGAGACACTGCGTCACCCTGCCATACTCCTGGCATGCCCGTAAGCGACTTGCTTTGGTATTCAGAAGCTGAATGAGAGTATTTTTGGGCTGGTTTTATAGTTCCTGGTCATTGACGTCACCCCGCCTATGACGTACTGTCTCCCGATTGGACAGATTTCACACGTGCTTCACGACGACATCGCGCAGAGGCGTTCCCATAGCGACTACGCAGCGTCTCGTTCCCTATTCAGGGAACTAAAGTTATATACATAACCGAGACGTTTGCTACAATGTAAAGTAGTGAGTGTACAGCTTGTATAACAGTGTAAATTTGCTGTCCCCCTCAAAATAACTCAACACACAGCCATTAATGTCTAAACCACTGGCCACAAAAGGGAGTACACCCCTGTGAAAATGTCCAAATTGGGCCCAAAGTGTCAATATTTTGTGCGCCCACCATTATTATCCAGCACTGCCTTAACCCTCTTGGGCATGAAGTTCACCAGAGCTTCACAGGTTGCCACTGGAGTCCTCTTCCACTCCTCCATGACGACATCACGGAGCTGGTGGATGTTAGAGACCTTGCACTCCTCCACCTTCCATTTGAGAATGCCCCACAGATGCTCAATAGGGTTTAGGTCTGGAGACATGCTTGGCCAGTCCATCACCTTTACCCTCAGCTTCTTTAGCAAGGCAGTGGTTGTCTTGGAGGTGTGTTTGGGGTCGTTGTCATGTTGGAATGCTGCCCTGCGGCCCAGTCTCCGAAGGGAGGGGATCATGCTCTGCTCATTCATGGTTCCCTCAATGAACTGTAGCTCCCCAGTGCCGGCACCACTCATGCACCCCCAGACCATGACACTCCCACCATCATGCTTGACTGTAGGCAAGACACACTTGTCTTTGTACTTCTCACCTGGTTGCCGCCACACACGCTTGACACCATCTGAACCAAATAAGTTTATCTTGATCTCATCACACCACAGTACATGGTTCCAGTAATCCATGTCCTTAGTCTGCTTGTATTCAGCAAACTGTTTGCGGGCTTTCTTGTGCATCATCTTTAGAAGAGGCTTCCTTCTGGGATGACAGCCATGCAGACCAATTTGATGCAGTGTGCGGCGTATGGTCTGAGCACTGACAGGCTGACCCCCCCACCCCTTCAACCTCTGCAGCAATGCTGGCAGCACTCGTACGTCTATTTCCCAAACACAACCTCTGGATATGACGCTGAGCACGTGCACTCAACTTCTTTGGTCGACCATGGCAGCTCAGTTTCAGGGTCTTGGCAATCTTCTTATAGCCTACACCATCTTTATGTAGAGCAACAATTCTTTTTTTCAGATCCTCAGAGAGATCTTTGCCATGAGGTGCCATGTTGAACTTCCAGTGACCAGTATGAGAGAGTGAGAGTGATAACACCAAATTTAACACACCTGGTCCCCACTCACACCTGAGACCTTGTAACACTAACAAATCACATGACATCGGGGAGAGAAAATGGCTAATTGGGCCCAATTTGGACATTTTCACTTAGGGGTGTTCTCACTTTTGTGGCCAGTGGCTTAGACATTAATGGCTGTGTGTTGTTATTTTGAGGGGACAGCAAATTTACACTGTTATACAAGCTGTACACTCACTACTTTACATTGTAGCAAAGTGTCATTTCTTCTGTGTTGTGTGTTCTGTCATTTCTTCATGAAAAGATATAATAAAATATTTACAAAAATGTGAGGGGTGTACTCACTTCTGTGAGATACTGTGTGTGTGTGTGTGTGTGTGTGTGTATGTGTATATATATATATATATATATATATATATATATATATATATATATATATATATATATATATATATATATATATATATATATATAACATTGCCTTCCTGTAGCTAAAACAGCTGAAGCTTGGCACCAGCAATTTCAAGGTCATGGGTTCAGTTCCCAGGGAAAGAAAGAACTGATGTATCTTGAATGCAATGTAAGTCGCTTTGGATAAAAGCATCTGCCAAAATGCATAATGTAAATTTGGTTGCATTACTCATTTATTAACTTAACATTCAATTAAAAAAATACAATCCATCCCTTTAAAATGCATGCCTCACGTTTGGTGGTGAAATCGCATGGTAAAAGGCCACTTTCAAACATTTTAACACCCATTATTCCTTGGTGCAAAACTCCCAACCTTCACCTGAGCTGCAAAATCTGCGAACACTTGACTAACTAACAAGCCTTGGCTTTTTTCACTTTATAAAGAAACCTACATTAAAAAAAAAAAAAAAAAAAAAGTTACTTAAAAAGAACTTGCCCTTGAATAAATGCGCTTAGGATCTAGTGTTGTACTACTGTACTAAAGAAATTTGACACGGTGACACTACTTGTATTCTGCCTTGTAGTAATAGCTTCTGTTTTGTATTACTTTTCATTTGTAAATCATAATTAAAAAAATAAAAAATCTAATTAAATAAATGAAAATGTAAATGCCCTCTGTTGAGTCTGAGTTTATGTGCCTTCATGATCTTTAATCAAATGAACTTTCTATCCCCCTTGTCATATCTTCTCTTCTCTGATGACGTGCACTGGCGCAAGGACAAGACAATAACCTTTCCCCTCCAGCAACCTGTCACTCACATTATTGCAGCAATAGCAAAGAACAATGATCCAATCAATTCCAGATCGACAAAATTAAGCCAAGCCCTACATTTTTCCTTGTTTTAAAATCTGTTTTCACTTGGAAATGCGTCACAATAGGGAAGGAAAGGACTTTAAAGGAAAGTTTTTAGTCGGCATACAGATAACAGTATAAGTGGGGATGGGACGGCCGGAGTGAAGTATAGCACAAGGTGCTGCTCGGAAGAAGTCAGGACGCAGTTCATTTCCAATGAAAGTTGGAGGCGGAACGGTGAGTGAGCTCAATCCCATAAAATTGCTGCGAATGAGCAAAAGAAAATTGGAGTAGGTGTCTTAGACCTTGTGCGGGAAAACATGCCACATGTGCCAGGATCCGCCCCTGTGCACGATGGATGAGAATGTGAGATCATACTACAGACCTAAATCAGTTTACAGTTTTTCTCATTTGCTTTGGCTCATTTTGAAACAGTCTTAACATTCTCTAAAGTGTAAGTGCAATTGTCACAACTGTTCTATGGGACATCACGACTCTGCTAAATGTATAAAACATTTAAAGGCACAATATGTACGATTTTTGGATTAAAATATCCAAAAAAAACACTAGAACAATGTTATATATTTTGTTGATTTGTGTACTTACATTATCCCAAATGTTTCCAAGAATGTTTAAATCCAGAGAAATAAGCAATTTTAACCAGGACACGGACCATGCCCGTGCGTCGCCCATCAATGACATCATACCCATGTTACCCTCAGTTTCCAGTATTATTTTGTAGAAACCATGGAAACACCAAAGACGCTTTAATATATTATGTGTTTTATTAGACAGGTGAGCAACTGTTTTTATGGATACATTCATCGACAGAAAACTAATCATGTTATATAGCTCAATACAGTAAGTATCATGTTTTACCATGCCTAATATCGATATAGCTTACTGCATTGTGCATTATGTGTCTCATAGTAGCTGCCGAGCGAACGCAGAGTAGCACTGTAACAACTTTCAATACACAAATGTATCTAATATGAGAAACAGAGCTGTGTTACCCCACATACACTTGACCAGAAGAAGCGAAAGCAGCGACTGTGGCATAATAAAAGTTCCTCTGCTCTCGAGACATGATTCACGCTCATCTCTCATTAGCAGTCGCTCCAGTGGCCTAGTTTCTGCTCGCACAGCACTTGGCCCTGCTCTGCTTCATACTACAGTAACGTTAATAATCTCATCCATGAATATGATTTCTGCCTGAGTCCCATCCCGATTCTTTTCCACCGGCTGTAGACGTGAAGACAACACCTCTCATGATTCCGTGAAATCAAGGAGTCATCAAGCTACGCCTTTGTTTTGAATAAGCGACCTCTAGTGGCGAAAACTTACATAGTGTGCCTTTAATTTATGCTTCAAAACCTAGTTATTGTGTCAGTAAATTTGCCAATGCCACCAAAATGTAAAGTTTTTCTGTCATTGTGTGAGCAGTGCTGATCAAACTGGTTAGATGTTTTTTTCACCATGTCAACACTGAAAATGTTACATGTTATATGATTAATGTTATATACAAATTTCAGTTTTGTTCTACTTTTTTGCTGAATTTTTGTTTTGTTTCACTGAATGCAATTGTGTATAACACTCTGAGCTTTTTAGGTAGGCTACATATTTCAACATTAGGTAAAGGTTTATAGGGAAAAGTAAATACTGTAGTACACAGAAAAATAATATGCACAGTATATAGTACATTTATTTTTGTGTGTACATGTAAATATTTGCATGTCCATTTTACACATTTTTACACAAAGTCATAAAGTCAACATTTGCCAATTTAACAAAGATCACAGACATTCCATGTCATAGATATGGAATATACGTGAATGTCTGACATTTTGATTACTGAACGGCTCATTTTGCATGTGATGGCTCACATGTTGAAAGAATGTTTATAAGTTGTGACAGTTGTACTTACTTGCCAAAACATGTGCAAGTTGCTTAAACTAAAAAGAAATCCAAAATTGTTGTGAACAAGACAAATCTTTCAGAGATCTGAACATATTGAGCCAAAGCAAATAAGAAAAACTCTAAAAAAAGTATTGACAACAACAGAGTGCCTGCCTGATGAATACCCAGCTTCATAAAGTGAACAAGAGTGTTAGGAAAGTGAGCATAGGCATAACAATGAAGCACTCAGTAAAAAGGCTTCAATTTAACAGAAGAATTTATTCTTTAGTGTCCATAATCATAAAATTCAGAAGGGATACTTGTTTAAAGATAAAAAGAAAAAAAACAAAACAAACAACAACAACAACAAAAAAGATCCCTTAAAGGTGCAGTAGATAATCTGGGAAATGATATTGTTAGCCTGTTAGCATTGAAAGCATACAATCCCACCCGATATATATTTATAGAAAGAGAAAAAAACACATCGAATAAACACTTTGAGGTTGAAAAAAACAAAACAAAATACAATCTTAAAGATCAGCAATAAACATTAAACCTAAAACAAAGCACGGATAAGCAATAAACAAATGTGCGGATGTGAATGGAATGCATGTGTCTGATAGTGTGTGAATGAATGTTGGTGTGAGATTGCGGCGTTGGGGCACACTGACCAATTTGGTGGTCGGGAAGGCAACTGGAGAGGCTCAGGCTCCAGGAAGGAAGCTAACAGGCCTTGAACTTGTCTTGTGAACAGCTCACTAAAAACAGCCAGGCTTAGAAGTGCGTCACTATATTGCCAGACTTCGTGTCTCACCGCGTCTCACCGACAGTGTGCACGGAAAGCATCAGATAAACAAGCGGCTTGGTTTACACTAAACACGGTAACCCATATCCTTAACTCTCATATGAAAACCTTCTCACTAGCCAACATACACTGGTGACGTGTCCTCTTTTCACCTCATAGGTGTAATAGACCTCCCCATCCATTTTCTTTTTCTGCCGTTAATGGGCTATATGCACGGAGCGTTCTTTAGAACTTCCGCAATAATATAAGCCAGCTCGAAAACTTCCGGTGAGATGTCATTTGCTGGTGTGTTGAGCATCAGTAGTGTAATACTTAGTTTATAATCAGAATATAGTCACTTAAATAGTCAGGCACGTAAGACAGCATTAAAAATATATAAATTAAGACGTACCTCATTCCTCCTCGGCTAAATTCAATTCGACTATCGGTTTTCACACTTTTATGTGAAAAAAAGCTTAAAATTAAATATTTATTGTGCACTTTAGTTAGATTAATTGAATAAAATGTTTGTTATGAATCATTGATCTTGCTGAAATCATTGATCTTGCATGGTTTAGTTTCTTGTGTTTTACTGTAACTCTTCCTGTGCTAATTTTCCTGTGTTCTGTTTTTCTAGTTAGTTTCCTTGGTTGTTAATTAATCCCGCACAAGTTTCTATTCTGATCAATTATTTCTTTCCATGTACTTAGTTTCCTCAGTTCTTGGTTTGATCTCATTTGCGCTTATGTGTGGTGGTAGCGAGTTATTTCCTGATGATTCTCCTGTGTTCTCTTGGATTTTGTTTATTAAAAGACTATTGTGAATTCTCCATTGCCATGCACTTTATTGCAGCCACACACTCCTGACAGAAGACCGAACCCAAAACAAAAATGGACTTGCTGGCGGTCCAGCTGCTCTGCCTGGAGCAGGAGCAGCAATTCCTCAAGAACCACAACTGGCATGCGTCACGAACTTCCCAGATTGCTCCCTGTGCATAACAGCCTGAACGAGTGCGCAAACCCATATCTGCCTGGTGATGGTCCTTGGGGGACATTCTCAGAGCTTGTGGAGTGGGTGCTAGTGAACTGCAGATCTCCATTCACCATCTGCTTTGCTGAGGAGGATGTCACCAGCCCCACTCCAGATCCAGAGCCCAGTCAGCCAGCCACCCAACTCTGCACAGAGCTCACGGCAGAGCCCACCGCAGACAGAGAGCATGAACCTGCACAAGCCAGTAAAGAGGACTGAGCCAACCATCACCTTGGAGCCCGAGCCTAAGGAAAAGTCTTCCCTTGGCTTATAGTTTCACTGGGCTCCCACGTCCCTCTGGCTCCACCTTGGTCAGACGTCACTCTGCCTACAGTCAAGCCCCACCATCCCTCTGGCTCCGCCTCGGTTCTCAGTCCCATCGGCTCCGCCTCAGTCCTCTGGCTCCACCTTAGATACTCATCTCTGCAGTTCCACCTCGGTCCCCCTGATAGGTCTCCTGATATTCTCCCTGTACTCATTTTCATGGGTTTTGTTTTCCTAGTTTCCTTGGTTGTTAATTAACACACCTGTTTCTGTTCTGGTTATTTATCTCTTCCTGGGTATTTAAGCCTTTAGTTTTCTTTAGTTTTTAGAGTTCATGTGTAGTGGTATTGAGTTATTTCCTGGTGATTCTCCTGCGTGTTCTCTTGGATTTTGTTTATTTTGTTCATCAAAGACTATTGTGAATTCGACATGTGCTTTATTGCAACCACACACCCCTGACAATACCCAGCTCCATTTGTGCACAAGAGTGTTTATAACATGAGCGGCATTACAATGAAGCACTAGCCTAAGTAATATTTGTAAGACATGAGAAACACCTTTGATTTATAAATAAGTGAGGATATATTCTAAAACCCTTCTTAAAAATGAATAGATGATGAGAAGATGCATTTTTTCAGTAATCTTTTTACATGAGGATTTATGCTGAGGAATACTGAACTCATCTTCAAGTGTCTTATTGCTCTTGATTATCTTCTGTATTGTGTAACGCACATAACCTTTTGGCAGCCACAGAGAAGTCGATAACAATAAGTGTACAGTTACAGTCCTCTAGCGGTCCAAAACCACTTCCAACCGAGTCTTAATTACTCATAACACTTCTGCAAGCTCAGAGACAGCTCGGTGCAGCTGTAGTCTCTTAGCGCTCCTTCCTTCTTATTTAACTACCAATGTTTTCATCCTTACGGGCTGCGCGCGCTGTTGCTGAAACACAACAAGCCTGAGTGATTGGAAATTTAATTTGAACTCAGTTGTTTGCTTTAGGTTCCCTATAGTTGTCATGAAATTACCCAACGTGTGGTTGTGATTGCACTGTGTTTGTGTGTGTTCTTGCGCACACCTACCTGGTGATGACACATTTTGAAGAATTATTTACTCACTCTCACGTCATTTTAAACCATACATTGTTTATTCTATGTAACATGAAAGGTTCTAATATGAACTTACATTTCAGTCTGTTTTTCACACATAGCTCTTATGGTGATTTTTGTCCTTTCAGTATAGACAGACAGGCAGAAAGACAGATCTGTCTATCTATCTATGCTATAGTTTTATCCATCCATCTATCCATCCATCCATTGTGGTATAGATCCATCCATCCATCCATCATTCTATTGTGGTATAGATCCATCCATCCATCCATCATGGTATAGATCCATCCATCCATCCATCCATCCATCCATCCATCGTTCTACCGTGGTATAGATCCATCCATTCATCCATCCATCCACCCATCCATCCATCCATCCATCCATTGTGGTATAGATCCATCCATCCATCATTTTATCGTAGTATAGATCCATCCATCCATCCATCGTTCTATTTTGGTATAGATCCATCCATCCATCCATTGTTCTATCGTGGTATAGATCCATCCATCCATCCATCCATAGTCAATAAATATGTTTTTTTTTTAACTTTTAAACAAAGCTTTGTCACGCTAGCATTAAAATGTTTGCTCTGACAAACTTCCCTTTTCTATATAAAAATGACACTTGTATTTCTTTGAATTTCAGTTTTAATTTTACTTCTTTACATTCAGATTTAAATTGCAATATTGCATCCTATTTTCTTACCTCAATTTAATTTCAATTCAAATTCATCAATTGAATCTGAATTTAAAAAGAGGCATTCACAATTTAATTCAGAATTGTGCACATCCCTGATAGAACAAGAGTGAGAATGAGTACATCATGAATTTTCATTACTGAGTGAAGTATTCCTCCGATGGTGGAGTTGAGGAAGTGCAGTTTAATTTTTCTTAGACAAGGCTGCAATTGCATAAGTCTAAGCAGCGAGGAGACAGCATTTGCATGGCACTATGAGAAGAGACATGGACAGGACAGGACCGCAGCCAGGAGGCAAAGAGACAAGAAGGAGCACATCTCCACCATCACCTTTAAAATGCATGAGAGTTTCCCCCAATGACTGCCGTTCTGTGCCACGCCGCATGACTAATACTGCCTGGAAGTCACTATGTCTCCTCACCAGCTCTCCAAAAGCACACATGCACACAGACTAGATCCCCCCAAAACAGCCCTCCTTAAAGTTGGAGGCTTTAAATAGAATAATTAAACCAGGGGGAGCATCAGTTAACTAGTTTGAGAGAGTGGCTGTTGTGGACATTTCAGGTCGACCACACATTCAGTTATGGGTCCTTTATTTAAAACATAATTTTACGGATGAGCAGGGCTGCATTAGGGGAGTTATAGAATAAAGTCAGTGTGTGTGTATCAGTGGTGTCAGTGGTGAGGAGAAATGTTAGTGAGACAGTGAGTGCAGGAATCTGGTCTTGTTTTTGAATGGTGCCGTTAAATTCTTAAATAGGATACATACATATTTAAGGCATTGCAGGAGTCAAGGGGTCTTTGCTATCAGTTTGAAGTTCTTTCAGATTTCAGCATGAAAATAAGAAGTTTGAGGATCTGCACGGGAACTTTGTTCTATTTTATATTACTCTTTGTTCCATTTTATATCGACCTCACTGTGTGTCTCATTCAACTTTAAGCGTTGCATCAGTGCATGCATAAATACATTTCCTGCTGAATGCAGCATTGTTTTCCAACCGGATTTCATACTACACAGCATTGTTGAGTCACTCCTTTTGAAATTCGAAGGTGCTGAAAGCTTTTTGCTGAATGTAGAGAGCAGGTAAACGTAGATCGTGCTCTGTGGTAAATTGAGTGAAACCACTTTGAAGATATTTTGTCTGGCCTTTGCATAGGGGCGCAGTCATCACCGCAGGGAGTGAAGTATTCAAATTTGAAAACCTCAGAAAAAGACCCCTGTGTCCATGTGCTTTAAGCCATATGTAAAACCCTTCAGTGCAGTCGTGATTGTGGGATGCTACGGGCTACTGTTAAAACCTGATATCAGTGTAAGGGTGTGTGGGGGGGGGGGGGTCTCTTTGGTTACTGACATTCTTCCAAATATCTTTCTATGTGTTCAGCAGAACAAAGAAATTCATACGGGTTTGGAACTACTTGAGGGTGAGTAAATGATGAGAGAATTTTCATTTTTGGGCGAACTATCCCTTTAAGTAACATGAATAACTGATGAATCGGACTTCACTAGTCATGCTTTTTGATTCAACAAAAATAACCAAATCATAAGAGTCATTTGATAATAAATAGGACTACACTGATGGAGCTGTATGTTTTTGATTCACTAAAAGATCCGGTTCTTAAAGGGATAATTCACCCAGAAATGAAAATTTTATGTTTATCTGCTTACCCCCGGGGCATCCAAGATGTAGGTGACAGTCAGTCTGTCAGTCGTATAATGCATATCAATGGTAACAAAATCTATGAGAGTAAAAAAAAAAAAACATGCACAGACAAATCCAAATTAAACCCTGCGGCTCGTGACGACACATTGATGTCCTAAGACACGAAACGATCGTTTTGTGCGAGAAACTGAACAGTATTTATATCATTTTTTACCTCTAATACACCACTATGTCCAACTGCCTTGAGTGCGCGCACGGCAGGTGTGTACGCGCTGTGGCGTAGTTTACGCAAGCGCCGGAAGTGATCTCTCGCGAGTATAAGTTACTCATTGTTTACAAAGAGCAAAAACATTGTAGGTACGACGGCTAATCAAAATGGTACTTACTTGCGCTTATCCGGATTATTCAAACCGACTTAAAACTAAAAGATTACGTTCTCTTGCACAAACTCATTTGGGAGTGGTGACTTTCCACGTATTCCCAACTTCTGAGCCTGCTCGCCTGAAGTTATGGTTGATCGCTCTTCGGCTGGATATCAACACACCCATTAACGTACTTAAGTTGTTGAGGGTCTGCAGCGAACATTTTTCCCCTGATGATTTTACATACCCAGGAGAGGATCACGTACGACTTAAACCATCAGCTGTGCCTGGTTTTTCCACATCCAACTGAGGTATGTGAACGAGATCTTTGTATGTGTCCTTTTTATTTGTAAAGCTGCTCTTACGTAAAGTAACAAAATAAAATTAAGTTTTGATGTAATAAAACCATGTTTTTTAGTGGTTTACTTTCATTTGTATAACAACTGTTGTACTATGCGCCATGTTTAAATTACGCTAGAGCGCGTACACACCTCACACACCGGATGCCGTGCGCACGCTCAAGGCAGTTGGACATAGTGGTGTATTAGAGGTAAAAAATGATATAAATACTGTTCGGTTTCTCGCACAAACCGATCGTTTAGTGTCTTAGGACATCAATGTGTCGTCACGAGCCGCAGGGTTTAATTTGGATTTGTCTGTGCATGTTTTTTTTACTCTCATAGATTTTGTTACCATTAGCATACATTATAGGACTGACAGACTGCAACGGTTGGAGTTAAAAATCATCATTTGTGTTCAACTGAAGAAACAAAGTCACCTACATCTTGGATATCCTGGGGGTAAGCAGATAAACATCAAATTTTCAATGTTGGGTGAACTATCCCTTTAAGAGTCATTTAGCCATTAATTGGACTAAGCTGGTAGTTGGGCATTATCACACTGACAACATGTGTGCTGCTAATTATTTATAAGAAGCACTGCCTCCTTACCTCTTCATAGAAAACTTTAGTCTAAATGCACGCTGAGCCTCCAGAGCAACTTAAATCATACCCCCTCAACCATAGTGTAATACATTTTTTTGAATGTCAGAAAAAAATTGAGAGAGATAGAGAGAGATAGTGACAGTGACACACCTCTGAGGAATAAAAAAGTCTTCCCTTTTTCCTCATTCCAGAAAACTTGTCTAAATATAAGTCTCTGCTTTCCTTTACTGCTTTTATCCATGTCCAGTTAGCAGACTGGCTAGAGATGCTCCAAAAACATGAGAGAGAATAGCTAAGGGGAATGTGTTTTTTTGGCATATGCTGAGAGCTAAGGCTAATGCTGGGCCCATTATTCAGCCTCGCCTGATATTGTCCACCTCTATAGTCCCCAGCGTGACTGTCTGAACCACACGTGCAACATCGACACACAGGGCTCAGCAGTTGTGCAGCAATCACTGTGGAAGCCTTTAACTCATAGGCGGTCCAGACATTGAAGAAAACACGTCCCATAATGCACCTCCTCGCTGTGAGCACTTGAAGGAATGGCGTCCAAGCACCAGCAGCTGAACGCAGTTGCCATAGCTGCACCATTACTTATTAGGATTGGCACTTTGTTTTCCACACGGGAGGTAAGAGCTCTGCTGCTCTATATGGCTCTGTTGATTACTGCTGCTTCCCCACAGGGACAGAATGGGGAATGCACAGAATACAATGAAGTGATTCATGAGGAAGTCACTTATAGATTAAAGGTGCTTATAAATCATGCATCTTTTCTTTTTTTGCCTACAGGTCTGTTTTTACAGAGGATCTGGGGTGGCAGATTTTGTTTGAAACAGACAGCTGTGCTATTTTAAGACCCTGGTAATGATTTTTTTTTTTTTGTAGTAGATGCACATCCATAGAACACTCATGACATTTTTTTTTTTTTTTTTTTTTGCTTTCAAAACATGACTTCAACAAGTGTTGTTTATCATGGAATAATATACCTAAAAAAAGTCATAATTATTCCAAACTTTTGACAAGCACTATGTCGCTGATTTGGACTTTTATGTTTAGTTTTGTTTTGCTTCATTTCCTGTTCCTAGTTTTGTAGTCTTTTTGTAGTTCTTTATGCTGCATCCCAATATGTCTACTATTTAGTAGGCGAAAAAACGGTATGTGAGCTGAGTAGTACGTCCAAATTCAGTAGCGAAAACTACACGGATGAGATTCTGAAGTGCACACTTTACTCTCCGATGAGGCCAGGGGAGAGGATTTGTGAATGGAAGTGAAGCAACACAACTGACGCCATAGGTCACATGCCAATGACAACATGGTGGATGGAGTATGTCCGAATTTCATCCATACATTTTAGTCCATTTCAATATAAAAGTCTTTACGACTGACTGACTGATTCATAAAGACAGTTTTTGCTGCCAACTAATGGTGTATTAATGTAACTTTCACTGAAGTTGAAATCACTAACAGACTCTTTCTCAATACCAAAAATATGGCAATATTATTTATTGAACAATAATATTTAAATTAACAACAATAGCCATTATAACAGTATAAGAAGTAAAATAGGAAATAAACACAAGTAAACAGTTTAGTCAAACATACAAAAGCAGCGCTCCAGTTAGTATAGCAAATATAAATACAACAAGTAATAGATTAATAAGACCAAAATATATACCCAAAATGAATTACACTTCATGTTTAAACACTATCTACATAAGAGCCAGCAGCAAATTCCTGAAAGACTGGCCAAGATGAAGCTGTTCTCTGTGGGTACATGAGCGCTGAACAGTCTGTGACAGCCTGGAGCTCACATTTCGGAAAGTTGGTTGGTTGATAGGAAGGTTGATCCAGGAACTCTTTCTCAGCTTTTTCTTGTATTTCAGCTTTAGTCATGTGAAGTGTCCCAGTATAATGGATTAACTATTAATATCATGACATTTGGCAAACAGTTCATGACATAACTGGGCCAAATACCTCAGATCTATAACAATAACAGTTATTTGGTGGTAATCACCAATAATGTAATGTTTGGCCTCTAAAAGTATAAGGATAGTGATATATTCAGCAAACTGTTACGTCACCATAATGTTAGTCCCATTAAGTCTGCATGTTTTGAATTGGGCTGTCAATTTTTCATGTTAATTTAGCGGGGTTCATTTTAACAATGTGAAAATAATGTAATTAATTATACCCCTGACCCCTATTAAAAATAGTGCATGTGGAATAAAAGACAAACTGACAGTCTTGACTGCAAAATTGCTTGCTGTGGACTGTAAGTCAATGACAGATAAAACTAACAATATATTCACTTTTATGGCCGCTGTAATGTTCGATTTTCTCTTTTGTCATACTAGTGTAAATGTCGTTGAGTGACTTTCATTTAGAGGCTTTTCTCACCAGCATATTAATATTTGCAATTATTGTGTATTTTTTGCATATTGTGTATTTTTAATCGATTGACGGGTCTAGTTAGATTTAATCTAACTAAATCATCAGTGTTCTCGCTTTTCCAAGACAGGATAGAAGTCATGCTATCACCTAATGAATACTTTATTCCATAATCAATTAATAATGTCTTGGCAGTATTCTACAAAATGTACTCTTTCTTTTTCCCCCGATGACTGCAGTTAAGAATAATAAACAAATGCCTCCAGTCCTACAGAATGATTTCCATATATAAATACCAGATCCATGTATCACCTGGATGTGTTCAGTAGTTGTCATTTTTTCTCCACTTTCGACATCTCCATATTCTAGACAAATATTATTGCCACACACATAACGGCCATGGTGCATGCTGTCCCTGATTGGCTGTTTGTTTTCTGTTGAATGCTGTTTAATTGACAGAACTGTCTTCAGAACTAATGTCACCGTGGCAACGTGGAGGTGATTAACAATGCACGGACAGAGATTGTTTGCGAAGGGTTGCTGGAATGAGTTTCGGAAAAAAACAAGCTCTAGTTTGTTATAGCAGGATTCTATCGACTGCGTCCTAACCTAATGGGCTTTATAATTAACAGCAGCAATTTTCAGCGAATAGAGGCCCTTCTGTTTACAGTAGTGGGCTGGAGGGAAACGGGAGGTTGACATTTCTCAAAATGCATTTGATTGATCTTCACCTCCCTACTGTGGGCTGTAGATGAAAAGGCTAAGTAGATATTTCTCCTCTTTAAAGAGACCCTGTCCTTGTGCCTTTCCATTCAAGGTGGGCTTTAGCGCAGTGAATATCTCATGCTTGGCACTTGTATGGCACTTGCTTTCATGCAGTGCCATAATCCGTGATCTCAACCTTGTTGGATGGTATAAGCTTGTAAATTTTATTTTTTATTATTTGCAATACACTATTAAAGGATAATCCAGAAATGAAAGAAACTCATTATTTACTCACCCTCATGTATCTCTTTTCAGTATAATAAAGTGAATGAGAACTGTGGCTGTCAAGCTCCAAAATAACTGAAAAAGCCAACCTGGTCTCATTAGAAAAACGTACCAGTGGGCACGTTTTCGTGAGTCCCAAAATACGTACCAATACGTACATATCGCTGCAGTTTCGATGTGAAATGTCCACTGAGTGGCGCTAAAAGCGTGTTCATTATTTTTTTGGCTGGAACAGATAAACGTGAATATGGTACGTTAGGTTTTTTTTTTTTAATATATATATATATATATATATATATATATATATATATATATATATATATACCAATCACCGCAGTTCTGATTTGACATTTGCGCTCCATTGCGTTTTAAAATAACGTACCACCAAACACTACACCTAAACCTACCCGACAGCGTTCACAAAAGCAAACGTGACTTAAATAGCATCCGTATTCGGTCCGTTTTAGCTTGTTTTGGTCTCTTTTTGAGCTCTTTTTACCTCGACTCGCTTTTCGCGGGATTCGTACCCAAGGCTTCCTCGTCTTAAGTCCAACTCCGTATCAGCTGAGCTATACCGAGCAAGCTTGTTACGCCAGAAAAGCGAAACGTATGAAGCTGGTTAAGCGACGCAAAGTCCAAAATATATATTCGTTTACAAATCGTGCGCTTTGGTTAAAAAAACAAAACAACAACAAAAAAGCGCTTTGAAGTCATAACATAATATTGTGCGAGGAGACGCGAAAACGAGTCTTTATTAATCCATAATCTGCCCCTGGAATCGTAACTGTGTATAAAAACGATTAAAAAAAAAAAAAAAAAAAGCGCTTGCCGTTTTACTGCCTCTAGCGTTCATTTCTGTCAGAAACTGCAGCGATATGTACGCATTGGTACGTATTTCGGCGACTCGCGAAAACGTGCCCACAGGTACGTCTTCCCTATGAGACCAGGTTGGAAAAAGCACCATATTGAAGTATTCCATATGATTTGTACACTATATTACATTTCATACAATAGCTTTGTATGAGGAACAGATTAAAAATTAATGCCATTATTGGTTTGCTCATGATAAGTGACAATGTCTGATTTGTGAATGAATCATTTTTCAGAAAATGAGTTGATCCAGTTCATGAACCAAGTTTTAAGTTAATTTAACTTATAAAGCATGTTTAAAAACAGCAAGCAAGGATGACTAAAGTGCTGAACAATAGCACTGAATGATTTGTTCCTGAATCAAATGAGGTTCAACTCATTGCTTCAATCCCCATTAGTATTAAAAATGTGTTTTTTGTGTTCCACATAAATCAACGACAGAATTTTCATTAACTTTACTTTTACAAGAAGAGAGGAGATGAGATTAAAAAAAATCTTCAGACATCCATGAATATGTCATTTGCAACTCTACTGGGTGCCTGATAATATGCACAAAAATATATTCAGTCTTATATATTACATTATCACATACATATATTTTATACATAAAAGAAAGAAAAAAAAAGATCGCTAACAATAATATATTTTCTTAGCAACTACCTATATATGTGTTAAAGAAAGAGACTTCTGTCACCTACCCTGCTGAAAAAAGTGAGACAGGCTCATTTATGGTGAAGTTTAAGGTGACAAAATGAGCTTTGTGTCATTTTATCTCATGCTCTCCTCTAATAATTAAGAGCTCTCTTCTATAATCCACTGTTACATTATTAGTGACAGAAGTATGTGTCAATCCACAGAAATTTGTGGAGCTTTCTAAAGCAAACCTTACTATTGCCTCTCAAAACCAGCAACACCTTGGCAAACACAAACGGGGTATTTAAAAAAAAAACATTCTATATAATTGTGAATATTACATTTTTGAAACGCCACATTTATGTATTAAAGTATTTCAATATATTTAATCAATTTTTTATTTTATTTTCTGGACCATTTTGAAAAAAAGATTCACTATTATGTTTAAATAATAATAAAAAAATGTTGAAGAAATGTGCTTGACATTTTGTGTTTGGTTTTGATGGCTTTGTTAATCAACTGTCTAATCAGTTGAAATAAATATATTATAGTACATATCAGGGAATAAATAGGCATGATTGGACAAAAAGCAGACTTCTCCAAATAAAATGTTCTTTACTGCACCCAAATCCAATTTGTTTTGCCATTCAGTATGGTCATTTCGTCCCAAAAATCATCAAAATTTCCTGCCATCTCTTGAGGGACTGTTTCCAGCTCTCAGATCTAAATTTCTAGCCTTGAGCTGCATTAGATTGGTCCATTAGCAACTCAAATAAACACAGACAGACAAACTGATCCTCTGCTCTGTGGTTCATTAAAATGGAAAGTAATAAAGACTGCTAATAAGGTGAGTGAGCCAGTACAGAAAAGACCCTCCTTCTCAGTAATGAGCCTCTCTGTAGATGTATTGTAGCAAATACCAAAGCTTGCCCTGCAGTTTCCAAGCACAGAGCGACAAATCAGATCGAAGACATCGGCACGTGCACTTAAACTGTGTTTAACCCACCAATGAAACTAATGCTTGAAGGTGACATGTCCCTGCATGATGAATTATTTTTTTTGAACAGTTCAGAGTCTGATTTAAGTAAGAGATAATGTAAAATCAGCCAGTCATTTTATTTTGTGATTATTCCAAGGCTACTCACCAAATACGTGGACATGGAATATCGATCTGAGTTTAAATTATTTTATAATTTACCTGCATATTATCTTCTTAGGACTTTTTTCTAAGTGAAAGCTCATAATAATACAAAACAATTCAACATTTCAACAAGACGGACACTGTAACAAATGTATTACAGTAGTCTTTTTGAGGTCATTTTACTCAGTAGGTCAATACAATGAGTCTGTATGAAACAGTAGTGCAAGTCCATGGTGCGATACGAGACATGAAAGTAGCGCCCATTTCAGTTACCCAGGTGAGCGATGTAGTGCCATTTGATGAATATTAGGAAATATCTGACTGTTACACTTTATTTAGACGATCCGCTTTAGACATTTTACTAACTATAAGTAACTTTGCAACTACAACTCTCATTAGAGTATTAGACTGTAGTAGACTGTTAGGTTAGGGTTAGGTGTTAGGGTTCGGGTTAGTAGAACAAGTTGACATGTACTTGCAAAGTTACTTATAATCAGTAGAATGTCTGTTGGGGGATCATCATTAGCAGATATTAACCAGACAGTTTACTAGTACTCTACTGACTGGTAGTCAGTGTTGTGCAAGTTACTTCCAAACTGTAATACATTATAGATTACTTGTTACTGTTATTTAAAAGTAATTCTTTACCTTACAATATTACTGTCTCAGAATTGTAATGCGTTACATTACTCCTGTATTACTTTTGAGTTACTTTCACCAAAATAACTACAGAAGTAGAACTCACCATTTAAAATGATAAAATGTACTGCAGAGCATTTTACATCCAGTAGAGGGCGATATGATGTAGCATAATGACTGTGGGCTATCCAGGCTACTAACAATATAGTTTATAATTGGCAAAGTGAAGGCTCAAGACAATGCAAGAAAGGATGACAGACAGAATCACAAACGATCCAAGTCTGTTAAAAGTATGGTAGAGGTAAAGTGATTATCTGACAAACTTGAAGTAATACGCATACGTCCATCTTGCGAATGTACAGTCTTCTTCTGCCATCTTCACCCATTAGCCGCTTTTCCACTGGCCAGCGCAAGCACAGAGGCCGAAATCATGCCACGTTTCCACTGTCGGCCCATTAGCCTCGCTGCCCTCCTGTAAAACCCGCCCTAAACACGCCTTTACTGGACTACGTCACACAATACAAAGTTAAACCAGCGAGAGGGAGATGAATTAAATAAATCGCTAAACAAATATATCAGAAGCTATCATTTAGTCTTTACAAACTTGGACACCACACACGGCTATTGACTGACCACGAACAGGTAATAGAACTTACTTGCAGCATTTTTCATTCGTTAAAGTCCACTTTCTAATAAAAAATTCCTGATAATTTACTCACCCCCATGTCATCCAAGATGTCCATGTCCTTATAGTGGACTTCAATTGGCCCCAAACTGTCACAGACACACCAGGCTCCACCATCACCCAATCACAGCGCACTCCTTCACCAGAATAATGATCACGCACACCTGTACCTCGTCAGCATGACAATCACCAGCAGCATAAAAGACACACTCACTCACACAGTCATCGTCCGGTCTCGTTAGCATCTAGACTTACCTTCATGCTCACCTCAGGGACTCCTTCAAGCTACTTACCTGTCTCCAGCGTATTCCCAAGTCTCCTTTGTTGTCCCTCGTCTCGTGTGAATTCTCCTGTCTTCTCTGCGCCAGTCATTTGTCAGCTCGCCATCACTGCAACAAGAAAGGACAGTATTATCCAGTTATCTATATCATTCATCTGCATATTCTCCGTTCACTCACCTGCATTTCTGTATTCTCATCTGGTTATTCAATAAACTCCTGTTACCTGCATTCCTGTGTCTCTGACCCTTCTGTATTGTAACAGAAGACCGGACCAAAACCGCCAAACACCAGCATGAGCACTCACCTCGAATCCACCAGCACATCAACCAGCAATCACATCCGTCAACGCCGCCGTCACTCCTTCACTGCCTGTGTACGCCAGTCCCATGGCTAAACCGGCACCCTTCTCTGGTTCGGCGGAGGATTGCAGCGGATTCACCCTGCAATGTTCGCCGGTCCTGGAGATGCAACCGCACCTGTACCCCGCTGACCACTCAAAGGTAGCGTTTATTATTTCTCAGTTAAATGGCAAGGCGCTTCGATGGGCTGAAACTCTTTGGTCTCAGAATAATGCTATTACCCAGTCACTCTCCAGTTTCGTCGCCCTCTTCAAAGAGGTTTTCGGGAAGCCTATAAAAACAAGGCTCTATGACTGTGAATGAATATGCTCTTCAGTTCAGAACACTCGCTGCTGCCAGTGGATGGAACTAGCAGTCCTTGCTAACCACTTATCGTCAGGGGTTGGATCCACGAGTGCGGTTGCATCTCGCTGCATACGAGGACTCCATCGGGCTGGAATGCTTCATACAACTCTCCATACGCTTCGCCACTCGTATGCAGTCATGTCTTGAAGAGCACCAGGGCCAGCCACTGTTCACAACACCCCTCCGCCGACCAGAATCCGTCAGCCCTCCAGAACCAGCCCACGAACCTATGCAACTGGAAAACATGCGTCTGACACCTACTGAACGGCAGAGGCGGCTGACCCAGAATTTATGCTTATATTGTGGTTTACCTGGGCATTTCATCCCCGAATGCCCTGTTCGTCCTCCTCGTCCCATGGTGAGTGTCATTCTTCCGTCTATAAATAAGATGAAACCACTCACCACTATTGTAAACCTTACTGCTGCCGGTGTTTCCATTCCAGTCAGTGCCCTCCTCGACTCTGGGTCAGCCGGCAACTTCATCTCTGGTGCCTTCTGCCGTCAGCTCAAGCTCAAGACGACAGCTACGCCGTCCACCTACCAGATCCACTCAATAACTGGAAGACCTCTCAGCCGAAGACAAGTGCGCTTCAGTGTCGGTCCAGTACAGCTTCAAGTGGGTATACTACACGTGGAACAACAACATCTGCTGGTTCTGGAGGAATCCACCACTGACGTGATCCTAGGGTGCCCATGGTTGGAGCAGCATAACCCTGTCATCTCCTGGAGAACCGGCAAGATCCTGAAGTGGGGCGATAGCTGCTTCCCGAACTGTTTCTCTGCATTTCCTATTCCATCCTCTCTACGTCACAAACATCTGTCTGTCTGTGCCACCTCCATCGAAAGTCCTGTTGAGAAACATTCTGTGGATATCCCTCCATGTTACGCCCCCTTCAGTGACGTCTTCTGACCAAAGAGAGCCTCCAAGCTGCCTCCACACCGGCCATGGGACTGTGCCATCGATCTGCTTCCGGGTGAGTCAGTGCCCCGTGGGAGGATCAACCCTCTGTCACTACCGGAGGAGAAGGCCATGGAGGATTACATCAAGGAGGCTCTAGCGCAAGGTTACATCCGCCCGTCTACTTCCCCTGCTGCTTCGAGTTTCTTCTTCGTGGCAAAGAAGGACGAAGGCTTGCGGCCTTGCATTGACTACCGACCACTCAACAAGATCACAGTAAAATTCTGTTATCCACTTCCTCTCATCCCAGCAGCGCTTGAACATCTCCGTGGTGCCACTGTCTTCACCAAGTTGGACCTCCGCAGCACGTATAACCTCATCCGGATACGGGTGAACCTCCTTGTTCACCCAGACCCAGAGAAACCCTTCGTCGTTGAGGTCGACGCTTCTACCACTGGAGTGGGAGTGGTATTATCTCAGCAGCAGGGGAACCCAAGTAGACTCCATCCATGTGCCTTCTTCTCCCACAAACTCAACCCGGCAGAGGTAAACTACGACATCGGCAACCGGGAGCTTCTCGCCATCAAGCACAACACTAATTTCTGGTACTAACTGACCACAAGAATCTGGAGTATCTCAGAGACGCCAAGAGACTAAACCCACGACAGGCGCGTTGGGCGCTGTTCTTTACCCGTTTCAACTTCACCATCTTCCATCGTCCTGGACCAAAGAATATCAAGGCGGATGCCTTATATCGTTTCTACAGTCCTGAAGAAAGTACTGAAGAATCTGAACCCATCCTACCTGAAAAGCTCCTTGTAAATCCCATCATCTGGTCCGAAGAAACCATGCCCTCCTCCAATGCTTCCACCAACACTCCGCCGGGTTGCCCGCCAGGTTTGCAATACATCACCCGGACATGGCGCACTCCTCTCATCCACTCATCCCACACGTCACTGGGCACTGGCCACCCTGGGGTCAATGAAACCCTCTCGCTGCTGAAAGAGCGCTTCTGGTGGCCAAACATGGCAGCTGACGTCAGAAGGTACATGCAGGAATGTAAGGAATGCGCCATCTCGAAAAGCCCTCGACATCTTCCCTCCGGTAAACTCCATCCTCTGCCCGTTCCCAACAGACCCTGGTCACACCTAGGAGTAGACTTCATCATCGACCTCCCTGCTTCTGATAACTGTACCTGTATTTTGGTGATTATTGACAGATTCACTAAATCTTGTCGTCTGATTCCTTTAAAGGGACTGCCCACAGCCATGGAGACTGCTGAACTCATGTTCAACCATATCTTCAGATATTACGGGATTCCTGAAGACATTGTGTCGGATAGAGGGCCGCAATTCATCTCCAGGGTATGGAAAGCCTTCTTCTCAATTCTAGGTGTGACCGTAAGCCTCTCATCTGGATACCATCCGCAGTCGAACGGGCAGATGGAGCGGAAAATCCAGGAGATTGGTCGCTTCCTCTGTACCTTCTGTCATGGCCACCAGGACTCTTGGAACCAGTTCCTGGGTTGGGCCAAGTACACACAGAACTCCCTGCGGCAACCTAACACCGGACTCACCCCCTTCCAGTGCGTACTTGGTTACCAACCCCCATTGTTCCCCTGGTCAGGGGAAACGTCGGATTTACCAGCTGTCGACCACTGGTTCCGAGAGAGCGAGAGGGTCTGGGACTCCGCACACCACCAGCTTCAACGGGCATTGCACAGACGCAGAATGACAGCCGACCTTCGTCGCTCCAACGCTCCAGCCTACCAGCCAGGACAGAAGGTCTGGCTGTCTATCAGGGACATCAGGCTGCGTCTGCCTTGCTGAAAGCTAAGTCCCAGATTCACTGGCCCCTTTCCCATCGTTAAGCAGATCAACCCTGTCACCTATCAACTCCAGTTACCACCTCAATACAGAATTCATCCCACTTTCCATGTCTCACTTCTGAAACCTCACCACCCCTCTGTTTCTGTCTCCACAGAGCCTGGCGCAGCCGCTGAACCCCCCCTTCCTCTCATCCTAGAAGACGGTGCCACCTCGTGTGAATTCTCCTGTGTCTTCTCTGTGCCAGTCATTCGTCAGCTCGCCATCACTGCAACAAGAAAGGACAGTATTATCCAGTTATCTATATCATTCATCTGCATATTCTCCGTTCACTCACCTGCACTTCTGTATTCTGATCTGGTTGTTCAATAAACTCCTGTTACCTGCATTCCTGTGTCTCCGACCTTTCTGTATTGTAACACAAACAGTTGAAGGTCAAAATTACAGTTTCAGTGCAGCTTCAAGGGGCTTTAAACGATCCCAGACGAGGAACAAGGGTCTTATCTAGCGAAATGATCTGTCATTTTCTTAAAAAAATGAAAATGTATACACTTTATAGACACAAATGATCACATCACAAGTGCTTCCTCCAGACCGCGAATCTGTATTCTTCAAAAAACTTATACTGAATGTCCTACACCTTCCCTATTGAACTTACGGAACTAACGTGGCGCCAGTTCTGTTTTTTTTTCCCCCGTAAGTTGAATAGGGAAGGTGTAGGACATTCAGAGTAAGCTTTTTGAAGAATACGGAATCGCGGGTCTGGTGGAAGCACTTGTGATGCGATCATTTGTGTCTATATAAAGCGTATACATTTTCATTTTTTTTAAGAAAATGACTGATTGTTTCGCTAGATAAGACCCTTATTCCTCGCCTGGTATCGTTTAAAGCCCTTTGAAGCTGCACTGAAACTGTAATTTTGACCTTCAACCATTTGGAGCCAATTGAAGTTCACTATAAGGAGAATAATCCTGGAATGTTTTCATCAAAAACCTTAATTTCTTTTCGACTGAAGAAAGAAGGACATGGACATCTTGGATGACATGGGGGTGAGTAAATTATCAGGAAATTTTCATTCAGAAGTGAACTAATCCTTTAAGGTCTCGCAATCTTGCTGTTTTTTGTTTTTTTTTGAACAATTAAATTTTGGGCTAAAAGTGTGTTGTAACGCAAGCATTACTGAACATGTATCGAGTAAAATATTACTGAAAATTGATTAGTGATGCCTTAGTGATGCTGGTAGTTGACATGTAGTTGCAAAGTTACTAATAGTTAGTAGAATTTCTGATGTGGACCATCAAAATAAAGTGTTACCTATCTGACAGCCAGAGGCCACAATTGACCAAACAAAATATAATATTATATACACCTGTGTAATAAGTGAAATTAGCCTCTTTTTCAATAAAATTGGTGAATCATTCTTTGCTCACGAGGTTGAGACACAGTTATGTATCACTTAATGGCACAATATGCAGTTTTTCACCGCTAGAGGGCACCTATACAAAACAAAGGTGTAGCTTGATGACAACGAGATTGAGCACGGAATCATGGTAGATATCGTCTTCACCTCACAATCGGTGGAAAAGAATCCGACGGGGCAGAAGTCATGTTCATGGATGAGATTATTAATGTTACTGTATGAGGCAGAGCAGGGCCGAGTGATATTGGAGCTGAACGAGGCCACTGGAGCGATTGCTAAAGAGAGACGAGCGCGACACTCAGCTCGAGAGCAGCGGGATTTTTATTATGCCCAGTCGCTGCTTCCGCTTCTTCCCGTCCAACGTATGTGATGTAACGCAGCACTGTTTTATCATATTAGATACATTTGCGTGTGTTGTAAATGATGTTATAACGTTACTGTTGTGCATTCACTCGGCGGCTGCTGTGAGACACTTGTTGCACACTGCAGTAAGCTAGATCGATTAGATCGATTAGAATATCATTAGATCGATTAGATCGATTAGAATATCATATTAATATAATTAAGAAAACAATAAGACTAAACGTGTTGAGCTTTACAACAATGATTCGTTTTCTGTCTCTGTACCCAAACAGTTGTTCCCTTGTCTAATAAAAGATATAATATATTAAAACGTCTTTGGTGTTTCCATGGTTTCTACAAAATAAAACTAGAAATTGAGGGTAACACGGGTATGATGTCAATGATAGGTGATGCATGGACAAAGTCCGTGTCCTGGTTATAATTGCTTATTTCTTTGGATTTAAACATTCTTGGAAACATCTGGGATAATGTAAGTACACAAGTCAAGTATATAACATTATTCTAGTGGTTTTTAATCCAAAAATCTTACATATTGTGCCTTTAATTATAAAATTACTAAATTTCAAGAAGAAATAAATGACAATTCAATAAGACAATTGTTGCCAAAAAAAGAAAAAAGGGTACATATGCAATTGGCCTTGGAAAAAATGAATGAACAATGATTCTTATTAAAAGCTCTGACTTTTGTTTGCAAACTTGCCTTGTCAAATCTGAGCACATTTGAGACATTGAGATCACTTCTGAAACTCTACAGGTGATGCATGTGCAATTACTAATGTCTTTAAAACATCTGGATGAAGGATGATATTTAAGGAAAAAGTTTAATCTTTTGCTGTCTAGAAGAAATAATTAAGATTTTGAAGAGATCACATTTACAAGTTTTTTTTTCCTTAAAGGTCCCTGTGTCCCCTTATTCCTAAGAAGCCCACCGTCCTATTACAGTAGACAACCTTGTCTCACATGGCAGGTGTTTTCTTGAGGGCCAGGGCAAGTGAATGGCAGCAGAAGGAGCTCTTGTCATGCAGCGCACTCGGCTTTGTCCTCACTGTGAACATCAGACATTATAATCACCTGCCTTCAGTGAACTGCCATTGAAAGGTTGTAATCTAACAATGTCTGCACACCAATTATCCTCTAAATGAAGTTTTGTAAAGCCTCTCCGTCAGCTCCAGGACAGGCTCCTCGAGATGTTTTTGTGAAGTTGTCATAATTCTCATCTTTGTGACTAATGCTACGTGAAGGAAGATGATCGCTTACAGCTAAATGAACATTTTTGCACAGAGATATTCTTACAGGGAAAATGCCAATAGTATGACAAGTGAGATTTTAAAATAATTACATACTAATTGCACCGTTCACTGAAATATAAACAAGCATTTCTCCGGAAGACATTGTGGACAGGTAGTCATCCAAGATGCTGCTTGAGAGACCTTTTTAAAAGAGTTTAAAGACAAAATGAATTCAAAACTGACTTTCTTAAAAGACATTTCTGCTCTTATTGAAATTAATTAGTGCTTGTTTTTCTGAAGAAGGAAAATGTCTTTGCAGTTTTTTACTGAATATACATAGACCGATCAGGCATAACATTATGACCACCTTCCTAATATTGTGTTGGTCCCCCTTTTGCTGCCAAAACAGCCCTGACCCATCGAGGCATGGACTCCACTAGACCCCTGAAGGTGTGCTGTGGTATCTGGCACCAAGATGTTAGCAGCAGATCCTGTAAGTCCTGTAAGTTGCGAGGTGGAGCCTCCATGGATCGGACTTGTTGGTTTAGCACATCCCACAGATGCTCGATTGGATTGAGATCTGGGAAATTTGGAGGCTGAGTCAACACCTCAAACACGCTGTTGTGCTCCTCAAACCATTCCTGAAAGATTTTTGCTTTGTGGCAGGGTGCATTATCCTGCTGAAAGAGGCCACAGCTACCAGGGAATACCATTTTCATGAAAGGGTGTACACGGTCTGCAGCAATACTTAAGTAGGTGGTACGTGTCAAAGTAACATCCACGTGGATGGCAGGACCCAAGGTTTCCCAGCAGAATATTGCCCAAAGCATCACACTGCCTCTGCCGGTATGCCTTCTAGTGCATCCTGGTGCCATGTTTTCCCCAGGTAAGTGACGCACACGCACCTGGCAATGCACGTGATGTAAAAGAAAACGTGATTCATCAGACCAGGCCTCCTTCTTCCATTGCACGGTAGTCCAGTTTTGATGCTCACGTGCCCACTGTTGTCACTTTCGACTGTGGACAGGAGTCAGCATGGGCACCCTGATTGGTCTGCGGCTATGCAGCCCCATACGCAACAAACTGCGATGCACTGTGTATTCTGACACCTTTCTATCAGAACCAGCATTAACTTCTTGAGCAATTTGAGCTACAGTAGCTCGTCTGTTGGGTCGGACCACACGGGCCAGCCTTAGTTCCCCATGTGCATCAATGAGCCTTGGCTGCCCATGACCCTGTTGACAGTTCACCACTGTTCCTTCCTTGGAGCACTTTTGATAGATACTACTGACCACTGCAGACTGGGAACACCCCACAAGAGCTGCAGTTTTGGAGATGCTCTGACCCAGTCATCTAGCCATCATAATTTGGCCCTTGTCAAACTCGGTCAAATCCTTACGCTTGCCAATTTTTCCTGCTTCTAACACATCAACTTTGAGGTCAAAATGTTCACTTGCTGCCTAATATATCCCACCTACTAACAAGTGCCGTGATGAAGAGATTATCAGTGTTATTCACTTCACCTGTCAGTGGTCATATTGTTATGCCTGATCAGTGTATATTATATATACATACATTTAGATGATGGGGGATAAAGATTCCAGGAGAGGCCAGGATCCAAATGCAAATCTGTTTAATGAACAAATAAAAAAAACGACAAGGAACACTCAACAACACAAAGAAACGTACTTGGTTACGTATGTAACCTCGGTTCCCTGAGATACGGAACGAGTACTGCCTATGAGGAAAAACTCCTTTTTTCTTGATACTGAAGCCTTTTTCAATAACGCAGTGTAACTGCACGGTCATTGGTTCAAACTGGGAAACTTTTTGAACTAATGACGGCGCGGCAAAGCTGTGTGAGCCTATGGCAATGCAGCACGCCAAAGCCCAGCAAAATGAGCAGGGCATCTGGCTATATAAGCCAGCATAGGATTTCAGGTCAATCGACTGAAGCGATGACACTGAGTCGTACAGCGCCATGGCATGGCAGCAAACGCAGTACTCATTCCGTATCTCAGGGAAATTAGGTTACGTACGTAACCGAGTACGTTCCCTTTTGATACTTCATTCATACTGCGTATGGTGAACGAATACAATCACGCCGTGCCATGGGAGGGAACGACTGAACCTATCTTGCACCGGAGGGGTCCAGGGGATAAGTAGGGAGGCAAAAGCCGTAGTACCCTCATGGTTACACATGTTAAGAGGGAGCTGGCTCCCATGAGATAACAGCACGACCGACGGGCTACGTAGGGGCCATCACATCACGCTGAAAGGACCCGAGTGTGCAACACCAGAACGTCCAAGCTGGCCGCCAAAGCACACAAAGAGCTGGTCCGACTGCTGAAAAGGTGTGGATTGCTCGATGTAAGTCCTCAATGCCCTAACCAGGCAGAGTAAATCCAGCTCACGCTCGTCCCCCTGAGTCGAGAGCGACCGGGGGAAAAGCATAGAGGAGAAGGCTGGGCCAGTCGTGGGCCAGCGCATCTCTGTCCTTCGTATAGAAGATTGGGCAGTGAGAGTTGTCTTCTGAGGCGAAGAGGTCAACCTCTGCCTTCCCAAAGATATCTCAGATTCTGAGAACCTTCCGGGGGTGGAGCGTTCACTCGTCTGAGGGGACATTGCTCAGAGACAACTGCTCCCAGGTTCATTTTGCCCGGTACGTGCGATGCTCTTAGCAATCGCAGGTTGGGCAGCGCCCATTCCAAGAGCTGCTTTGCCAGCGCATAGAGGCATCTGGATGAAAGACCGCCTTGGTGATTTATGTAGGACACCACTGTCATGTTGTCTGATCAGACTAAGACGAGGGGGCCCCTCAGGACCGATAGGAAGGTCTGGAGGGCCCGAGACACTGCCAGCATCTCTAGGCAGTTGATGTGCAGTTGGCTTTCCTTGCTCGACCATGAGCCGAAGGCTGATCTGCCCTCGCACAGAGCGCCCCAACCCATGTTGAACACATCTGTCGAGAACACCATCCTTCTGGATACCGCCCCTAGGGAAACCCCATGGCTGAACCACTGAGGATCCTTCCAGGGGTTCAGAGCTGTTAAACAGGCCTGATTCATCCTGACATGGAAGCGGCCATGCCGCCAAGCGTGACGTGGGACCCGAAGGTTTAGCCAGTACTGCAGAGGCCGCATTCTTAGGCCAAGCTGCAGGACTGGGGAGGCGGAAGCCATCAGCACCAGCATCCTCTGGAAACACTTCAGAGGAAGACGACAGAAGCCATGAGCTGTTGAATGGCCAAAGCACGCTGAGTCGAAAACAGCTCCCAGGAACGAAATTCGTTGGCTGGGGAGCAGTGAACTCTTGGCGAAATTGACCCTGAGTCCCAGGCACTCCACCTCGGCCTGCGTGGCTGGATTAAGTCGTTTGACAGGCCACAACACCCAGAAGTGAACGGGGTGGTGGAGGAACTAAACGAGGCAGCTTTGGGGGTGGTCCGGCCGCAGCGGGACATTTCCTCATCCTCTTCCTTCCTGATGGATCAGGAAGACTTTGGAGGCGTTGGGTCCAGCGTAATCCTAGGCCGGGGTCCCTAACGTCTCGGGAAGGGTGGGCGCTTAGCAGAGCGAGATCGCTGACGCTGCTCCTTGGGGGGCGCTGTTTGGGCGGCAAAGGGCGCCGGTTTGCTCTGCTGCTGAGTCGGCGCAGACTCAGGGCGACTCAAAGCAGTGGCTGAGCTGGAGCGCTTGGGCAAGAAGTGTTGCATGGCCTGGGACAACTTCTGTGCTATGGTGAAGCGCTCGATGAAACCCTCTATGGCGGATCCAAAGAGACCGGCGGGGGAGACAGGGTCGTCCAGGAAGGCCACCTTATCTGCTTCTTTAATCTCTGTCAAATTCAGCCAGAGATGGCGCTCCAATACGACCAGGCTGGCCATCGAGCGCCCGATGGCCTGGGCTGTGGCCTTCGTAGCGTGCAGGGCCAGGTCCGTGGCGCTGCGCAGCTCTCTGAAGGCAGGTGCGTCAGTTCCAGACTCGTCCAGAGAGTGGAGGAGTTTGGCCTGGAAGACCTGAAGAATGGCCATGGTGTGGAACGTTGAAGCTGCTTGACCTGCTGACAAGTAGGCCCTGCTGGCGAGAGCAGAGGTCGTCCTGCAGGGCTTGGATGGAAGAGTCTGCTTGTTTTTCCATCCAACAGCAGCAGGAGGGCGGCACGACTTGGTCAGCTTGTCGTGGACTTCAGGTAAGAATGGGGCAGTGCACTACTGAGGGGGCTGGCGTCGACCGGGCAGAAACCACTCGTCCAAGCGGCTGCGTGTGGGTGGCATCGATGGGCTCCAAAGACACCATGGGGGCGGGCTCTTCGGAGTCGCCGCCCCATTCCTCCGTTTCAGAAGCCGGCAATGACATGCTGTCATCAAGCGGCTCGTCCTCTGAACTGCCAAAGGACACCATGTCGCTCGCTTCAGCCGAGGGACGCAGGTCTAGGCGGGAGAAAAGGATGGGAGATGGCTCTCTGTATGGAGAGAGTGAGGCACGTGGGGGCTTATTGGTTCAAAAAGTTTCCAAGTTTGAACCAATGGCCATGCAGTTACACTACGTTATTGAAAAAGGCTTTAGTATCGAGGAAAATTAAGTTTTTCCCTGTACGCAGTATGAGCGAAGTATCAAAAGGGAACCAGAGAACTAGAAACACAAGAGAAATCCAAACCATACAACAACAGGAAAAAGCCAAAAAAATATGTTTATTCAAATGAATGGAATGTAAACAGAATGCATTAAGAATTGCATTGAATTGGAAGATGCATTAAAGTACAAAAAAAGTGATTTTCCCATTTTTTGGCAGAAGTAAAATGAACTGTGTTTCACTGACTTCAAGGTGATAAACTCAAATATACATCACTGTTGCAGACAGTGTGAATCGCAGAAAAAGAGGAAAAAAGTGAAGTGAGAGAAGAATGCTTAACATGACAGATGTAGTGGGTGTGTTGACAGAAAACAAAAGGGCTATGAGGGAAGAGATCTGGGCCAGGTTTAGTTTAAGGCAAGAACTATACAGTGCCATACTGCCTGACTATTCTCTAAAGACCACAGCAGTAAAACTTCAGCAGTGCGACCCTCTCATGCAGAAAGAGCAATTATTACAGCAACACAACAAATCTATCTAATCTCCACTTTTCTCTCTCTCTCTTTTTTTTTTTTTTTTTTTTTTTTGCAGTGCTCAAGCTTTCTGATGGAAACAAATAACAAATTAATCTAAGCCTCAAGCATATGAGTAATACATAATCAAGGTGAAAAATCTATAATTGTGAACAGAAGTTCATTTAAAGGGTTCATACAAAAGCCAAAGTCTTGATCTAATGGTCTATTTAAAAAGACATTTCAGGGTTACAAAGTGGCAGAAAATGAAACATCCTCATGTTTTTCACACACACAGATCTCGAGAATTAACAGCCCCTTAGATCAACCTCGAGCAGCATCTTGGTGATTTTCTAAAAATATAATTTCAATCCACTGATTTTTCCATCTTTGTTGCCTTGACGACACGTCTAAACAAGGAATGGTTACCCGGACAACAAGCCCGAAAGACAATCATTAAAGCCATCAGTGAAAAGACATGCTTGTTTTGCTCTGTGACTGAGGGCTAGAGCACTTGGGCAGGAGCTCTCGCTGAACCCAAATTAAACAATAAATAAGCCATCAGCGAGAAAGTGACATCAGTGCTACCTATGCAATATAATTCTCGAACTTCAGCTATTTGATCTAATGAACACAAATGCGAATAGCATATGCTTCTGATCACACCGACGGAATGCGATTAACTGATGGGATCTGTAAAATCAAAGAGATTGATGAAATTTAGAAAATGCAGTTTAAAGTTGTCAGAGTCCATCATGAGTTTATAGTGTGTCTGCACCCTTGACCGTGTCTCAAGGGTTGTTTACCTTCCTGCTTTATAGAAACATGTTAAATTGGCCCAATCAGAGCCACAATTGGTCCTGCGGCCCGGCTAACCACACAGGTGATCCGGACGCCTTTCTCCTCCACTGACCATCCCAAACTACACGAGCTTGTTGACTTACTGAGGGTTTGTTTTCCCTGCCCGCATCTCCATCAGTGCCTGCTCATTGTACTGTAACAGTAGCTATCAGAGGAAAATTGTCACGGTGACTGACTCACAGGAAATGGCCATTTCCTTGCTGATTGTGTCTGTTGTTTGCAATTTAGATGCCACCCCCGAACTGGAACGCTCCTGTGCTGCCGAGATTGTTCCTGAGTGGAGACGAGGTCTCTCTACACAATCAGAAGCCTTTAAGAGCAATCTGAATCACAGTCTATTTCACTAGCGACACTTTTTTCACCTCTTCTCATTCTAGATGTTGTTTCCGGTGATTGTGGATCTTCAGTCACGGATGGTAAACAAATGAGTTACGGAAAGAGATTCCATTCAGCTGTTTGGAAAATGAATCAAATTAGCTTTTTTAGGTTAGTAGTCTGCTATTGCTCAGCTGTTGGTGCATTGTAATTTCCCTTATGTTCTATGTTGCAAACGTAATAAATGGGTTTCTTTATAACCTTGGCCCAAGATAGTGGCCTGTTTGTTTTGCACAGAACAAAGAGTTTTGTAGGGACTGTAAACCAGCGGTACTTTGTACCTACACTCTGCCTCCATCTGTGAGAATTGCATATTACTTTCTTGGGGGAATTAATTAATTCAGCAAAGACCAATATTTAATATTAATGTCAGGAGAAGGAATAAACTCAATGAAAAACACAACATTAAAAGGATTAGACTAATTCAAGGATACTAGAGCAACTGTATTTTTGTTTTTGTAGTTTTTGGTATAATGTTGTAAATCACTATAATGAATTAAGCAGCACAAAAAAAGTTCAGAAAAGAGAAAACTTTTAAAACCAAAACACTGTCTCCCAAGACAAACAAAGAGCAAGTGAAGCCAAGCATTACAAAGCTAAGAGGGCCTGTTTTAATATGACTTGCATATTCAGTGCGGCCCAAGGCATGTTTGTATAGATATGAGAATTTGGAGAGAACGCCTGTTGGAATCTGTCGAGACTTCTGTTGGCGCTTGTGAATACATAAAACATGAAAGGAAATTGTACATTATCATCATAGTACATTATCATATCAACATTGATGCTTTGTTGTATAGGTGAACAAAGAATCTAAACAAAGAATTGGACAAAGAATCTAAAACTATATTCTGAATACTAGGCTATACTAAATTTACATGTCTGCACAGTGTTGGAATTTTTAGTCATTTATAGTTAATGCAAAATTACCATTATTATTTATAAGTTGCATATTTATATTCTGAATTAAACATTCTACTTGATGAGGTCATATGACAATAAAGCTTAAAATCTAATTTTGAATGCCTATCATTTCACTTACTATTTTTAAAGTTGCCATGAAATGGAAGTTGTGATCATCTTTTCTTCCCTATTGTGACATAGCCTATATCTGAAATATATTGTTTATAAAAATAGAGTGAAACAGCTTCTTGAACAAGAACAAAAGCAGGACTTCTTTTGTTTATTAAAGATTAGAAGGGCAGATATATAGTATAATTGTGTGTATATATATATATATATACATGCACGTGACGTCACCGTTGGCCGTTGTGACTGCGGTTACGCCCACTGAGTGGTAAAAATACTGAGTGGCAGCATTAGTTTTCAACGTGAATCAGTGTTGCCAAGTATGTGGTTTTCCCGCGGAATTGGGCCACTTTTACACTGTTGCCGCAGGTTGTTTTTCATGTCCTCGGGTTGAAACGACCCCAAATAACATGATATTTTTACCAGGGGAACCCTTGAACCGAGCCTGAGCGCGAGAGTTCTTCATTAAGGATTCTAAACAACAAAGAAATGCCACAATTTGAATTTATCAAGACCTCGAAGCAGATAGGAGGGAGAAACACCCAGAAACACCTCATACGTGGCCGTTCCCAAGTAGGGGCTTTCCTTGCCAAAAATGCCTACGTTTCCTTCGATTAAAAATAATGGCTTGTGCAGTGGCTGGGATATACGTAGCCTAAACCTACCAACATCCGTTGCCATGATTTTTGGAATGACTTATCGCGAGAGGAAAAAAAGATGTTTTAGTCGCATAACATCGGTTAATGGAAACACCGTCATTTTGCAATAGTTTTTTTATCGATATTTAGAAAATATCGCAAAAGTTTTGTGCAAATCTGTAATGGAAATGCGGCTAATGATAAAAACCATAAGCACTGGATGATATATATAACATTGATATAAGTGATCACCCGGATTATAGACCTACCTATATTGTATTTATATAAAGCGTTCACAGGCAAATTTGCTTTATGTATTTCTCCAGCGTCGAAATCAGTCACATATAAAAGTCTGGAAACACGATTCCTGGCTACATGTCAATATCCATGGATCACTGGATCTTTGATAAGTTGTAACAGGAACACTACCCAGTCCAACCTTTAATTTAATCATTTCATTTAGCCTACTCATGTTTTCTATGTGTACGTGTTCATGTTTCCCCTATTAAATCCAGTCATGCAGCAGGCTCTTTTGCCACTTAGTCAGGCTGAGAGGGTGTGTTCTTGCGGGAAAGTGATGTCAATGCTTACCCTGTATTGTGCATTTTGATTTCATGGGGACTTTAAAACTGTATGCAGTTTCCAGTGTATACTGCACAGTATTCAATACGCAGGACGAGTAGCCTGTAGCTATAAATTTGGACCCTTTTCACAGTTTTATTTAAAATATTGACGTGTTAGTGAATGGTAACTTTAAAACAAGTCCGCCCAAAATAAATCTCAATCATTTGAGATGATTTGGATGGCTAATAAATGCACCAAGCATGCACATCCATTGAGCAAGGAGGCGCTCTCAACTGAATTCTTTGGTGCAATGTTGGCGGGTACTGGATATGAGAAGCAGGCGCACGCGGTGGAATTAGCAAAGTTTGGTAAGTTTGCGGTTTGTTATTTCGGTCCCACTTTATATTAAGTGGCTTTAACTACTATGTACTTACATTTAAATTAATCATTTGATACAATGCACTTATTGTGTACATACATGCTTTTACATTGTACTTATATTTTAAAAACACCTGCATGAAATTACATCTGTAATTAATTTCTGTAATTACATGTATAATTACACGGTTGACCCATTCCTTACACCTTAATCCACCCTTAAACCTACCCATACCACCAAACCTGTCTCTAACCTTACCCGTATCCCACCTCAATAGCAGCAAAAGAGTTTTGCAATTCAATATGAACCCAATAAGTACATTGTACTTATTTTTTGATGTAAGTACATATAGTAGTTAAGGCCACTTAATATAAAGTGGGACCGTTATTTCTTGTGCGCGATTAATTCTGCTCAATACGCTTCAGTAATTATCAATATGGCGTGTCCATCCCTGTATGTGATCGTGAGCAATAGCAGACAATTTGTTTGAAATGTTTTGTTGACATGAGAACTGAGAACTGAGAACTGAGAACATTCTACAATGGTTGGTTGGCCTGTATATCGCACGTTGTGTTTAATTGATGGTGTGGGTGTTGTTTTATAAGGTATAGTGGGTTAAAAACTAAATGCTCAAATGACAGTAGCCTATTTATGCGGTCCCAAAACAAATGACAAGACAATTCACCAATAGTCAGGCAAAACAGATTATAATTTTTCTATACAGTAGCAACACAAAATGTTCGGCATTGCTTTCAGCTTTCGGCATAAAGCCACACCTAATTCAAAACACATGAACGCATACAGTAGAGTCTGCAAATCATCACGAGAGACTGCGTTAAATTACCGCTCATGCCATTACAATAATAAGAAATAGGCGGTAGAACATCCTATCAGTGTATTCGGACCGAATTCAATGATTGGATGAACATTTTTTGGTCCTGAGACTTGATATATGTAAATTTTTTTAGATCACTTCTATTATTGATTGCTATCAGAATGTGAAGAGAATTTCATCCAGTATAACAAAAAGGTTTTAAAAAAATTGCCTATACCCTACCTTTTAAATTCAAATTCTGATTCTACATCCTATTTTCTTCAATTCAAATTTAATTCACTGATTGTCAATTCAATTCTGAATAGAACCTATGCTGTACTAATTATACGTAAATTATAAGTAAATTAAAACGTAATTTGATGAGAGATCCATGACTCATAGGGCCTCATAATGCAGCATTAATGAAAACTAAATGCCACAGAATAAAAAAACACTGGCAATGAATGTCTTACTTTGAGCAGTGAAACTAAAATAAATCAGAAGCTGAAATTAAACGGCATTTGATAATGATAAATGGCTCCACTCTACCTTCCTCACTGAGGATGGACTGATCTGATGTGTTGCCGCTTATTCCCACAGCATGATGGGATAGCATCAGTCTTCTGATGCTGGCCGTCGCTGATGGCTTGGCACAGTGGGAGCTTCAGAGCTCCAGGATAGCTCGGACGACACAGTCTGCTGATAGCTAGGCTGGTTATACCTCACTAAGGAGCTCTGTATGTCTTGAAGAAAGCATAAAATGAGAATAAATGGTAGGTGTCAATCCCAGAGGGGAGGGACGGTCATCTGGAGAAGGAAAGATGTATGAACACATAAGGATGGGTAATTCCATCTCCCCACCAGGAGAGGAGACAAAATGACTTCAACATCTGTGGCCTGTAGCGAAACATGAGGATTTCTAGTTGTTTCTCTTTCTGGTTAAAAACTCTTTGTAAAGTGCCTTAATTTTGGAATTTAAGACCTTTCTTTGTGTGTGAAATGCTATCAAAGCAATGCAATAAACAATTATACAAGCAATGTATATTTAATTATGTTATGGTGCTTTACGATTTAACAATAAAAAATGTACATAATAATTTGTACACCATATGTGATATTATGTGCTATTCAGAATTGAACATGAATGTTATAATTTTTTTAAATTTAAATTTCAGATTAAGTATTCAAATTTCAGCTATCGCATGTCTTAAGAATACTTACGTTACAATGAATTGTAAGGACTGCTTTTTATTGTTTTATTGTATTCCACTGGGGAAATAAATACAGCATGTAGTTTTTTTATTGACCAATCCGAATTCTGTACCAGAATCAGTTTTATAACACAGAACAGAATAGTGAATGAACACTGTTTTTATCACATTACAGTACCTTTGGGGTGAAGCTTTAGGATGAATATTAGATTGCACAGACAGAACAGCGTAGAACTGCAATAAAGAATACAAATAAATTTAATGTAATGTCATTGATTTGGGGGCATTCTTATTGAATAAAATAAAGAGTTTAATAAAATGACATGGGCCTGCTGATCTGATCCTCACTGTGGCAAAGCAGAAAAATCTTTTGTGTGTTATCCCTGTCTGGTGGGTTTGTGGTGAGGACAGAATATAATCAGTCAATGAAAGATGAGAGGAACAGAAATACTGGCTGCAAGGTTGTTAAGAAAAAACACTGACATTGTGAGGCACTGTACTACTTGTCTTTCGTATGCATGATCTGGAAAGGGTTTAAATAGCACTCGACAGCAATTTATAAAACTACAATAAAACGCTTTGTCCATGCAGTCCATTGCAAAGATTAAACTTTGAGCATATTTGCCAACTTCAACTTTAAAAGTTGTGCTTCCCAAGCCGTAAAATTAGAAGAAATAAAACAGAGGAGCTAGCGATATTACCAACAAGGTCGTCTTGCATTTCCTACCCTTGTGTTAGAGCTAATTTTTGCACATCAGATGCAAGTTTGACAAATTTTGCTAATGAGGCTTTTGTCTTTGGACTTTCTTTGGAAGCTCTGAGCATTTCAGAGGAAAGGGGTCCTGCCGAATACAAATTCAGGAGGGCTTGGGATGAACTCCAGCGCAGAAGCCCACACACTCCCGCGTGAGATAACACGTACACATAGAAAAACAAATGAGAAAGGAGATTTGTAAAATTAGTTTCAATGTTGATTTAAAGCACTCATTCTCAGCTATGCTTTGGGTGTTATATGAATCACAAGGCTTGGTGATAAATGGAAAATGAAATAACTAATGACTGATTACAAAAGTGAACTGGGAGTTTCCTTGGAGACAGTAAGTCAAAGCTTTCAGATGTTCAGCGTACAATGGCATGTTAAGAATTGATCTGCATGGCTTGCAACCATATTTAACAAATTCTACATGAATAAACCATGCAATACTGCAGAGATGCTTGCAGGCCATGTGGTCGACAAAGATAAACTGATATTAATTACAAAATATTGTAGAAAAGAAAGATGAAACATGTTTGAACAAATGGCAAAGCAGTATATATCACCAGTGGAAAGCAGTAAAAAAACGCCTGTTCATTTTTTTGAATACATTTCGGTTTATTGCTCCATAAATCCTGGTCACCACTTTGCTAAAGTAAAGCCCCAAAAAAGAAGTATAGACATGCGGAAGGAAATATGTGTGATTAGGCCAAAAGAATGGACTTGCCCTTCCTCACCCTGTGTAATGCTTCAACCACCACAGTCAAGAGCTTCGTAGTAGGTTAATGAAATCTCCAAATTTCCCCTTTGAGAAAAGAATGTATTGATTGGAGACTGCCGGAGGAATCCAATATCTCCATGGTGATCAAATTAATCATTTCTGTTTGCACTTTAAATATTGGGTGGATGCGGTCAAGAATATCATATCTTTGATACATGAAACACCCGATTTTCTGTCACCTTAACCGATGTAAACAAGAACATAATGCTTCATTGTCACAACAAATGCGGACATGCCGAGTAATGAATATTATGAGGGTTTTGTCAGCTTGTGCAAAGTGTGTATATGAATGGAGGGTATTATTAGTCAAGATTGCACCTTCTTTTATGTCCTCCTCTATATCGATATCTGTATAATCAATAAAAGCACTTCGTCTAGTTGAGCGATTCTCAACTAGCCACTCCGGTCGATGCTGGGCATGAGTTTTGATTCTCAACCCAAACCAAACCAAAGAAAATTCATATCTAGAGCTGCCATGTTGCGATTGTTGTTAATAGTGTGAGGAGAATCTTTGAGGAGCCCCTCAAGGACGCTTATTCAAGCATGCGACCATGGAGTATATGGCCGCGTCACAAGCAATTCAAAATTGATCGAACAGGTCCAAATCAAATGAATCAGATCAAGGGTAATGGTAGGCCTCATCTGGCAGGCTTTTCTCCCTGACGTGGAATTGGAAGGGATAAAAATGAGGCATATGCGCTGAAACGTATGGGAGCTGATCACTCTTTTGTTCAGTCCCGCAATCAGACGGAAGCCCCCAGGACTTAGTGTGAGGCAAATGTGGCCAATAAATCTACAGGTTCCCAGAACAGACTAATGAAAACTAATGGACAGCTTGTGAATAGGCTCATCCATCCTGCTTGTTTTCCCTGACCGGGACCGTGTCAGAGATGTAACTGCCGTACCTCACTCCGCTTTTAGGACTCTTTAGATGCAGGCTGTTCTCGGAGCAGAACGCAGGCCACTTGAACAGACTACAGTGATTCTTTGAGTTTATGCTGATGCACGTGCACGCAAACAAACAAGCTTGGCAGAATAGACATCACGGTGGGCCTGGAAAACACAGATTAATCCTGAGAATAGACATTTTGTGTGAAATTTCATTTCCAGTTTGTAAGGGGAATGTTTCGAGTGTATTGTACCAATCAATTCTGAAGCCAGGAATTCAATGATCGCTGGTGATTACTGTCGTAAATTGCATTTCATCTGTGATTTGATACGGGCTGGATCTGTTGTGAATTATTAGTGTGTTGTTGATGATATGAGCGGGCAGGGGCTCAAGTATTTGGACACAAACACACACATACATCCAGATGTGCTCAGACTGATCTCAGACCAGGCAGCTGCACAGACACGGAGCCCAAATAGAATGTGACTTTGATTTTTCACCTCATTTCATTCGCAACTGTCAAATTCGTTTCCATTCCGATGACATCTCCTTTACCGTGCCACAGCCGTTATGGTTTTGCTTTCTAAAAAAAAACGATGGAGAGAAGATAAGGCAGCTGTTGCCCAGCACTCGTTCTCATAGAGTGTCTGTTTTAACGCTTCCCCCCTGTGCCATTCAAATGACTCACGGCGGAAAACAATGAAGTCATGCAAATGCCCTGTCTGGAGTGCCTCCCTTCCCGTGGACAAAAAGTGTTGACAGGCAAACCTTGAATCCGTGCATGACCGCAGCTTCTGATTTCTGATAGCTATTGATGTTGTTCGCTTGAGAATGTGTTGCGAAAGAAAATTTGTGCACCTGGAGGAAAGACATATTGTGTGACCCAATTCAAGTACATATGCACTATTCTATGGCATTTTGTAGTATAAATAGTGTAAGAAGTGTGTTCGCTGAACATTCCAAAAAGAAAAAAATACACTTCAAATTAAAGCTGCAAGCAGTGTTGAAAGGGCTCTTGCACCTGGGGCCACCACCTCCCGGTGGCCTTAGGAAAACAGTGAATAGTGGGTGACATGCATTTAAGCGGGTAAATATAAGAGAAATATGGCAAAGTCATTTTGATGTGCCACACTTCCTTCTGCCAGCAGGTGGTGCTTTGACTATAATTTAATATTGGCATATAGATGTCTTCAGATCAGGACTATTATCAGACATATAAAGTTTGGGGCAGATTGGACATTGTGCTTGAGTTACAACAACTTCCTGTTTCATGGCGTTAATCGCATACATTAGCAAATAGTCAAGTGTTGCATGATTTAACATGTTTCTAGCATGTTTGGTACTTCATGGCATATTTAAATGTGTTTCTAAGAGTGAATTACAGTGTTTACTTTTGCCAGCAGGTGGCGCTATGACTAACTGAATATTGGCATATAGATGTCTTTAGGCCAGGACTCTTATCAAACATGAAGTTTGGGAAAGGTCAGATATTGTATGCCTGACTTACAATAGCTTCCTGTTTCATGGTGAAACATCAAACTTTGTCATTCCATCACGAACAGCGTGTTCAAGGAAAACTCAAGATCTTTGCAATTTAACATCACTAAGGTCTTAAGATTAGACTGACCTAAATTTCTATAAGGAGTTTATTAAAATACACCTGGAAATGGCAAAAACTGCAAAAATTAAATAAAATATCTGACTTTCTGTTAGTTTTCAGATTTTGTTCTAAGAGACTTTATAGGTATTGGGCTGTTAGATGTGTCTACTGAATTTCATACTTGTATGTGAAATGTAGCGCAAGGGGCTACATTTCGTTGAAATTTTGTAGGTGGTACTATCGATCCATTTTGCTCCACCTAATTCTGAAACCCATATCAGAAGTAAATTTTCGCCACTTCTGATGTGTGTGTAAAGTTGCGTGAGTTTTCAAGCATGTTTAGGCCCTCAAAAATGCGAATAATAAGAAACTGAGCAATTCCAATAGGGTCCTCACACCATCGGTGCTCGGGCCCTAATAATCAGATGTTGCACTTACCCCAAAAAATTAAGTATGGAATGTTGGACAACTTCATGCACTCAACTGTCGCAGCTTTTCTTCCACAGCGGACAGGGACATCTGGACATCTGGACAAACACTTAAAGTACATAGTGACAGTAAAGTACATAGAGCATAGTATAAGTGCATAGTATATAGTGCATCATGGGATGACAATATTCTTTCCGTGATGGGTCAGGTCAAGTTATGTCTAATTTTTGTATAGCGCTTTTCACAATACACATTTCAAAGCAGCTTTACAGATAATCATGGTTTATAATATCTTAAAATCTTCATGTCTTATTCACATTTAGCAGATTGGGTGGATGACAATACAGTTTACATTTTGCGAAGATTTAAGCAATCAAGCAGTTGAGATAAACTGTGTAGTTTATATCATCCTATGTGAGTAAATTGTATGTTTGCAGATAAAGTTGGATATTCACTCCTAAAGATAAAGGTTCATAAAGGTTTGCAGCGATGCCATAGAAAAACCATTTTTGGTTCCCCAAAGAACCTTTCAGTCAACAGTTCTTAACCTTTTTGAAGAACATTTAATAAAGAACCTAATTTTATTATAAAGAATATTCCTGCAATGGGAAGATTCCAAGGATGTTAAAGGTTCTTTATGGAACCATAGATGCCAATGAAGAACCTTTATTTTTTGGAGTGTATCTCCAACTTTATAAAGAGCTGGGTGATAAATATAGTTAAATTTTGAAATAAAAAAAAATGATTATGGATTTAATTATGCAAGTGCTAGCAACACTAGATACTGTATAAATGGTGCACAGATCATTTTCAGCTGGATTTATCTGTAACACGCTAGCTTTGGGATAGCTCTGAAATGTATTTACTCTTCCTGGAAGAGTACGTCCCCTGGGGTACACAATAAATAAAAAAAAAAACAACAAAAAAACAACGATAGCAAATAGATGTTTCTAGACGACCTCAAGTCCCAGGTGGTATCTGACCACATGAATAAGATATGCAGGCCGTAACTACATCCTGTCATTGGCATCTCGCCGTCTCGATTCCCCTTGGGCCGCGCGATGAAAAGCCCTGAGACGATAACCAGGTCTTTGCTGGACTGACCAGTGCTTGGATAAACTAGCTCATGTTGCAGCGTTGTCTTGATGCAGAGATTTATTAGCCATTGGGGACAGTTCAAGCCCTGCCTCTGTATTGTGCAGCTATCTGGACCGTCTCACTGTAAGAGACACCGCCGGTCTGCCCTTGTGAGGATTTATTTAGGGGAAAGTGATAGACTGTATATCAACCCTTGTTCTCTTTTTTCCCCCCTCCCTTTCTCTCTCTCTCCTTTGTCACACACTTCATTTTCCAGCTCCTCCTGAAGTATATGTTTGGCTGTAGCCAGGGCTCTGTGACAGCTCTGCAGTCTCCTGTTGTCATGACGGCCGTCGTGAGTGATGTTGCCGGGGCTCAGGCCCTGGGTAATCCTAATGAGGCACAGCATTAGGGCCTGCTCTCAAATGCTTTGTCAACGTACTTCAAGCTATCTTCCATTAGGACTGAGCTGCTGCCGTATTAGCAGCCCCTACATCTTTTGGTTTCGATAAGGGATTCGATGGTCTAAAGGTTAGATGGCTTCAAAGTGCTGGGAGTGATGGCTGGCATCCATATAATCAAACTCACAGGTGCTATTGTTATTCAAATGAATGTCAATTACATGCTCCGCTCAGTATGTTAAGAGGTGTAAACATCTGGGCTGATGAACTCTGCCTGGGGGGGTGAGAACCCGGAGTCATTAGGATGCCTGTTAATTTATTTGTCAGGTTAGTGGAATGTTTTTTTTTCTTCTGCGTATGTGTTTTGTTTATTGTTTGTCTTTTATTTATTATGTATTTTATTTATTGTTTGTTAGGGTGTGGTCACTCTCGTAGTTCGCTTCTCTAGATTCTTTTGGTTCGGACCAAAAAAAGAAAATGATAGAAATTTAGTCATGGTTCGCTTGGCGTTCAGTTATTTTTAACACAGAACCTATAGATATAAAACAAAAGGCATAAGGATAAAGTCACAACTTGACTGGACAGTGTTTATGACGTATATTTTATGACGGAACTTATTGAATAGGCTTGCTGCGGTAGTCTGTGTTCCCATGGTGTTCGGCTGTATGCCAATTACATTTGCCCACTGCAGTACCGCCCCCACTGTCATTTTGCTTTTTTACAGAAATAAAAAACATTTAGTTCAGTGGCTGTATTCACAGAACATCTTAAGGCTAAAAGTAGCTCCTAAATCGCAGATTTAGGAGGAACTCTTAAAAATAATGGGCGTGTCAGTCCTAATTTCAGGAGTCCTAAATTTTTGCTCTAAGTGTATTTCACAAAGCATTTTAGCGCTAAAACTAGCTCCTAAATCTGTGAAACGTTAGGAGTGGTCAAGAGGACTCCTAAGTCACTAAGACCAAATCACAAACGGTCCTAATCCACCCAAAGACAATAGTGATTAGAGAGCCTTAGGTGCTGAACTTTTTCTTCATAAATGCAATACATTTTGATTTATAGATGAGGTGCCAAAAATAAATCTTTAACAAATAAAATATTGTCCGATTACCTGTGGCAGTGGTTTTCATGAGTTCACACTTACAAATGATTGAATAGAGTAATAAAATATATAAAAAGCATATATGGTGTACTGTCCAAGGGGATCGAGGGCTCCGAGTTTGGAATTTAGCCCAAACCCGAGAGTGAGGGACGGGGTGGTGGAAGGATGCAGAAAACTGTCAATATAACTATAGGCGAGTCGGCTCTCGTCTGTGTATATATTCCTCTTCTCGTGCTGATTAGAAAGACCGTTTGAATGTGTTTCTCCCAAACTTTGTTTATAAAACATAATTTGTCGCTTGAATTCTGCATTCTCTTGAGATGCAGACATCCAAGAGACGTACAATTAACTGTGTATACTAGTTTAATTAGTGACCCTTAGCCTACATTTTAAAACCTTTATTTGAATATGGCAACATTTGTATTTTAAAACCTTTATTTTAATATGGAAACATGACACCTCATTCTACAATATTTCTATGATTAAATCGCTGACTCCTCCCCCATCAGCCAATCACTGTGTGTATACTCCATGGCAACGAGGTCAACCCCGCCCTTACTCTTGCCTTAAGACTTTAGTATATTCCTTAGTAAAAGTTTCTCTCAGCAGCCTTGTGAATAGGTTTTAAGAGAAAACTCTTAGCTAAGAACTTTTACTGCTATTTAGGAGAACTCTTAGTGGTAAGATAAAATGTTTTGTCAGTACGGCCACAGATGGACAACGGACACTGCAATTATAAACTGAAAGCATCTTCAATACTTCAGTGCTAATTGACATAGCATTTATCACTGAATAGAATACAAGGGAACACATATAAACTATTAACTAAGACTTTTCCCTCAACAAACTCCTAATTTACTGCTTATTAATAGTTAGTAAGGTAGATGTTAAGTTTAGGTATTGGGTAGGAGTAAGAATGTAGAATATGGTCATGCAGAATAAGGCATTAATATGTGCTTAATAAGTACTAATAAATAGGCAATATTCTAGTAATATGCATGCTAATAAGCAACTAGTTAAAAGACCCTAAAATAAAATGTTACCAAATACAATGAAATATGTTGTGTGCCTTATTCTGTTTAAGAAGCCACATTATCTCACAAAAGGATGTTTTCAAACACTCAACTGATGTTAGGAATAAAAACATGCTATTAAATGTTGCTATTAAATGATGTATCTATATTTCTGAAGCTATAAATTAGATTTTTTTTGTTGTTGTTGTGTGTTTACAGTTAGCAAGCTAACCAATTAACCAGATAAGTTAACAAACTGATATGCAATTCAGGAAGCTAACTAAAAAAGAATTTTGATTACCTCGAATAAAATATGGCCATGATAAGACTGGCATTTTGATCAGTCACCAACTGGGTGTAGGATTTGGCATGATTCTGGAAAAAAAAAGCCTGCACATGCTGCTCCACAGCACAAACACCTGACATCACACAGCTGCAGTTTGGCTACAGAATGACAAGTGAGGTGAGCAGTTCTAAAAACAGTCTAATGGAAACTCAAATGTTTGACATCATCAACCCAGTAACTAAGGATTATGGGCTGAGTTTGAACACTGTAGTACTTAGTTCTCACAGAATTCATCATCTTTTGGTATATTGGGATCATTTAGGCAGCTGGCAACTCTGTAAACTCTGAATGACATTGCCAAACAGAAAATGTGATGGAGAGAGAAAAGAAACTCATAAAATCCCTGTTCAATAATTCAGCGGGTAAATGTGATCTGGCTGTCCTATGTTTATAAATCTTCTGCCACCCACAAATGCATACAACGCCTCTGGGGTGCCAGGTTTTGTGAAGATCCCACAATAACAAATCTCAGAATGAGGCAATATTACAGGCGAAAGAGAGGACAGGAAGTTCACTCGGTCTTCTTCAATATATGTGTAAATTTAGGTACTTTTAAGCAGCTGGCTGATGAATAATGGAACTGATCTACCCTTGATATTCATTGGAGTAACCAATGCCACTCAAAACTGGAGAAGCCAGGGTCATGACCCCTCCCTCTGCTTGCTTTCCCCTTCTATTTTCTGGGCAGGAAGTTAAAAGTGAGATACAGAAACGAGGCCATGCACTGATTCTGTGGGTTGTCTTTGAATGCTAGTCACACCCTTTCTGTTGTCTCTCTTCATACACTGAAGAAAAAAAAAAAAAAAAGCACAGCCTGTGTGCTGGATTTCTGAAATTAGGAGGCAAAGTTATCCTCTCTGGTTACTCTTTTCTACCAAAATGGTGGTGGTTGTTGTGCCGGAGCTTGTGCTTGGCCAAAAAAACAAACAAAGTCTCTCTCTCGCTCTCTATTTTTTTTTTTTTTAGATTGAGGCTGTGTGTTCACCATCTTCAGAACCAAATTATCATCTCATTATGGAAGCATTACAATATACAGGTCATTGGCTTTTATTTATTGGTTACTTTCAATTCATTGTTATGCGGCTGGTATTGGATAATTGTGCATGTTGGATATTTAATTTAATAATTAACATTTAGATTAACTTTGCTGTCATGCTTACTTAAAGTTAATCTGTAACACTTTAGTAATTTAAAAAAAGTTGGTTCAATCCATTGGCTGATGATTGGATGGAGGCAGATCTGAATATGAGTTAGTAGTTGACTGTAAGAAAGGGGCGGGGTTTAAGCATACAAACACCAGCATACATCACCAATCTAGAAATTGTCCTTCAAAATCAATGCAGAAAATGCAGCAATAAAGAAAGATTTTTCAAGTTGACTATTAGTCGTTTATTTAAGCCATTAGTCGACTAATCACACGTTTATATTAATTTAATTAATTAAATAAATACTGAGGAGAATACTAAACCATAATGAGCATTTAATATTGGCGTAATATAGCGCTCAAGCACAAAGCACCGGCAAAAGTAATGATTATGAATGTGTCTGGAAAAAAATGTAAAGAGACATTTTACTTATTTATTAATAAACAATAAACTAGTGTTTTCTGAGTCAGTGTCGGCTGCAAAGATGAAAATTTGTGTAAATTATTTGTTCTTTTATATTAGGCCTATAGCATGGTGTATGCCGTGCCTTTTAGTTTTAATAAAGCCGTCTTATTCGTTTTGTTAATAAAAGTTCTATGTTTAATAGCGAGTTTGTCATTGTACTGTTTTTTTTTGTTGTTTTTCATTAAGAATGATACTGAAACCACCATTCAAGCAAATGTCGCCCCTGAATTGCCACTAATTTGAAAGCGAAAGGAAAATGCGCACAGTCGCATGGGCATTTATATGCGATTTAAAAGCTTGGTGGAAAAGAGGGAAAAACTTCAATGTATCAAAGTTAATACCAGTATTGCTGGTGTTGTCACACATCGATTAACCGGTGGGAAAATTTCGTCACTTTCACGCCCCAAGTGTGATTATGCCTGAAGCCTCTCCCAGACAACTAACGATTAGTCGAATATTACGGGGCAGCCCTAGTTCACACCAAAAACATCAACATCAAAACATGCATAGATGAATCGTTCACAATGTTCACAATTTTGGATGATTGTTCTAAAAGATTAGCAACATACATTTAAAAAATGGGGTGAATTTTCATTTCATGCTGATTGCTGACTATATTTCATTTTTAGTAAAATCTCTAAAGTAATATAAATATTTAATTTTCTACATTGTAATGTTGTGATGCCTAAATTCATTTGTACCATTTCAATTTTTTTTTCCCTCTTCATTTCAAACAAAATAGTGCAAAAATCTAATATCGGCCATTTATCAGTTACCGGGAAATAACCTAAAAAGAATCATCTACTTATTAATATCAGCAAGAATCTTAATATTGATGCATCCCTAGGCGTAAATGACTACATTACATAAGTTAAGATGTAAATAGTGCACCGCAGTCTTTGTTTACAAGTCTTATGAATTCTCTGGTGTCATTGTTAAACAGTGTTACTTTAGAGTGTTTTGATCTCATACTTTTTGTTTTAAATTTGTTCTGCCAATTATTTTCTCATCCGAATTTTTGGAGGAGGCACTGCCTCCCTCTGATCCTCTGTAAAAACGCCCCTGCTGGGTGTAGAGCTGCGGTTTAAGGGCCATAGAGGAAGGACAGGGTGAAATAAATTTCAGCACCCTGCTGAGATGACTTTGTTTGCCTCCTCTTGGGAGAGACACACGCTTCAGCATGCTGCAACACGAAGCTGTTCTTGTGTTTCCATTAAAAATGAATGAAAATAAATGAAGTGGATCAGCATATAGCTGGCATGAATGATGGGTGGAATCATGTCCCATGTGTAAGTCTTTTGTTGTAAATAGATACGTTGTGTAAAACCCTGTTTAGATATTTACTGTCATTGTAATGTATTTTCATGCAGCTGGCGTTCTAAATCTTGAGTGGAAGATATAAAGCATCATGTTCTCCGTGCAACTGCAACATAATATTATTCGATATGAAATGCGATGGGAATTGCCTCATCGTGAATCTTGGATAGAGAGCATTTTCTCTCTTCACACTGCACTGCACCTTTGATGGAGTTAAACTCACTGCAAGTCATGATAGCAAAAACATAAGACGATATTTCCCATTACCTCTGACACATTTCAAATCTAGCGCTGAGCACGGCAGCCTGGACTGATGCATCATGCTGATAGCTGGCTAACTAACCCTCCTATCGGACGCGAGGTCCATACATTACATCGCCAAAGCGCTAATGAACGCCTCCAGTTTATTTATGGCCCTTTTGTAGTATGAGAAAATTTACATAATCATCTCTCATGATTTAATCCAACCATAAATACTCCGTAATACTTTTGGAATTGCTGGCATAGCTCTTTTTAACCATTAACTTTTGAGATGTTCTAATGTGTTAGAGTTTTACCAAGATAATGCTTTTGCAGTCCGTTGAAATTTTTCTCAATTGCTTATGCAATAAAATTGGCCAAACCAAAAGAACGAGTCATTTATCAAAACTACAAACATTATTTTTCTGTTTCACACATTGCAAATCTGTTAAACCTTATTTTCAGACTTCAGGATTTGACATCATGTGCTCATGTAGAAAGCACTAGCATCCACAACTTAAGTACACTTAACTAGCATTTTCACCATGCGAATGCTAGTAAGTGAAATTGTTCAGGCAGAACTTCAGGATGTATAAAAAGTACTACAGACAACTGAATTCATTGACTTTGGATCCAAACAATGCAGAAAGTGCTCAAATTAGAAGAGGATGAGGGAAAGGAAGCTCAAGGATGACGTTTGTCTGTGAGGAGATCTGTTACTGTAGTTGATCTTCTTTATGGAAGGCTGGAAAGTATGTGATAGAAATCCGCATATTGAGAAGTAAAATCTTTTGCATGCAGTGGAGGTGGCTTGTGAGAACATTACCTTGGAGTCTTGCCTGAAGTTCAAGAGGCAAACAAGAGCTTTACTTTCTGCTGTCTGGCCAGAGCTGCAGTACTGTAATATTTTCTGTGATGTAGATGAGATTCGCTGGCCTGACCCTGAAGATGCTGATTCACATTCTCTATACAAACTGTTTCGCTTGCTACTTTTGGTTAATATTTTGAAGTAATGGTTCAGCCAGAAATGAAAATTCTGTCATTTTCTCCATCTCATTTCTTTATTCTGTGGAGCACACCGTGCTGTATGGAGAACCCTCAGGCCCTTCGGTCACCAACTTCACCCGAGCAAGAGGTTCCCAGAGCTACAGCTTCAGCTTCTGGGCTATTTGCTCCACTTTGGCCAGTGGAGTCACCAAGCTCTGCCTTCACTCCTCCCTCCCTCGGCTTCACCCGGAACTGTCATCCTTCCGACTCCTCCTGGTTCCCTCATCCCACCAGCTCCGCCCTGGGCAGTTGTCGCTCCATCTTTGCCAAGGACTTCCGGATCGCCTGCTATGCTTAGTCCCTCCACCCCTTCACCGGGCTCCTCCTTCGCTCAGGCTCCACCTCTGTCCTCAGTCTCCATGTCGCTCCTTGGCTCCACCTCCATTGCTTGTCACGGTGGCTGTTCTGTCACACTTTCATTGTGTTTGGTTTTCATTTTGGAGGAGTCTTAGTTTGCCTATGGTTCCTTGTTTCCTTTGTTCTTATTGTCTCACTGCTAGTTTGTCACCATGGTATTTGATTTATTAACAATCACACCTGTTTGTATCGTTCATTATCATTGTGCATTTAAGTCCCTCATTTTGGTTCATTCAGTTGTCTAGTATTGTTGGTGCTACGCACTGTTTTGTAGACTCTCGTTTTTGTTTGTAGCTGAGTGGATTTAATTTAATAAATTTTGACTTTGATTTTCATTCTGAATCTTCATTGGAACTGAAAATGTTACAATATGCACATTATGTGTGTAAACATTTTTTGTTCGTGTATTTTATCTTGTGCAATATTTGCTTCCACAGTAATTGAAATTATATAGATGCACTGGGTTTAATTAATACATTCATCATTACAAGGCCCAAATCAAAAAGAGCCCATTCACAAAACTTTCTGGGATTCTTGTTTCAGGCATTTTACTGACTGCCAGGTGAATTATTTATTAATTTATTATTTATTTTAAAAAAAGAGAATTGATTTCATATGAAAAATAATAGCACATCTCTCCTAAACCAACTGCATTGTTTGAGTTATTATTAATGTCTGTAGCACAAAACAGTGGGCAGCGAGTTATGTGCCAATAACAATTTAAATTTTGATCTGCACACAAAGCTATTGCATCACTTCAAGAGACTTGTACTATGTAGAATATATCTTTTCTTGTTTGCTATTGGAAGGGAGATTTTAAATGACATTACGTTAATATTAATATAGTTTTAAATGGTTTCACTTTGTTGAGTTAAAATTAAGTTTGTACTTGTGCTTTCATGTTTATAATATTTGGGAAATTTACTATTGGTTTCAGAAAATCTTTTTAAGATGCTTGGAAAAATTGTATTATGGCTGAAACATGGGCAGATTAAACATTAATATCCAAGGTTTCACATTTGTGGTCAATTTTATGTAGCAACCAAAACAGAAATGATGCTAGTTAACAATGATTTTTTCTGCTTGTCTAAAGAAGTACATTTCTAGTTGTACTGTGCCAGAGAAGTGGAGTCATAAATATTTTGTGTGCTTTGTGTAAAGCTGAGAGTGTATTTGTGGTTCAGAGAAGAGGTAGTGTAAAAGACTGGAAGGTACGGACTGAAGTGTGAAGTTTGTGACAAAGTAGACAGTTTTTTTGAAAACATCAGAACAGCAATTTTGAGATTAAAACAGGCGCACCACACTATTGTGTCCTGGGGGGGGGGGGGGGATCTCAGCTTTGATGTGCTCAAAAGGAACCATTGTTGGCTGGGAACGCACCTTTTTTTGAGTGACAAATCAATCTTGATGATGTGAACCAATTCATGTTCTGCTGCCTTCAGCTTTTTAAAGGCTTTTCATTCCTTTTTAATTGAGAATGATGTTCAGTGAGGGGAACTGAAGCGTTTTCAAAAGAGAGTGAGGGAGGTCATGGACAATTTCACCCAACTTTCTTGTGACGAAAATGATCATGCATATACCTAATGAGAAAATCTTTAGGAAGCAAAGATACCACAAAATAATATGTTTCAATAGGTTGTTTGCACATGACGTCACTGCTGCACGCAAAATGCGGCTGGAGGGCAAGCAGTGATTTTTCTATACAGGAATCCTATCACAAACTCAAAATTCCTATGTTTTGCGTCATTTATGGTTGCTCAAATCTATCAAACCGAGAAACCACAACGAGCTTTTATCGTTTACGTAACTTATATCGTTTTTTAACTTTAAAAGTTGTCACCTTTAGCGTTTTACGTCTGCTGATACTGAAATGAATATAGATACCTGCTTACCTTTTTTGTTTTTGACTTGGTTAAATGATCACATTCTTCATGGCATCGTTTGCAGGGAAGAGAAGCTATTTTATCCTATTGAATGATAATTTGGTGTTTTCACTTAAGTTTTGTAGAATTCCGTTTACAATGTTGATCTGGTTACCATGAAAACAGTGTCACGCGCTGGGCAAGTGCTGCTGCTTCAGCTTCAGCCACCATATGGTAGAAAATGCCCAAATAAAAAAAAAAAAATGTGTTCAACAAGCTGACAGAAGCCGATCCATTTCTTTGTTGGAAGGGTGTAAATGTAACTTAAGTTTTAATGTTTTCTTTGTAAATAATCACTTTCCCATATGACCACGGAGGAGAATCGGAGGGGCATTCAGCGGACAGACACCCTTTTTTACAGACACCGACACACTGTATTTTATTTTTATATTTCAACAAATGACAACCAAAATCAAACCCATACAAGCTCGTGAGCAGTTTTGAAGTGGCTGCGTGCAAGTTATACTCATTCACAAGCCGAGTGAGAGTCATACTCGCAAAAGTAATGTTAATTATTAAACCAAACAAAATACAAAACTTTCAAAAACACTCAGCTATGTGATTATTTTATTGAGTGATAGGCAGTGGGTTCAATCAGTGACATTAGATTTGCTATTAGGCGTCTCGTCACCTACTCAACCCGCTTCCCTTAGTGTTTTTACACGTAGAAGGCGAAAATTGTATTACACCGTCCAGTTTTTCCCCCTGAACTATGATGTGAGCTTCTGTTAAATAAACAAACCAGATTAGAACTGAACACGGCGTGACGGCAGCTTCATTCTCTTTATCTACCTCCTTGTCAGTCAAGTCTATTCAGTAGAAAAATCACTCCTCTTCATAACATAAGGTCCACGTCCAAAATATTTTGTGATTTTCTGTTTATACCTTTCTAAACCAACACAGTACGGACTTTCCCCCATCTCTTCCATTCTAATTTTCACTGCTTGCCCTCCACATTCATTTTGCGCGTCACCAGAACCACGTGATTGCAAACAACCTATATAGGAGATCTTTTCCTTAGAAACATAAATAAACATTCATACCTTAATTGTTTTTTTATGAACAATTCATAGCTGGTTATTGTTGCAGGTACATTGTGTTTCAAGAGGTTTTTTCACGTTTGACGACAATGATGGCTTTAAAAGATTTAGAATATAGTGCACAAGTCTTATTAACTACTTTTAAGGTAGCCTACCTTTTTTTCCTGCAAAACATTCTTTCCACAGGAAAAAGAAAGCCATAGACATTTTGACATGAGAGGAGGGGAAAAAGTAAATGACAGAATTTTCATTTTTGGGTGAACTATCCCTTTAACTCAAAGTTTTTTTTTTTTTTTTTTTTTTTTAAACAAGTAAAAAAAGTAAACAACCAATTTCAACAGATGCTCAAACATTCTTACATATTAATGTATTCATAATAGGGCTTACTTTGCATGTGTATGTTCTTGAATATTGCTTGTTTGCGGTGGTAAATGTGTTTGTATTCGAGTGATGGTTAGCTGTGAGGGATTAGCTGATGGTTTGATCGGTGCTTGCAGGGAAGATCTGGCTCACCGGACACCAATTTTATTCTTCTGAGCTAAAACTGTGCCCTCAGCGCCAGCCTCCATTTTCTCATCCACTCCATCATCTCTCACACTGTTCCCAGGTGTGCACACATATACACAACACACATACATGTTCTGCCTCTCAAACCTTTCATTTTCCCCCCTCTTTTTCTCTCACACACTATTTCTGTACCACACATATTTCAGTATAGTTTAGTGTTGCACACAGAAATAATTTCTATGGAGCAACAAACTATATGCATTTTTATTCTGTAAATTTAAATAAACTAAATAATTGTCCATCAGTTCATTGCTTTCAGTGTTGTGGGTTGTTGGCTATTTGTGCTGTGTTCCTCATGAAGTTACATCCATCTTTTTTTATTTTGAAGTCAACTTTTTATTTTTATGTTGGCTTGACAAAGATGAACTATTTATGCTGCTTCTTTTTCTCTGAGGCAAAATTTTAGTGTGTACTTGCACTAGGCATGGTTGTCTTGTACCGTGCCCTGGTGTGATAGATGTTTACGTAACGATGACAGTAGCGCACACAAGAGTAGTAGATTTTCATTAAATGGATGATCAGAACTAAGAAAAGTCCCATAAGACTTTCATTGAGGGGGTCAATACTTTTGAGAGACTTATAGAGTATTTAAGCTGTCTATCACTAGCAAAGCTTAATGACTATCCTAGGACAACATATTTTAACATGCTATGTTAAATCATGCTAACAACATGTTAAATCATATTAAAAATGCGTTAAAACATGCTAACATGTTAATTCATGTTAGCAAAGTGTTAAATCATGGTAGCAATGTGATAAAACATGTTAGTTAAAACATGTTGACAAAATGCTAATTGATGTTAGCAATGTGTTAAAACATGTTAGCAATAAGCTAATTCAGGCAACCAAAATATTAATGCTAGGAATGTGTTATGCTGTCTTCACGTGCTATAGGAAATTTGATAATTCCCACTTCTGAAGTCGTGATTACGAGCTTATCGCATTTAAGTTTTGACATGAGAGGGCGTTCATATGCAGATTTTCACCTAAGAAACTTGTATTTACGATAATTTCGAGAGCATGTGAAGGCAGCATTAAACATGTTAGCAACATGTTAATTAATGTTAGCAAAATGTGTTAAATCATGCTAGCAACATGTTAAATCATGCTAGCAATGTGCTAATTAATGTTAACAACATGCTAATTCATGATAACAATGTGTTAAAACATTCTAGCAATATGCTAATTCATGCTAGCAATGTAACAACATGCAAATTCATGTTAGCAACCTTTTAAAACATGTTAACAAAACATGCTAATTCATGCTAGCAGTGTGTTAAAACATATTTATTATTATTCTTTCTTTAATAAATTTAATGCTTATAAAACTTTCTAACTTTCAAACGGCTTTGTCAAGCCAACATCAAAGTTTGTCCCAACAAACTACTTTCTAGTTACCCACTTGTGCCACATAACGCATTTGGTGTGTAAATGTTGTTTTTTCTTGGTGTATTTTATCTTGTCCTGCCACAGACAATTATGGGAAATGTACTTTGTTTACACTGCTTTCTGCTAAAAAAAAAAGCCCAATCATGAAACTTTCTGGGATTTTTTTTTTTCTGCCATTTTTTTGGCTCCTAGGTGAAAATTGTAAGTCGAAAATTTATTCTAATAAAAAACAAGCAACAATATTTGAAGCATTGTTCATGACTGTAGCACAGTGGTGCAGTGAGTTATGTGCCAAAGCTTAACACTTGGGGTTAAAGATTTGTTAAAATCCCTAATTCCAAGAACGAGCACAAACAAGCATTACTAATAAGAAAATTAACTGGGCTGATCTAGAGCAGGATGTGTGTGGCGGCTCTCAGAAACACAGTAATAACCACTGTGCTAAGAACGGACATGGAGCTGGTTTTAAAAGGACATAAGGGAAGGAAATACTGCTGGTCAGCAAAGACAGACACAGAAGGTTGTGTTTTTGTGGAGCAGTTTCTGACAGTCTTGCACCAGACTTGTACTTATCTTCGACTGGGACTGCTGCTGAGTTACAATATGGGATCGACTTGTTTGGCCTCTTTCTTCCTGAGCTGTAGACCCACAGAGACTCAGTCTGCAGTGCTATCAGTAACTTACATTGTCGTGCTATCATCTCGAAAGTGACTGCCACAAATACCAGGCGATCCGGATGAAACAGTTTATCACATTTCATTGCTTTTCAGATGTATTTAAGACAAGGACAATGTGATTTATTATTTATGTTTGCATGGCCATCTTATACCTCTCTTCCAACAGGATAAAAATACACTATTTATTTAGGATCTGAAACACTAATGATGGTTTGCATGCGGCCGAAACAACACATTAGTGCAAAATAAATTGGCTTTGAAGATTGTTTTCACTGATGCACAGCCAAGCTCATGGGACATGCAGCATGCTTTTGGTTCCCTGTCCCAACCCGACTGTTTGTCTAGACACCTCATTTGTTCAAACTGCCATTATAAAGCTGAATGAGGAATATCTGCTGTGGGAAATCCTCTTATGTAATCACAGAGGGAGGACGTTGCACCGAAACGTCTTTTGTGAAAGAGGTTAATCAGAGATTTGTGTGTCATCTACATTAGCCGAGACTTCAAACGCAGATGAGACATCAAACATCAGGGATGTGAGATAAAACTCTTTCTTAATGGCTTAAAATAGTGAACTTTTTTGGGCTTCCCAAACTTGATTGTCAACCGAGGGCCATTGTAACTTCAGGGTTATCATGTTTCATGTTTTATACTCAGATTTTTTACTGGGATAGTGGTGGGTCTGGTTTCAAGATTTTACACTATACATTCATAAACCCTAGGTTAATCTTCTTCTTTGCATATTTATGATGTCAAGGCAATGATTGGATGAAAACCGCTTATGACAATGGTTGAGTAAATTTCAGAATTAAAGAATTGGTTCTCTTTTATCTGTAGAATTATTTATATACTATCATAGTATTTAGTAATATTTTAAATTGGCTTTTGTTTTTATATTTTCATTTTCATTTCAGTTTGTTTTAGTCATTTTAAGTTTTTTTTGCTTTTGTCATTTGTATTAGTTTTTTTTTTTATGTAAATATTTCTATATAGCTTAAATTTTATTGCTGTTTTTGTAATTTTAGTGCTTCAACTTATTTCACATATTTCAGTTATTTGCCAAAGCAAAAAAAGGCAACATTTCTAATTTCCGTTTAGGTTTTAGTGGATTTAAAATTTTATTTTATTTTATTTACCAAAATGATTTTTAATAGTTTTAGTTTTACTTCACAATAACAACACTCTTTGAATTTCAATTAACTTTAATTCTACTTCCTTAAATTTGAATTGCAATTTTGGATCCTGTTTGCTCCTTTAATTCAAATTCAGGAACTGAAAAGGAATTTGAAAATCATCCACAATTAAGCTCTAATGTATGTGACCTGTGACTTTGTGGGTCATTGACGAATAAGGTTTTTAAAAGTGTAAAAAAAACCTAATGGAGAAATTGGAGATAATGGAAAGTTTTATTAACAATAAAACAAAGTATTAACAATGAGATTATGTGGATTTTATAACCAGTTAACACTGCTTTTGTCATTTTTACAAGATGGACAACATTTGTCACCAAAAAAGTCATTCAGTTTAACCAAAATTTCACTGAATTACACTTGTGGTTATACCGAATGATGATATTTTCAAACAATGCTAACAGGCTGATATCTAGCTAGCTAGCTAGCAAAAGGACAATTAAATATTTTATATTTAGTACAAGTTTTAAAAATATTACAACATTTTCCATATGGTCCTTTGCAGGTGTCTGAATGATGTCACATCCTGTCACATGATATTGAATGCATGACTTAATCCAGACTGGTCCCTTTATATTGGTTACTCCAAATGACATCAATGAAATTAATTTTTTTGGACATTCTTTATCATAACAAAGCAGTGACTTCTACACATAATTTTTAATACTATTTACACTAGGTTGACATGATGTTATAAAATCATGCCAGAATAAAAAAAAAAAATACATTTATTACATTTTAAGATATTTTAATCACTAATGAAATGGCTGTATTGGCCTTTGGACGGTTAAACTGAATGACCTTTTGACATTTCAAAATCTTTAAAATACCTTTAAATATTTTTAAAACCTTTTAGATTCAATAAAAGTGATCTAGTTGTACTACCTTACATACTTTGGATGTTTTTTATTATTATTAAGGCCTTTGGACAAAAAATGACCCGTCACGTCATTGACCCTTGTAAAAATGATGCCATCTATGTCTACTCTGGCCGTTTTAAGTTCAATTAATACTCTATTTTTTCTGTATACCTTTGCTAACTTTTACAGAATTGCAAGTTTGAAATGATGCTTTGCCCCGGGTTAAAAGTGGACCTAGTTTGGGGTTTAAAAAGACCCAGGGTTAAGCACAGTTTGAAGTTAAAGATCTATAAACTCTAAAGCTAGTTTTTGTATTGTCATGTAACTATTGTCTTTTCACAGGGAACTGTGATTTATTTTCAGTACTTCTCATTTGGAAGCACAGCGGCTCTCAGAAGCCCATAATAGCCTGGGTTACCGGACAAGGTTACCTTGCCAAGCTGCTTATCATGGAGAAAGTGGCCTGCTAGGACAAAGCATTTCAGAATTTTATTATCATTCAAATTAGAACATATAGAGGGCTTCTCTCCGATTGGTGAAATAATGGTGGTCATTTATCTAGCTAACACCGACCTTTCATTTCCCATTCATGTCTTATTAGGGGGGCATACATCATCATCTTGGCATAATTAAAAAAAAAAAAAAAAAAAACCTCAATTGATTCATAGTAGAAATGGGAAAAGGTGGTGCTGTGCTCGGCAGGTGCTGCTGGCTGTCATTAGTTTCAGAGTCTGGCCTTTTGCTGTTGACTTTTCCCATCATTGCCGTTAGCGGTGGGAGAACGCGAGCCCAAGGCGACATGTATCCTTATCAGCTTGCCGAGTTGTTTATAACCCGCAGGTTAAAACATAACCAAACCACGCCACAATGCATTAATGTGATTTTTATGAACGTCGCTTAGGTCTTGTGTATTTATCAGTTTTTATGATGGATTTAGTAGATTTTGTCTCCCTATGTGCTCATAAAAGGCCTAATAAAGGCAGTAAAGGTGTTCCATTAGACTGCCGGGGTTTTACATTGCTATATAACGTATTTAGAAATATTGAGTGTAGTGCCCGCCCAGTTTTTCAGCAGCATTGGTTCCTTGGTTCATTATTTTTTTCCCATAGTTTTCATTAAAGTGTTACAAGGCATGAGCCAAACCAAGCAAAAAATAATTTAAAATTGGACAAAAAGACAAAGCTACAAGACTGTAATGAGGGAAAAGCATCGCAAACATCATAATCGAATTAAAAACAACAGGAGAACTATTCAAAGTCATTGATTATCTATAGAATTTTTTTTTTTAAATGTTTATTGGAAAATATGCATATGCACAAATATATAAGTATTTTGATAATGTAGGGAGACTGACTCAGTTATGTCATTCGCAGTGCTTCAGGGCGTTTCCTGCAAGCTCTTTTGGCGTGATGTGCTTCACTGTAATTGGTGGAATTTTCTGTACATACTCATGGGTAATGTAGTTTTTCATCATGAATTCAGCTGTTAAACACAATTATTTTAAAAAATAAGTTGGAAAAAATGTGGGCTCATGGCAAATATGTTCGATTAATAACCTTGTTGCTCACAATAGAGCCTTCTTTAATGGTTTATATGTTATTGTTAAAATTAAAATTCCCTATGTATCAGGGCTGCCCACAACTAAAGATTTTTCTGGTCGACTAGTAGTCGTTTATTTTAAGCAATTAGTCGACTAATCATACATTTATTAATAAACCATAAATCATAATAATGGGCCTTTAATGCCTACATAGCCTCAGCGCTCAAGCGCATGCATTGAGCTTACCACAGTGCACCGGCAGAAGTATTGATTATGAATGCTTTGGGGAAAATAGCAAGAAGACTGCTTTTTAATAATTAATTGAAAAACTGCTTTCTGTATTTTTGGCTGCAGTAATGAAGTCGACGATGCTGACTCGACGTCTCCGCGGTAGTGGACTTGCCTATATGCAAGTTTCATATAGATTACATTAGTGCTGGGTGGTTTGACCAAAAATCTGTATGACGTTTTTTTTTTTTAGGATTGTGGCGGTTTCACGGTAATGTCATGTTTTTTTTTTTTTTTACTGGACCTTTCTTTTGGCATATTTTACTGTCAGGAGTACAGGGAATATATTTTATAAACATTGTAAGGACAAATCCTTTTTTTTTTTTTTTTTTTTTAATGTAATAAAATCAGTTCATAAAGCTAACAATCAATGAATTTAATTATTTAATGAAATCAATAATATTAATAAGTAATTAATAAGCTATATTTTTACTGTGCAATTTCTGTAATTTCAATTAAGACCTTTAATAAACGGTGTTATTATTATTATGATTATTATTATTATCTCTATTAATCGAACTACACTGATTGTACAATAGTATATTTCTGTTATTTTAAGTTATACCAAACTTTTATTTTGACAGGGTCGTGAAGACCTTTGACTTCCTGTGTATATGATATGACAAATGTCGATAGTTTTATCAAATTAAACAGTGAAATGTTCTTAAAGTGACTCTAAGAGCAGTTCTGCAGATGAAGTTCATGTATAGTGAGTGAGACAGCAGACACTGAAATCATCGCGAGTGTCACGCGCTCATTCATACAGACTTCAGATTTCAATAGTAGTCTTTTTAGCATTAATATTCACAGACACTAGTCCGTATCGATATCTAATTCATTGTACAGCCCTACTTTGGATTCATTCGTCCAAAAATTGCCAAATTCTGTGACGTTCAGCTTTATACAGTTCCGTGGATTCCGTGATTTCATCCGTGTTTTCTGCATCGAAAATCGTATGGCTCTACATAGTATTTGCAGTATTAAAGAGAGTTAGTTTTGTGAGTTATTTATTGTTGTGTTATAAAGTTGTTTCCATTAGTGTAAGAAGGATATGCAGATAGAGACAGCAGCTGTTTCAGCTACGCACTGGTATGGCGGTTTTTGAAAAATACATATCGGTCTCGAAATTGAAACCGGTATACCATATGATTACATAACCTGAGAATATTTGTTTTCCATTTAAATCGGTTAATTTAAACGTAGACATTTAGCTTTCTATAGATATATTTTTCATGTCTGTGAGGCAAGTTTACATGGAGTTTCGGTTCTTTTTTTTTCTTTTTTCTTTTTTTTGGAGAGAGATGGAAGAATGCACACCGTTTGCTTTCATTATTTTACAAAAGCACAACGTTTTTGTTGTTATTGTGAGTGCACACAAATAAAAGCAGACTCTTTACAGATTTAAAAGATGTATTACTCTTATCTGTATGACCAAAAATGAGTATTTTAAGTGCAAGTGATCGCATCGGCATCTCCATCTCCATGTTAGCTGTCATGCAGTAAGAGCGCTACTATTCAGCTTTCACATTCCACAAAAACTTTTTTCTAGGTTAATGTTGTAAAGTTGGCCATGTAAAGCATTTGGATTGCCAGCTGTTAAAGATCTGTCTGTCATGGACTGTGTGACTTCGCCACTTCCTGTGTTATTTTTTTTTTTCTTGCGACTAAGTGACTAATAAAATTTTGGTCGACAAAGCCACTTCTCGTCGACTAACGGTTGGTCGACTATGGATAAAACGCATGGACTTTTTACTTCTAGATCCCGACTGTTGCTCTCTATAAACATTATTTCCATTTGTCTCAGTCATTCATCTTGTCTGGTCATTTACATGTAGCAAGAACACATTTCCATATACATATGCTCTTATGAATGTCAGCAGAGATCCTATCAAGGCAATCCCCTGGGAAGGCCTCGTGGACACGACAGCCATCGGTCCTAAGCAAAGACCACAATAACCAGAGAAGTTCTTTGCACAGAGCTATGGCCAGCTTTGTCTCCATAGTAGCGTAATGAATCCAATCTGGATGAAATATTTGAATGCTACAGATCCACAATCTGATTTCTGACTTGTGATGCAGCCTGAATCATAATAATCACACCATGTTTGTTCATTGGCCAGAGGAGAACTGCCCCCCCAACTGAGCCTGGTTTCTCCCGAGGTTTTTTTTCTCCATTCTATCACCTGATCGTGTTTGAATTCCTTGCCACTTTTGCTTAGTTGCCTTGCCTCTGGCTTGCTTAGTTGCTTGGGGACACTTAATATTCAGCAATATTATTGATTTGACTCCACTGACAGTATTGGATGAGAACTGAGCTGGACGATGACATCACTGTTTTCTGCAGAACTGCTTTATAGATGAAATGAACTAATTTAATAATTGATGATCATTACAATGGAACTGAATCAACACTGACTTCAGCTGAACAATGGCACTATTTTCTTTTAGAACTGATGTACAGCCTAAATGAACTGTTTGCATCATTGAATAATTTTCCTGTTATCATTGTAAAGCATGCTTTGAAACAATCTGTATTGTATAAAGTGCTATATAAATAAAGGTGTCTTGACTTTATTATTATTGTATAAAAAGGAATTTTATTAATTGTACAATGAAGAAATGCCAGGAATCAAGGTGGTGGAGTGCACCAGAAGTTTTTTTGGGAGTTACTAACTAAAAGTAGTGACGCTACTAACTTAATTGTTTTTTAATGCCTTTGGAAAGTTTGATTCGTTTTCATTCATTTTAGTGAATCAGTTTTTTTAATCAAGTTTAAATAAATGATTCACTGATTATCTTAAGTCACTGCACATATGAGCCTTTTTTGTACCAAATTTTAGTTGGATTTGAACCTGCATTGTCCATATGAGCACCATGGCTTGACACATTTTGCTCTTTACTGAGGGGTACGAAAGTGACCTGTGGAGGGAGATCTCCTTCATTAAGTCTGAAGATAATGCACACCTGGGTGGGCTGATGGGTGGAGATGAATGAATGAGAATTCCCCCTAAAGCTTTTCCTAATGAGAATACTGCATGAAACCAATTCTTTTTATGTGGACTGATGGAAGGAAGCCATTCTTCCCAAAGCCCTTTTAAAGACTAATTGAATAGTAAAGCATTGCCTGGGGTGTTTTGTTGTCAGCTCATTTGGCTCCCCATTCATCTCAATCCGTCATAGTGTTTTCATTTTTTTCTTGGCAAAATTCTCAAGGAACAGCCTGCTGAATGTGACTCTAATCTGATAATGTTGAAACAACATATATGCCTAAGCACCTTCCCCAGCCCAACCCAAACACATCTCACTTTAACTGTTTCTAATCAATGACAGGGACACGTGTCCCATGAGCTGTGGTGCCGTTAGCTCCATATCAAGATTTTCTCTTTCGTTTGACATTACGTAAGTGGAGCAAATGGATTCCCTGAAAAGATAACTAAGTCTTATCTCACTGCCGCACTAATAAAAATGATGGATAACGTGGGCCGGAAACAATTGAATTTCATGTAAGTCTCAGTCATTTGGTCGGTCAGTCAGTCTGTGAGAAAAGACAGGTATCTTTTCAGCTGTCATTCTGCCACTGTTCTAAAAAAAATCTAATTGTAATAATATATAAGAGTGTTTCTTCAACAGTGGGTGGTTTTATGTCACATTTTATTGTAACTAACAGATTTCAACTTTTTTCGCTTTGTTATGCGAAGATTGCATTAAAGGGTTAGTTCACCCCAAAATGAGGGTGAGTAATTAATGACAGAAATTTCATTTTGTGGTGAACTAACCCTTTAATACTTTAAAACCTGGGACACACTAAGCCGACATCAAAGAACTAGCAGCGACGAAAACTGACTGTGGTGTTGCCTCTCGTCGGCTGCGTCTCGGCCAAAATTTACGCTTGAGCACTCCAAAAGGACTAAAGGCGACTGTCAACTAGCATGTGCGTTCTGCGCCTGTGTGTAAGTAAATATGTCTCTATATCAGCAGGTATCAATAGTCTGTTTTTGTCATTTATAAAGGGAAAACGAAACTAGGACTGCAGATATACAAACCGTAAACAAAGCAGCTTGCTTACCATTTTGAATATCAATCACTCTGGTCACTTTCTTCATTCCAGTCGACTTATGTTATGATGAAAATATTTGTGCATTTGAATGCTCAGTTAAGATGCATAAAATTATAACAGCCTTCTGTCTGTATCGTCTTCTTTGCTCAATTTCATCACTTTCGCTTTTATTCTCGTGCACTGACTCGTTTGCTAAGCTGAACAGCCAATCAGAGTTCTCTTAATGACGGCCCGACGCTGATTCAACATATTGAATTGGCTCAAAAAACCCTGACATTGTCCGACTAAAGCCAACAGTGCGGAACACACCGAAAAAACTAAGCCGACCAACGCTCAAAAATGGCATTGCCCGACGACTGACCGTCGGTTTGGTGTGTCGCAGCCTTAATATACAGCCTCTCAGTCATCAAAAGATGATAAGATGATCCTAAGAGTATTATAACATTCTGTACTACCAACATCTGATGTAGAGAGTGCAGTAGAGCATTTTGTTGCGAATAGCAGTTGTTTGACCTTTAATAATCTTGATATTCTTGACATCCTCATTACAGTAATGCATTGCCAAAGGCAGTAATGTGGTATCTTTAAACTTTGCACTAGCTGCCCGTGTGTGTAATTAACCCTGCATCCTCATCAGGATTCATATACTATGTTTCCAGGGGCGTCATGCACCTATTTTTCTTCAGGGGGTACCAGTGGCAGTTCTGGCTCATTTTGTGCCCTTGGCAAGAGAAGGACAAAGGGGGAAAAAGTCCTAGTTTAAGTGTCAGTTTAATCTTTGTTTAGCATACAAGGGGACCCAAAATAGCAGATTTGACATAACACTAACTTGCTTTGTGTAATAAGTCAGTCTATGAGTTTTGAGCTACATCAAAATCTCTTTCAAGGAAAGTCTGTTTGCAATGCCTCTGGGTGGCTATTTCAGGCATCCATGACCAAGTCCTTTCTATTTGAAACTGGGAATCCTGAAATCTTAAAAACTGCTTGCTGAACTCACAATTAAATAACATTTCAAACCAGCAACACAATCTGACTTTAACTGTCCCATAAATGTTGTTTCCTTTGCTCAAATAGTGTTAAAGCTTATTTTTCAGGCTAGACCAGCCAATGCGCATGTGCAGTCTTAAGCAAAAGTCTCAGGTTTCTATTGGGACCGGAGCTTCTAACAGCAGCTGCAGTGATGCAATGACTATTGATTGGCTATTTTATTTAGAAGGTGGGACATATTCTGCCATATTGGGCATAGCAGTTTCTCCCATTCATAAGTAGGAGAGCACCATCTTTGTATATCTATAGTCTTTGGCTACATAAGGGAGGATAGATGATGATTTTCAGTTTTAAAATGATCTGCATAAAGTTTGCCTCCATTGGCTTGATCATATTCAGATATCTGAATGGTAATTTCTACCACAATGTTTTAGACAAGATTTTTTTGTTTTTTTTTCAGTTTAATTATCAAAGTGGAAAATAGGCCTACTTATTTTTTGTAAGTTGCATAGAAAAGGGGTGCGTGTGCATGACGCTTCTGTATGTTTCATATACTGTTGTTCTCATAAGTTTACATACATATTGCAGAATCTGTAAGATGTTTATAATTTAAAAAAAAAGCTGCGATCATAAAAAAAATTAAGTTATTATTTGTTTAATATACACTACCATTCAAATAGATTTGGGTCAGTAAGATTTAAAAAAAAAATGTTTTTAAAAGAAGTCTTTTATGCTTACTAAGTCTACATGTATTTGATAAAAAATACAGTAAATAACTAATATTGTGAAATATTTTTTTTATTTTTAACTGTTCTATTTTAATATATTTTAAAATGTAATTTATTCCTGTAATGTCAAAGTTGAATTTTCGGCATTGTTTCTCCATTCTTCAGAAATGATTCTAATATGCTGATTTGCTGCTTAAGAAACATTTCTTATTATTATCAATGTTGAAAACAATTGAACTGTGATGCTTTTTTATTCAGGAATCTTTGATAAATAGAAATTTCATATCAACATTTATTTAAAATGGATCTTTTTTTTTTTTGTAGCAATTTTAGCCTTTTAATGTTAATTTTCATCAATTTAATGCATCCTTGCTCAAGTTGTTTACTAAGATCTAGCCTCTAAAATAAATAAAATATATCACTGTAGCAAGAATAAAAATATGGAAAAACACCCTGTGGTACTGACACTAATATGAAATGCACAACATTTCAGATGTGTAATTACTGTAAAATCCCAAGCAACAGTAGAGCCGATTTGATCAGAGCTACAGGCCAAAGTTTGTCATAAGCTCAAACTCTTCTCCTCACAGTAATGCCGTTTTGCTCAAATACCAAAATAAACAGCAAACATTCAATGCAGTTATTAATTTTCATGTATATGATCCAACTCTTCTTTGTTGGATTGGTGCAGTGTTTGATGTTGGATTTAGCTGTGTGATATGGCTCTGAATTCAAGATTAGAAAATAAAAATGTTTTCTATAAACACTATGATTTTTGCATTTGGTTTTTGAATTTTTGAGATCCTGGCTCTGTCCAGTGACCTCACCTGGGGATCTAATTTTTATCTGAGATGCAATGGAGTTTGACTGCTGTCCTTTTGGCCAGTGGTGATTTCCTTATGTGTAATTAAATAAACAAGATCTGTTTTTCCAAGTGATTCACTGGAAGGTTAAGTGAATGGGTGATCGAGCTGATTTCGTCCAATCTACCATTCTCCTGTCTGCCTCTCTTTGGCACGCAATAGGTCTATAGCAGCTGCGAGTGAGTGGACGTGTGTGTAATGTGGATGGCTTTATAAACATTAGTCCCAAAGGCACAAGCAGAGAGAGAGGGCAAAATGCAAACTGCAAAAAAAAAAAAAAAAAAAAAAAAAAAAAAAGAAAAATGTCCTGTCAGTTTGCAGTGTTCAATATGTTGCCATAGGCACACTTTGTGTGGTTAATACGATAGCAAAATGTGGCATAAAATAGCGAGTGCAGACAGATCACAGGACATCAAAGAGGCACTTCCCACCTCGTTACAAAGAGATGCGATAATTATAACAGCCTTATGTCTTAATCTGCACATGACTGTTTGCTGGCTGGCATTATCAACCATCCGCAGTAAGGCGTGTGGAAACCGTGTTGGGGAAAAGCATCTCTGTACCTGCAAACTTCTCCGATATTCCTTCAGCCTGAGCCCACTAAGGAGGCAGCGGATGCCAGACCCCCCCTTAATCTTCATATGTCACTGTCACTCTTCTGCAAAAGCAGTATATCTGCCGCTCGCAGAGCTATTTGGCTCGAGATGGAGTCGCAGGCCTGCCTAAACGGGTTGGATTAACGGCACTTTCAGTCCCTGTCTGTCTCGCACCTTTGCGGCACTGTGACCGAGTAAATAGCCTCCTTTCAGACGACTGGAAGGAAGTTCCCCAGGGAGAGATGCACATTCAATCATATATCATCCCTCGCCCTTGGCCTGCGCTCAGGCCTGATTCTGCCTACATCACCCATGTGTTTCTCTCAACCGCGTGCCAAAAACACACAGTAACTCTTTTTAAGTCACCTTGGCTCCGCAAGTAATTTACTGTAAGTTTATTTATTAGATATAATGAACTAACAATAAACAACACTTTGGTAAATTGTTATGAATAAAAATTTAAGTTCATGTTAATTAGTGTTCATTCATAATACAATAAGGTTAATTTATACAACTTGAAATCTTAAAAATGTAGAGTTTACATTAACCAAAATGCAATAAAAATAATTTTTAGTAGGTGAAATCCATCTTTGTAAAATACTACTTGAAGATTATTGCAGAAAGAAAAATTATGTGTTATGTTATTTTAATACTCTTACTGTCAGAGCAAGGATAATGTAACATCCTTTCCAAATACATTTATGACATTTATAATGCTATAAAAGTTTTCTCTGTTAAATAAATGCTGTTCTTTCTATTAATCAAAGAATCCTGAAAAAAAGTATCACGGTTTTCACAAAAATTGTAAGGAGCACAGCTGTTTTCAACATTGATAATAATAAGAAATGTTACTTGAGCAGCAAATCAGCATATTAAAATGATTTCTGAAGGATCATGTGACACTGAAGACTGGAGTAATGGCTGCTGAAGATGTATTAAAATAGAAAAAAGTTATTTTAAATTTTAATAATATTATTATATTATTTCACAATATTGATCAAATAAATGCAGACATTTGACCCCAAACATATTTATTTTATTTTATTTCCCAATAAACTTTAAAACATCTTAAACCTGGAGGCTCTGAGCTCACATTGGTGCATATCAAAAGGTTTATGCACATTATTGTTAAAAATCTATTTTTCTAAGCATAAAATGAATGGTATTTTTACTTCTGGAACCCTGTTGTGCACAGTAACACTGTTTAGATGACACCATTATTGCATTGTGGTCTGCTCCGCTGTGATGAATTCTGTTGAAGCTGCTCTTAAACAAGGACTGATTATGGTCCTGCGGGCCCCAGGGCACCAGGTTCTCTGGAGGCTCCTCTTTTCACAATTAATGTCCAAATAACTAGAAATTACATTGAACCCACCATGGGAGTAATATACAGCAAAAGAGGTGACAATGTATCATGACTAGTATACAGCATTATTAGATCATTTCTTTGTTTATTTCACATTGTGGCTCTGGGTGTTTGGCTATATATCAATTTTAAACATGCAGTGGCTTGTTCCCAGGTGTCCGTCCTCTGCTAGCCTCTCCGTTAAGGGCTGATGGTCCATTGGCCAGCTCCATAGTCCATCCTTGGTCTTCATACGCAGTATGGAGTGTATCAGAATGTTAGCAAATTTCAAATAGTGAAGTATCTTAATGATCACAGACCAGGTAATATGAATATGGACAATATTATTGCTGAAAAATGAGAAAGAGAGAGCATTGTAGATCATGTTGAGGTGGCAGCAAGAAATTGTTCTTCTCTAACCCCTCATAAAGTTTAATGGAGTGGGTTATTATGGGCTCACAACAGTATAACTCACGAGAATCAAAGCGAGGTGCGTTCGCAGCGTCTTCGCCTGTTTCACACCCTCGTACACGCCTTTATCACATCTGGAGAAGGAATGAGTCACACCATTGACACTGTTAATTCATAGTTATCTCGAGTGGTTTCGAGTGCCTCTCTGACTTTACTACAGTCCAAAAAATGAACATCAAATTATAAAACAGTTCTGAAACTGTGAAAAATCATTCTGTACATCTTTATTATCAGAACGAGTTGCGCACGCTTTAGTCGGACGAATGTAATTATTGCTTTTACGTCACATTTATGGAAAGATCTGATAGCGCGTGAATGACTTTCACGGAAGTTGTAGAAGGACTTGCTGAAGTGTTTTAGAGCCTGCAGAATTTGGGGTCAAGCCATTACCCTCCTTAATGTGCTGTGAGATTGCATGCTAATTGATGCTGCACGCTAATTGATATTAGCTCTCGCCATATCTGTTTTACACATTTGAGCACAATGCAAAGGTGTCTTTTACAGCCAAGTTTTGGGATGAATCTCTTTCTCACATCTTGGAATAATCTGCCATATCTGTGCTATATTACCTGCTAGCGGGCGGCTCACTAGAAGAGGAAAAAGGCTGAGTAAATCAGCTGGAATGGCACAAAATAAAAGGAGCAGGTAACTAGCAGGGGAGCTTTCCAGTCAGAGGTGTTGTTGTGTGATGAAGTGAAGGTTTGTGCGGTGCCCTCTCTCCTCCCTGACTCCCCTGTAGCGTAGCGGCCCGCGTCCTGGGGGAAATCTCGGCAGGCTGTCTCCAATAAGAACGTGCTGAGGGAGAACTCCGATAAACAATCCAGATCCTCCCTTGCTCTGTCTTTTTGCTGCACTTTGGGCGCCAGGTAACCTTCTGCCAGGAGCTGAGTGGCAGGTAGAGATGTTTCTCTCTATTTTAAGCAGCGTCTAACAAGCCTCGTCAGACAGACTGCAGGGGCCTTATACTCACTGCTGGCATAACTCAAACAGAGAAGCCAGCAGGCTCACCGTCAGCCAAGCACCACCTGCCGCCCAGCTCCTCCGCAGAGCTCTGCAGAAACCTGCATATATGTACACACACACGCACCCACCCCTCAAGAGTCCACTGATCGATATGAACCCCCCCTCCAGTCAGATGCGGCTCCATGGGGAGGATGCGTTCTAAGATGAGAAGGTTAATTTGGGGCCAGCGGCCTCAATCACTGCGAACTCCAAGTAAATATGCTCCTCAGATGAATAATGCAGATTTGACCGCAGCTGAAAGCTCAAGTGGAGGGATTTGTGATGTGCTCGGGGATGTAAGAATTGACGGTCGATGAAGGGGAGATGAGTTTGCGGTTTGAGTTGCGCGTTTTTGTCATGCCGTGACTCTGTGCCATGGCAAATGATGTCTGCGCTCGAGAGGAAAACTCCGTAAATGAAGTCAGTGCTTGTGCTTGTGAGGGTTCCTGGAAAAGATCTGAGAATTTGACAGTGGCGTGCTTCTCTGAAAACATTTGAGTGCATGACGAAAGAAGATTCCAGAAACAAGTTTTCGGGTAAAATTAGCACTATATGCAGCCTTTTTTCTGCTAGTAAACAAAATTCTCGAGTTAAGTAGAGACTATTTCTTCAGAAAACATTAAAGGGTTAGTTCACCCAAAAATGAAAATAATGTCATTTATTACTCATCCTCATGTCCTTCTACACCCGCAAGACCTTCGTTAATCTTCAGAACACAGATTAAGATATTTTTGATTAAATCCGTTGGCTCAGTGAGGCCTCCATTGCCAGCAATGTTACTGCAACTTTCAAGATCCATAAAGGTATTCAAGCATATTTGAAACAGTTCATGTGACTTCAGTGGTTCTATCTTAATATTATAAAGCGATAAGAATACTTTTTGTCTGCCAAAAAAACAAAATAACTAATTTTCAACAATATCTATATGGGCCGATTTAAAAAAAACTGCTTTATGAATCTTTTGTTTCAAATTAGTGATTCGGATCTCCTACCAAACGGCTAAACTGCTGAAATCAAGGGACTTTGGTGCTCCGATTCACTGATTCAATTCGTAAAGCTCTGAAAGCAGTGTTTTGAACTCGGCCCATATAGATATTGTTGAAAAGTTGTTATTTTGTTTGATAAAAAAGTATTCTTGTCACTTTACAATAAAACCACTGAACTCACATGAATTGTTTCAAATATGTTTTTAGTACCTTTATGGATCTTGAGAGGTGCAGTAACATTGCTGCAATGGAGGCCTCACTGAGCCATCGGATTTAATCTAAAATATCTTAATCTGTGTTTCGAAGATGAACGAAGGTTTTATGAGTGTGAAACGACATGAAGGTGAGTAATAAATGACATTATTTTCATTTTTGGGTGAACTAACCCTTTAAATGTATTCTGTATGGAGCATTTCTGTGGTGTGTGGCAGTGTGGGCACTAGGGATGCTAACGAATAATTGACTATTAATTGTCGATAATTTAATCTATAAAATTTATCAACGGTTGATTGGCTAGGACAATAAGTCGATGCAATTTGCGACTTTCTGGATCGCGATTCTTAGATTGATTCTGAGATTTTTTTTCCGAATGCATCACAATTCTCTCGAATAAATTCTGAGCTTAGTTTTTAACAGCAGATGGCACTCTAGGCTAGTTTTTATTGTATTCGGAAAATCTCAGAATCAATCCAGAATCATCAATTTATTGTCCCAGCCCTATTAAGCAAGGAGTGCATAGTTTTTGTGATCAATTTTTTATTGTCTTTTAGATATAACAAAACATCCATTCAAACAAATAGGGAAGGGAGAGCAACAGACATATTATCGTTAGTTTAACAATCTGAAAAGAGAGGAGAAAAAAAGGGGTTACTATAAGTCATTCCATTATATAATCCAATATGTTGGAAGAAAAACATTGCCATGCATAGTTTTGAGGTGTGTGCAGCTCATGCGCAAAACGTGCAGCAAACACACAAGGAAAAATGAAGCAAGCGTGCCGTAGTTACGTGTTATAAATGTATTAATGTCTTCAAGCCATGCAATGGATTAGGCTAGCAATCTGTTTATTTTTAAACATACAGAAGTACAGAGAATAAACAACAATAAGATCCTGGTGGATGAGTGAATTTTTTTTTTTTGTTTCAGCTGTGCACTCCTTTTCTACTGTGCATGGTAAATCAAGACCTGTCAATCTGAGCGATCAAGCCAACCCTTATGAGAAAGAAGTTTATTCAAGTGTTCTATTAGTATACTTCTTTTAAACTAAAAATAAGAAAGTATACTTTCAGTCTACTTTATATGTACTTCTCAGAAATATACTTAAAATTGCACTTAAGTATACTCGACTTATACTGACAGAAAAGTCTAAGTTGGCCTATACTTGTACTAACTTAAATGTATAATTAAGTATTCAAAGTATACTTGGCTTGTAGTTGTTTAATCTTTTAATTGAGTAGCCTATTAAATATATTTTCATAGTTTTACATACAGTCTTATAAACTTACATTTTTTGAAAATATTGATTTATTAAGAAAATATATGTTCCTAATTCTGAGTATCTGAATTCATGTATAGGCTAGTCTACTGTTAGTGTACAAAGGAATCTATTTTACTCTTTCCCCACCACTGACTGAATTTTCCAGCTATCCATGTTTTCACTGTTATATGGTAGGGGGCGCTATTATGCACCTTCTAGTACAGAATCTCCAGATAAAAACACAGGAGAAGAAGAAGCCGAAACAAGTGATAGAAGATTGCTCAAACACATTTTATTTTACATAATGCGATCACCAAACATTAAACAGCATGTAAATCACATCTACCTATTACTGAATGAAATGAACACATGAAGAGAAAATGACTGTGAAGCTTTGGGGGTGTTGATGGACACGATCTACTCCATCTGCTTTGATCATCATTCTGAATCTGATGCAGGCATAGTCTTTGACAAAAAATTCTGTTTTCTCAACTTTTTGTTTAAAATGTTGCCTTTCTTTATGAAACTTACCCACATTCAGGTGTTGATAAAAAAGGATGCATAAAGCTATAATAAAATGTTTTTAAAATTAAAGTACAGTTAAAGGTATATTTCAAGTATATATAAAAAAATATTTAAAAATTAATTAATACATTGGAAAATAGAAGTAATACTGAAAGTGCAAAAATAATATATAAATAGTAAACTATAAGTATGATATGTTCACTTAAAGAAAAATTAGTAGTATACTTGCAGTATAAAACTACTAAACTAGTATTTTACTGAGAGTACACTTCAAAGTGTACTTTTATAAACTAAAAAATGTACTATTACTACAAGCATTAAAATAGTAAACTACCAGTATAAGTTCACTTGTACACATGCAGTACAAATGAGAAACATAGATGTGAACTAGTTGTGCACTTAAAGTTAACTACTGTTACACTTATTGTAAACTTACTTACTTACTTTTATATACTAAAAGTGGGCCACTTTAGTCCCAAGCAGTATTGAAATAGTACACTTACAAGTTTACTACTACTACACATTGATATTAGTATACTTTAGTGGCGTGCGGTCCATATAAGCTGCGAATGCTCTGCATACCCAAGCGTTCGTGGACTCGGCAACTAATATTAACATTATAAATTACTATTAAATCCCTTGTTTGAGGTGTACCATAAAGCCTACATGATTGGAAATACGTATGTAACTGTCTGTAATTTATTTATTTGCCAAATGACGGTAATTTTCTTTTTAATCTGCAAGTTACGGAGATTTCTGGGTAAGCTGATCTACAGCAGTTAAAAAAAATAAAAAGTGGTCGCAAAAGCATGTGTATACTGTTTACACGTTTGTCGGCGGCATTTTTCATACAAATACTTGGTATAGTTTGGTCTCTAACTGAAACAAATATGCTTGTTGTATTCTGCTAGTTGATACCTTTCAACAACGTATGACACGAGTCTATCTGTTATGTACGATGATTTTACAAATCACATTTCCATGTAAAGAAGTTTTCCACGCAATGAAAACAGAGCACTTCTAATATTTCAGCAAATTTAAAAGCCATTGTTAAGTGATGGTCATATTCCCTAAATTTACTATAAAGCCAAACTTCTAAGCTTTAAAATGACACCTATTTTGTGTTGGTTAAGCAAGTGATTAAGTAATGTGATACCTTACTGTAGTAGTGCCCCCTGCTTAGGATTTAAGAGGTTGGTTAATGATTAATCGATTAATTGATTGTTAATTTAAAGGGGTCATGAACTGCGTTATTTTATTGTTTTATAATGTTTCCTGGGGTGCACTTGTTAGTATACTTTACATCAAAAATCATCATAATTTAGAAATAAAAGGCATTTTTCCTACCCTGATTTTAGCCCTCTGTTTTAAGGGGCGTGTCTGCTGTGAGACTTCAGTGTAAACGCCCACTGCTGTGATTGTCTGACATATTTTTCAATTGAAATAGTTAAGTTTTACTCTCTCGAAAACTTTTAGCACGTTTTTACTATTACAGCTCTCAAGGTTAACTAATCGTGAAAAGTGTTGCATTGCATTGTAGCCGATCACAGACATGTTGTTGAGTGCATGAAAGCAATTTCTGCACACTAACGAATGCTTTCATTGTAAATAATTGTGCAAATGCATTGTAACTAAGAGATTCGTTGAATAGAACTAGTCATTGATAGACTCGTGCTATTTGATTGACAGCTCCAGCGTGCGCTGTTTGATTGACAGCTCCAGCGATTGTAAAGGGAGCGTTCTTTGATCGCTTCTTTATATAATTCAATCACCATTTAAATAACAGATTATTTTCATCCTACTAAGAGAAACAACGTGAAGTTGACCGTAGTCATTGGTTTGATTTTCTCTGACACACAGACAAAGAACATCTGACTGTACCTGAATCATATCAGATCAGGCATTAGAACAGTAGAAGTAACTCAGTTACTTACATGTTGTGGCATTACTGTTGACTCCATATCGTAAAAGTCTGTTTGCAAAGCCTGCGCCAAAATGCGATTGATTTACCAAAGAATCAACACTGAAAAACGCGAATACAAATAAATGAAGCTCAACTGAGACATTCACATTGTTGAAAATAAATGACCATACTCCTAGCATCTGGATCCTTTGAAAGGTAATGTTATTGTCCTGTATCGCTATTCTCTCCTCCTCATTTCACTAACACGCTAGTGCTAGACAGGGGTAACGTTGCAATGATGAAGTAGGCATTGAATTCTTCTGCGGAGGCGGGGATTCACCTATCTATGATGTCATAGGCACATTCCAGGATCAGTCATTCGATGGGGCTGGTGTCAATAAAAGCTTTTATTGGACTAACAAGGAACTTTTTAGTTCTGAAACAGGATATTCTTATAGTACAATGACCTCTTATATATCAAAAGCTCAAGGAAAAGTTGATTTCTCAATTCATTACCCCTTTAAAAAACAATCAATTATAGGAATTTATGTAAATTGACATCCCTAGTAGGCACTTGTTGAAAATGTCAGCTACACCTTTAAGAGGAGCTCAAGGGGCAAAGGGAGGGCCGGGTTGTCAAGTTGATGACTGCTGGAGACAATCCGAGCTATGCCAGGCTTGTTAAGAGTACAATCGATGCACAGGTACGAGCATGATAGAGATGTGTTGGAGGAGGAAAATCAGGCAATAAATATGTTCAGATATGTTACCTGCCAGTACAGCTGTGTGGGTGTACTTTAATTAGGGACCGATCCATGTGATGTTTGCGGTTCAGTGAACACTGAGCTATCTGTGATAAGTTGTAGACATGCTCTGGTTTATGGTATAATCATCCTTAGATGCTTAGAAAGGCTTGATCCTTAAGCTCAGGGATCAAAGAAGCTTGCTTAGCTAGTGCACTCTTCAAATCGATCTCTGCTTGTTTAATACCATGTTACTTGTGAAAAGTTATGCTGAAATTGATTAAAAAGGCAAGAAATAAAAATAGGCCATATGCTGTAGGCAACTGTCCAAAAAATTACAATAATAACAGCTTCTCTTTTTGTCGAGTAGCTTATGTAGGCTTTGACTGCGCTAATGCTCCAAATCTAGGTTGCATTTTTACAGGCAGAGGTTGGAGCGAGTTCACATATGCGACAGGAAGTGTCAGAGGACAGGGAGCGAATGTTGCACTCTCACATGACGCCAGGCAGCCAGGGCACCAGGGGCCGGAGAATTGTCAGTCGGTGTCTGGGAGGTGTGACTCGTGTGACATTCACGTCCTCCGCAATTATCACTGCTATGATGTGTGAGCATTAATGATGTATGAACGTTCAGCGGGAGGTTGGGGGGAGGCAAGGAGTCTGGAATCTCAAGACCTCGTTATCTTGAGGAAAGTAATAGAGAAGTATACTTAGCCAGCTTTGTTGTATTTGAGAATGCAACATGTTTATGAGGTTTAAAGTTGACATGAAATCAAAATGATCCCATTTACTTAATGCACATTTCTGGCCTTATGTTATTCCAAAGTAAATGTCTTTGTAATCTTCAAATATAACAATTTGTTTAACCTCTGAATTAGGGATAAGCGATATAAATTATTTTCATTTCGATCTGATATCAAAGCTAATATTGCTGATGCTAATGCAAATAATTAATGCAATTTCTGAGGATAAAACAGGTAATTATAGCCATTTAACTTTTCAAAAGCCATTTTTTTTTTACGTTAAATACGCCGCACTTGCTAATTATCAGACCTTTTTTTATTAACAACAATTATAGAACATGTTTAATCATCGAGCAGCTTCTATAGTTAGTTCTATTATTAAACTAATTTAGCCATAATGAATGTAACAATTAGCTTGGTTGTTATTTACTGAAATTAAATATTTAAATATTACACTGCTCTCTGTGACTGTGTTCAGCATTTCTGTTTGAGTTCAGAAGAGCATAAGCAGAAATACCTCATCCTTTTGATAAGGTTCTTGATTGATCTGGTAAAGTTCTTGATTCATCCCTACTTTGGAACAATGTCCAGATGGATCTCTTGTCACCAAGGCAGTGCAGACTACGTGAGGATGCTAAGGGCAAGTTCGCTCATCCTCTTGTGAAATTCAAGCATTTCTTTCTTTTGTGAAACACATGAGAACAAATTTTGAAGACCCCATTGAGTTTCATTGAAAGAATGATGACAAAAAAATACATTTTTCAAAAATATTTTCTTTTGTATTTCACAGAAGAAAGAAAGTAATACAACATAAGTAAATGATGACAACATTTTTATTTTTGGGTGAACTATTATTTTAACTAATAGCCAAATATATTATTATATTTATATTATATGTTTAATTTCACAAACCTTGCAAACTTTGGCAAGAATTAAGATATTACCGTTTAATGTATAAATGTTTATTTTAGTTTATTTTTATCAAGTTCAGTTTGATCAAGTTCAAAATATTTATTTCTAATTTAATAAATATTATGTAAAATAAATAGAAATTTAATTTCAGCAATTGTTATGCATGCATTGTTATTTACAATGTTTAAATTAAGTAGTTAAATTAAGTAAGATGATACTATCGGCATTATATTGGCCATCGGTCACCCTGCTCAGAAGACAGGATCCTTGGCGGCAAGTAAGTAAACAGGTGAGCAGCAGGTAAGGAGTCTGTTCGTGTGGGAATGACGAGACCAGACAAAGGAGTGCAGGTTGTGATGGTATATATGGGGTGTGTAGATGAGGAGGTGCAGGTGAAGTGAATCAGAATTCAGGGGAGAGTGAACGAGTGGGCGGAGCATGCTGATCTGGTGACGACGGGCTGATAGGTGTCTGGGATGGCTGCGACTCCGTGACAGTGACAGATCCCCTCCTCCACGGGCGGCTCCTGACGTCCGGAGCGGACCCGGTAGATGACCTCCTCGTCAGCCAGTTCCGGAGGAGGAGGTCCCTCATCGCAACCAGATCCTGTGAGGGGAGAAGACAAGGGACACATGAAATGAAGGTGAGATTCTTTAGTGAGGTGGTAAGTTTAGCCTGTATGTGACCTTGTTGATCTGCCTCTGCACTGTGAAGGGGCCTACATAACGGGGACCCGTGTGGAAAGCCACACTGAAAAAATGAATTAGCTGTTGGTAGCACATTCTCATTGGAGTATATTGCTGGTTAGGTTTGAAACCCGCCACAGGGTGTCCGGTAAGAGACTTGGGCAAAGATGGTTGAAATATGGGAGTAACCCGTTTATTTGTCACCACAACAACTCAGTTATTAGTAAAAAGTTGAAGAGTTGTCTTAGTTGGGTGTACTCAGTATGTGTTGTTTTCAATAAAACAGGAAATACAGAGTAAAAATAAATATACATGATATTAACATTAAATGTTCTAAACAGAAATACACGTGATGTACAGTTAGTAAAATACAGAATTAAAAGGAGTAATAATTGTAAGAAAACAAATTAGGTATGTCATACACATTAAGTCGAAAATTAATCCCTCGAAAACGAGCACTTAGACAAGTAAACTGCACCGAAATACAAATGAAATATACAAACACAACATCAGCATAAGCAAGTACGAATAAAGGTAACATATATACAGCGTAACATCGTGCTAAAGACACAATAATCTCTTATCATTAGCCATAATAAGTGACGCATGTTATAACAGCAAATAGAATAGCATAACACACAAGCGATCCTACAAAGATCACATATAATACACTTACTTTGAATAGACGCACAACACCCGAACAATGAATAAAACTATATAAAATATACAACGGAAAAGTTAAGCATCTGCGTCCGCGCTCCGCCGGACTCGCTTTCAACTTTGCACTAAGCGCTATGGGCGGGATGATCACCTGCACGTCGATCCGTGAGCGCTGATTGGCTGCTGTGCTGGATGCTGCATGTCAATCAATCTCGGCAAACAGAGAGAGAGATCTAAATCAGAAGGCATATTATTCTTATGAATATAATGGCCTTTTTAACACACACCTTCAGGCCTGGTTGGTAATGTTGATGTTCTGTGGGTGTCAGCTTTTATCTCCGCACTGCCTGTTGGAGATGCATGTGCGCGGAGTCCCACACCGTCTCACTCTGCTTGAACCAATGATTGACAGCTGGAACCTCCAATGGCTCACCAGACCAGGGGAACAAAGGAGGCTGGTACCCGAGGATGCATTGGAATGGGGTGAGTCCAGTGGCAGACTGCCTGAGGGAGTTCTAGGCGTACTCCGCCCAGGGGAAGAATCAGCTCCAGCTGTTTCCAGAGTTTCTGCGGCTTCAAACACAGTGGGCAGACCTTTCAGAGGAATAAGTTTACAGGCTTTGGAGAAGCGGTTGACTATGACAAACACACAGGTGTGGTGATCTGATGGAGGAAGTTCGGTCATGAAATCTATCCCCAGATGGGACCATGGACGGTGTGGAATGGGTAGTGGAACCAACTTTCCCTCTGGGAGTTTACATGGAGTGTTGGTGATGGCACAGACTGAGCATCCTTTGATGAATCGGGAGATGTCCTGGGCCATGGAGGGCCACCAGTAGCGATGGCGAAGGAGCGAGAGGATACGCTGACTACCTGGGTATCCAGAACCTGGAGATGTGTGAGCTAAGTCCATGAGGGGCTGGTGAAGAGCTGATGGAATGTAGAGGAGCCCCTCAGGACCTCCCTGTCTAGCAGGTTCAAAGCCTGTACTATCTGATCGTCGATGGACCACTGGATGGGACTGATGATCATGGCTGGAGGGAGAATAGGCTCTGGAGAGCTGGATTCAGGATCAGGTTGATGAAGTCGTGACAGGGCATCGGCCCAAACATTCTTATTTCCAGGACGATAGGTGACAGTGAAGTCGAATCTGGTGAAGAATAGGGCCTATCTATCTTGACGTGAGTTAAGGCGTTTAGCTTCACGCAGATATTCGAGGTTCTGATGATCTGTGATTACTCTGAAGAAGTGATTTGCTCCTTCCAGCCAATGTTTCCATTCTTCCAGGGATAGCTTGATGGCCAGGAGCTCACGATTACCGATGTCATAGTTCTGCTCCGCCAAGGATAGCTTTTTAGAGAAGAAGGCACATGGAGGAAGGCATGGAGGATCACCCTGTTGCTTTGATAGAACCGCTCCGACCCCGGTGGTGGAGGCATCCACCTCGACGACGAAGGGAAATTCTGGATTAGGATCGGAGCGGACTTTAAGGCTTCCTTAATATGGCAAAATGCTTCGATGGCTGATGGGTTCCAGGACAGAGACTTGGGCCGGCCCTTTAGGAGTGCCACAGCATACACTCACTCACTGTCTGGTCTCGTCAGTCTCTACATGAGAGTGAACTTACCTGACTACTCACCTGTGTTTACTTACCTTCTTCGTCCTCCTCAAGCTATGGTTTATCAGTCTGTATCTCATCTGTGTGCTCATCTTCCTTGTAATACCTTGTAAAGAACTGCTAAAGTAAGCTGAAATGTTTGGCTTTGTCTTTATGCTGGCTTTAGAACACAACATAAGCCAATGGTAAAATATTCACCCTCTTTTCCAGACGCCAGATAAAATGAATCACAATTAAGCCATTTGAATAGAAAACTTGACCTAACAAGCCTGGATTGCAGCCTCTTTACTGAAACAGACAAGATGTCTGATTATCACTAATTAAAAATGATTAAGCACCTACTTACCTGCGTCGATAACCATTGATTAAGAGGAATGCTGATGCAGGGAAGGTTCTGGAAGAATTCCAAAACACTTTCAAATTTCTACGCTCCAACCAGAGAGGATGCTCATTGACCAAACAACCAAACTTTAAAGTCCTTTGCTTCATTTTCTCCTTCAGAAAACTCATGGATCCATTTGCTTCCTCAGCCGCTCACAGGTTGCATGCCATTAATTGAAAGCAGAGGGAAGTGTGACAGTAGTCTATTTTAGTCTTTCAGCAAGCTGAAAAAGTAATTTGTCATATTTTATAATGCACTGAGATTGGCAAAACTGCAGCCTTTAGCATAAAATTTAAGAGATGTGTAGTTTTTAACTCGGAAAGTTTCAGTTTAAGGCTGAATAGAAGCACTTAATTTATATGCTGAGTGTTTGTGGGCTCTAAATTCAAGCTCAGCTCATGATGACTTTATTTCTCCCCATGATAACAGGTTCATGAGTCAGGCTTGCATATTTTTAAAGTGATTGTCTACCTAAAAATGAAAATTCTGTTCTCATTTACTCACCCTCATGTTGATCCAAACTAGCATACAGAATATGTCACAAAAGGGGTCATTTTGAGTAATATTTTGCTTGTTTTTTAAGCTATTCATAATAGTCTTTCCCGTCAGTTTGCTCTTACCTTTTCTGACTGGATCAGAGTCAGCGAGTTGAACTTGAGCGATTAGTGAATGAATCATTCAGACCCCTTTGTGGACCAACTGATTCATTAAAAAACATGACTCAAAGAACCTTCTCTGACCAGATCTGAGTCAGTGAGATGAACTTGAGCACTGGATTAGTGAATGAATCATTCAGACCCCTTTCTGAAACAACTGATTAATTAAAAAAAAAAAAAAAAAAAACATTAGTCAAGAACTTTTTCCAACCGGACTAAAGTCAGTGAGTTGAATTTGAGCATTGGATTAGTGAATGAATTTATAAAAAAAATAATGAAAAATAATGCTTCGTTGACCACTCATACATGACTACTATCATTATAACTCACTAAGGAGAGCAAAGGTGGATGTCAAGATTTCCAGTGAGAAATGACTTTACTCACACAAAGCTGTCATATGAATTCAGAAGACTTAAACTACTTTAAATGAATGAAAAAAATGCTCAGTAACTGAAAACAGTTCAATACAACTAAAACATGATTTTAGGCGCTAGTTATAGTTACTCCATTCTGCTTTATCTTCCTATCTTCACCTCTGACACGTATATTTGAAATATGAATAAATATGAATATTTCATAGATTTGCTTTCTAACTTGCGCACTTCTGTGTACTTGCTCTATAAAGTGAATACAAGGCTGTAACAGAAGCTGCTGTCTAACATCAACCTCTGTTCTGAAGGGAATTGTTGTTTTTTGCATTGGGTTAAGAGTCCTTTCAACAACTGTTTACTCCAGAAGTCATATCCATAATTAATAAAGGTTGGAGGTAAAAGAGCGTTAGTATAGTGGGAGAGTCTTGGCTCAAGCATCAAATATTTGATCATTGCTTCTGATTAATAATAGCCCTGATACATTTCAGCTTGGCACAAATCTATTAATAATGATGTGATGAAGACAGCTCCCTCATGGAAATGTGCAAGGAATGTACTTGTGTCAATTAATTTGTCTTGTCAAATTAAGATTCTTCTCTTGAGGATGTGTTTATGAAAAGGCACAGTGGAAATAGTCTGGGTAGACTAAGAGGTTCATTTTGCTGATCTACAATATAAGAGTATACAGCCAATGTCTTCGTGATGTGTTCAAGCAGGTGCAGTAACCATGGTAACAACAGAAACCGGATGATGTGTACAGTGCATTAGAGATGATAGCTCAAGGTGCTGTGATTGTACGACTTTAAGCGACACATGTCTGTCTGTCATCCATCTGTCATTATATCTATCGTTTGATCATTCTATTTGTCCTAGTCACATTACAAAAACCTTTAATTAGAATGATGTTGCTTCTGTTCTATGTCTGTTGTTCATTATATTGTTCTGCATATTGTTCCAACGCTATCTCATGACCAATTCGTATGTATTTTATGAGGTGGCTAATTTGTATGAATTCATACAACCTCACTCGTATGAATTCGTACGATTTGTCTAAACCCCAGAGACGGGTAGGTTTAGGGGCGGGGTTTTGGGTTGGGCATTTGTATGTATTCATACGAATTTGTCAACTCATAAAATACGTATGATTTAGCAAAAAACGTATGAATTCGTACGAGTGAGGTCGTATGAATTCGTACGAATTAGCCACCCTGTAAAATACATACGAATTGCCGTGAGGTCGGGTTGATTGTTCTGTAAATCGATTTATCTGTCTATTCTATCTATTTTTTTTTAAAGTGTTAAGAATGTGATAGTCACATTACAAAAACCTTTATTTAGATTTCTATCTATCTGTCTATCTTTCTATCTATCTATATGTCTATCTATATGTCTGTCTCTCTGTAGAACCTGATTTCGCAACATGTTCCTGGATCATCTTTGTTGAGCCTGAAACAACACTCCAATCAACAAATCAGATTTAAGGGAAAAGAGTTTGTCAAGTTTAGGCCTGGGTTAGTTGCTTCTACATCAGTGTTATTCACCTATCATTTCCCTCTGATTTTAGGGATATCTCATGGGTAGGGTTAGGTTTAGGGCAGAGGCGTAAATTTCATCTAACAGTTCGGGGGGACAATAAATAAAATTTGTCAAGAGCAATTTTTAAATGGGAACACAAATAATATAGCCAAAATTTAACTTATAAGGATATATGTACACAGAGGAAAGCCTTACTACTATTTATTATTAGTGCAGCATGGAGCAATTATGCTAATTCTCAATGTTTCTCTTTGGTTCAATGAAAAAACTGACTAATTGACCAAAATATTCTTCTTCAAAACCATTTATTTATTTTAATATTTTTTAAGTTGTTTACAACCAAGTCACCAAAATACAACACTGAGCAAAACCAACACACAACAGTAAATCTATTAGCCTAATTACAGTTCACACATATGCTTATCACAGTGTTACTTGTAGTTGGTGTGGGTGACTTACTATCCAACAAGCTATGGTAAACAAGCTACCAAACAAGCTAGGTAACATTATAATCGCTAACATAGCGGACAGTATCATCTGTATTAAAGAGAAAATTATCACTTCATCCGATGTTTAAAGTGAATAAAATAGCCTTGACAGCCTACTTATTGGAGTTCCACAACTACTGTCTGAGGAACTTTGTTCTTTCCCGCCGGACTTGTGTGTAGGTGACATGCGCGGTGGACCAAACCACTGTGAGGCAAGGGATTCAAAATGTTTCTAAACTTAAAACGCCCGTTTGCGTTTGTATTGTTTTACTACTTACACATTATTTTAAGTATATATCATATTACCATTTACAATACTTAGCATGGTTTTTAATTATTTTTTTGAGGGGGTGTTTTGAGGTTGGGGGGTGGGTTTGGGTGCAGCACTCCTGCCCCCCCGAGCCACCCGCGATTTACGCCTATGGTTTAGGGGTAGTTATATGGCTAGGACTGAAGGAATTCAGACAGGAATGTTGTTTATCAAAGTGAATGAATCAATAAAATCAAAATATGTTGACCTAGGAATGTGTCTAACTCGGCAAAATCAGGACGTGCTGTCTGTCTAACACTCTATATTACTGTTTTGTCTGTCATTCTCTATATCACTTCATCATTTTATCTACAGTTCTATATATTGTTCTATCATTCTGTCTGTTGTTCAATATATCGTCTATCATTCTATCTATTGTTCAGTATATTGTTCTATCTGTCTATCAGTCTGTATGTCATTCTATCATTCAGTATATATTCCTATACATCTTTAATCCTATGCATTATTCTATTGTTCTGTTGTTTATCTGTTGTTCTATATCTAATCATTCTTCTGAGGTCTTTTGTTTTCTAATATTTCTGCAATAATTGCAAATATATGTAACAATTGTAAATAGCATATTTGTATAGTAAAATCATTTTCTTGACGTTCAAGAGGTCAAATGTCTTGAAATACACTGAGAAGGAATGTTGAACTGAATAAGTTAAACTATGTAGGCCTATTTAGTTTATCTCATTTGTAGGTCAATTCTAGCGATAATTCTTCTTTACAAAGCAGTAAGCAGTAACTACACCACAGTGAAAAAGAAAAATATCTGAGCATAATGTAGGAAAAGTTATCTTTCACAAGACAAAGTGTGTGGTTGTTGTGTTTTGCCTTTCTAGTGCTCATGACAATGTGAAAACTTCTCCCAGTGTCACCAAAATCAAATCTTATGGTGCTGTTTTCGCAAAAACAAAAACAGGAAGCACTTTTTTTCTTTTTTAATTTGATGAGGAGCCTGTGCTGTAGTACTAATAAAAGACCAAAAATGCCCCTTTATATAACACAACAGAAAACACAACAGAAAAGTTTGTCATGTACCTCAAAGAACAGATTTTTTAGAGTTCTGTTTGTGAAGTAAAAATGTAGAGCCATTATATTCTAACTTGTGACATTATGGTAAATTCAGTTATGATTATTGTATTCAACATGTTTTAAGAGGATTACAAAAGTCTCTGTGTGTTTGTGTTCGCTTAAGCTTTCTTTGTGCACCTCAGAGTCGACCGCTGAGAAAGAGCCGAGCCGAGTCTCTCTAATGCAAAGCGTAATTACTACAGTGATCCTCTTGCTTACAGCTTGAGGAAAATGGAGGAATGGATAGACAAATGGTGTAATTAGAGGATTAGGAGGTCTTGGGTAATAGGGCAATAGCAGTACCCACAGCTAATTATCCTGTTTCCAATTTCCTGTTTTATTAGTCCTGGTGTGTGTGTGTGTGTGTATGTGCGTGTGTGTACACACACACTATACTATTTTTAGGACAAATAAAGCAAGTATAACACATCCCAGTGCATGAGGTTTGATTGTTTACTGTAATAAACAGCCTATCGGAGGAAAATAATGCTTTCATTTTTGCCGTTGGCATGATGTGCATGGCTGGTAGCATTGCACAGAGAAACACTCATTACTATATAATGTCACAACAATTTGTTTGTACTGTCAGTGTTTTTTCATTTTTCTATGTCAACTGCTAAAATACCAGGAAATAATAACTTAGACCTGAGAGCAGAGAGATACTACATGAAGATGACAGCTGATTTTAAAGTAACTATTCTATTAAAATTATCATCTTTTTTTCTTTCTGTAATTCTCCCTCCCTTTAGGACATATGAAACAATATATATCCAGCCAACTCAATATTGAGCATTGCCCCAAATCACAGTCCTCTCACCTTTTAATTTTTTTCCAGTTAACTTTCTCACCTGGAGACAATCCCTTGGAGAGAGAAACCTCATTCTGTCTGTCATATTTACTCTTCTTTCTCTTGTAAGATGAGCTTCACGCCGCCTTGGCTCAACTCTGCTGAACCGGAGCCACGCGAGCAGCACTGATGTAGCTTTCCATCACCCGTCACAGCCCGTGTAAAAAAAAAAAAAAAAAGAGTGAGAGAGAGGAAAATTAATTAAATTGTGCGGGGACAAAGGCCCAGGACATAAAGGTCTGCTGTTAGCATTTTTCTAGCCCATTGATTCCTTGTTACAACTGCACATTATGGCTCCCAGATTCCTCATAAATCAATTTGCACCCCTATTGTCCTTTTGAGAGAGCTCTCCCTAACACAGCACACTGCACTGCGGAGGTGACCATAATCTATTGTTTGAGTTTAAGAACTCTCAGCCGGCACAAGACCCCCGAGCCTCCAGAGGCCGGCTAAATGAATCGCCGGGCCTGGAGATTTTTCTAAGTTTGGTCAGCTTGCTCTGACACGTGGGAAGACAACAGCAGATCTCCAACATATGGGAGCTGTATATTCCGCTCTATCTACCTTGACCCACATATCAGCGAGTGCATTGTCCGTATTCGCTTGTTTATCTGATGCTTTGTTCTGCGCCAGATGTGCCCGCTGCGTAACTGGGGAAAAGAATTCAAATTAGAGTGTGAGTGTGAATATTCAGGTAACTAAATGTGTGCTATTATGTGTTAGATCTCTATATCTGGAAGGAATAAAGTAACTTCAGCTTTGATCCAAAACAGATATCGACCAAAACAGGAGCCCCACAAGGCACAGTTTTTATCACCTTTTTTATTTGCACTGAATACTTTAGACTTTAGGCACACTCAGACATCTTGTTGTCTACAAAAGTTTTCTGATGATACTGCCCTTGTGGGTCTAATAAATCAAAGTAATGATTTGGACTATAGAAGAGAGGTTGAGTTATTTGTTACATGGTGTGATGAAAATTTCCTAAAATTGAATATGGAGAAGACCGAGGAGTTGATCATTGATTTTAGAGGAAATAACAAAGAGATATTACCAGTGACAATTAAAGGTCAGAAAATAGAGATTGTTCAGTCTTACAAATATCTTTGTGTCCATTTGGGCAATAAACTAAATTGGAAGAAGAATACTGAGGCTGTTTTTAAGAAGGCACAATCAAGATTATTCTTTTTGAGGAAGTTGAGTTCCATTGACATTAGTAGGAAACTTCTTTGTCTTCTATCAGGGAATCCTGTTCAGTGTTTTGTTGCTGGGGATGTAGTATCACTGTAGATGATAAAAATAGGATTAATTAATTGATTAGAAAGGCTGGTTCGGTTATTGGCCTTATTCACTTGAGGTCATGGTGGAAAGAAGAACAATGGCAAAATTAAAAATAATCCTGACTTCTGAAGGTCATCCTCTATACGATATTTTTAGTGGTCTTAAAAGTTCATTTAGTGGAAGATTAGTGATGACAGAGCGATTCAGATGGCCTTTTATTCCTACTGCAGTTAGGTTTTTTTTTTAACAAAGGTTTTGCATGGGTTGATTGTATGGTTTTTTTAAAGGTGTAATTGTCTATTTGCATTGTTTGTAATGTGCAACGATGGCAAATGAGTGTCCTCTCCTAGGGATTAATAAAGTTTCTAATCTAACAGCTGCATTGTTGTCTACTTCCTAGAAAACTTAAATAAAACTGTATTTTATTCAAATATTTACAGTACATTTTCTTTCTCTTCATGTCTGCATTTCACATCTGCTCTAGCTTGTGTGCTAGTTTCATTTATACTTTTAACTTGGCATTGTGTACTACGGATATTGTCAGCTCTTTTGTTTGTGATGTTCCTCATTTGTAAGTTGCTTTGCATAATGTTAATGTTAAATGTGACTGTTAAAGTGTTAATGTTAAAAGAAACACTCAACATAGGCAGCAACTTCAAAAGTGCATGTGAGACTTGATGCTTTTTGGTTCTGAATTATTATTATTATTATTATTTATTTATTTTTTATTTCCTTGTCTGCTATCTTGGATATTATTATTAATAGAATAATAATCCAAGATGGCATAAAATAATATTTATAAAATATTTATATTTTGTTTTAATTCAGCTTTTTCTCAAATAAGACAACTATTTTTAATTGTTTTAGTTAACAGTAAAAACACTCGATATATTTACTGCTTTCTAAGATTGTCTTTTCCATGAAGGATACATGTGATACTACCTTTGAAATTGGCCTAAACAAGGTGTCAGACTTCCTTAACTGCTTTAGAGTCAGACATGTGTCAGAAATGCTGTCTAGGCAGCTTACAGCTTACTTAGATGTTGCTTGTTGTATTGTAATCACATCTTCGCCTTCTCTTACTCTGTAGCTGAAGGGATTTTCCCCTCTATGTAAATTTCTTCTGCTGTGATTTTTAAGTAACCATGTCAATGATGGAATAGGCACTGTTAAAAGAAATCATCCACAGCTTCTACAACTCCTTTCTCTCTTCACTCTGTTCATCACCATCATCATTTGATAACCAGCACAATCAACATTTGACTTTGAACATCCCTGACACTGAATAGCCTGACGTTCTCTAACTGTGAAAAGGACCACTTAATCAAGTGTTTTCACTTCCGCTGTGCTGCTGGCTACATTTAACTCACCTATAATGGTCTTTTAGCAGTCAGGGCTAGTTCACCAAGATCCTCTAGTTGAACATTTTCTGCTATGCAGTACCTTTTGAACTTTTGAAGAAAAACAAAACAAAACAAAACAAAACAAAACAAAAAAAACCCTGAATATGGAAATTTAAGGGCATTTTTTTGGGGGGGGACTTTCAGAAATACACAAGCTGAGGCGCCTAAATTTCATAATACCTTGATTTTTTTTTTTTTTTTTTTTTACACAGTGACAAGAAAATGGTATCAGTTGAAACCAAAGTAGTGACAGTGGCATTATGTAAAATTTACCCCAACTGTAACTTATGATGTGAGGGGTGAAAAAAAACCCTGAACTAATATGATTTCCATATTTAATGCTGGCATGAAATGAGAGTTGTGATAGTTTTTTCTTTCCTATTGTAATTGATATCTGAATGAAACAGCTTCTTGAACATAAAAACAATGTAGGGTGGGCCTTGATTTTGTCCATGGGGAATTGATTGAATGGTTGTGGTTTGCTATTGGTCAATCTCATATAAGTGACAGGTTGTCCCGCCCTCAAGCCAGTAAACCCATCATCAGAGAAGAGATGTTGCTGCAAGAGGGAGAGGAAGTTATTTTTATTTAAAAAAATGTGCACTAATAAATACAGCAACATTTCATTAAAAAAAAAAATAATTGAAAATTTTGATGAGCCTCGACTGCCTTCCTGAATTCCTGATCCAGAGGAATTTAATTTGCGCTTGTCCACAGCTGCATATGCTGTCCCTGAATCACAGAGCGTCAACAAAAGGTCAGCATCTCTCAGGAGCAGGTCATTTGTAGATCGTGGTCGAAGTGCAACGAATTGAGAAAAGGGGGAGAGAAAAGACACAATTATCTCACAAGTGTTATTGAGCTCTGTCTGTAAGAGCTGCATTTTAGGGGGTGTGAATTATGCAAGCACTTTGCTTGAAAAATGTGAAATTATTTCACCTTTTTTCCCTTCATTCTCAAAACTGAAGAAGGTAATTGGTGCAAAGCGTCTGAAGATGAACTTGCTTTTTTATTTACAAGCACACCTATTAATCACAGATTGAGCAGTGAGATGAGTCAGTTTAAGGGTGTTTCTTCAACTTTTGGACCTGTTGTGACCCTAAGATACATTCTCACTAGTTTATCAAATGTGCCTACTTGCGATGTCCAACAGTGTACAAACAGGAATCAGAAGGTATTCTGATTTTTTTTTTCTTTTCTAAAACCAGTGAATTTCATTTTTACCACCTCTTAAATTGTGAACTATTTTTGGATCAAAACCACCAACATCTCTTATTTCTTATTTCTTAATTCATATAAAAGCAAAAAACAACAAAAAAAAAAAGTAGTGGGATTTTATAAGTTGTATTTCCCAGGATAAGTTACCCTATTAGTAGGGGTGGGAGATATAGCAATATTTTTCCAGAAAAATCACGATTCACAATTTTATCATATTTTATTATATTTTTTTTTCCCCATGTTTGTTTTACGATTTTGCAAGTGACTGAGCAAGCCGACTGCAGCCAAACTAATTTCCCTATTTTAAAAATGTAGCTTTACAAGGTAAACAGATATATAAGAAAAAAAGAATGACAAACAATTCAGGCCAAAATAGGGGTGGACAAAGATGAAAATCTTTGTTTCATTATTTTATCTTTGTTGTTAAAAATAAGAACAAAGATGCACACCACAAATATAATATAACATAAATAAAATAAGCAGTGCTTTGTTTTTTCACAGTAGATGTATTTATTTTTCTCTTTGTCTTTTGTTGTTTTTTTTTATTAACATTAATGACAAGCTGCAGCAGGCTGCTGTCACTTTAAGACCTCATGCACAGATCTATTATACAGACACACATCCTATTTCTCCCAACCATTTACGTTCACTCATAACATAACCGACTGTGTTTATGTAAACCTTGTGTGTCTTTGACAGTTTAAGAGCGCTTTGGGTGTACGCGCTCAGAAAAGTGCATGTCAGAACAGCATGCGAATAAAATGTTTAACCGGCAAGGCTTGCAAATAGTAAAAAACTGTGAATAACGGTCACGTGTCATGATAGTTGTCATGATAGAACTATGATTACTATGATACAATATTTTTTTTATCAAATGTTTGGTGCCAAAAACAAAACAAATAAATAATATGCAAAATATGCTGCATGTATGACATGTCTAAGTGTCCTAAAATTGAGCCATATATATTTCTTGTATTTTTACACTGCTGAACTGTCTCTTCTTCAACCTCAGGGGTTGGCAACTCTAGCCCTTGAGGTCCACTGTCCTGCAGGGTTTAGCTCCATTCCTAATTAATCATATAATGTAATTTATGACACAACATATAATTTTCTAAGTAGTCCTGATGACTTAGGTTAGATTTTTCAGGTTTGTCAGGGTTGGATTTAAACTCTGCAGGACGGTAGCACTCCAGGAGCAGAGTTGGACACCCCTGTTCTACCATAAAATGAGCTGTGTGAAACCCTTCACAAAAATATCTAGTCAAAAATGCAAAGATGTAGTCAACTAAACATAATAATATCAGTTTTACATGTGGATATTAACATTTGCACATTTTTTTTCTATGTATCCTATGTAATCCTATGTATAAGGACCTTCCTCAAGGCCCCGGCCCTGGAACGTGATTTGATGGGGACCTCCTCCCCTCGAAGCGATTTATAACCAACCCCCCACCATGCAGAGTGATTTCTATCAAGGGGTTCCCCCTTCCCTGAACTGCAATTTCCACCACCAAACACTGAAGGGGAAGGCCAAAACCCACCCCACCACCTCGGAATGCACAATAATGCAATAACCTGTACAGGGGGTCCAGTTTACCTTGTGACACCATTCATTGTCAACTTTTTTCTTACCCTAATATGGCAACGTATCTCAGGGGATATTTCAGGTCTTTAAAGCCCGGCCATAGGGCAACGTCGGACCGTTTTTAAGCGTCTAGTTTTCCCGGTGTGTTCTGCACCGTTGACTCTAGTTGGATGCCGTCTGGGTTTTTTTGGCCGATTCAGCATGTAGAATCAGCGTCGGGCGAGAGAGAACTCTGATTGGCCATTCAGTTTAGTGAAGGAGTCGAAGCGCGAGAATAATAGCAAAACGGTGAGCAAACAAGTCAAGGCGATACAGACAGAAGGCTGTTCTGAGTCGAGTGGAATAGGCCTATAGAAAGTGATCAGCAAGAATGATATTCAAAACGGTAGGCACGCACTGCTTTGTTTACAGTTTTTGTATCTGCAGCCTGCAGTGCCGGTCTCTTTCTGAATTACGAATATAGACGAATATATATGAAAAAAATAGACAGTGTCTCCTTACACGCAAGCGCAGAATGCGCGTTCTGGGTGATGGTCGGCTGTAGTTCTCTCGGTTTGTTCACATGCAGGTTTTTTTTCCCGCGAAGCGACAACACAGCTGGCTTTTATCAGTGCTTGTTTTTTGACGTCGGTTTGGTGTGTCCCTACCCTAAGACAATATTCACAATTAATATTAGCAGTTGTATTGCTTTTTTGCTGAAAAAAAATAAGATTAAAGGTACAGTATGTAAGATTTCTGTTAGCCAGAGGTCGCTAGAGGCCTATTCAAATCTTGGGACATGTGGTCTTCACTTCACAGCCGGTGCAAAAGAATAGGGATAGGACTCTGGAAGAAATCATGTTCATGGATGCGATTATTAACATTATTGTAGTATGAAGCAGAACAGGACCGAGTGTTTGAGCTGAACAAGGCCGCTGGAGCGATTGCGCAACACACCTCACGAGCAGCGGAACTTTTTATGCCACAGTCACCAGCGCTGCTTCCGTTTTTCCGGTCATGAGTATGAGGTAACGCAGCTCTGTTTATCATATTAGATACATATGAGAGTGTTGAAAATGATGTTATAACGTTACTCTGTGCATTCGCTTGGCGGCTGCTGCGAAACGCTTGTTTGAGACACTGCAGTAAGCTAGATCGATTTTAGAATATCATATTAAATGCTGGATGGCTTGTGTTGATAAATGGCATGCAATTAATTTTAAAACGTATTGTATGATGGAGAAAATTCTGTATTATTGTTACTAAAAATAAAGCTGCATCTGATTATGCTATGTTAGCTTCTTGACAAAATAGTGTTTTTTCTCTGAGGCATGGTAAAGCATGGTACTTGCAAAAAATCAAGAAAATTAGATTTAAACAATAAGACTAAACGTGTTGAGCTATATAACAACAATTAGTTTTCTGTCAATAAACATAACCAAACAGTTGTTTCCTTGCCTATTAAAACATGTAATATATTAAAGCGTCTTTGGTGTTTCCATGGTTTTTACAAAATAAAACTGGAAACCGAGGGTAACGTGGGTATGACGCAATTGACAGGCGACTCCTCACAGGGCCCGGAGCCTTGGTTAAAATTGCAATTTTCTCACGATTTACAAATAGTTGGAAACTATCTTACATATTGCACCTTTAATATATACTTACTTTCTATAAAGTCAGAATGTCCTGCACCATGGGCGGACGTGTTGGCTTTAGGTCAAACTGACAAAACGAGCACTGAAAATCTGAACCATGTCATGTGACCCACATACTTCAAACAGACTCACTAATGAGATTTAGAAAAAAATAATGAATGATGCCTGCAATTTTCCAAAACAGATTTAGTCATAACAAAAATGAAGTTGAAATTTGTTAATGTGTGGAAAAAAAAATCAAGCCATGGCACACAAATCCTCCTGCAGTTGAAGATTATTATCTGATAATTTATCAGCTGTGTTGAGAAGTAAAACTCGAAGATCTCTGACTTTCTGTAACTGTTCATTGTGTAGATGAAAAATTAGGGAACATTGTGCTGGTTTAGACAGTTTTCTGTGTGTAGACCCTGGGGAGTGCTCTCCAGCTGGCAGGGAAGCAGTTGATGTGTTCATATGTGACGGTGAGGTTACAGAAAAGACTCACCTTCTCTCTCTCTCTTTTTCAACTGCCTCCTTTAGCACATCATCAGCACAACTCTGTGTGCTACTGTTATATAAAGAACGGAAGAAATGAGTGTTCCTGTGTATCTCCCATCATTACCCAGTTTAGATTCTGGCCAAGCATGTTCTGTTCAGCTTCATCATCACCATTATTCCCGAAAGCGGCAGTGAGCTCACCTGTTACCGCCCAGTTATTCGTGCACACTGAAAAGAGTGTCATGGAGAGAGAATTTCAATCGAGGACACGGTGGGGTGTCGAGCTAATTTAAACAGTAGGGGTGTTTAAAGCCAGGGATGGGAAAGGACACGAGGTTAACTCTGTAATATGCAGGTGATATTAAGTGAGTCGCACCTTCCTCGCTTTTGGTTCCTCGTCTTTGGCTTTTGTAAGGGCCTCTCGTTTTTTATTCCCTGCACAATTTGGGGGACATCATCCTTGTCTTGAGGCCCCTCACAATGTGCTCGCTGTCTGCCGCAGCGGCCGTGAGATCAGTAGCCAAGGGCAGCGCCGGTCGCAGAGGCCCCCCTCCCGTCAGTGGTAATGTATTCAGGGCAGAACTTCACGCCTTTCAGGTGCCCAGCATCGTGCCTCGTCAGCACTCTGTAATCAAATCCAATCTGTTATTAAAAGATGCTCTTGACATTTGGCTCCATCAAAAGAAAAACAAAAACTTTGTGTAATGCGATTGGAGAGGAAGCGAAGTCCCAGATGACCGTGGTGTGCGGCGAGGCGATGCGAATATTGCATCTTCAGCGTTCGCTCGCCATAGTCTGTTTTGCCCCGAGTTTACGACCGGCCTCTTTTGTGCTGGTGGAGAATTGCTTGTTCGTTCTTCAATACGATTTGAATGACTTCTATTAAAATGAGAGTAGCACTGTGAGACCAGGATCGAAAACATATTTTCTCCACTTGAGTTTCGCATTCAGGTACCGCTGTGCTCTCCCAGCTATAGAAACACTCTCTGCATTGTGTTTATGTGTTAGATGAAAAGTGCTAATAGTTTTTCCTGTGATGCAATGTATATATTTTTTCTTAGTTCTCAGAGAAGTCTGATCTCAAAGTAGTCTGTGTTGTATTGAAGTGAAGTCTTATCACCTATAAGGCTGTGAACTTATACACACTGACACAGCATGGAATGGCCTACATCTGCATCTAACGTGCTGCTCTGTACATGTGCTGCTGAGGGGTAGTTCACAAATAATGCGGAGAATAAAGGGTTAGTTCACCAAAAAATGAAATTTCTGTCATTAAGCACTCACCCTCATGTCGTCCCAAACCCGTAAGACCTTCATTCATCTTTGGAACACCAAAAAAACAAAATAACGACTTATTTAGTGATGGCCGATTTCAAAACACTGCTTCAGGAAGCTTCGGAGTGTTATGAATTAGTGTATCGAATCATGATTCGGATCGCGTGTCAAACCGCCAAACTGCTGAAATCACGTGACTTTGGCGCTCAGAACCGCTGATTCGACACGCTGATTCATTATGCTCCGAAGCTTTCTGAAGCAGTGTTTTGAAATCGGCCATCACTATATAAGTCGTTATTTTGTTTTTTTTTGGCGCACAAAAAATATTCTTGTTGCTTTGTAATATTAATATTGAACCACTGTACTCACATGAACTGATTTAAATATGTTTTTAGTACCTTTATGGATCTTGAGAGAGGAAATCATTGCTCCCTATGCAGGCCTCACGGAGCCATCGGATTTCAACAAAAATATCTCAATTTGCGTTCTGAAGATAAACGAAGGTCTTACGGGTGTGGAACGGCATGAGGGTGAGTAATAAATTACATTATTTTCATTTTTGGGTGAACTAACCCTTTAATGTTATGAAGCGGCAAAACCACTTTTTGTGCACAAAAAAAAAAAAAAAAAAAAAATTATAACTTTATTTAACAATTTGAACTGTTGTCATACGCAGTTTACAGCACTAATAGTCACACTGACTATTTTAACGATGTCTTTAATACCTTCTGGACCTCAAAAGGTGCAATGATGTTGCTGCCTATGTGTGGTTCAGAAACCCTCAGATTTCATCAAAAATATCTTACTTTGTGTTACGAGGATTTTTTTTTTTTTCTTTTTGTACGATGTATGAAAGGTGGGTGTAGATGGTGTAATTGTAGGTTTGGTGTTGACTAGTTCATTATTTTATGTATATAAAATATATATGTTATATAATATTTTGTTATTATATTATATTTTAAATATATATTATACAATATACATATATAAATGTATTAATATGTTATTTGTTTCATAGCAGGTGTAATATATATATATATATATATATATAATATATACATACATACATACAGTGTCATGTATATGATGATAAATCATCATAATAAGCATCAACAACAATACCTCACATCCATCCATATTGGCATTATGACTGTTGCCATAGAAACAAATCATTTTTGAGTTTGAGGACATGACCAGCTCAGAATAGAATCAGTGTTTCTACTCTTGTGCTGTTAATGATTTATTTTGATTATTGATATTGAGAATTGTAACTATTAAGCATTTTTTTTTTTTTTTTAAATCATGTTATTTTTGTCTGTGTTCATGTTAAAGCGCTTCTTGTTTGCCTGAGAACACCCCTTACATGTGGTAAAGCCATGTGGCTTATTGCTTTATTATGCAGTGTAGTCTCTCAGGTAATGAGAATTCATTAAATATGCACGCATAATAATTATAAAAGAATTCTAAAAATGCTTTAGATGCTTGGAGTGTCAGCTTGCGAAACCCTGGGTTTCTTAGTCCAGTGACTTTTACATTAATCTTTCATTTCTTAACCAGCTTGCTTTGCTAGCCTGAAAGCACTTCCACAGCAATATGTGACAGGGTGGTAATTTTTATCTGTATTTTTAAATCGCTGTCACAGTATTCCAATACTCGATTCATCATATTAACCCGAGAGTGGTATATATGCATGCATGAATGTACATATAAATCAAGAGTGAACCAAAAAGTTTCAGGATTTCTTTTTGAAATAACAAAATGCATAAATAAAAACATGAGTAAGTATAAAATGACAAAACGCACCAATGACAGGCTGGGTCGGACAGTATCATCGATACAACTCAGCACCTGTCTTGATTTATTCATTCGTTCATTTATTTATTTATTCATTCCCGTCGCTGTGTCACCTTAAAGGGAGAAACTAAATTGGGAGGAAAATCAATATGATAAACTGCTACTTGTTTTGTGTCCAAATTGTTTCGGTTTGGAAATCGATACCTGTGCCACAGCCATTCATCATGGCATGAGAGAAGTGGGCGGGCCACATGAGATAACATAAAGCTGCGATGTGTTTTTAAAAAAAGTCCCATGGAGGTAAGGGGCGAGAGGGAATGGGAGCAAGGCAAAGCGAGAGGGTTAGAAATAGCAAAGCGGGGAGTGACGGAGGGATGGGAGGGAGTCGAGCGAGTGTGAGAGGGTGGTGGAAAATAGAAAGTGAGAGCTACGGCGCTGATAGATGGATGGCAGCGAGCAGGTTTATCAGCCCCTGACAGACACAATAAAAAATAACCTTCGCAGTAAGGGCCCTGCTCAAATTAATATGGAGCAGCCAGGCGATGCCGGTGGACCGCCATTAGGTGCCCATTGACAGCATCATTAAGACAATGGGCAGATTATAGAGGTTACTGATGACACATCAGCGACAGGACCGGTAACATGTTAGTCACTTGACCTCTAGAGAACACTCCTGCAGCTCAGGCAAACGGGTCCTCAGCCGACGTCATCCTTCCTGCGTCCCGTTCTCAGGATCCCCACTGATTAATTCTGCTTGGAAGTCAGGCGCTCCCCTCGACTCATTATTCCGCCATTTGTCAATGCCGTGTTACAGAGGGTTCTTTGTGTTTTAGGCCCGGTGAATCTTCTCCATCACTTCCTGTCGGAGGAGGCGATGGGAGATGAACTCTGACTTCTGTGTTTCTCACAGTGTGAGGGGATCCAGAAGGCCTCTGGAATAAATTGAGCTGCGCTGAGCTCATTACGAAATCCATGTCTGACATCTGTTTCTTAGATATCCGACTGTTTTTCATGCATTCGGCTCAATTGCAGCTCATTGGGTTTTATTTGCTGTAGCACTCTGTAGATATTTGGTAGGAAATTATTCAGTCTGACTGCCAGGAGAATCCCCATATGAAATTGTCCGGTGGGTGAAAATAGGTCCACTGAGATTCTTTTCTATTGATTTGAGATAAACAAATACATATGGAAGTTAAAAAAAAAAAGGATTTGTTATTGGCAATGCTACACCTGATAGTAGGCTATAGTAGGCTAATAATAGTAGGTTATAGTACAGATTATAGTCTGGAAGTGGGAAAACTGAAATAATATATATATATTTATAGATCATTCTGATTGGCTGTTCAGCTACTGCCACCTGCTGGTACGGAAAAGCATTTCTTCTTACGCAGGTGCAGAACGGATGTGCTACTTGGCCGTCGGGTGTCGAGCGTCGGTTTGGTTTGTCAGGGCAACTTTGGACTCAGACGCTGCCGACGTGAGCCAACCCTGCTGTCTGCTTTCGTTCCCACTAGTTTATCGGCGTCGGCTTGGTGTGTTCCGGGCTTTACATGGCGGAATATACAGGTGCTGGTCATATAATTAGAATATCATCAAAAAGTTGATTTATTTCACTAATTCCATTCAAAAAGTGAAACTTGTATATTATATACATTCATTACACACAGACTGATATATTTCAAATGTTTGTTTCTTTTAATTTTGATGATTATAACTGACAACTAAGGAAAATCCCAAATTCAGTATCTCAGAAAATTAGAATATTACTTAAGACCAATACAAAGAAAGGATTTTTAGAAATCTTGGCCAACTGAAAAGTATGAACATGAAAAGTATGAGCATGTACAGCACTCAATACTTAGTTGGGGCTCCTTTTGCCTGAATTACTGCAGCAATGCGGCGTGGCATGGAGTCGATCAGTCTGTGGCACTGCTCAGGTGTTATAAGAGCCCAGGTTGCTCTGATAGTGGCCTTCAGCTCTTCTGCATTGTTGGGTCTGGCATATCACATCTTCCTCTTCACAATACCCCATAGATTTTCTATGGGGTTAAGGTCAGGCGAGTTTGCTGGCCAATTAAGATCAGGGATACCATGGTCCTTAAACCAGGTACTGGTAGCTTTGGCACTGTGTGCAGGTGCCAAGTCCTGTTGGAAAATGAAATCTGCATCTCCATAAAGTTGGTCAGCAGCAGGAAGCATGAAGTGCTCTAAAACTTCCTGGTATACGGCTGCGTTGACCTTGGACCTCAGAAAACACAGTGGACCAACAACAGCAGATGACATGGCACCCCAAACCATCACTGACTGTGGAAACTTTACACTGGACCTCAAGCAACGTGGATTGTGTGCCTCTCCTCTCTTCCTCCAGACTCTGGGACCCTGATTTCCAAAGGAAATGCAAAATCTACTTTCATCAGAGAACATAATTTTGGACCACTCAGCAGCAGTCCAGTCCTTTTTTATCTTTAACGCTTCTGACGCTGTCTGTTGTTCAAGAGTGGCTTGACACAAGGAATGCGACAGCTGAAACCTATTTCTTGCATACGTCTGTGCGTGGTGGTTCTTGAAGCACTGACTCCAGCTGCAGTCCACTCTTTGTGAATCTCCCCCACAATTTTGAATCGGTTTTGTTTCACAATCCTCTCCAGGGTGCGGTTATCCCTATTGCTTGTACACTTTTTTCTACCACATCTTTTCCTTCCCTTCGCCTCTCTATTAATGTGCTTGGACACAGAGCTCTGTGAACAGCCAGCCTCTTTTGCAATGACCTTTTGTGTCTTGCCCTCCTTGTGCAAGGTGTCAATGGCCGTCTTTTGGACAACTGTCAAGTCAGCAGTCTTCCCCATGATTGTGTAGCCTACAGAACTAGACTGAGAGACCATTTAAAGGCCTTTGCAGGTGTTTTGAGTTAATTAGCTGATTAGAGTGTGGCACCAGGTGTCTTCAATATTGAACCTTTTCACAATATTCTAATTTTCTGAGATACTGAATTTGGGATTTTCCTTAGTTGTCAGTTATAATCACTGAAATTAAAATAAACATTGAAATATATCAGTCTGTGTGTAATGAATGAATATAATATACAAGTTTCACTTTTTGAATGGAATTAGTGAAATAAATCAACTTTTTGATGATATTCTAATTATATGACCAGCACCTGTAGACACCCTCAACCTGATGAGTCAGTTTAAATACATGTGTGTATTGCCACGATTGGTCAAATAATTAGCCAATTTCATTCGTCATTACTGCAAATAGGTAATTCTGATACATGCAATGACTATCCATTATGACATGTATGCATTTTTATTTTTATGTACACAATAATAATCTTTTACATTGTAATCCTTTTATTTTTAATATTTGGCATGTTTGTGTACTGCTGCGTGTCCCTGTGTGTGTAACAAGCAGAGTGTACGTGCATTGTGCACCCACCTATAGGCACATATTACTAATGCTCCCTTTAAATAAAAAAAAATAAAAAAATACTGTGGCAATGACTTTATACCAGGTTTTTGTTGGTCATTGGTGCAGTCTTTTTTAGTTGTCTTAAAATAGCAACACGCCAACAATGCACCTGAACACAACTTGTTTTCAGACCAGCACGCTCATGAGCGAACAGATGGCCACGAGTGCATTTGCTATTTAAACAACATGGGCGCTGGATGTGAAAATGATAACTGCATTGGGCTGAAACTAGCAAAAAACACTTGCGTTGCCCCTGGCTTCGCATTGTGCCGGGTGTATGATAGGGCCCTTAAAGTGACAGCAGCCTAAAATTCCTGCTGTCTCTGTTTTTAATGTTAATCAAACAACAAAAGACAAGGAAATCACTCACTGCTCTAGGCTGAATAGCTTTTCTAAATTAAATGATTAATCTTTAATTCATATTTTAATACAGTGAAGATTATATGCGAAGTTTGATTATTTAATTTCTGTACCTGAAAACTACTGTTAGATATCTAAAAAAACAAAAAATCACTGTTTATTTTATTTGTATCTTTTCTTGCTATTGCTTGTAGTTTAATTATTTGTTTGTATTTTCTTTATTTTTATTTGACCGTAGTCCTTTTTCCCCTTAGCATAGCACATTTTTAATTTTAATATATATATTTGTGACACATGTTTTGAAGAGTTGACACTACAACAAATTTCAAACTAGTTTGAAGTGGCAGCTAGCTGCTGACTACTGTCATGAAATGTTTTTCCTTTTCCTGTTCTGTGCAAGTCAGTGCAAAATTGAGTGCAAGCTCATTCTCCATGTTACATGTTGAAATGTTGTCAAAAATAATCTGTACGCTATGTGCATGCGTCTGTGAGAATGTATTTCAGGTTCATAGTTTCAGTTAGGGAGGAGAACAATCTTGTAATTGGCACAACTAGTCTGCGATTATATCAACAACACGACAGAAAACTGTGAGTTTTTAAGTGCGTGTAGGATGATGAGCGTCTATCTTGTAATGTGCATTATACTTAAATCTTTGCACCCCACCGAACATAAAAAAAGGAAGGTTTTTTCAAAATAACATCATCTCGCACAGTGCAACTGGTGTAAAGAACACATTAATCCTTTACTTCCAATTAGATCGATTTGCATGCTTTAGGTGAAACAAAAATGCTGCATCCCTCCCGTCACGATATTTACACCTGAGCTGTTTCTTCAATCACAGTTTAAATTGCACTCATGTCATCTGTCACTGAACTCCGTACCCTGATTGAGGAGAAATTGACATTTCGCTCATCTATACTCGAGAGGAATGTTTTTTTTAGGTAACACCTGAGCACAGCAGCAGTAGAAGCGCCTTCCTGTCAGTCAAACCCTCTGCGGTTCACCAAAATTCACCTGCTTCCGTTTTCACTGATGACTTGTCAGGAAGATTCGCAAGCGAGAGTGGCTTTGTCGTGCTCGTTGTCTTCGCGAGACTAAATAAATTAATAAAGAGAACAAGACAGGGTGAACAGTAACAGCCCTCTGTGATAATAATAAGACACAGTGTGTGAATCTGAGCGAGGGCAAATCTCTCGCCCTTAAAAAAGTGAAGTCTCTGCTTTGATGTGAGTTAGCTCTGGGCGCAGGGGCTGAAAACAGGTGGGCTGGCGGAGGGGGATCAAAGTCAACACAAACATACCTCAGCCCTCAATATTTCATGGGCCTCCTGACCACCGCTGTATATCCAAGGCCACGCAGTGGCTAAATCTCTTTTGGCACTTCCATGATCTGTGTATTGATGACTTCACAGTCAGATTTTATTGTGTGCCCTGAGTATTTGAAATGCCTCTTATCTCTCAGATATCTCTTTTCTTTTCTCGCCTCAAAACCTTCAGTTTTTATGTATTTCTCTCTATCTTTCTCTCTCTCTCTTGTTCGTTGAGGATCTAAACTGATGCAATAAATTTGATCCTGTCTATATAAAGGCAACGGTGTATCTGATACACTGAAGTATGAAGAGACTTCAACTATGAAACATTCTGAGGTGGAGTTCAAATAATAATGATAACAAAAATTACAACTATAATAATAATAATGACAATTATGATGATAATAAAATGTTTATTTATATTGTTATTATAACTTTAAGAAACATTACTTACTTAACTTTTTTGATTTTGATCATCACAAATAAATAATGTTTAAAATAACTAATTTAAAATTGAAATATTTAAATTTAAATATTTAATAATAATATATACATTTCATCATCATCATTATTATTATCATTTTATAATTTTAACTATTACAACATTTTTAAAAGTAAAATGTGTTATTTATCATTATTAAATTTGTGGCAATAATATACTGCCATTTCACAACATCTTTAAATGCATTTTAAAAAGCGTATTGACCATAGCAGCAGTAGTTCATCAAACAATGATCAAATGATTGAGAAGAATGTTATATCCGGGCATATATCCAAATGGGCTGTGCAGTCAAGCACACTTTCAGCATTTAAAAGAGTTGATTCAGGTGCTTGGATTGCAGTAGTGGAGTAATGCGCTACAGTTTCTGTAACGCATGCCATATTGCGATCGCCTTTAATGGAACTGCAGCATGCCTATTGAATTCAGCACATTTTTGGGTTGTATTTGCATCATTATGAGCCTCGTTGATCCCTTCACACTGTGAGAAACACAGAGGTTATTATATATTTCGTGTATTTCTGTTTAATGTGGTGCAAGTAATTTCTTTCATTTGTCTGAAATTAATGAGTTTCACTTTCTCTCTCCTCCAGGCCAGACATGGTATTCGGAGGCATGACTGGCATATAGCACATTCTCCATGTCTCTGACACTTGCTAAGGTAAGCGGATATAATGAAATACCAAATTTGTCATTTTAATTTGAAATGAACCCTGTCATTGCGGAGCCATCTGTGCTTTGGCTGTGTGTGTGTGGGGTTTTTTTTTTTTTTAGGAGTGCTTTGCAGTGACGAAACAGCACATGTGTCAAAGGAATTGGAGGTGGGTGCTTTTATAAGTAAGAGTGATTCTGTCCCTCAGCAAAGCATGGAGCACTTTGCCAGTGACCTTCTTCGTGAGTGGGGCTGAAATTGGATGATTGCATGCTGTGTTACTGGACAAGTGACAGGTGGCTGTATCTCCGGGCTTGAAGGTAGGCAATCTTACATGCCCAGTCCATGTGTTCTGATCCCAGTTCCCAGGTATTGGATACCCAGCTGAGATCAAAAGCAGTTTGAAGCTTTACAGCAACATCATTATATATTTATGCCCTTATCAGCTTTCATTTCCACGGAATGCATAAAATTCGGTTGCATGAGTGTTGGTATCACAGGTTCAAGTGGGCTATACACGCAGCATATGCATTGCAGCAAATGCATTGCAACAAATGCATGATGATTTATGTTTGTGCGCTCTCGACAAAGAAGAGCACAGCACCGTATGCGTTTTGGTTCATGCAAGATCACAGGCATAACTTTGATGTAACACGTCTGGCACCCGTTTAAGAAAGAGGGTGTGAAATTCTATAGAGAAATCATATTAAAATTAAAGTATGCTGAACTTTTACTCAATTAAAAGTTTACCACAAAAACACTAGCGAAAATACAAAAATTTTCACGTTTAATTGTACTAAAGTATTTACAAGCAAAAAGTAAAGTTTTTTATTAGCTTTAGGCACATGAAAACAAGGGACAATTGATATTTTCCTCATTAAAGTAGCGTGAAGCACAATCTTTGTAAAGCAGCCTGTTTAATCACAGTTTTCTCAATTTCTTGACTTTATAAGGCTCTAAGACTCATTGAAATGTATTACATGAAATTGTTAAAGGGCACCTATACCCCTTTTCACAAGATGTAATATACGTCTCTGGTGTCCCCAGAATGTGTCCGTTAAGTTTCAGTTCGAAATATACCACAGATCATTTATTATAGCTTGCCCCTCTTTGGGTGGGAGCAAAAACATGCCGTTTTTGTGTGTGTCCCTTTAAATGCAAATGAGCTGCAGCCCCCAGCCCGCTTTCCAGAAGAGGGCGGAGCTTTAACATCTTGCGCTTCGGTTACTCAACAACAACAATACTGGAGAATCTCACGCAGCCAAAATGATGATTGCTAGTAGCGGGGTTCAATCTTATATTGTTCAAACCGGAGTCGGACACTGATGTTAGTGGTTAGTGGTTAGTGGATAAATGTGCTGGCCTTTGCAAATGAACATAGCATTTTTAATGTCTTGTCTATACAGAAAACGTACAGTTTTTCAAGACATTGTGCTTTACAAATGTGTGGTTATACAATAAAAACAAGGTTTAAAATACACGACAAACATGAGGTCTCTAAGACAACAATATTAGCCGCATTTGTTGTGGAACTGGCTAACAGGCACATCGACTGGAATGGCGATTAGCTCAAAAATCCTAAAAAATAAACAGTGTGACACTTCTACTGGAGGTGAAGGTGGATCTGGAACAGTTGGTACAGATACATCCTTAAGTACCAACTTTTTAGCAAAGCCTGCCTTGTATTGCAAAGCACAAAGCAATCTGGAGTGAAATGATTTGCGTAGACATAAACAAATTTAGGTATATTACCTTCAAAAATAAAACTAATCCAAAGCATCCTCAGTGGATCAGATGTTGGGAGAAAATGAAGACTCCTATGTTCAGTCTTACATCCAAAAGCAGAACACCAGGATTTCTTACGAGACGTTGTTGTGAGCACAGAGAAAATGGTGGACAGCGTACAACTCGCTGAGGGCAGAAACTATGGTAATACAGGACTGTCAGTCAGCGGCCGTGGGCGGGGCCTGAGCAGTGTGACATCACACTGCTCAAGGTATCAAAACGGCATGTCTTATGAGACTGCTTTCGTTTAATGGGGATTAAATAAAAGTAATGGGTGGATTATTATCATTGTAGGATGGTTGTGTTCACACACTGCCAACACACATTTATGTCCAAACACGATGTAAAAGTGGATTTTGCATATAATAGGTGCCTTTTAAATGTAAATTTCAACCACAACTGATTTTCTTGTTGTTTTATGTAGAGAATAGTTGTTTCTAGACTAATTTTCAATTGTCTTTACCTTTTATTTGAGATCATCCATCTTGGTTAGAATTATAACTAATTTATGAGGTCCAAACACTCAGCTGAAAGGCAGCTGAAGTGTTTCTTTACAAGTTGCTAGTGCTTGAAGTCTGCTCCAAAAAGAATCAATTCTTATATTTTGGAGACATTGGGGATCAGGAGTCGATTCCACTCAGGGAAGTACTACTCCATGTTTCAGAAGAGCCTTAAAGGGTTGGTTCACCCAAAAAACTCACCCTCATGTCGTTCCACACCCGTAAGACCTTTGTTCATCTTCAGAACACAAATTAAGATATTTTTTATAAAATCCGATGGCTCAGTGAGGCCTGCATTGCCAGCAAGACAATTAATACTTTTAATGCACAGAAAGCTACTAAAGATGTATTTAAATCTTCTAAAGACGAATCTTTTGTTTCAAATCAGTGGTTCGAAGCGCGTATCAAACTGCCGAAGTCACACCCCCAGTAGTGAACCATTGAAATTTTGAAACACTTATGACCTAACGAAGCCTCGTTTACTGAAATCACGTGACTTTAGCAGTTTGATATGCGCTCCGAACCACTGATTCGAAACAAAAGATTTGTAAAGTTTCGAAGCTTCATGAAGCAGTGTTTTGAAATCGCCCATCACTAGATATTGCTGAATAAAGTCGTTATTTTATTTTTTGCCACACAAAAAGTATTCTCGTCACTTCATAACATTAAGGTTGAACCACTGTAGTCACATGAACTGTTTTAAATGTGTCTTTAGTAGCTTTCTGGGCATTGAAAGTGTTAATTGTCTTGCTGGCAATGGAGGCCTCACTGAGCTATCGGATTTTATGAAAAATATCTTAATTGTGTTCCGAAGATGAATGAAGGTCTTACAGATTTGGAATGACATGAGAGTGAGTAATTAATGACAGAATTTTCATTTTTCGGTGAACTAACCTTTTAAGAACTAGTAGATGGGATTTTGATGGATGACATTAACTTTATTCAGTTAATCAAAAATTCACTGTCATTACACTTCATTCACTGTCACTGATCAATTCAGTGACTCTTTTTGCAACGTCATTACACCAGTAGGTGGTGATGAGTGAGCATCTTGTTTAGTATGGGTGATTATTTCAATAATACACTTAAAAAATTCAATCACTCTTGGAATTGATTCAAGTTTCAGAATCAAACTATGGAAGCTTGTTTCTGCCACGAAAATAATAAATAAAAATGATCTCACAATTGAATTGTGAGATATAAACTTGCAATTCAGAGAAAAATGTCAGAATTGCAAGTTTATATCATACAATTCTGACTTTATAGCTCACAATTGCGTTATAGGCTAAAATCAGAATTGCGAGATATAAACTTGCACTTCTGACTTAATAACATGCAATTGCGACTTTATATCTTGCAATTCTGACTTTATAACACACAATTCTGCATCTTGCAATTCTGAGAAAGAGACCAGTCTTTTTTCCCCTCAGAATATGATGTTTTAACTCACAATTGCGAGTTTATATCAGAGTCAGAATTGCTAGAGGTAAAGTCAGAAACTTTAATTTTTTATTCCATGGTAGAAACAAGCTTCCATATCGAACAGCCCTACCGGTTAGTTGTATTTACATTTTCCCTTACTTTTTTTGCTTAAACTTTATATGGAAATGGATTGATATGATTAGCTCAGTAAGATGAATATTCCTCTATTTTTTCTTTTTTATATCTGTTAATTATATTATATATTTTATATTCCTGTGATCAAAGCTGAATTTTCAGCATCATTACTCCAGTTTTCATTGTCACATAATCCTTCAGAAATCATTATAATATGATGATTTAATGCTCAAGAAACATTCTAAATCTTAAATCTTAATATTTATTTTTTTCTTGATTTTTTTGATGAATAGAAAATTCAAAAGAATAGGATATATACACTACCAGTCAAAAGTTTGGACACGGTAAGATTTTTAATGTTTTAAAAAGAAGTTTCGTCTGCTCACCAAGGCTGCATTTATTTAATTAAAAATACAGTAAAAACAGTAATATTGTGAAATATTATTACAATTTAAAATAACTGTGTTCTATTTGAAAATATTTTAAAATGTAATTTATTCTTGTGTTGGCAAAGCTGAATTTTCAACATTATACACTAAGAATTTTTATTTTTATTTTTAATTTTAATTGAAAAGAAATTAAATAAATTAATTATTTTTTTTCAGCAAGGATGCATTAAATCAATCAAAAGTGACAGTAAAGACATTTATAATGTTACAAAAGATTATATTTCAAATAAATGCTGTTCTTTTGAACTTTCTATTCATCAAAGAATCCTAAAAAATAAATATTGTACACAAATATTTTGTACAATTGTACACAATAAATGTTTCTTCAGCATCAAATCATCATATTAGAATGATTTCTGAAGGATCATGTGACACTGAAGACTGAAGTAATGATGCTGAAAATTCAGCTTTGCCAACACAAGAATAAATTACATTTTAAAATATTTTCAAATAGAACACAGTTATTTTAAATTGTAATAATATTTTATAATATTACTGTTTTTACTGTATTTTTAATTAAATAAATGCAGCCTTGGTGAGCAGACGAAACTTCTTTTTAAAACATTAAAAATCTTACCGTGTCCACGGTAACTTTTTGACTGGTAGTGTATGTAGTCTGAAGATTTTTTCTGCAGTAATGATGTACCTTACACTGTACTTTACACCTTTGATTTCGCAAATGTATTAGGCGGTCAGTGAGTGCGTTAATGACAGAACAACTTTCTGATTGTTCATTTCCTCCATTTTTTATTATCGCCACCCACAACACCCTCATCCCTCCCCTTTACCTGTGTGCATCGCTGGTGTCACATCATTAAAACTGAACCCTCTTTATGGCTGTTTTGCTAAATAATTGGTTCCTCTGCTCCCCCTCACAGTGGCAGGGGGCCAGCATTCGCGCAAGCTGTTTGATGTGTTGGCCAATAATAGTTTCCCCGAGTTACAGTGTTTGGCAAAGATGCTTTGGAGATGTTTCCCACTGCCAACCCAACCCCCCCTCCCCCTAGTAATAACACCAGCTCTGAAACAGCTGCTGTTAGTCTACAGCAGGCCTCACTGTACACAGCTAGAGACAATAAGCATCTCAACCCACACATCAAATTGAGTGGGGTTTCCCCCTCTGTTAGACTAATGAATACAGAAGTGTTTTTGCTGGCTGTATGCTGTGTTGTGAAAACTGCTTTAAAACTGTAGCTTGCCAAGCTATAAGTAAATCACATATAATTTAAAGCTGAAGTATGATTTTTTTTTTTTTTTTTTTTTGTTAAATACTTTCTCCTATCCCCACTGTGGAGATGGCTGTAAGTAAGCCATTTGTAGGATGATTTGCTCAGAGGTGCTTTCAAATCATTGCCCTGTTTGTTTTGTGCATCCATACAAGCCAGACACATTGACTCAACCAATGCACTGTGATATTCAAAACAACAATGTAGTGTTTTGTCACCCCTACATGTTGGAAAACAGAGCTTGTTTTACTAGAGTATATTTTGTAAATGGCCACTGTTATGGTACTGAAATGTAGTTAGGTTAGTAGTGTTACTACATTTATTAGGTTTTCCCTAATATTGATTTACGTTGTGTGTGGATTGTGGTGACACTCAGGGATGCTTCTAAGCTCATAATCTCCATAGTACACTGCGTTTGACCTCTACACAATACTAACCCGTGTGTGCTCACTGTGAGTAAATTTGTCCAAGGTTACACTGACTGTTGAGTGTCACCAAGGGTCATGGTGATATCACAACCAGAAGTGACCTCAGGCTTGTATGCACTTTATAGGCCCTGTCCCAAATGGCACCCTAAACACTCGCGGTCTTCCTACAAGTCCGCCCTTGCATGATGTAACGGTGCTTTGACTGTCGGGAAGATGTCCATGTCCTTCTTTTTTCAGTCGAAAAGAAATTAAGGTTTTTGATGAAAACATTCCAGGATTATTCTCCTCATAGTGTACTTCAATTGGCCCCAAATGGTTGAAGGTCAAAATTACAGTTTCAGTGCAGCATCAAAGGGCTTTAAATGATACCAGATGAGGAATAAGGGTCTTATCTAGCGAAACAATCGGTCATTTTCTAAAAAAAATAAAAAATTATATACGTTTTAACCATAGACGCTCATCTTGAACTAGGTTGTGTCTAGAAGGGATACAGCAACGGCCAGAAGTGAGGCAAAATTTCATAATAAAATAACAGTAAATTAATTTGCTACTTATCAGATTGTATTTTATTAACGACTACACTTACCCCCAACCCTAAACCTACCCTTACAATACTGCAAATAAAGTTATTAAATTAAATAAATAAATATTAAAATGTCCAGTGGCCGTAGCTGTATCCCTTCTAGTCTTTACCCTTGAACTAGTGCTGTGTTCGAAATCGCCCCCTATACCCTCATTCACTATTCCCTACATTACTCCACTAATATAGTCCACTGAAAAAGTGAATGAAAACGAGTGAGTGAATTCGGACACTGAGTGCACCAGAAGGGCTGCTGCTTTTGCATAGTTTGTGCCTGCTGTTTAACATTTTAGCAAACTGGCAGCCCTAGTAGTAAAATGAAAAGATTAATGTTGAACTCTGTCATGGAAACTAGCATGCATAATCTGTAATTAAACAATTTAATAATCAATTTAAAAGGAATTTATACCTGTATAAATTTTATTCTGTAGCCACATTGGATCAGCGGTTTGGAAAATGTATGCGGGCGCCATCTTCAGGCGAGATGCGGGAATTCATTCAAGTTCAACACGCGACTCTCACAGTGCTTTATGGGTATTCTCTAGCCGTTGAGCGTACATCAGTTGTACACTTGTTATTGCGGTGCATTGTGGGATTGAATGAGTGCACTCAATAACGTCCACTATGGTCTCGGACACCACTACAAAGGGCTGTCCCCTCAAATAGTGCCCTATTTAAGGGTATAGCATAGACTGTAAAAAAATATGGACGTAGTGTCCGTGACGTCACCCGTAGATTTCTGAAAAGCGTTTTTGAAGTGAAAATGAGGCCGCTGCCATCTTAGAGGGCGTCACTCCCGGATAACTGAAAATGGGCAAAGAGGCGGGACGTGGTTGGAACTGACCAACTGACGTGGCTGGTTGCTGAAACCACGCCCGCCTAGCTCGACGTGATCATGTTAGCAGGCAAAGGAGCTATCTATCTATCTTAGATACTATCTAAAATATTAGTAAAGATAACAAGTTATATCATTAGAAAGTTCTAAAGGTTTACTGTCAATATACTGTGTCTTTTTTTACGATATAGATGCTCCAGCATCAGTAATTAATTTGTGTCGGGTGTGGAAATAACAACATGAAAAATCAAACTGGACTTCATACCTTTATATAGCAATTGCGAGATGAATCCAAGTGGCACTTGGGTAAAATGTCCATGAGTGTACATTGAAAAACAAAAAAATGAACTTTTTGTCCACAAAGGCATTAAATCCATGAAATATTGATATATTATCCATAGTTTGCATCACATTTCTTCTGAATGATCTGCTCTCTATTATTGTTATTCAAGAAATGATGCAAAATATAATTTTTCAAAATAGTGCAGCAGTTTTAGTTATAATATCCAAGCAGTGCTGTCGGAGTTTAATATTCTCCCATCATTGTCATTGTAGTAAATCTCACAAACAAAACTTTAAGCCAATGCCACGATCCAACAACGTGTGATCTTCCTCATGCGTGCACATCTACATAGACGCACATCTGTCTCGAGTCTCGACCATTAACGCAGCAAGCCATATTATTTTAAAATTGTATAAAATAATTCCGAAAAAAGCACAAACACGGCTGAGATGCCAAATTCAGCGGCTGGAATTAGCTGAGGTGACGGCTCACAGACAGCAACGGCAATCTACCTGTCACTCAAGTGACCACGCCCTTAATTATGCAGAACTTTAAGGCTTAATATAATTTAAACGGATGAGTTATAAAAAAAATTCACCCCCCTCAGAGTTGTCATGAAGCGCAAAATTAGCAGTATAGACCAAAACCACAATTTGATCCAGGCTGTAAACATGTTTTTTTCTGCTGTAAACTTGGCTATTTTAACATGTGGGTCAATGAGATTCTGCTCTCTTTTGCGGCCAGTCGATGAATTGCAGTTTAAGTCACTTCCGTATTGGCTTCACAAGAAACTGGGGGAGGTTGCCGCTTGGGGTATAGGGGGGCGATTTCGGACACAGTCTAGCTCTCTTCTTCTTCTTCTTCTTCTCTATTAGAATTCCGGCAGTATAGACGCTGCTAAGTGTATTACTGCCCTCCACAGGTCAAAGTTTGAACTAACTATTACATACTTGCACTAGCATATTGTTGACAATTTAAGACCCTTATTCCTCGACTGGTATCGTTTAAAGCCCTTTGAAGCTGCATTGAAACTGTAATTTTGACCTGCAACCGTTTGGGGCCAATCGAAGTCCACTATAAGGAGAATAATCCTGGAATGTTTTCATCAAAAACCTTAATTTCCTTTACAACTGAAGAAAGAAGGACATGGAAAATGGATTAATCCTTTAACGGACATCCGCACACGGCAGCCATTGTAAGTCCACAAGACTGAAAGTGCATAGAAGTGTGCCATTTGAGACAGGGCCATTGTTTGATAGTGCTTATGAAGAGATCTAAAAATTATATATATATATATATATATATATATATATATATATATATATATATATATATATTATCCTAGTGATGATTAGAGGAAAACTTGGAGGCTATTACATGCACATAACAATAAACAAAAAAATATACATTTGAAGAAAAAAAAAAAAAAATATATATATATATATATATTACCAGTCTTCAGTGTCATAAATAATTATTACATTATGTATGTATACAGTCAAACCAAAATTTATTCAGACACCTTGAACATTTCATTCATTAATACAGTTTATTCTCTATAGTTTCAAAAAATGGTAATAAAATATGACAAGATCTTAATTATGTCAGATGACACTTAAGCAAAACATGGTCAGGTCAAAGTGTCTGAATAATTTCTGAGTATAATACGTCACAGTTTACTGTATTTTGCTATCCTCACTTACATAAATGAACTATAGTGTCCTGCACCCACTAGTAAAAATATACCAAAAATATCAAAAAGTCTGAATACTTTTTGGTTTGACTGTATAGTATATATTAGTGCTTTAATAAAATCTGAAATAAAACTTCTCTTTAGCTCTTTGATATTTTGTAAATATACCCTTTTGAGACCTTATTTTAAGCACAAAAATAGGCCACATCCTCCTCAAGCAAAACACCATTAAATCCAACTCTGATGTTTGGGGAATTTTAACAAAAAATAGAAACTGACAAAAAGGTAAAACAAAATGAGAAATAAAGTCAATTTATATTATTTGGGTATGAAGCTTTTCTTCTAGAAAGAAGTACTGTTTAAAAAATAGTGAATTAATGTCAGACACTTTTGTACTACCAAAAAAAACCAAAAAAACAAACAAAAAAAAAAAACACACTATACCACAAACTCGACCCCTATGCCATTTGTGTAGCTTTTTTTCTCTTCCCTAAAATTTGAAATAAAATGATCTCAGAAACCTGACTGTTTTGTTTTTGGGGGGTTAACCCCTGGGGGCAGTTATTTTGAGCTTACGCACACTAAAGCCTGAGGAGAGAGGTAAAGCTGGTGCCGTGTGCAACCACTCCAGACAGATTGGAGTAATTTCCATTGACAAAGCTGTCAGAGGAGCTACAACCTCCTGAGCCGAGATGGATGCTGAGCTGGGGGGGAGTGTCAGCCTCCCATGATGCACTCTGCTCCTTCGCATCATCACCTCACTTCATAAATGACCAAAGAAAAGAAAGAAAGAGGAAAAGTCTGAACTTTACACAGAGAGCATGTATGTACTTTCATTTACAGTCAACATTAAATGAAAACGAACCCTATTTACATTTCTAATACATTCATAGTTGCATTGTGAATGATTATTTGTCTTTGTGACCTTTTCAAAATCTTGCTCCTCTTCTGAAACGACTTTTCTTTTCGGATGATATCAAGTCCTTTGATTTTTCAACCCCTCTCCACCAACCACCTGTTGTGCTCATGTGATGTTGCTTATAGAGGAATAATTTTGTGGTGACGGGTCAGTTTTAAAGAGTCGGATGCATAGCAACCGCATTGCCAACAGGAAAACGCACTGTATTTGTTGCTTTGTTCTCAGTATTGATGAAGCAAACAATGAAATCTATATACCCTTACACCGTTACTGTAAAATGCAACGTGAGACACTGACTATATACATTTTTTATGCCCCTGCCTTGAGGGTCTAGGGTGAAACGATGAACAGATGCAGGTGGAGGGGGTGGTGGGGTGAAGGGGTAGATAAAGAACGATGAGAGAGGGAGAGAGAGAGAGAGAGAGAGAGGAAGGATGTAAGGAAGAAAAAGGGAAATGTTGCTGAAGCAGCATGCCGTGTGCTGCAGGTGTGGGATTGTGGCGCGTGTTCCCCTGGGCTCTGAGCTCCAGGCCTGTCACCTCTGTTCACTCTCCTCAAATCAAAACCACCCTCGGCCCTGCGACCCACTCACTGCATGTCACCTGTCCAGAGGGGAATGCAAGGTGACTTTGTCTCCATGATTTCGAAATGACAGCTGGAGTTCTTATTTTGAGACACTTGCCGGATCTTCATTCTTTTGTGGATGCCCCCGCTACAGGCCTGTCTGTGCCCCGTTGGTTGAAGGGAGCAGGCTGAGCTTCTCTCAGTAATAATGCATAACCAGCCCCTCTGTCAGACCCTGTGTTGGGAATGACATCCGTTATGTTTCTAGTTGTCTGAAGGGAAGTGACAGCTGTATTTGTTGCCTGAATGGTGGTCGCACATTTAACGTAAAATATGATTCTCTGTTATAAAGATTTTTCCAGTCAGCATTAAACTGGCATTTTACTTCCACGACGTGATCTAATTCTGAATTTTAAAAAAAAACTTTATACAATATTTCATGTTGAAAAACATTATTAATCATCAGGTGTTGATTTGGCTGTTAACGGAAAAAGGATTGGTGATGTTAAGGAAAGGAAAGTCTTTTCAGAGGTGGAGCAATTTATTACATTTTGATGAAAGATTAAACAGAAAAAATTGAGCATCTGAATGTAAATGTTTCCCCAGTATTTAGTATGCCAAAAGCAGTGTATTAAATGTCTAGTATATCCGTATATTCAGTTTTCATGAAACTGTAAGCTGACTGCTTCTGCCAAGATTCTGAAGTGCACATCCGATGGACACTCCAATGAGGCGGCGTCACATGACATTGCCAGCATGGCAGATTGTAGTACCTGAAGATTGTATTCATATTACACACCAGCATACTTAAAGTACACTACAGATTAAAAGTTTGGGGTCAGTAAGTTTTAAAATAAATAAATAAAGAAATACATAATACTTTTATTCAGGAGGGATACATTAAATTGGTCACAAGTGAGATTAAAGACCTTTATAGTGTTACAAAAGATTTCTATATGCTGTTATTTTGAACTTATCATTTATCAAAGAGTCCTGAAAAAAAAAAAAAGTTTTCAGTTTTCACAAAAATATTATCAATGTTGGAAACAGTTGTGCTGCTTAATAAATGTCATGTCTAGTTGTGGTTTTGTTTCATGTGTTATTTTGTGGTTTCACAGTTATGTTATTCTTGCCATGTGCTCCCCTTTGTCATGTGATTCCTCTGTCCTCCTGTGATTATAAAATTAGTTAACGTGGCTACAGTGGTTGAACTTTAATGTTGTAAAGCAATGAGAATACTCTTTGTGCGCAAAAACAAAACAAAAATAACGACTTTATTCAACAATTTGAACCGTTGTCATACATTGTGAACTCAGTGCAGGCTTCCTTGTTTACATCTGAATGCCGACTCATTATTGGCCGGATCCTATGTCAGCATCACATGCATGCGTCGTGCTGCTCACGTGTTCAGCTTCGGACAATAATGAGTTGATGTTCGGAAGTAAACAAGGAAGCCTGCACTGAGTTCACTACGTATGACAACGGTTCAAATTGTTGGATAAAGTCGCTATTTTTGTTTGTTTTTGCGCACAAAAAGTATTCTCGTCGCTTTATAACATTAAGGTTGAACCACTGTAGCCACTTTGACTATTTTAACCATTTTTTCTACTACCTTTCTGGACGTCAAAAGGTGAAATAATGTTGCTGCCTATGTGTGGATCAGATACCCTCGGATTTTATCAAAAATATCTTAATTTGTGTTCCGAAGATGAACAAATGTCTTACGGGTGTGGAACGACATGAGGGTGAGCACTTAATGACAGAAATTTCATTTTTGGGTGAACTAACCCTTTAATCATGTTCACAGGTGTGTCTTGCCTAGTCATTATTCTCTGTGTATATATTGACCTCATGTTTCTCAGTTTCTTGTGTAGTATTAATGTTGTAACCTACTGTTGGTGAGTTTGCTGTGGTCATGTTTTGTTCATTTAGTCAAGTCATTGTTTTGTTTACATTGAATTATGTTCTTTACATAAACTGCACATGGGTTCTCAACTACAACTCTCCTCAGTGGACTGATGTCACAATAAAAAAAAATATTATTCTTGGATCATGTGACACTGAAGACTGGAGTAATGATGCTGAAAATTCAGCTTTGCCATCACAGGAAAGAGTTATATTTTAAAATATATTAAAATAGAAAAGAGTTCATTTAAACTGTAATAATATTTTACAGTATTACTGTATTTTTAATCAAATAAATGCAGTCTTGTTGAACGTTCTTGTTGCAATTCTTGCAAAAACATAAAAATCTTACAGACTCCAATCTTTTGAATGGAAGTGTACTTCATTTACAGGCAAGAAGTATGTTCATCATAGAAAGCAGAATGACAGTATGCAAATTGGACATATCTTGAATTCTTTTTTCTCTCTGTAGAATAGTGTGCACTGATGGGTCATGCACAGTAAGACCAGAAACATTTAGGCGGTTAGATTTGGCTTGAAAGAGTGTTTGCAATTTGAACTTTTTTTTTTTTAATGACACTGACTTTTTATACAGACTAGATGAAAACACTATAGGCCTTTTGACTATTTTGCAGATAGAAATCTTGATATTACCTTGCTCCACAGGAGGGTTTTCAGCCAGGCTGAGCTACTTAAACTAAAAACTAATGAATCTGAACAGTCTGAGATGCACAGAAAGAAATATATAAATAACAGTCAGTGGAGAGAAAGAGAGTAAGGAAGAAGAAAGATGTTTGTGTTTTGCTCCCCTGGGGCTTTCATGCGATGCCGCGCTTTGGCGGCATACTGAGATAAAATGAGAGTAACGAGATATCAAACTAAGCCGTCCACCTGTCTGTTCCTCGGTGCCTTTATCCTCAGCCAACCCACCCAGTTGCATGGCTCCTTCTTAGGACGGTTATCAATTTGAAACCCTGCAGTATTTCCACAGCAACACGACATGGGCCGCACTGACCAACGCTCTTGGCATTTCACGTCCCCATCAAATATATTTTGACACCAGCTCCTCGGCTCTGTTTTTTTGAAACGTTTCCCCCGCATGTCAGCTTGAACGTGTAGGTGGTGTGAGAGAGATCTGTCTGCGAGTCTCACATTGACTCATATTGACATCTGCCACAGTGTTAAAGTCGAGGCTTCGTAGGCTAGCGGGAGTGCTAGCCTGCTAGGCTAGGCTAGGTTACCTCTTTTCGAATGTTTACAGCAACCCTGAACAATGACAAGGGATGGTAAACTGTGAATGAATAATCTCATTCATAGCTTAAGACGGACAGGGCCATGAGACTGCGGTCATGTCCGTGCATAATTTCTCACCTACATAGGGAACGACGTGACTTAGCACCCCGCGCACATCTGAGGGGGTGTTTGCATTGTTGATCCTGTCAGGTCCCGCAAATGCTTCCTGTTTACTGACTGACATTTCCGACAAAACAGTAGAAAGGCTGGGATTAAACCCGGTCTACTCCAGGGAAAAGAAAGGCAGGAGATGAGCAACCCTCATTTACATAATACAATCAAGATAACACTCAACACACACTTTCAGCCCCTTTGACCCTTGAATAAAACATTACAATGTTTGTAGATTCTCTATTGAGATGGTCATGTGAAAATATGTGCACAGGAGCATAGAATTGTTATTGACTTTGACTTGGTTACAGTGTTATTTCAGTGTCGCTGAGATGATTTATTGGCATCTATCACTGTAAAAATTGATATGAACAGTAAGTTATGACAACATGTTTTTATATTTACTTTAACTCATCAAAATAAGTTAAGTAATTTTCAACTATTTTTTATAAGGTATACAAGATTTGAATACTTTAAGTCAGTTTAATGTAATTTAAGTTGATTGTACTTAAAAAATTTAAAGCAAAACATTTTTTTTTTTTCACAGTTGTGAAGAACCTTTAATATCCATGGAACATTTTAATCCCCAAAATTATTTTTTTTATATAGTGGAAAAAGTTTCTTTAGATTATATGTATATATATTTTCTGTTTTCATTTAAATGTTATATTTTTTAAAGGTTTTAGTCAACTATAATGACTCTGCTTGGTTTTATTTGAATATTAGTACCAGTGAGATAAATCTAAAAATATAGAGAAGGCACTAGAAATGAAATGATATCATATCTTTGTGTTTTTGTCCCTCTCCAAGCTCTCCAGCAAATGAATTCTGCTTCTGTGAAGACGGGTCATGTTTTGACAAAACACTGCTGCGGTATGCAGCCGTCTTCGTGTCATTCCCGATTCACGGTGAGAGATTTGCCCAGATTGCCCACCAGCTGGGAAGAAATAGCATGGCATTATGTGTTTCTTCAGTGCCTCATATTGCTTCAGTGCTTCGAGTTGAGTTTTGTCGCAATCAAAGCAATCTGTGACACTTCCTACTGCTTCTTCAAGGAGGCCTCTATTAGATCATCTACATTATGATGTTCGAACCTGGAACAAACAGGAAGAGTAACGGTGGGGGGAAATCTTGTTGTTCATTCGGTTTGTTTTGCTTGTGATTTCTGGCCTGTGGCACTTTTGTAGTTGATTCGACGCTTGTTTAAACATGTTTGTCAGTTATTCTAAAACTGCAAATGAAGCCACCCTGGTTTGATTCAAGTGTTAATTGGCTCTAGACACAGATTGGCTGCTGCTTGTTGCATCTCACGAAAGCGTCATCATTACACAAATGCTCTCCCGGAGGGGTGCTCGAAAAGCGCATTGCACTTTGAATGCAGGTTTTAAAATGAAACACAAGGGTAAGCAAATTCCTCGCTATGAAAGCAGGCTTGCTATTTCCTTAATCACACCAGGCAACTCATTTTTGATACGGGTGGCAATCTATTTGTAGCATGTGTTTTGTAGACTGTCAGGTAAGATTTCTTTCCCCGCTCTCCGAAAATAGCATGCTTTTGACTGTGAGCCCTTTGTAGATTAAGCAAAATTCAGTTTGCTTGCTCAACGATGCGGGGGGAAGATGGATTTTTGCATTATTTCATTTTCTATCATCATCCTAGCCACCTCAAATCCAACAAATGGGAGCCAAGCAGCTGAGGCTCATATGTCCGATTCCACCGCCACCAATTCTCAAGCCAGTTCCAATATGACTGAGCCATCAGTGCGTGACAAACATCCGAGGAAATGGGTTATTAGTTGTGCATGGCTTACAGAGTTTATAAATACTAAGTGTTATTGTAAAGATAAACTGGCCTGCCTGAAGAGATGGAGGATGCGGAATCCGACTGTAAAATCATTGTATGATATTGAATGTGAAGTACGTTGATTATTCTGTTATTGCGCTACAAGTACCTCTATTAAAGTGCCATTTGGACAATTGAATGGCCGTATTGGGTGTGAGGTGAAAAAAAAAAAAGCAATTTTGTAGTCTTTTCTCTGCAACAGTCATTTTCCATCTGATAAATAGAAAGTATTGTGGAGAAAGTGGTCCCCTGAATGGCCTTCTGTGATTAAACTGTGTTTCAGACATTTTTGTGCTCCAACTCCATAATGTATTAGTGAAGAATTTCCCTGATTTTCCTTTAGAGGGAGCAGTTTTGCTGACTTGTGGCCTTCGGTTCTTCTGGTCAGGAGAAATGTCATTTTTCTTTAATGTTTTCAGTCGGTACCTACTGTACACTAAAGCTACTTAAGAAGTTAAATTCTTTGTAAATATACTATAGGAAGTTTTTTTTTAATAATTTATTTAATCTGATCTGTGGAAACCTCTGACTTTGTGGAACACTAAGGAAGAAATTGTTACTTTTCTTATAAACTCTGATGAATATGTCTGGTTTTCAGTGAGTAAATGTCGATCTGCTCCTTCTACAAACTGTAGTTTCAGAAGATTTATAATAGTATACTTTATTATAGTGCATGAGATATTTATGCACTATAATAAAGTGCATGCACTTAAGATATTTACTTCTGTACCACCATTTTGGAGTAAATGATGACAGAATTTTCATTTTTGGTTGACATTTAGCTTTTAAAGTACAGTAGTTTGTAGTTTAGTGAGCTAATGTTTTATGGTGTACTCGCACTAGGCGCTCTAGGGACAATCGTGCTCAGGTTCGGTTTAAGGCAACTGTGCCTAGTGTGCGTACACCCTTAAAGTAGTTTCCCCGACACAGGTATAACAAAACAATAAAACGCAGGTGTCAGTACTATCAGTCAATGTCTCTTTTTTGCTAGTTACAGATATGTTCTTTGAGCATTTGTGAGGGACACTTCTTTTCTCTCCAAGGCCACCGTCTCCTTCCTCCTTCCTCTCTTTGCGGTGAGTCACGAGTGCCTGGCAGTCATACGGAAACATCCCACAACAGGCTGCATGGTAATTACACAATGGAAACTAATCAGCTGGAACATTGCTCCTTAATTAGCTGACCAAAATGATTGGAGAATGCGCCCAAGGGGTCATGTTCTGAAGAAGTCCCACAGCTCTTGGTTTGAGTCCTTCCAGACGTGGCTCTTTTGCTTCTGTGGTCTTAAAACCATGTGCGCTGCCGGACCGGATGAGGCATGAAGGACCAGCCGAGGAAAGTTCCATCGGATCTGTGGCAATCCCATTAGGGAGATTGAGATATTTTAAGGTTGGCTGCCGGTATGGCCGGGTGAGCACTTGGTCTTTCCTTTCCGAATGCAAATGGAGATGAGGAGGTCAGCTAATCCATTCTAATCAACTTTGCTGCAGCACTTTAGGAATTCATTAGTAAACAACTGGAGGGAAAAAGGCATCTCAACAATGGCAAAACAGCCTTGATTACCATTCACAGGGATTTGCTTTGGACACTCGTGTTAGGTGTGAGATAAAGTGGTTGATTAACAAATAGCCAAAGGGACTCCTCTATTTTAAAACATCTGTTCAGCGAAGAAAACAAGATTTGTTGATTTCAGACCTATTAATAAAAAACTTGACATGTTCACTGGTTTCATCATAATTTTTTTCTTTGGTAAAATATTTGTGTAACTTTTATCAGTTTAAATTTAATTTCAAAATGAAATCATTTTAAATATATATTTTTAATAATAAAACTTTCCAAAATATGTTAATATATTTGGATCATGTGAATTTATGGCTATATTTTCAGAACATTCATATCATGTTCTTGCAGATCTTGTCATTTAGGTTCACACTAAATCTATCTGCACCATGAATTAAAATGATTCTAGTCATCGAAATAACACACTTGGGATTTGTGCCATCTTACAAATGCCAATAAACCCTGTGATTATTATTAATGATTTTTTCTACCACATTGATTCTTAGCCATCTTGTTATTCCATATTAGGTCGGAGACAAGCCTTGTTATATGTGACCCTGGAGAGCATGCAAACTTTTCAAAGTTAAAGTCACAAGGCTTAGAAAATTGAATAGGATTACCTGGCTGCCACATGTTGACAGCTCATTGGGCTTAGGTTAACGCGGCAGTTTCAGGAGAGAACATGCTGCACGCTCATGTCACTGTTTTGACTCTGACCATGACGATTTGAAAGCTGTGCAATTGCACTCTCAAAACATGACCTTGTACCACAGAACTTGTGCACTATGTGCAGATAACAGCAGAAACAGTAAATTATTGTACTTTATTAAACTACACTGTGTATCAAGCAGAATCATTTTTATTAAACACCTTCGGGATGGTGCATGGCTCACTCTGAATATTAAATACAGCCTTCCAGGTGAAGCGCTCAGATATATTTTGTTAGGAGTGGATTTGCACTGACTAGAATAAATGTAGATTTATTTATTTCAGAGTTTGAACTACCTAGCGCAATGCTCTGTTGCAGAAGCATTAAATAGTTTGCAGTGTTGATTGTAAGAAAGGAATGGCCTTGCAGATGTACAATCGTGGTATATATCAAAGTACTTCAGTGAAAACCATGGTATTACCACTTCACTTCACGTTACCACTTCAAATGGGTTCTTCTAGGAATCCAAAATGATTCTTGATGAAAAGTTCTTAAAATAACTTTTATTCTCTTACTGCAAAAAAATTTCATTAATCTGAAGAACCTTTGTCCACTATAAAGAACCTTTTGTGGAATGGAAAGGTTCCATGGATGTTAAAGGTTCTTCATGGAACCACCAATGCCAATAAAGAACCTTTGTTTTTAAGAGTGCATGCTGCCGTGATATAGTAAAACCATGGTACTTTGTAGACTGTGGTGCTGAAGAATTAGCATGGCATTTACATTGCACTCCATGGTACCATGGAAAAAAAAACATACTTTTTTTTTGTAAGTACGATGTGGCAGCATTGAAACAGGTGAGATTAGTGTCAAACTAACACATGATATCTTGTGACAAACATATGAAGCTGTAATCTGTCCCTGTTGAGTCTCTGAAGGTTAGCTGTCATCTAGAATGGTGTGAGTCCAGGAGAGTAGGACTGCATGATGTTCAATCCACCTCGGAGGACAACATCTCAGAAGCTCCTTCCTGCCGCCCCGTCATTTCACCGGTGGATCGGATGCCAGTTTGATATTTCAGGTTCTGTTTCGTGACATTTGGCTGACTGAGTGGAGATGGCGGGGACAGGTAGTGGCAGGTGAGGCTGAGGGAGAAAAAGACCTGTCATCTCTCCGGTTATCACAGCAGTGTGCAGTTTTCCAAATGCCCTCTTTTCAAACAGCAAAGTATGTATTAACTGTAATGGTGTGACATGGCAGTTTGGAGCTGCAGGAGAGCTACTTTCCAGTGCTGCAGGCTCCCCGGCTCTCTTGTTTCCAGTAAGATCTCAAACAGGCGACTTGAAAGACAAATGGACTCTGACATTTAACATGAGAAACATAGAATGGTGTCAGAATTTCATCCCCCAGGTGGCTGATGGGGAGCTGCATTGGACCAGAATTTATAACTGCGCTTGGACATGTTAGACAAATTTTTGTTTTTCAACTGAAAACGTCTCAAATTTCTTTCATTTTAAGTGGCTATTTTCCCACCCTTCCTATGACTAAAACATACTATTAAAGGGTTAGTTCACCTAAAAATGAAAATTCTGTCATTAATTACTCACCCTCATGTCATTCCACACCCATTAAGACCTTCCTTCATCTTCGGAACACAAATTAAGATATTTTTGATAAAATCCGATAGCTCAGTGAGGCCTGCATCGCCAGCAATAACACTTCCTTTTTCAATGCACAGAAAGCTACTAAAAACATATTTAATACAGTTCATGTGACTACAGTGGTTTAAAGAATTTAAAGAAAATAACAAAAATAACAAAATAGCGATTTTATTCCACAATATCTGGTGATGGGCAATTTCAAAACGATGCTTCATGAAGCTTCGAAGCTCTACAAATCTTTTGTTTCGAATGAATGGTTCGGAGTGCCAAAATCACATGATTTTAGTAAACAAGGGTTCATTACGTCATGTGTTTTCGAAGTTCAATAGTTCACGTGACTTTGGCAGTTTGATATGCACTCCGAACCACTGATTCGAAACAAAAGATTCGTAATGCTTTGAAGCTTCATGAAGCAGTGTTTTGAAATCGCCCATCACGACATTGTTGAATAAAGTCGCTATTTTATTATTTTTGGCACACAAAAAGTATTCTTGTCACTTTACAATATTAAGGTTGAACCACTGTAGTCACATGAACTGTTTTAAATATGTTTTTAGTAGCTTTCTGGGCATTGAAAAAGGGTTTTATAGGGTTTTAGTGTTATTGCTGGCAATGCAGGCCTCACTGAGCCATCAGATTTTATCAAAAATATCTTAATTTGTGTTCCGAAGATGGGTGTGGAACAAAATGAGGGTGAGTTATAAATGATATAATTTTCATTTTTGGGTGAACTAACCCTTTAAGTAAATTACCTCTGTCATGGCTAGTCTCTATGTATAGGCTAAATGTAAATCATATATTTGTCATAAATTTGCCTGTGCATCAATGTGATATTACAATAATTTTAATTGGCTTTTTATCTGGTCATTCTTTCTTTAGACAAAGATGTTTTAGTAGTGCTTTTGAATTAAAATTTAGTTTATTCGAGTCTGTTTCAAAGAATCAGTTCTTTTTTCAAAACTCTGATTCAATGATTCATTGATAACCTTGATTATTTTAACTACATTTTACGGGGTGTATTGGGATATTGGTAGCTTTTGAACAAAATTAGAGTTTTCTTTTTCCCCCTATTTGTAGCTACATGATAATTTCAACTATTTTGACATTTATATTACTTCATTTTGTAATGCTCAACTAAAATTAAATTCATTTTTTTGTAAAACAAACAAACAAAAAAAATAATAACACTGTTAAATGTTATCTTTATCCAATCTCAAAATGCTCATTTTTTCATTAATTTTGTTATATGATAATGTAGGGAAGCCCAAATTCACTTTTAAAATGATTATATCATTGTCAGACAGATTTTTAATATGAGTCTGTCTCTAGTATTGTTTTTGCGATTTTGAATCTTATAGTTTAATTGCTGTGTCACTCAGCCTTGGTAGACCATAACAATGTAGATCACAGAATGACCCAATTTTGCTGTTTATTCTGGACGTACTGGAAAGGGAGCTTTTTGTTTGTGTACAGGTAAGTCTATGTTTATCTCTTTTATCTCAAAGTAGCACTGAAAATCCTGTTTTCCATGTTGTATCCGCTGATGCAAATTTTGAATTGTGCATGGCAGGAGCTGACACACTCATAATATGATTATTGTGACAGGTCATACCCAAAGTTAAATCATTGTTGACTTCAGCTTGAGACCTTTGAAATGTTGTGGGTGGTACCGCAGTCATGTCGCCACTGAACATATGGTACTATTTGATCCGTCTGTGGCAAATAACCTCCTGAAAGTCTTCCTAGTGGCCGCACAATATTTGGCCTCTATATAGCTGCCATGAGTCATGATTTATTGATTCATTTTTGCCATGAGTTATGGGACCTTGTGCAGTGGCACTGAAAATGAACAGTGTAGTATTAGATTTCCTAGATGGAACCTGAATATTCATCAGATGCCTTATAATTCATAACAGTCAGCGTTCAGCTCTTTAACCCTGTAAATTTGCCCTGTTGTGACACTCTTGCTTCAGGATGATGGCATGAGCTGTTGCATTAATTTTATCAATATTTAAAACACATATGATGTAGAAAAAACAGAGCAGAAACACTAGAAGGAGATGACAGGAAAAAATAACATTACTCGCTTTAATTTTCACACTGACGGCAGGCTGTTTTACGCTGCAGCCGTCAGCGCACGCAGAAGCAAGAATGCGTGAAGAGTGCAAACTGTCATTTTTGTCCTGATGAAAAAGAATTTCAAACTCCACTCAGCATATAAATTGTCTGGGCTCTCGCGTGATGCTCGTGGAGGTTGTGGAGAAGGAAATAAGTAAAATTGAGAGCAAAAGGGAAATCTTGCCTGTCTGCCTGCTTCCTGTAGTCATTTGCCAACGATTACCATCCAAGAATAGCAGCTGCCATTAGCATCCACGTCATTTCCATTGCTCGTAATCTTTTTGAAAGCCTGTCCCATTCCACATAATGCATGAATTCCTATTTTATCAACAGCCATACATATTCTATGAAATCTTTAAGTGGTTTTATGAAGATGACAAATGAAATTTCACATGATATCAGAGTCCATTCTGCTTTGCCGTTGACATCCGATGACCTTTTGTGCCATGTGTGCTAAAAGACTCTAGAGACAAGATTGTGCGCCGTCAGTAAACAGTAGAAGACATCCTGGATGATATACACGCATACCGTGTGTAAATATTTCAGAGCTCTAACATTTTATCAGCGGCTCATTCTGAGATCCCGGAGGTGAACGTGTTCCCGCAATGTTTCCGCATCGGTGCTCTGTGGCAGCGAAAGCGGGTGACCTGAGCGTGTCGCCGCCTGACACGGGATGCAGATCGGCCCAGGCAGATGTACAGTGTCAGAACCGGCATAGAGCCGAGGTCAAGAGCACCTCACACTACTGACCCATCTGCCTGAAACACAGGCCCCCGAGATCCACCTGTCCAGATTGATTTCTGCAGTGCAAAGGATCTTCTAGGCCTTGACAGGGCATCAGAAACCAAACAGAAACTGGCTACGTAAGCAGTTTTGAACGCTGGAAGATTCTTCATGTGTATTCAGACTCTATTAGAATATGTTTGTCCTTCTGAAACTGACCTCATTTTTAAGCTTTAATTAAATGTTGCAGACAAAAATCGGCCCTAATGACTTGACTGCCTGAGAATTACATTGCAGGAGTGTGTCTGTGAGAGAGAAATGAGGCTGTGATGCGCAACACACACACATGATACTGTAATCTCCACCTTATATTAACCCACACATCTGTAATTGCATTTCAGATGAGTTAAGTCTTCTCGTATTGCTTTGTGAGTCACTTCCATTGCAAGGAAACGAACGCAGGGACCTTAGTGTGAACAGTCAGCGAGATGTTACGCAATGAGATTTTTATTCTGTTAATTTAATAACTAATGTAAACAAGAAGTAGTATTTAAATCGCTAGAGAGCAACTCAAATTTGCTCAATTTCCTTATGCACACCAACAAATGCGCTCCTTCTTCTCACCTGGGGACGGAATAGGCATCTGTGTACTTTTCCCCCTGAAACGCATCCTCCATCGCATTTAATTTATCAGCTAGAGCAGCGTTTCTTTGAACATTCAAAACAGGCAGTACAAGGGCAGCAGCCTGATCAATTACTCCATCCTCTTCGCCTCCTGCCTTGCTTTGTCGTCTCTGGAGTCTGGCAAACAGCGTTCTCATGTGCTAATATTTACAGCGGAATTTCCAATATCACGCTTTCCTGCTTCATTCCCTTTCCTGTGTCGAAATTGCTTCCCTGTAGAACAAAACAATTATTTATGGTAAAATGCACTAGTGCATATTTTATTGTGGCATTGCATAATTGTTTCTTTCCATTCGCTTCTGGTAGGATCTTTGTACCTGTGCTGTTTTTCCCTTGCGCATTATTTATTTAGCTGTCATTGTGCAACGTTTGCTTTGATGGACTGTAAAACGGCGATCAACGGCCGTTGTACACCAGACACTTTGCTACCGCTAGAGTTTTATATGCAAAACTCAGTTCATTTTAGTGTCGTCCTACGTAGACACAGTCTTGGTGACGTGGCTTTTCCGTATTGTCTCTCTCTGGCCTACATAATAGCCGGTCCTCTGTTCAGAAGAATCCTGAGGGGCAGGTTTAATAACCCAGATAGATAGTGCTGTTAGATTTCTATCTGCAGGCACTCTGTCTCTGCCTGCGAACGACCAGGTGCCTCACTCTAAGCATTCACAACGCTTCCCCTCACCATGTAAATAACATTTTTCACCAGAGAAACAGGTATTGAGAGAGAGAAGAAAATGGGTGTTTGTGTGAGAGAAAGAGGGGGGAAAGGAAGCCAGGTGAGAAGTATCACACTGCTGGTTCTATTTCTGATGTTGAAAATGAACAATGTTTTTGTTTTGTGTCAATCTTTGATTGTGCAAATGAGAGAAATTGTGGATTGAGAGAGTTCACACCAATGTGTATTGATAATGAAGCTGTAGCGCTTTGTACTTTTTCCTCTAGGCAAGGAGAAATGAGGTGAAGGTAAAACAGCTAGTATACCTAACTATATTTCAGGGTGTCTGCTATCAAATGAAATTAGAAATATGACTTTTCAGAAAACTAGCCCACACATTAGGGGTAAGCTGTGTCATGTCAAGGGGTGAGTTGAATAATTGGGGAATACGATTTATATTTCAAATGGACATAAATGAGAGAGAGAAAAAGTATTTACTAATGCACTACTCAATTTTTAAGTCTAATTTTGCTGAATATGAACATTTTCAGTAACCATTCAGAAGAATGTTTCATATTCAGAATATTTTAATGTAGTGAAACAATTTTCAGCATTTTGTAATAGTATCTGTAATAGTGTTTCATTCGGATGCAAAGCTCACTATCTAACTGTACTATAATTATTATTTGCGCCACTGGCACAGCTTACCCTTAAGTATGTTACACTTTATTTATATAGATATGAAGACTTCAGATGCAAAAGCCTCTAAGTGCCGTCTGAAATTTTCTTCTAAAATGAGCATTTTTATCAAGCTCGTATGTTTAGGTTCAGTAATTTCACTTTAATGGCAATTAATAGGTCCTTTTCATTGCCATTAAAGTGAAATAACTGAACATAAACATACAAGCTTGATAAAAATGCTCATTTTAGAAGAAAATTTCAGATGGCACTTTTTTGACTTTTGCATCTAAAGTCTTCATATGCATACTATATATTTTCCTAGATTTATATTCCCTACTTTGACATTAGCTGTAATTTGAAGTAAGGTGAATTCAAGGTGAAATCAAGCTGTTTTTTGTCTTCCTAGCTGTCATTATTCAATTTAACCATCATTCAGCAGGTCTTGTCATTTTCCCCTGGGCTTCACTTGTCCCGTTTCCAGTGTAACCCGGAGTGAATTTTGCATTTGAATATTAATAAGGTTTGTCAATGTTAAGCAGTCGAGTGGATGCAGACAAAGTTGAGAACTTATTCACCAGGGTTTCACCCCTGAGGAACTGGGAAATATGAATTATTACACCCATTTAATCTACTAATGCAGCCTCAATAAAAATCACATTACTGTAATTTAAATCCAGCTCATTAAACTTTTCCACAGACTCTGAGAGATTATTAAAACAACTGTCAGAAAAAAAGCTATATTGAGAACCTTCTAATAAAGTTTGCGGGTAAATGATAAAAAGAGCAGGTTGCAGGATTTTTGGTAATTAAAACAGTGTTTCAAAGGCTCTGTGAGTTTTGGCAGGTGACGCATGCTGACCTGATTAACCTACAAATTGATATTAAATCTCAAGATGTCTTTCTTGGCACTCCGTTAATACAATCTGAAGCCTAATTAAGCAGTTAATACACCAAATTAGATGTAGTGCCTGTGTAGCATGGATATAATGAGGATAGCGGCTGAAATCTTGATAGTTTCAGTAGTCTTGCTGGACTTTGGAGTGCTAGTCTTTGCCACTTTGCAGCATAATGGAATTCAGGCTTGTCAAATAAATTTTTGTTGATGATAAAAGCTTGAGTAGTGTGCAATATTTATAAACTTTTAATTTGAATTGGACTTTTATCCAACACACTTAAGAATGAATTGGGTGTGTGAGGCACTATATTTTCTATATCTCACCATTTGACTTTATATCTCACAATGTGACTTTATATTCCACAGTGGTATTTTATGTCTCACAATTTGCCTTTATATCTCACAATTTGCCTTTATGTCTCACAAGGTGACTTCATATCTCACGTTTTGACCTAATATCTCGCAATTTGCCTTTATACAGTCAAACCAAAATTTATTTAGACACCTTGAACATTTCATTCATTAATACAGTTTATTCACTATAGCTTAAAAAATGGTAATAAAATATGACAAGATCTCAGAGTTAAACTGTGTCAGAAAAAATTAATCTTAATTATGTCAGATAACACTTAAGTAAAACATGGTCAGGTCAAAGTGTCTGAATAATTTTTGGTTCCAAATTTGTATCAATTTTATGTATGAAGAATTTTTGGCTATAATATGTCACAATTTACTTTATATTGCTATCCTCACTTACATAAATGAACTATAGTGTCCTGCACCCACTAGTAAAAATTTATCAAAAATGCATGAATAGTTTTTGGTTTGACTGTATCTCTCAATTTGCCTTTATATCTCACAATGTGACTTCATATCTCACGTTTTGACTTATCTCACAATTTGACTTCATATCTCAAAGTTCAAATTTATTTCAAGTTTTGACTTATCCTTCAATTTGACTTCATATCTCACAAACTTTGTGACTTAATATCCTGCAATTTGACTTTATATTTCACAATTTGCCTTTATATCTCACAATGCGACTTCATATCTCACATTTTGACTTGATATCCTGCAGTTTGACTTTATATTTCACAATTTGCTTTTATATCTCACAATGTGACTTAATATCTCACATTTTGACTTAATATCTTGAAATTTGACTTCATATCTCAAAGTTCAAATTTGTTTCACGTTTTGACTTAATATCCTGCAGTTTGACTTTATATCACGCGGTCACTTAATATTTCATAATTTAACTTAATATCTTACAATGTGACTTTGTGTCTTAAATTTGAGTTTATATCTCATGTGACTGTCACAATATTTGACTTGATATCTCACAATGTGACTTTGTATCTCACATTTTGACTTATTTCGCAATTTGACTCACAGTTTGACTTAAATTTAAACTTAATCTCACAATTAACCATTTCAGTTTTCACTCATCATACATAACCACAGTGGAATAAACAGGAGTGCTCAAGTACATTGTTTAAGTATCTCAAACAAAGCACTAAAGATTTTGTGCCACAAACCTTGCTTTGCCAAATCCTGTTTGACTCTTTCTTTCCTATAGGAGCAATTATGGTAGTCTTAATTATAGCAGACTGATTAAAAATCTGTGAACCCTAACTCCTGGAAATTGTGTACAGCCAGCCAATCAGATTAGAGCTTGAGAAAATGGTCTGGCGGGCTATTTGAAATCTTAGCCTAAGGTATTGAATATTATGAGACAGACAGTATGAATCATTTCTCTAGCTTGTTAATGTTTGTCATCTGAAGACTGTTAGCAGTTTAAGCGACGTCTCTGGGCTGTTCACACCATGCTGTGACAGATGAATCCACAGTAGAAATAGGACATTGTCCTCCAGTGTCATTTATTAGTGAGGTTCTACAGGCCATGACCGAGGGATAGGGGCTGACTCAGATGCTGTAGATCAGTCACACGGGGCAGTCGCAGTCATTCAGCCTGACCAGCGCTGCTCCTGGACACAAGATCTTATCTGTCTGGAAAGAGACTTAGATATATCAAGTGCTTTCTAACACACCAGATGATTCCCTATAGCCTTAGATATAAATGCTAGATCTGTTAGCAGAGCACTGTAGCGAACAAACACTGCAATATTTCATTTTTAAGAATAAACAAACAGATGAAGAAAATATGTTTTTTAGGATCAGTTTGCCACAATGGGTTTCTTTGTTACGTATAAAGCCTGTCACAGGATCAAGGGAATGCATCCTCTCTTTGTTGAAGGGTTTAGAGTTCAAGCGAATACGCTGTGGGCTGCTCCACAATGCATGAATGATTTGAATTCAGCTTATCTACCCATATCTGTCCCAACTGTCTGATTGAGTGAAATAGGGTGAATCATTCTGTCACCTACAAGGGGATTGTGCTAATGCATCCACCTGTCCATCTTGTAATGTCAACATTTTGCTAGTGGGATTGTTTGTTTGAGTGTGAGTGAATGCAATTCAATTCCGCTGGCAGTCCACGACTAGTTCAGTTTTAGGTCATTCACAAAATTTGGAAGCAAACATGTCCCTTGACTGAAACCCCATATATAAGATGTTCTAAATTATATGAAAGTTAGTAACAACAACAAAAGGTTTTAAGCCAGTTATTTATATCTTTTGCTGTAGTGTGTCAATAGGAAATATCAGTTTACATTTCCAAATATTCCTTTTGCCCTTAATTGTAATAAATACAGGTAGATTTTTGTATGAACAAGGAGTCTGACAACAGCCGGTATGCTCCACAGAGAGATCTGATCTCACCATCATCGAGCCCATCTGGGATTACATGAAGAAACAAAAAAACTGAGACAGAATAAGTCCAGAAGAACTGCAGAAATGTCTCCAAGACACTTGAAGAAACCTACCTGCAAAGCTACTTCTGCAAGTGGACAAAAGCTGCTTTAAACGCAAAGGGTGGTCACACCAAATATTGATTTTATTCAGTTAATAGAAGTTAATTAAAAAAATCTATTTATATGCCATTATTTTTGAAAGCATCCTCACTTTACATAATTTTTGCCTAAAACTTTTCACAGTACTGTAGCTTTGCAGGTAGGTTTCTTCAAGTGTCTTAGAGACGTTGCCACAGTTCTTCTGGATTTAGTCTGTCTCAGTGTTTCCTGATTCTTCAGGTATTCACAGACAGACTCGATGATGGTGAGATCAGACTTTCATATGGAGCATACCGGCTGTTGTCAGACTCTTTGTGCATACAAAAATCTTATTGAATTTACAATTAATGGCAAAAGGAATATTTGGAAATGTAAACTGATATTTTCTAGTGACACACTACAGCAAAAGATAAAGATAACTAGCTTAAAACAATTTATTCATTTTTATTTTTTTGGGGGGGCCTAAGACATTTGCACAGTACTGTAAATATACTTTAAACTTTTGAAGTAAACAAATGCCACATTTGCTTTGTGGTTCGAGAGACTACAAAATGGAGGACGACAGGTTCATTTTTTGTCTACTTGGTTAAATCTAAAAATGTACATGTAAAAAAGAACATAGATGTAGATATGCATAAATATATATGATCAAAACTACAACAGCTAAAAAGTTAAATTTTTGAAAAAAAAGAAAGAAAGAAAAGAAAAAAGAATAATTACCTAACATTTACTATTGAAATTGTCCTCTTCTCCAGCATGTTGAAAGGTTATGGGTCATCCCAAATTGGTAACATGAGGTAACAAATTTGTCTCCCAGTTCCCAGCATGTGAAGTCAGCATAACGCTTCTCCCGAAATAACAGCTGTCTGGATGTGCTCAAAAGGAAAGAAAAAGCTCTTTTCCAGTGTTTTTTTTTTTTTTTTTTTTTTTTGCGTGTTCAGACTTCATGGCTTCTGGAAAAGATTTTAATATTTTATTAGGCTGCATCTTTAATGCACAAATCCAGAAATCTGAGCATTTCTGCCTGTAAAACAATAAGCCAGGAATTTGTGATTACATAGACCCAAAACCCAACACAGCAGAAAAAAAAAAGTGTTACATAATAAAAAAACGCCCTACTCGCTCAAATTCACCATTTGTTATATTACATTAAACTGATTAGTGGTTAGATGTTTGATAGACTAAAAAATGTTTTTAATACCTAAATTATTTACTTCATTTTCAATTCTATTTCCTGTTTGCTAAGTCAATTCAAATTATGGAATTCACTTGGGATTTTAAAGTCTTTCTCTATTCAATTATATATAGCACCACAACCCTGTTGTTGAGATATAATTTAGCTACTTCTTTCAACTGTATGAATTGTTCATTAATGTTCCTGGCGTATCTATCATAGTTACTCTTCTCTGCTCTGTCATCTGTCTCTGCCTGTTTTGCATGAGAGCAGTTGTTCTTGTCTCATTGGCATGCATCTATTTACCTCCAGGCTCTTGTTTATTTTAATACAACAATAGTACAGTAAGCACTTTGGAGAGAAGCAACTGTGTCACCAACAGCCACTGATGGAAAGCCACAATGACAGAAATTTATCAGCGTAGCGAAATTTATGGGGTGCCAAGTGCTACACTCGACAAAAACAATCCTGACAACGCCCGACACATCACCTGTGCTGTGCCAAAAAAAGAAGTGTACACCCCCCTCCTCCCCCCAAACATACGCACACTTTTACACAAACCTTTACAGATCTTAACCTATTGGGAAAACATACTGTAAGGAAAGAAAGAAGGATAAAGTTTATGTTTATACTGTTTGTATATTAGAGGCTAACTGTGTTAAAATATGTTTAGCCACTTACTTAAAAATATTAAACCGCAAGAACTTACAATGTCAAGTTTGGTGGTGAGGGTCCAACTATGAGTCTGCTGAGCATGCTCAGTTTGGCCACTGATGATGCACTTGAATAATTTGTGCTTTTGGCCTAAGCATGACCAATATTTGTTATGTAAGGAACCAATTATTCCTTACATACAGTATATTCCTTACATGTACACACACACCTCCAGTGTTCATTATTTTCTAATAATTCAATGGCCCAAAGTCAATTATTCCATTTATACTATGGTTACCACACCTCACAACACTGTTCAGATGTTGTATTTCAAGGCATTTGTCAGGTTTTTGTCTTTAAAACACTCTTGTGTGTGGGACTAATTACTAACTCTTACGCATCTCATCCCAAGCCTCCATTGCTAATTCCAAAACATCATTTAATAAAAGGTATTTTGTGGCAAAAACCCTGACAATAATTTGTCGTTTTTATCTTATTGTTTACTATATTTATTTGCTCGGTCAGAACTTTAATGCGGTCAAGACCTGCCTGAAACTACTTTAGCCGCCCATTTCCCTGAAAATAATTGCACACCTTAGAACGTTCCTCAACCAGTCAGATTCAAGCATTCAGCAAACCCATAGTATAATCAGAATTAATGAATGTTTAACTCTATATAGTGTTTTATTATAAAAGTTTTATTATAAAATGTTTCAAGTCACCATTAGAGTGATTCATGTCATCTTCTGTAAAGGTTTTTCCATTTCAGTGGGTATACAACTTGTTTTGGCATATAGAAGTATATAACCTTTTCCTAATTTGCTAAACAAACTGAATGCTCCAGTTACTAATGTAACCTCGGTTCCATGAGATAATGAGAATGAGCATTGTGTTAGTTTTCTGATGCTTAAGAGGAAAACTCAGTTTTTCTCTGAATACTGAAGCCTCATTGCACAGACAGATGGCTTTTCAGCCCGCCTAAACGGGAGAGGCCAACTGTCTATTTAAATCTTGCTAAAAGCCATTTTCGTCTGAATGCGGCAGTGTTGACTCACACATAGGTGCAGTAGCATGGCAAGCTAACCAATGCTTGTTCCCATTATCTCATGGAACTGAGATTACCTTTGTAACTGGAGCTTTCCCTTTCTATCAATTCACTCGCATTGCGTCTGTTTTCTGACACTTATGGGGAAAACAATCGAATATTGCCATGCTGCTGGAAAAGCTACTGCTAATGGAAGGCCGTCCTGCGAGCCTGTAGCCCGGGGACGCTTGCGACAAGGGCCCCATGGCAGGCTACTAGAGAGATAGGGACTTAAAATATGTCCGATGAGATGGACTCGGGTCTGGAACCAGAGCCACTATCAGGAAAGGTCCCAGAGGATGGGGATCTAAGCAGACAATATCCATGCCTGAAGAATAGGGACATCTAGGCTGTAGAACCTGGCAAAGGTGGATTGCGAGGATCAACCAGCTGCCACACAGATGTCGGCAATGGATACCCTGCTAGTCCAAGCCTAAGAGGAGGCCATACCCCTGGTAGAGTGGACCCTCACTCCAATAGAGCACTTAGAGCACTGCAAGTCCGAGGACTTGTAAGCTAGTGCTATTGCGTTCACTATCCAATGAGATAGTCCCTGGTTCGTAACTGGCAGCCCCTTTGAGCGGCCTCCGAAGCACACAAATAGCTGCTCTGATTGCCTGAACTGGCTTGAGCACTCAGTGTGGCAGTGAGTGGATGTGGGTCTGCTCACCTTCAGAGGAGGGGAGAGCAGAGAGCTTTATGACTTGTGCTGTAAAGGGCATAGAAAGCATTACTGTCCTGAACCTTACTGTCATTAGGCTCAAACTCGAGGCATGAAGCATCCACTGAAAGAGCCTGCAGATCACCAACTCACTTGACCAATGCCAGTGCCAGCAGAAGGGTGGTCTTCAGCGAGAGAGGCCAAAGGTCGGCCATTGTGAGCGGCTAAAACGGGCCCTCAAAGTGCCCTCAGGACAATGGACAGGTCCCAGGATGGGACCGTGTTGCGGCAAGGTGGGTTTAGCCTCCTGGCTCATCTGAGAATACTGGACTACCAAGTTGTGTCTTCCAACTGACTGGCCAACTATAGGAGCATGGTATGCTGCAATAGCTACCAAGTACTGAACATGGGGTTGGGAGGTGAACACATGGACTCTGCTTCACCCAAACTCTGGAATAGTCTTTCTAGCATTGTTTGGGAAGCAGACAGACTCTGTAAGTTTAAGTCTAGACTAAAAACACATCTCTTTAACCTGGCATGCACATAACACATTATCAATTTCTATTTTCAAATTAGTTAAATGATTGTTAGGCTGCATAAATTAGGTCAACCGGAACAGGGAACGCTTCCCATAACATCCAATGTACTTGTTGCATCATGAGAAGAATAGCATCTATGCTATCTCTCCCAGTTTATCCTGAGGTTACCATATCCATATCTAGGCCATATCCAGATCAGATGGAGGACCTGCACCTTGACACAACCACATAACAGCCCTGAAGTGTCAGCAGAGACCGTGTCAACTAGACAATCCTCTGTGAAGGCCTCATCAACACGACAGCCAGCTGCACAGATCCTCAGCAATACCTCTCCATACCGGTGCGACGAACCCGATCTTCAACCAGATGGAACTGGATTAAACATTTTGAACGCTCCGAGATTGGCTCCGATCCCAATCTGATTTCTGAATTGTGATGCCGCCTGAATCATCTTTCAGTGTTCCTTTGTTGGTTCATACAGTGTGCGCAGGGTGAGGTCAGTTGAACTGTGCAGCTCCCTGAAGGCCGTTGGGTCCGGATTGCTCTCATCCATGGTATGGAGGAGCTTTGCCTGATAAACTCCAGTGGGGGGAGCTTTGTGTAGTCCTTTTTCTCTGCGCCGTCAACTAAGGTGAGGGCAGTCGAGGAGGAGTAGTAGACGCATATTGAGTTGAGAGCACATCGCGAAACGAGTCAGTTCTTCATGGACTTCTAGAAAGAACAGGGCTGGTCGCTGACGCGGTGGTCCTGCTGTCGGCACATCGGCTGTAGGAATCACTCATCAAGGCTGCTATGGGTGAGCTCCTCAGGGGCCGACCACTCCAAGCCCAACTTTTGCATGGCCTTGGTAAGGATGCATATGAGCTCAGAGTCTTGCTGAGGCCTGGCTGTATCAGTTTTCTTAGAAGGCAGGGGGGTGGAGACGCATGCGTCATGGTGCACTCGTGAACGTGGGTTGGAGATGTTTTGTAAATAAAGTGGTAAATTATGTTTTTTTGTTTTTTGTTTTTTTGTTTCTTTGCTTGTGCCACTTCATAAAATTGGGGTTAAACTACTGGAGTCACATGGATTACTTTTATGATGTCTTTACTACCTTTCTGGGGCTTAAAAGTGGTAGCTGTGTAGACTGTCAATACAGGGACAGAAAGCTCTCAGATTTCATTAAAAGATCTTTATTTGTTTTCCGAAGATGAACGAAAGTCTTAGGGGTTTGGAACAACATGAGGGTGAGTGATTAATGACAGAATTTTCATTTTTGAACTAACCCTTTAATGCTCAGCTTAAAATGCAGCTTATTGAACTTGGATGGGTTCACATGTACAAACAGTTTTAAGTTTGGGGAATTGATTGGATCTTAAGTTGAAAAATAAGAGGAATTGGTGGTATCAGGAGACAAGAAATGTCATCAGCTTATTTAGTAAAATGATTTTAAAACTTTATTTTAAAAAAAGTCAATGATTTACTTGTCTGTGACAAATAATAATGTAATTATGTTGAATTATCTTCTTTTAGGGAGTTTTCTCTGCAAATGTTAATATTTGTGATTTGATTAATCAGGAATTATAATTTATTTTTTTCATTAATAGACAGCTTTAATTTTGCATGAGAGCATATTAAACACACTGGGATTGCATATTCAGAAGACCTTAACATATAGTCTTTGTTTCTTCTGTTATTTTAGCCTCTCTTTGCTCCTCTTTTGCAAAATGCACAGTGGCTAATGAATTCCTCTGAGAAAGTCCTTGTTAGTTTTAAATTGTTAATGATGACAGTAATCTCTGAAATTGTGAATACCCAAGTAGAATATAAAGTCTAAATGGCAAAATTAATATGTGGCTGCCTGAAGTTCTGGTTTTGTTCTAAGGATTATAAAAGTGAGATATGGGCCCCTGGAAGCTGGATCGCTGTCTTAAAGTTTGGAGCTGGATGGGGAGGATAACTATTATTAATAGCTTCACGTCCTTATGCAGAATCCTGTGTCAATATATTTATTTAACAAAAAATGAAGCTCTCATGAGCCTCATCTCTGCCAAGCATAAAGAGGGAAATTAATGTTGATTCACTTGTGTGAATAATTTCATACACTATGTCAGAATGAGCCTCAGTTTCCTAATGTTTTCTGGATAAAATTTTCTCCCATTTAGATGAAAACAGGGGGTGTTATAGTCTCCACCAGTCCACATCAAGGAAATGTAGAACACTTGAAGAAAGCTAGTATCCGTTAACATTCCCGTTAATCACAATGGAGGTTGCAGGACACTTAAAGGGATAGTTTCACCCAAAAATGAAAATTATCCCATGATTTACTCATCCTCAAGGCATCCTAGGCGTATATGACTATCTTCTTTAGGATGAACACAATCAGAGATATATTAAAAATATCCTTAGTCCTCCAAGGTTTATAATGGTTGTGAATGGGGGGCCAGTCAAAAATAAAGCATCCATCCATAAAAAAAAGTAATCCATACGACTCCAGGGGGTTAATAAAGGCCTTCTGAAGCAAAGCGATGCGTTTTTGTAAGAAAAATATCCATATTTAAAACTTTATAAATTCAAATAACTAGCTTCCGGCGGACGACCGTATGCAGAATGCGCAAGACAGTACTAACACTCTGTTAAGAGCTAATTGACATGTAGTTGCAAATTAATGAGAGTTAGTGACATGTAGTTGCAATGTTACTTATAGTTAGTATAATGTCTGAAGTATCTTAATAAATCAAAATAAATTGTACTATCGAAATAAATTGTAGCCATTATGGTCAATTTACGGTCAGTTTTATATGATGTCAATATATCTATTTTGTTTGTTTGTCCAGATCAGGATGGATAAGTCAATACTTTATTATGTTGCATCATACTCTGTTCAACAAGAAGTATAATATACAATAAGTGACCAGTAGGTTATTTTAATGATTTTCACCTTGAGGGCAATGCGGTGATAGTGGAAAGTACAATTTCTGTCATCTCTCAATCCACATTTATTTCCAGCAGATAAACTACTGTAACTAATTTCCTTAGACTCTAAGCAGCTTGATGTATTCACTCCACAGGTCCAATATCTGTCATGTGACAGTGGAAGATTCATTAGAAGATTGGTAACGTGTCTTTGAATATCTCTCACACAGGATATTGGTGATTAGCTTTGTTGATTAAAAACATAATTTAAAGCTTTCATTTAATATCTTCATATGTGAGACCAATACTTTAATATCTCTATTGAATGATAACCTCTCAACTGCGTATTGAAATCTAAGTAGTCATTCATCACAAGTAAATCTAATGAGGCTCATGCTCAGAAATTATTTTCTTCGTTCTCTATAAATTGACGACATAATGTCTTCAGTGTGGCTTCCTTGATTTTCTCATTAGTCAGACGGAAACCTGCTGACTAATATAGGGGACCAGTTATGAGTTCCATGTATTGTTAATGGGGAAGGAAAACATTGAAGCCCTCCTAAGGCTTTCTGGGAGATCTTACGGTTGCTTCCGTACGCCAACAAGCTGTCTGTAAACATAATGACAGTGGGACAGATTTAATGCTTTGAGAAATGCAAGATATTCATAGGCGTCCTCAGGAGTAAAGACTGTAAAAGAGAGGAGAAGCTTTGAAATCCGAATCTGAAGACAGCTAAACATCAGTCAAGAGCCATAAGAACCGCCCTGCAGGATTTCCACATGCCTGATATCTGAAATGCTCCTAGTCTGGGGTACTGTTGTATTTCTGAGTCCCCTTTGGTTAGGGAAATGACCCATCTTCAAATGCTGAAATCACTGTACACTGAACTGTACTTGAATTACCGGGGTTATGTTGAAAGGAAAACTCTGAAAAATGCAATATATGGCCAAAAGTGTGTACGCTGAACATTTAATTTCAAAATCATTGGCATTTATTGGGAGTTGATTCCTAACAGCTTCCATGTTTCTGGGAATGCTTTTCACTACATGTTGAACTATAGGGCTTGACTATACGTTCAAATTCATCCCAAAGGTGTGTCAGTCAAGTTCTTCTACATCAGAGTCAGCAAACCATTTGTTTATGGTCTTTCTGGATGAACTTGTGAACAGGAGCATTGCCATCTGAAAAAAGATCCCTTCCACAAAGCTCTAAGCACACTATTCTCTGGAACTGGGGTATGGAACGTCAGTCCTCGAGAGCCACTATCCTGCAGAGTTTAGCTCCAACCCTAAAAAAAAATAAACAACAACAACAACAACAACAACAAAAAACACTCGCCTGCCTGTAGCCTAAAGCCCAAAGTATAGTTCACAATGTAGTGTGCGTGACGCGAATTCCGTCATCAGAAGAGTATGCGTATACTGTACGCGCATTTTTGTAACCATGCGTACTTGTACACGCAGGTCGCACTTGCGCATTTATTTATTTATTTATTTTTTGCAGTAATTGGTTTATCCACAAGGTGGCAACCGTGCCCTGGGGGCATCGATTCACAAGGCAGTCAAAGAAAAACTTCATAAACAGAACAGACCGGAATGCATGCAAGCTACAGCGACAATGGAGGCCTTACATAGACGAGAGATTGTGTGAAAAGGTTAGAAAGTACCTTCAACTGTACAACTCTAACATGAATGAATACAAAGATTACATGGGTTGTAACTTGTGGCGAGAGATTGCTCAAAACTGCGCATGCATCGAACGCCTGTGTATGCGTACACGAGTCAAATGAATTATACTTTCCAAGGCATACCTAAGACGTTAGTAATCCTGAATACCTAGCTGGTTCAGATGTGTTTGATTAGGGTTGGTAACTCTATAAACTCTCCAGGATGGACGCTCCCTACCCCTGCTCTAGAACGTGTTTGTATGGTATAGCATTAAGATTTGTCTTTATTTAGATCTTTACTTTAAAGCCTTTATGTATAATGCATTATAAAGTTATTCATAATGTACTTTATAATGCATTATATCTTTTCACAAATAATTCTAACCAAAGTTAAAACACATTATAATATTTGCAGATTTCTTGTTACATCTGAAATTGGTTGTCATGTGTTTTAATGCATTATACTTTATAAAAGTGTTTGAATAATAGATAAGTATTAACATTTATTGTAACTGTGGTTATACTATACAATGCATCATGAAGTGCATTACAAGGAATAAATTATGCATTAAAAATACTTTTATATTGCATTATATATGAAGGCTAGCCAAACCTTTTTAATTTGAAGAGGGTGTTCTCATGCTTTTAGCGATAAAGTTTATATTTAAGAGTGTTGACATTCTCAAGTGCAGATTTCTATAGAAAAAAAAAAAAAAAAAAGTGTCTCATACACCTGAATTAGTCATAAGCTGCGTTCACACTACCAGTGACTTCACTATGTGTCACCAGTGGCTGGCGGTGAGGTAGCTAGTGGCTGTTCCCACTACTGGTTGGCTAGTAACGTTTGTGAATGAAATATTGTACTGGACATGCCTACGCCAGCTCACTGTTGAAATAAATGGAATCACGTCGCTGGTGGTGTGAACACAGCTTGACACCATGTCTACACCGGAGGCGAACAGAGAACTTCGGGGGATTGAGACCAAGACAAGACCAAGACCAAGACCAAGGCAAGGCAGACCGAGTCGAGACCAAGACCGGACTAGCACTCCTTAAATTAATCTGAAAGATCCACATTTACTGCCTGAGAAATGTCTTATTTTTAATCAATAATTACAATTAGAATAATAAGACACTATATAGATCTGTTACCAAACAATTTAAATCACTAACAACAAAATTCATCTTTACACTGCAGAGGTGGAACAGAAGTTGCATCTGAATTGGTACAATTACAAATGCTAAATAATGTTGAGATTAATGTTTTAAAAATAAAATTTTGTTTTTTGAACATTTGTATGGAATCAATATCACGTTTGCAATTGTGCTCATATTTGTGAAAACAGCCCTCTTTCCTGTAATATTGCTTAATTATATCATATGTTATAATATAAATATCAAGATCTTATACAAGTACTTTTTTTTCAATCATATCTTGAATTTTGTGGGCATTTGTATTAATTTTGGTGACATTTTTTGACACAATCCCTTGATTATTTCTGACCCGGCACAACAGTAACACTGGGGAGCTCTGGGTCTGCGCCATCGGCTGTTTACCACCTACGCCGCCAGGGGATCGTCGTCCTCCCTTCACAAATGAAATTAGAAATAAGTTATTGATTGCATTTGAAGCAGGAAGTTTTACATCCAATCAAATTAATGATCAGAGAAATCAGAGAATGCAATGGCAATTTAGTGATATCTCCACAGTTGTGGTCTTGAGACCAAAACAAGTCAATGAGTACAAATGCAGTCAAGACCAAGACAAGACCAAGACCTTCAAAAAATGGTCTTAAGACCGGTCTCGAGACCAAGACCAGGCTTGAGTACTACTCAAAGTTGTTGGTGTAGACAAAGTGTTAGATGCGTTAGATGAAATAACAATATAAAGAAGAAAAATATAATATGTCAACAGCAAATAATATCCTGCACACAACTCAAGTGTGCAAAATTAGAAAAATATTTCAAAATTCCTCAGGTTTACAAACATAAAGGCTTGCAGAACACATAATTTAGAGTGAGTATAGGCAGCTTTTAGTAATAATAATTGTTAAATTAACATGCTCACAATAAAACAGAAGTAATGAAAAAAGTCATTTTTTTTTCACGTTGTGATATATATTCGAGTGAAACTGATTTTCAGGAAAAAAAAAAGTGGGGCATGGCTTGTTTCGAGACATTGTTTGTTGATTGGATGCAGGCAGATCTGAATAGGCTTGTTCAAAATGCATCGGCACTGCGTAGAACGATCAGCGTATGACATCAAAGTACCGCGAGAGCGATTCAAAAGCATAAGGAGTCGTATGCTCTCCAATCGCTCGCGCTGTACTTTGATGTCATGCGCCGCTTGTTCTGCTCAGCACCGATGCATCTCGAAGAAGCCTAAAGTGAGCTTGCAGACAATTGTAAGAAAGGGGTGGGATTTAAGTGGACTAAATGATTGGAGAAGTCTGGGATACGTCACCAGAAAGAAGTCTGTCCAAAACATGAAAAATAGGCTTGGACAAATTGTTCACGAAAAGACTATTGAGATGCATTTAGAAAATAAATAGGGGTGTATTTACATTTCATGCTTGTTTTAAGGACCTTGTACACCAGGGTTTTCAACAGGTCAAGCATTTCAATTTCCTTACAAAGGTCCGTACAATCATTACTTACACTATTTAGGGTCCAGTATGACTTCCATGCTATAAAATTAAATATGTGCGCATTTGAGAAATATTTGTGCATGTGTCACAGTCACCCTCAGGTTCTGTTTGTTTTGGTTCTGTCGTCACACGTGCATCCTGGTTCCATGTTCCCGCCACTCATCAATCACCATGGACACTAACCACCATCACAGCTGCATGTCATTAGTTAATCTCCCTTTGTGTATATCAGTTCCTGTTTGTGTTCAGTTCTTTGTCTGATCACCGTTTGATTATGTTGTGTTGTTCCTGCATGTCTGCCTGTTTGGATTCTATGCATTCAACTTGGAGTATTTTGTAATTGACCTGTTTGTCTTCGTCTTCCTGCTACACAACCTGACAGATGATCGGACCGCCCGAAATGGACGATAGGGCAAGAATGATCATCCTGGCTCAGGAGAGCCACAATTTGTTTTCTTTCTTTCGTGCAAGACTATATTTTTTTGGCCGTCACCAGTTCCCTGGTTCCCAAGACCCTAAAGACCCTGTTCCAGATTGGGGCTACATTCCACCAACGTCTTGACCTCCCAGACACCACTGGACTGAACTGGAGAGAACCTGTCATTAGGCGTCTGGAGAGCGTCGTGTCCCGATCTGGAACACAGCCAGACCCAGAGCCCATATCTACACCCTCGACCGCAGAGAAATCACGTGTGGCCCCCGCAGTCGGAGAGACAGCACCCACCACGACGTGTCAGCCCGAGCCAGAGGAGAAGAGGACAGAGCTGACCCTCGCCCTGGAAGTGCAGCTCCACCGCAAGTCTGACCAGGGGTGTGAGCCAGCGGACGAGGGAGTTACTACTACGGAGAATGAGGACTGGCTGATCTGCTTCAGTGAAGTGCTATCTCCCACCCATTCCCACCCGGTATCTTCATCATCATCACTGTTTCTGAATGGTATAAATGACTGTATGGACTGTTTATTACTCACCGTCACGCCGTCAAGATCTGCACCACCTCCATCACCCCAGAGCTCAGACAGCCCTCCAACCATGCTGCTGCCGGAGGTCCACAGCCCTGCGGCGTCTCCATGGGAGCCCTGCTCAGACGTCGAGCCACAGGTCGTGTTCCCAACTGCAGCGCCATCACGAGAGGATCTTGCGGCACCGCCTCTGGCCTCTGAAATCCTCGTTCTATCTCAGCCTGTCGACCTGTCGGCTCCGTCGGGGTTCCTCCCACCTACGGCTTCACCGGAGACCCTCGGACTTCTGGTTTCTTCGGTTTTCTCATCCTGCCGGCTCCCTCGTGGTCAGTCGTCACACCACTTCCATCACAGACTTGCGGTCTGTCCGCTGCACTCCGGTCCTCCACCCCCACAACTGCAGCTGGTTCCTCCTTCCCCTCGGTGTTGCCTCTGTCCTCTATCACGCCGGATCCAACTCAGCCCTCGGGTACTCTGGCTACGTCTGGCCACGGCATCGCCTGGGTCTCCAGTACCAGCGATGTCGCTCGTCTCCATCACCTCTCCGTCTGTGCCTGCGGATCTATTGGCCACGCCTCCGTCAGTTGTCAGCCACGTCACCATCTGGACTCCTCCCTCCCTCATCTCCGCCGTGGGCTGTTGGCACTGGGGAGCTCTGGGTCTGCGCCATTGGCTGCGTCGTCCTCCCTTCACCACTCCTTCGTCACCATCACCTCGACCACCTCCAGAACCCCCTCCGGCCCTCCCCATGGATGTTTCGTTATGGCATGAGGACACGCCTTGCCGGAGGGGGATGTAATGTCACAGTCACCCTCAGGTTCTGTTTGTTTTGGTTCTGTCGTCACTCGTGCTTCCTGGTTCCATGGTCCCGCCACTCATCAATCACCATGGACACTAACCACCATCACAGCTGCACGTCATTAGTTAATCTCCCTTTGTGTATATCAGTTCCTGTTTGTGTTCAGTTCTTTGTCCGATCATCGTTCGATTATGTTGTGTTGTTCCTGCACATCTGCCTGTTTGGATTCTATGCATTAAACTTGGAGAATTTTGTAATTGACCTGTTCGTCTTCGTCTTCCTGCTACACAACTTGACAGCATGTACATTTGAGGAATATTTATATATTTTCAAGTTGATAGCAATAGCTGTTAAAGTAAGAAATAATCAAATTTGAATCTTAATAGTCTTTCCAAAACGTTGTTCAGTATACTTCAGGGCTCAAAAGAGACCCCCAGCTACATGATTTTTTTGATTAGTTTGAGTGTAGTTGTTACAAACAGAAGGGACAGGAACAACGGATGTAGGTAACAGGAGCTTTATTGAACACCAGAAGAGTTAAACAGAAGTGCAGGTGAGTAGCAATGGAATTTGCAGGTGACTGGTAATGTGACTGACTGATACTGTCCTTGTTGTGTTGCAGGTGAAGCGGGTTGGAGACTGGTCGACGCAGAGAAGACACAGGAGAACTCACACGAGACGAGAAACAACGAAGGAGACTTGGGAACACACTGGAGACAGGTAAGTATCTTTGAGGAGTCCGTAAGGTGAGCATGAAGGTAAGGACCAACAGCTAATGAGACCAGACATTGATTGTGTGAGTGCGTGGGTCTTTTGTGCTGCTGGTGATGACAGTGTTGATTGGAGTCAGGTGTGGGCGTTTAGTATTTGGGTGAGGGAGTGCGTTGTGATTGGGTGATGGTGGAGCCTGGTGTGTCTGTGACAGTAGTATCATATTAATGTATTTACATACTTTGATGTTTACATTGCAAAGCTACTAAAACTTTATCTTTTGTTGAAGTTAATTTAATATTGTAATCTGTTTAACAGAAAAATCAGTTTAAGATCAAAAAATAATTGATAGACCCCCTTGTGAAGACCCCTGGTATACACGCTACAAGCTTTAAGGAGCTTTAGGGGTGCATAATTATCTCTATCTGCCTTTTTATTTTTTAGTGCTATTAAAATTTCCTTTCAAAGTAAAAAAAAAAAAACTAAAAAATAAATTGTAAAGTTAGTAGTGGCCTACTAAGTGACTAAATGTACATCAGAAGTTTCAGTTGTGACAAATTGCTTGTGATGTTCCTCATTTGTGTTTCGCAGGCGTCTGCTAAATAAATACATGTAAATGTAATGTGTAAACAACCCTGTTGATTACAATGAGAGCAGTCTAGTTTTCTCACATCACTGTATGCCACTAGTTTCCTGTGTAGACATGTTCTCTTGTTTTCTGTCCACATATATTTGTTTAATTTATGAATTCACAGTCCGGATGGAACCAATTCAAGGTCCAGATCTGGACCATGATCGGCTAATTGACCTCATTGACGCTTGAGAGAAAAAAAAAAAAATCAGTGAAATGTGTACATACCTCTGCTACCATTTAATATGGTTCCTTAACCTTAAAAACCTGAATATGTCCACTTGAAGAATACACACTGGAAGATGTAATTGTTGCCAACTGGGTTGACAGGGTTGTGCATCTTATACGATCCCACTTTATGAGCGTGAATGGTGACTCTCATAGATCATGAGAGCTGAAAAGCAGCATGCCTCAGCGCACATGCTGAATCCCCAGAAGGCTGAAGAAATCGACTTCGGTCCTGCATATCAGACATGTCAGTTTTCTCTCTGCTTTATTGAAATCACAGTGTATGTGCGGGCTCTTTATTAATGTGCGATTCTCACTGTCTTTATCCGAGCATGTGGTTGCCATGGAGGTTGGACCAGTGCTCGACAGCTTCCATTCGGTGCTGTGTAGATCCGTGATGATCCCTTTGACATTTACGTTGAGCCCTGAACTCACTAACCCATACCCTGGTCTGCCAAAGGGTGCTATTTTTTCTTTTTTTTTTTCTTTTTTCATTTCTTACTTTACTTTTGTTTCATTTCATTTTTTAAAGTCTTTTTTCTTTATATCACACAAGCAAGATTGCTAACATATACTGCTGCTTTGTGTCTGCAGTTTAATTAAAGCTGTGGAGATGTTCAATAGCTACAACAGCAGGGCTGAGAATGTGATATTGCTTTCATGCAAGTTACATTTAAATTTTATAATTTATGCATTTGACTTTTATCCAAAGCATATTGCAATGCGTTCAGTATGCATTTGTTTGATTTATGTTTTTGAGATTTTTTTTTTCTTTTTTATCTTCAGCCAGTTCCCAAAAAAAGCAAAAAAAAAAACAAAAAACAAAAAAAAAAACAAGCTATATCAGTGGCATAACTGGTTTTCATTAAGACTTACTTTGGGCATCAAGTAAGACATCAACACATTTATAAATTATTAAATTATTAATTAAATTATTTGTAACAAAAACAATAATATTAATTACAACAACACAATAATAATAAATAATATATTATTATTAATAAATAGTAATAATAAATTAAATATATTTTATTATTGTAAAAATTGTTATATTACTATTATTAATGTTAATTTATCATGAACTGTATAAACCCAATAATATGTTAATATATATTAATTGTTTATTTCAATAGTTTCTGAATTTTCTCCTTTTAAAAAGTTGAAATATGTATTTATTTTACTATCAATGCATGATTACAGTTAACTGTGTTTTGATATTTGCATTTACAACCCGAATTCCGGAAATGTTGGGATGTTTTTTAAATTTGAATAAAATTTAAAAAAAACTAAAAGACTTTCAGATCACATGAGCCAATATTTTATTCACAATAGAACATAGATAACATAACAAATGTTTAAAGGGAGAAATTTTACAATTTTATGCACAAAATGAGCTCATTTCAAATTTGATGCCTACTACAGTTCTCAAAATAGTTGGGACGGGGGCATGTTTACCATGGTGTAGCATCTTCTCTTCTTTTCAAAACAGTTTGAAGGCATCTGGGCATCGAGGTTATGAGTTTCTGGAGTTTTGGTGTTGGAATTCAGTCCCATTCTCTATTTGTGAAAGATCTGGACTGTAGGCAGGACAATTCAGCACCTGGACTCTTTTACGACAAAGCCATGTTGTTGTAATAGCTGCAGTATGTGGTTTTGCATTGTCCTACTGAAATACACAAGGCCTTCCCTGACGTCGTCTGGAGAGGGAGCATATGGTGCTCTAAAACCTTTATATATCTTTCAACATTCATAGTGGCTTCCAAAACATGCAAGCTGCCCACACTTATGCACCCCCATACCATCAGAGATGCTGGCTTTTGAACTGAACACTGATAACACACTGGAAGGTCTCCCTCCTCTTTAGCCCGGAGTACAAGGCATCTGTGATTTCCAACAAGAATGTCAAATTTGGACTCGTCTGACCATAGAACACTTTTCCACTTTAAAACAGTCCATTTTAAATGAGCCTTGGCCCACAGGACACGACGGCGCTTCTGGACCATGTTCACATATGGCTTCTTTTTTGCATGATAGAGCTTTAGTTGGCATCTGCAGATGGCACGGTGGATTGTGTTTACCAACAATAGTTTCTGGAAGTATTCCTGGGCCCATTTAGTAATGTCATTGACACAATCATGCTGATGAGTGATGCAGTGTCGTCTGAGGGCCTGAAGACCACGGACATACAATAAAGGTCTTCGGCCTTGTCCCCTTACTTACACGATTTCTCCAGTTTCTCTGAATCTTTTGATGTATGGACTGTAGATGATGAGATTTGCAAAGCCTTTGCAATTTGACGTTGAGGAACATTGTTTTTAAAGTATTCCACAGTCTTTTTACGCACTCTTTCACAGATCTGCCCATCTTTACTTCTGAGAGACTCTGCCTCTCTAAGACATCCCTTTTATAGCTAATCATGTTACAGACCTGATATCTATTAACTTAATTAGTTGCTAGATGTTCTCCCAGCTGATTTTTTTCAAAATGTCTTGCTTTTTCCGCCATTTGTTGCCCCCGTGCCAACTTTTTTGAGACCTGTAGCAGGCATCAAATTTGAAATGAACTCATTTAGTGGATAAAAGTGTAAAATCTATCAGTTTAAACATTTGTTATCTATGTTCTATTGTGAATAAAATATTGGCCCATGTGATTTTAAACATTTCCAGAATTCGGGTTGTAGTTGCCATTTTCATGACCCACCAGTTGAGATCCACTGACCTTCATGGCTTATTGAGGATCAGACTTATTGTTTGACAAGATCAGGTTGAAAATTAACAATCATATCTCATTGATTTCTACTAGCAGTATTTGTCCTTCCAAGAATTGTATCCTCTATGATGTATACAGTAATGGCCTTAACATGAGGACAGACTGCATTTTGTCATCTGCTTAGTGCAAGTCTTTGCCTCTTGACCTTTAGATGTCAAATGCAATGACGTTTTCAGCTGTACTGAAAAGAACTTGTCTTCTTTTGCCATTAGTACACTTTTCATGTTATACTAAGTCATATTTTTTTTCAAGAATGTTCAACTTGCCAGTTCTAGTTGTCGTTGCAACCAAACACTGAGCATCCACTTGTATTCCAGGAGGGGAAGCATAAACCAAACCTCGGAAGGCTACAACCTGAACAAACTTCAGCTGATATCGACTATCTGACAAAGGAAAGAAAAATACTCTCTATTCAGACATGAGTAACACCAATAAAAAATAAGGAAGCGCCATAAAGCTTTAACAGCTCTCTATAGCATGGACTGTGTTGACTTGCTTGCTCCAGCACATTTTTAGGTGTTTTCAAATGTTTATAAGATGACCGTTTAGCTGAGTAGAATAATTTACACATGGGTTGTTGTAAAGAAATGCTGAATGTGATGAAAACTATGTACGGGGAACCCATAGGGCTGGAGGAGCCATTCCGTTTCATTAGGAACTGGAGCAATGCCTCATTACCTCCATTAATCTATTAAAAAAAAAACATTTGAAAACGCAATATGCTTTCTATAATAACTTTTCACAGGTTTATTATGAACAGGTTTGTTCACAGAAAACATTGTGTTTTTAATTGCTTTTACACTAGGGTTTTGCTGTGCGACTGCTAGGGTGTTGTTTACCAGCCCAAGTCAAAAGAGGCTATATTGTGGTCTAAAAATATGGCCTCAATGAGGTCTATGGATTTTTTTTTTTTTTTTTTTTTTTAATTTTGGCTGGGTGAAAATTTCAACAAGCCAGATGATATGCAGTTGAAATCCATAGAGCAAATTGTGCATGATTAATTTTGATTAAAGAGGACCTATTATGCCCTTTTACAAAGTCTTGATTTTGTTTTTAGGGGTCTAATAGAATAGGTTTTCATGCTTGAATGTAAAAAAAAAACAAGACAAAAAAAATTTTTTTTCACATATTGTTTCCCAGTCTGTCAATAACGCTCTGGGGTGCGTTTCCTGTACAACAACGTAACTAACTGCTTCAGTACCATAGTACGATGCATCGTTGAACAAATCAACTAGCCCGTCACGAAAAAATTTCCCGAAACCGAAGTCGTACAACCATGTTGTGACTGATGTCACGCAGGTGGTGGAGTAATAACTTCTTTAAATGAATTGCTTGAGATCTACGTAATTAATGCTAGATTTTTTTTGCTATAAATTACAGACATCTGAGGACTAATTCTCATTTTTCTCAGTTATTTTGCTTTATTTCCAGATTCAATCATAGGCTCGTTCTTATGTAGTAGAGCACGTACACACATGCGCACGCTTCAAAAACTATGCTTAAAATCTCTTGACAAACTAAAATATGTAAATGACATTTGTATATATTTGAAATAAAAGATATAGGCCTACATTATACTTAAAGTCAGCTTGCCTATTTTGCTCAAGATAATGATTTATTAAGTCCAGGCATTACAATATTGCCTTTCTCCCTAAAAAGGGAAGTAATTGCATTATGTAGTTTTTATAGAAAGTAATGCATTATGTTACTATTTGAAAAACTAACTCAGATGTTTTGTTGTAAATTTAAAAGTAATGTGTGACTTTACTAGTTACTTGGAAAAAAGTAATCTGATTACATAACTCATGTTACTTGTAATCCATTCCCCACAACACTGACAATAACTGTGAGTTTCAACACACTACTAACGCAACTCAGTCAGGCCTCGCCCCCTCTTTTTTGCTTATTACTTGGGTGGGATTTATTTAAATGAGGAATACTGTGACATGCATATTTCCGGAAGAAAACTTAAAACTATAATCAAGGTGTTTTCAGGGAGTTCAGAAACAGTGCTCAATGATATAGAGTAATTTTGCACATTTTTCATGCTCTAACAGCAGCATTACACATTAAAGAAAGCTGAAAATGTAAATTGAACATAATAGGTCCTCTTCAAAGCTTAGGGTTAAGGGTTTGTTTAGTGGTGGAAAAGGTGTCTTTTTGACTCATGTAAGTCTGAAGGGTTGTTTCAACCACTGCCACATCCTCTTTTGACCCAACTGGAATGTTTTCTTGACCCAAATTTGATCTCCATCCCACAGGGTTGGCCTTTAACTTCTGTTAACTCTCTTCATTGACATATTCCTTTGATGTGTCCACATTGACTGCACTGATACAACAGTATAGGTTAACCTACTGCATTGATCCCGGAAAGACTTGCTTTTTCATTCACTGCACTCTCCTCTGGCTTCAACTGGACTGCTATTTAAAGCCTTGCTTTTATAACACGCTCATTAAATTAACCTTAATGCCAAAGTGCCATTGTGAAACAATTGTTTTTTCGTCGGAGTCAAGGGTAGAAAAAACTAAATGTTCTCATTAATTATTGCCCAAGTGTTGTTCAGCTGATGAAATGGCATTTGTGTTTATTTTCGGACTCAGGTGAATTGTCTTTGTTGAACTGCATGTAGTGTTTGGATTGTAGCTAACAGACCGAAATGAAAAGTGCTATACATAGGTTCAGCTAAATTTATCATCACGTTGATCTGTGATGAGTGAAGAGTATTGTTTATAAAACAGCTGAATTTTATGATTACTTAATTTAGAATATAAAAGTTGTTTCCTTGGCAACATCCCTTTATACATCCCATCTCCCTTTATATATATATATATACACTACCAGTCAAAAGTTTGGACACGGTAAGATTTTTAATGTATTAAAAGAAGTTTCGTCTACTCACCAAGGCTGCATTTATTTAATTAAAAATACAGTAAAAACAGTAATATTGTGAAATATTATTACAATTTAAAATAACTGTTTTCTGTTTAAATATATTTTATAAAGTAATTTATTCCTGTGATAGCAAAGCTGAATTTTCAGCATCATTACTCCAGTCTTCAGTGTCACATGATCCTTCAGAAATCATTCTAATATGATGATCTAATCTGCTGCACAAGAAACATTTATTGTGTACAATTGTACAAAATATTTTTTCAGGATTCTTTGATGAATAGAAAGTTCAAAACAACAGCATTTATTTGAAATATAATCTTTTGTAACATTATAAATGTCTTTACTGTCACTTTTGATCAATTTAATGCATCCTTGCTGAATAAAAGTATTAATTTCTTTAATTTCTTTTCAAAAAAATAAAAATAAAAATTCTTACTGACCCCAAACTTTTGAACACTAGTGTATAATGTTACAAAAGCTTTGTATTTCAATTAAATTCTGTTCTTTTGAACTTTCTATTCATCAAGGAATCCTGAAAAAAAAAAAAGTACACAACTGTTTTCAACATTGATAATAATCATAAATGTTTCTTGAGCAGCAGATCAGCATATTAGAATGATTTCTGAAGGATCATGTGACACTGAAGACTGGAGCAATGATGCTGAAAATTCAGCTTTGCCATCACAGGAATACTAAAGATGAAACTAAAAAAAGAGCTTTTTGGCAACAAACTCACCAGATGGGTTTGGTGCACACATGGATAAAAAGTACCCCATGCCCACAGAGGTCATGGACATCTTGTTCAAATACATGGTATCATGGATTCTAGCAAATACCAACAGATAAAAAATCAAAACCTCACCACTTCTGCTAGAAATCCAATAATGGGCCATGGTTGGATCTTCCATCCGGACAATGATCCAAAACAAACATCAAAACCAACACAAAAATGTGTCAAAAATTAAGCTTCTGCCATGGTCATCCCAGTTCCCTGACCTGAACCGTAAAGAAAATGAGTGGAGTGAACTGAAGAGTAGCACCACCAATATGGAGCTGGGAATCTGAAGGATCTGGAGAGATTCTGAATGAAGGACTGGTCTCTGATCTCTTTTCAGGTGTTCTCCACACTCATCAGGCATTATAGAAGACGACTCAGAGCTGTTATCTTGGCAAAAAGAGGTTGCAAAAAGTTTTGAATAAAAGGGTGCCAATAATGGTGGCCAATTTCAATTCTTTTCCTTCATTGAAAGGTTATAATTTTGTGAATTTTTTGAATGAAAGATCAAAATGTAGATTTATTTTCACAGCCGCCTTTGCTCATAATTACTAAGGGTGCCAATAATTGTGGAGGGCACTGTATATATGTAGAAGAGTAATGTAAAAAACAACCATTAATTGGGAATGTGCACATTCGAGAGCGAGTTTCTGTGCATTGAAATGCATCTCAACTCCAGGTGCAAGAGCTAAAATCTTGCTATATCACTTTCTAAAACCTTGGCCCAGAGGGAAAGCTCCCACTGTGCAAAAACTTCGATTCAAGCTGAGCTTCTGCCTGCACAGAGAATTCTTAATTTGCACATATCGCCGGGAATATCATTGCAGCCCCCGAATGTCATCCCATTTAGAGATATTATGATTTTCTAGCACTGCATGGAGTAGTATGTGACATACAGATCTGATCTGATTTTAGAAAGGTCACCTGTCCATTTCAGGTAGCAGAGTAATGGAGTTGACATCCCTCCACTTTCTTCTGCCCTTACAGCTTTGAGTAATGCCACACTAGCTCAAAAAAAAAAAAAAGGTTAGCAGATTTTTACAGTCTTAGCCAGGTATTGATGGCTTTATTCACTATTTTTACATCCTAGTTTGATTTTGGAGTCGTGTTTGGCAAGAGTTGTTGCCCTGGGCATGATGAATGCAGTGAGACACACGCAGGTTAAATACATCTGCAATCATTTTCAAAAACAATTTAACATGCAGCACGCACATGGATGCTGAATGAAAGGCATAATGTGAAATTCTGTGATTTGAGTCTTTTAAATGCTGAAGTGTGGATTAGCTTTGTGATTATAAGAAGGGAAAATGACTGAGTGATTTGAATAATCTTCAGAAGCCCCGTGTGCTCGAAGCTGACCAGCCGGGCCGTCATTTTAGGATAAAATTATTGCATATTTTCTGCGTATAATAATGCAGGTCTCTCAGCTGGCTGAGCTTTGTTGATGTCCAGCAGGTTTAAATAACCAATTAAAGCTCATTTCCCTTTTTTTTCTCTCATTCTCTTTCTCTCTCTTGTGTTCCTTCTCTTTCCTTCCTGCCTGTGGTTCGATAATTGTTAGGCACACAGCATGTAAAATTCTTAGGCTAAGTCGGCCGATTTTATTGATGGTGTGGTTGCTTGGGCTGGTAAATGCTCTGATCTGTTGTGACTCATATGTGATGGTGTCCTCCATGTGTAACATGCCTTGCGAGGAAAATTCAAGAATTTTTGGGTGTGAGTTCCTGCCTGCACTCTGATACAAATGCAGTCTAATTCTCCTGACTATGTCTTGGATTTCAGCTGAACAAAATGTGTGACTTTGACTCTACTGTCTCTCAATTGTGCTCCTTCCTGCAAAAAAATGATAAATATGAAAAAATTCAGTCTGAATTCAGGCCCCATCATAGCACAGAAAATGACTTGTTAAAATCATTTGCTCATTAAAATTATAAATGACTTACTTCTAGCTTCTGAAGGCTGTATCTCAATACTAGTTTTTCTTGATCTTAGTGCTGCTTTCGACACTATAAATCAGGGGTGGCCAACGTCAGTCCTGGAGAGCCACAGTCCTGCAGAGTTATGCTCCAACCCTGATTAAAAACTCACCTATTTTTGTCTATTTAAACGGGAAAAAAATAACGCCAGTAAAAGTCTTGCAAGGATCTGTGTTAGGCCCTCTGTTATTTTCAATATATGCTGCCACTTAATGTAAAGTAATATTATAAGAACATGGAATTAGTTTCCACTGTTATGCTGATGATACTCCATTATATTTCATCACGACCAGATGAAATCTCTAAATTATCCAAGTTGACAGTGTGTTAAAGATATATGACCTCTAGACTGGATTACCCAAATACATTGCTAGGTGGTTGTGCTTCATCCTCAGTAAACAAGCAAAAATTAGTCCAAAATACAGCTGCAAGAGTTCTTACCAGGTCAAGAAAATATGATCACATAACATCAATTTGATCATGTCTACCATGGTTACCTGTTAAGTTCCTGTTAAGTACAGATTACAAAGTATTGCTACTGACCAATAAGGCTCTAAATGGTTTAGCTCCTGTGTATTTAACCAATCTTCTATCGCCATACAATCCATCACGCTCTTTAAGGTCACAGAACTCTAGGTTGTATCTAGGATATCTAAGTCCACTAAAGTAGGGTAAGCATTTTTGCTTTTGGTTCCTAAACACTGGAATAGCCTTCCTGATGATGTTTGGGGCTCAGAGACGCTATCCCAGTTTAAATCCTGACTAAAGACACATCTCTTTAGACAAGCATTCACATAATACATCTCTTAACCTTGTACTCCAGTTATATCAACTCAAATGCACATGATTATCTTTGCTTGATATGTCATGAACTGCAGCTGCGCTAATTATTTTCCATTTGCTTTTCTGTTTAATCTCGATTAAGACATGACTCCAACTTCTGCGAGGAATGCAAACTCTGAATCAACATGCATCAATGCTAACTTTTCTACATATTGTATCATTATGTTCATATCTTGTAATAATTACTTAAATAAGCTCATTGTTAGTGCATAAAATGAATACATTATGTTAGCTAAAGCGGTAACTCTTTAGTATAGGGAACACATATAAACTATTAACTACAAGTTTTCCCTCAGTAAACTCCTAATTACTGCTTATTAATAGTTAATAAGATAGTTGTTAAGTTTAGGTATTGGGTAGGATTAAGAATGAATAATAAGGTCATGCAGAATAAGGCATTAATATGTGCTTTATAAGTACTAATAAATAGCCAATATTCTAGTAATATGCATGCTAATAAGCAACTAGTTAAAATACCCTAAAATAAAGTGTTACCGCTAAAGCTAACTGCGTGATTTGTATATGTAGATTTCTGAGATACAGTACTTGGACACAGTCCCCTCTGATAACAGATCACTCTAAATTGTAATGTAGACATGCATTTTCTGTATAGCCGCTTTGAAACGATATATATTGTGAAAAGCGCTATACAAATAAATGTGAATTGAATTGAATTTTGTGATGAAATGTGGACATGTATTATTGATTTGAGTCCTGATCAACCATTCAGTGTGTATTTTGCAATAATGGCAGTCTGTCTGTGGCTTATTATACAACTACTTGCAAAATAAATAAATATTTGGACATGAAATATTGATTTGAATTTTTTTATTATTGTACTTGATTGTGGAGCTACCATATAAGAAACAAAGGTTTCCCAGATGAACTGTCAGCCATTATTTTGAAATATGTGGCAACTGAACGCTGCAACTGACCAATCAGAATCAAATATTCCTGACATCCATGCAATAACATTCATTAGTCTTGTCATCTGTTTGCAAATCAACGTAGCAACTTGAGCAATAATATAATGTGCAATCAGTGGTGTATGTTTATCAGCATAGTACCATGATTTCGAAAATGCATCCATCCAGTCCAAATGCAGAGTCTGTTTTATAATGACGTTTGTGAAACAGACACTAGGGGAGTTTTCACGGCCATTTTTAAATGTCCGTAGAAGTACACTCAGATCCCACGGCCTCAGTCATGGATGGGCTTTCCGTCAGAGCCCCATCTGGATTCTAGTGGGATGACAGAGAGGAAAGGGCAGCTTCACTAAGCTGATTCATTCTACAATAAGAGGTATAGCTACTTTGTATCCCGTGACCTTTCCAGCTGTCTCACTCTACTCTCACACCCCCAGAGTCTGTCAGTTTTACTGATCAGCTACATTATACCACAGTGTTCTGGTCAGGTTCCACAGCCAGCGGATATCACCACTGAGTGGGTTTCTGGGCATCTCTCTCTCCTCTGATTGTATCATGAAGGTCTAGTAGGGTGAAATGCTAGATTTATAGTCTCTTTATTGCATTTTAGTTTGCTTTTTGAATTCTCATCAAGGTCAAAACATGTTTGAAGAGCACAGATGCTAATTTCAGTCTGTTTCTTACCTGTGAAATCAGATCCAATAAGTTGAGCATTTTCCCTTCAGAGAATTGCACTGCATTCGATGAGCTGCACAGTATATGTGGAAACTCACAGATGTTATGATAGCTTTCCTCATCATCATCCAATGAGAATTGCCAAGGAAACCGCTCTCTGAAACAGGAAACAGCACTCAGACAGAGGTGCAGTGGCGTAATCTAACTGCAGGGTGTTTATCTGACCCCGACAGTGAGCAATTTTTGAGAGCTTTTGAAATGCAAAGATTATGTACTTTGTGATAAGCATACTAACATAGTACTCTTGCTATTTCTCCAGAGTATTCATTAAGTGTATAGTATATATATGGTGCACAGTATGCAAATGTTATGCATGGACTGAGCAACTACATTTGTCAACATGAGCAGTATTCTTCCCTTACTCATTAAAATTTTAAAACAGGATTAAAAATGCAAAATAAATTTTATAATAGATCATTTCAAACATGATAACTTAAGTTGAATTAAACATTCAACGTGACCAAATGTAGCATACTAGCATTTAAAACATGTATCACAACATGTTTTGACATACTTACTTTAGTATGTAAACTTAAATATTAAACTACTTAAATATTAGGGAATGTACAGTATATAATCAGTAAGTAGTTTTAGTATGTAGTAAGCTAGTATTCCATTTTAGCAAAAATGTTAGTAATATGCGCCTATATGCGAGTGCACAAAGCGCATACACTCTGCTTATTGTGTGCAGCAGCACACAAACATGCCAAATATTAAAAATAATAGGATTACACTGTAAAAGATTTGTGTGCATAAAGTTAAAAATGCTTTGGTGGAATCCAGCTTTTCCCGTAGATGGTCTGCTCGCGCGCTTTAACCTCGCACATGAGCAGAGCCGTTTCCTCACTACAGAAGCGTTCAGCAAATTCCGTCATGTAAATAGCAAATCCGTCCTGGCGCGTACACAACTGGCTTTCAAAGGGAATGGGAGATGAGAATCTGATTGGTTTATTGCATGTTATGCCCAAAACACACCCATTACTCATTAAGAGAATAGGCACAACCCTTTTAGACCATGCACCGGTCGCGCCAACCATTTTTCCCGTCCTTAAACTAGCAAAAGTGGATTCAGACATGCCCTAAGCACACTTGCACCATGCACTTTAGACCATGCACTTGGATTATTAAAATAGGGCCCATTGTGTGTATACTGTACGCATTATGCAATTTTATTTTTTGTATGCATGGAATGGATGACCTACTTCATACAACTGAGCACAGTGCAGTACTGTATCATTTTCATTTGTAACTAATGAACCGGAATTAAAATCAGCCACAAATTACACTATAATAATATAAACACAGCAATATAATAATACTATCTGTCCTAAATAGTATTAGAAATTAGGGTCCCACTTTATATTAAGTGGCCTTAACTACTATGTACTTACATAAAAAAATAAGTACAATGTACTTATTGGGTTCATATTGAATTGCAAAACACTTTTGCTGCTATTGAGGTGGGATACAGGTAAGGTTAGGGAAAGCTTTGGTGGTATGGGTAGGTTTAAGGGTAGGGGTAAGGTGTAAGGGATGGGTCAACAGTGTAATTATAAATGTAATTACAGAAATTAATTACAGATGTAATTACATGCAGGTGTTTTTAAAATATAATTACAATGTAAAAACATGTATGTACACAATAAGTGCATTGTATCAAATTATTAATTTAAATGTAAGTACATAGTAGTTAAGGCCACTTAATATAAAGTGGGAGCGAAATTAGAATTAGTGTGTCCCAAATTGTATGTTGAAATGAGTATTCCAAAGATACCCGGATGGTCTACTTATTCCGGTTAGAATCCAAAGTACAGATCTGTGTACACTTTAACAGCTAATCTTGCCCATAACCCATTGTGCATTGGATGAGGATTTGATTAGAACTACAAATAAAAAGTGTTAAAAAAACTACAAACATGGCGGATGTGCGAGTCTGACGGTTAAGAAGAGAGGTTTAGACAAAGGGGTTTGAGTGATTAATAATCATTATCTAACCTGACGAAAAGATATTTATTCAATGTTACATATTTCATCAACAGCATTTTTGAACTTTTGTAAATATACATTTGGTCATTAACTTTTAAATGCATCGTTATGCAAATGAGGAGAGGAGAGTTCTCTGCATCAAAAAGATCCACGACTGGCAGATCAATGTGCTACTACATTTCTCTCCGAAACGGTAGGAAATTAAATTAAATTGAATGTGGAGGATTTTAACTTCTGACAAGATGATTGACAGGGCAGTTTAAACTGTAATAGGATGCACTAAGCGTCAGAGCTATCCTTTAAAGATGCAATTATGATGATGTAGTATGTCCCAAAGCTTGCCTACTCTTCTGCTACACACTCTAAAGTACTTTTTCTTCACAAAAAATTGGGACACAGCATTTTATTATATATATATATATATATATATATATATATATATATATATATATATATATATTTTTTTTTTTTTTTTTTTTTTTTTAAAGGTCAAGTCACCTTTATTTACTTCATTTGCTTCATCAAATGTGAGACAAATTCAAATTTGTTGTAATCAGCTCAAGTCACTTCAATGTTTATTCAGTTCAGTTCAATAATTTTACAGAAAATTGAACTAAAATGCACAATAACCATGTCTCTTCCAAGATGATAACTGGACATCACAACAATGTAGCATACTCTATTGCTGTTTGAAATGTTTTAGCATTGTGCCTACTGTTTCATTTTAAAAAATAATAGGTAATATATACTCAGTAAGTAATATGCTAGAATTCCATTCTGAATATGTACAAAATAGTATACTACCATACAAGTTTACCGTATTGGTAACACTTTAGTATAGGGAACACATATTCACTATTATAAAACGGTTAGTTTCTGTCCTTGATTCTGATTGGTCAATAGCTGTGTATTATTCATGATAAAACACAGTTATGACCGCTTTACCCAACGGTTCTGTTTATCACTACACAACACCCTTAGCAACCACTCTTAGCAATGTAAATTGTATATTCTCAATTGATATTGTTCATTGAAGCTTACTGTATTATGTAGAAGAGTATTGTGAGAAAGAGATCGAGTGAACAAGTTTATTACCTGCATTCAGATTTAGCATTTTCCTTCAGGTCAGTCCTATGTTCATAATAAAAAATCTGTTTAAATGTCCTCTGCAATATCTTGTCCTTTTAATAGTTAAGGGGTTTTCCCGTGACTGACAGCACAAGTCAAAGCATTTGTCAGTTGCGTCTTGTTCCGTGTTCACAGCAATGCAGTCTTTTCAATGTAAAGGTCTTCGCTACTGACTGACACACTCATAAAGACAGTCTTTGCCGCCATCTAATGGCGTAATAATGTAACTTATGTTGCTGTTCACGGTCAGGGACTATTTTTTTCTGGTGGAAGGAAGGCTTTTAGTGAAAGTTTACTTCATGAAAGTTGCATTGATACATATTTTTGGCTTTAATATTTGCATTGTGTGGTAACCTTTTTATAAAAGCAATAAGTTATTCGAGGCTAGTGCTGTATCGTGAATAAGTCACGTCTGAAGGGGTTGCAATGCCTAATTTACTGGTTATTAATAGTAAGTTAGTTGTTAAGTTTAGGTATTGGGTAGGATTAAGAGTGTAGAATAAGGTCAGGCAGAATAAGGCATTAATATGTGCTTAATAATTACTAATAAACAGCCAATATTTTAGTAATATGCATGCTAATAAGCAACTAGTTAAAAGACCCTAAAATAAAGTGTTACCATAGTACTTGTATGCACAATGTGCACATTTTATTTGTATGCAAGAATACCCAGATGATCTACTATTGCAAAAATGTGACTTTATTCAGTATTCATATTAGCACTCCATTCCTAACACATCCAAAATTAAACTTTTTCTTTTTTCAATTACACAGCACAAAGCAATAGGCTTATCTTTTGCTGACTATCTGCTTAAGTCAACTTCATCTATCTAAAATGCGTGTTTGCAGAACAATTGTTTCTCTCTTGTTGACATATACATTGTTTGTCAAGATGTCTGCTCAAATATCTCTTTTGCGATACCGTTTTGAATCATTCAAGCACACTTTAGCTTAGTGAATTTTATAAGTTGTGAGTTTGAAGTATTGGCTGAGAATAAAAAGGGTAAGCGCACATGCGTGTGTGGGAGAGAGTTAATGCGATATGTGCGGTATATTCTTCCGTGCAGTTGATGTGCAGGTGGCCTTTAAAAACAGTCTGAGCGAAGCGGCGTCTGGAGTTTCTCCCAGTGAAAAGCAGAACAGTGTGAAAAATCCAAACCCATCAGTCCAGATGGAGACTGTGAAAGTTGGGTTCTGTAGGCTGGAAATGTGGGAAACCACCTGCAGAAAGTCAATTAACACAGGCCTTGACATCCAGCATCACAACACAGGCCTACAAACAGCAGATTCAAATTCAGCAGACCTGCATGCCTGCCGATAAAGCCACGCACGTTAGAAGACACGCAACAATTTACCGGCTAATACAGAGTGTGAAAGTGAATCCATCACCAATATCCAATATGCGGCACGCTTTTCTTTTCATTTTTTTTTTTTTTTTTACCTTCTCCCTTTTCAATTTTGCAAAGATGCAAGCAAGTATTTCTTTCGATTGAGAAATAATGAGATCGCTGATCTCAAAGCGTTAAAGTCAATGTTAGTTAGTCCCTTAAGGTTATCTGACTAGACATTTTGTAGATAATAGTAATCATAAAGCCCTAAGTAGATTTAAGGCAGCTATATGAGTTGAACACAGCATATTTTTGTCTTTGCAGTATGTTAGTTGGTACTATGGTCTTTTTAAGTTCATACATTATCATATCATACACCATACTACTATTTCTGATTATACACTACTGTTCAAAAGTTTAGGGTCAGTAAGAATCTTTTTTTTTTTTTTTTTTAATAAATTAATACTTTTCATCAGGGATGCATTAAATTGATCAAAAGTGACATTTATAAAGTTACAAAAGATTTCTATTTTAAATTAATGCTGTTCTTTTTAATTTTCTATTCATCAATGTATCATGATTTCCTCAAAAATGTTAAGCAGTACAACTGTTTTTAACTATGATAATAATAAGAAGTTATTCTTAAGCATCAGATCAATATATTATAATGATTTCTAAAGGATCATGTGACACTGAAGACTAGAACAATGATGTTGAAAATTCAGCTTTGCATGACAGGAATTAATTACATTTTATAATATATTAAAATAGAAAACCCGTGGCAATTACTTTAAATTGTAATAATATCACTGCTTTTATTGTATTTTACATCAAATAAATGCAGCCTCTGTGAGCATAAGAGACTTCTTTCAAAAACATTTAAAAAAAAAATCTTACACACCCCAATCTTTTAGTGTAGCATGTATACTATACTATGCATATGCAGATTTTCAGTTTTGAAATCGCTCACTTTTTTTTTTCAAAATAATCTTTATTTTGATTGATTATATAATTTGACTGATTGGAGTTTTATCACAAATTAGCATAATACCTATGGTTCAACATCATTTAAGCACATATGAGTGATCCATGTGACTTGTGTGCTATATTTGCAGTCTTCTGATTCCTTATGCTAGCTTTGTGTAAGGAACAGACAGAAATTTGTGTCAGCTTCGTTTGTGTTCCACAGACGAAGGTTTGGAATGACATGAAGTGATCTTGGTTTTCATTAACGGGTGAACTATTCATTCACCTGAACTAAACTTCAACTAAAGTATATCTGAAGAAAGCCTAGGTTATGGATCCAACAAATAGTTGTTTGTACAAGGGTCTGCCCATCCTCTTGCTGCATGGCACCTATTATGTCCTTTTAACACATTTCCTGTTTCTTTCAGAGAGCTTTAGAAAGTACTCAGAAGTCATTGTGTCACCAGGAGGCCCTTTGTGGCTCCACAGGAAATGAGTTATAATGTTAACTGTTCTCCGTCATTGAAGAGCCTGCCGTAGACGGCTCTCGCTGGGCTGGTGAATAAACTGCCGAGGCTTTAATTGATTCCCCTGACTGTCAATAACAACAGAACGTTTTCAATGGAGACACAATTTGGCAGATGAAAGGGAGGCTGGGATGGACAGAAGGGGGATTTCTGTGTGGTGGTGATGTGTATTTGGTCTTCGAACTACAGGATTCATCTCTTTTCTTCCTCCGAGTCGGCTCCAATCCGAGGGTTAGGCAGACTGTCGCCTAGCACAATGGTTAATTGAAATGCTATTCTGTGAGTGAGATTGGAGAGTGATCACTGGAGTTTCTGAATCATCTGTCTTACAACTCTGAGCAATTTATTGGCAAGGCTTACATAATGTGCTTACCAAAACAAACCATAGTATGCCCATTTATGGCTTCATGAACATCCAGAGTCTTATGTACAGGCAACTTTTTGGTTAGTTTTGTACTGCTGTATGATATATTTAATGTCACAATATAACAACCACTTATTTTAATCTTCCCTAGTAAAAAACTAAATACACTGAATTTTGTTTAAAATACATTTATTTCATGATAAGTATACTAAAAATAGATTGACATGTCTATGTACTAACTAGTTATGTCATGCTTTCATCAGGCACACAAACTTAGTGCACTACAAATTAATTTGTAAAGTAGTATAGCTTTTACAAATGCAATTGGGGAAGGATGAAATTATATATTAATCTTTAAGAAAGTATACTGACTAGGTTCTTAATTCTATTTATGGCATTGTTAAAAGTGATTATCACATTGATGTTCTCTGAGCACAAAAAAATACTACAAACGCACACACACACACACACACACACACAAATGTATATATAATATGTATACCCACCCATTGTATATATAATATAAAATAACTGAAAAAAAGCTTTGAAAGCATATGCTGGTAAGGTATATTTTGAAGCATGGCAGCTGGTTTGAGCTGGATTAAGCTTGTCCTTAATTGGTCCTTAGCTGGTCATGAGTTAGTTAAAGCTGGTCAAATGCTGGTCCTAAGCAACTAGCTCCAGCTCAGAACCAGCTTATAATCAGATCAGGACCAACTAAGGACCAGCATAAACCAGCTCAAACCAGCTGCCATGCTTCAAAACATACCTAACCAGCATAAGCTGTTTTTATCAACAGGGGATTCCCACTTCATAATCCCAATGACAGGTCCATGCTCACTCAGCCCAACAACAACTAGTCTCGGTAAGGGATGAATGAGGAAACTCATCTTATGATCACATAGATGTATGAAGGCCATATTAATGTTTGTCTGTGGGGATTGTTTGCATGTTGTGATATCATTAAAGGGATAGTTCACCCAAAAATGAAAATTATCCCATGATTTACTCACCCTCAAGCCATCCTAGGTGTATATGACTATCTTCTTTCAGATGAACACAATCGGAGATATATTTAAAAATATCCTTAGTCCTCCAAGGTTTATAATGGTTGTTAATGCATTTTGAAGCCAAAAATAATACATGCATCCATAAAAAAAGTAATCCATACGACTCCAGGGGATTAATAAAGGCCTTCTGAAGCGAAGCAATGCATTTTTATACAAATATCCATATTTACAACTTTATAAATTCAAATAACCAGTTTCCGGCGGAGGACTGTACACAGAATGCGCAAGTGGACTTGTGCCAAATAAGTAATCCTCTGATTATATTATAAACTGGAGGACTAAGGATATTTTTAAATATATCTCTGATTGCGTTCGTCTGAAAGAAGATTTTTGGGTGAACTGTCCCTTTAAACAAGGTCGCTGTACAATTTCTCACCTAAGACTATGGCACATTCTGAATATTGATATTAGTTTGTTCCTTCACCCCTTAAAAGTGTCTGAAGTATTGTAATAATGTGATTTTAACATAGGCCTAAATATAGGCTACAGTATGTTTTATAATTATGATCTTTACCTTTTCAGTAATTTAACCACACTTTAAACTAGTTGCTTATTAGCATGCATATTACTAGAATGTTGGCTATTTATTTATACTTATTAAGCACATATTAATGCCTTATTCTACATTCTTAATCCTACCCAATACCTAAACTTAACATCTACCTTACTAACTATTAATAAGCAGTAAATTAGGAGTTTATTGAGGGAAAAGTCTATTTTCCCTCAATTTATATGTGTTCCCTAAATTGTTATATCAGTTATATTTTTCAAATTCTTGGTGTGTCATTTTATCGCTTTTGCTTAGATATTGCATCAGATGTTAAAGGTGAAATGGTAAAAGACTCCTTGTACAAGTGCTGTTTTCCCATGAGCAACACTCTTCATTTTGAGATGTCTGCTAAGCAGTTTTGCCATGTGTCCATGTGGCCTATCCAAGCTGCGGTGTGAAAAATGTCTGTGGCATTTGCCCCCAACTGAAGCCCTGCTAAGATGATCACAATTTATTTATTTAATTATCATCTGTGCCACAATAGCAGGCGGGTGTGCCTGCCAAGATAGGACACATCTAGGGTTTTCACCAAAGTGCCAAGATTACACTCATTACTTATGTGCATAGGGAGTGTGCTTACAGAGTAACTTGGGTCATCTTGAGTCTGCTCTTCAGCATGATACAGCAAGTAATTTTCAATGTGGTCCCAGATTTTCAGACCCCACTGTACTTTTACCTTTAGCTTATTAGAAAAAAGGGGGGAAAACATACAAAAATTCTCGGAAAAGGGACTATTTTGAGATTTTATCGTTGTATAAACTGATGCCGTTACACTTGACCAAGCAAGTGTAGCTTGTACTTTAGTCGACACTCTGTTTAAAGATTAATTTAACCCCAGTGAAAAGCCAAGCACCTCTTATGTATTAATCAACTGAGGTCCTTGCTATTCATTAAAATGCCCATGTACATGTTGATGGAATCCCATTTTCGGGCTGGTAATGCATATGGTACACGGTGTTAGGACAGAGAGAGTGAGAGAAAGAGTAAAAAAGAGAGGCAACCTGAACCCAAAGAGGATGAATCTGAGCCCCTGAGGAGTAAACATCCTGTAAAAGCAGCGCAGCCTAGATCTGATGTTATGGGAAGCGGAGTGGAGCATGTTCTTTCTTAACAGGGCAAGGTACACTGCCAGGGGATGTGAACCTGTAATTCCTTTTCCCTGTTGCTTGAGTCAACACTGTGCATACAGACATCTTCTCAAAGATACAGGAGCCTGGAAAGATAGGTCACTATATTCAGTAGCTTTCCACAAGAATATTTTTCATAATTCCTGCAGCAATGTTTTCTCTTGCCAAGTCCAGACATTTATCTATGTGAGTCATGCAAATTTTGCCCATAAGAACTCGTTAACTTGTATATAAGCTGCTAGAGGTTAAGTGTGTAATGTTTTCAGTGTTGAAATATTTCTTTTTGCTCACGTTAATATGCAGAACTGTAAGTGAGCCGTTTGTGGGTTGATTTCCCTGAAACGTGTAAACACTGACTGTGTGGCGTTATTAAAACATCGATCTGTTTGTTTGAGCATCTTGGTCAGCCGAAAATAGCGAAACTGACTCACCCAATGGCATGGGTTTGTTCTTCTAGAGTTTGCATCAAAACAGTATTTTTTCAAATTAGTGTTAAAACACCATTATGCTGCAAAAGGGTCACTCAAGTGTAGCATTAGAAATTCTTGCAAGCAACATATAAATTGTATTTTTTTATATTATAGTAGATGTTTTGACAGTTTTTTTTTTTTTTTTTTTTTTTAAGTGTGACATGGAAATATCATATGGCAACTATACTGTTAAAAATGGATTGCTTTCTCCAGATATTATTATTATTATTATATCAATTATTATTGACCTTGTAAATGGCACATTTCACTTTTAAGCATGCATTGCATTTGAGGTGATTATTTCTCACACTATAAACAGTTTTAAAATATACTTTATGAAATGGTTAGTTCCTGTCCTTGATTCTGATTGGTCAATTGCTGTGTTTTAATCGAGATAAAACATGGCTATGACTGTTTCACCCACCGGTTCTGTGTATCACTACACAACACCCTTTAGCAAATACTCTTAGCAATGTAAACTGTTTGTTCTCAGGTGATATTGTTCATTGAAGCTTACTGTATTATGTAGAAGAGTGTTGTGAGAAAGAGATTGAGTGAGTGAGTTCATTACCTACATTCAGATTTAGCATTTTCCTTCAGGTCAGTCATAATAAAAATGTTCATAATAAAAAATCTGTTTAAATGTCCGATGTATTATCCTGTCCTTTTAACAGTTAAGGGGTTTTCCCATGACTGACAGCGCTAGTCTAAGCATTTGTCAGTTGCGTCTTGTTCCATGTTCACAACAATTCAGTCTTTTCAATGTAAAAGTCTTCGCTACTGACTGACACACTCATAAAGACAGTCTTTGCCGCCATCTAATGGCGTAATAATGTAACTTCTGTTGCTGTTCACGGTCAGGGACTATTTTTTCCGGTGGAAGGAAGGCTTTTAGTGAAAGTTAACTTCATTAAAATAGCATTGATACATATTTTTGGCTTTAATATTTATATTGTGTGTTAACTGCTTTATAAAATCAATAAGGTACTCGAGGCTAGTGCTGTATCGTGAACAAGTCACGGCTGAAGGGGTTGCAGGCACTCCGCTTTGCGTCATGCCTAACAACGCCCTTCAGCCATGACTTATTCACAATACTCAGCACAGCCTCTCGCACCTTATTGCTTATGTAGATTAGAGATTGGAGTGCATATTTCTGTTATTGTTTAAAAAGGCAGTTCACTGCAGGTGGATTGTTCTCTGTTCCTCTGTTTGATATGTCTCCATAGATCATTTTAAGCAACCTGCTGATTGAAAAATGATTTTCACTTACCTAGTTTTAGGTTCTTACGATCACAATCGGATTCGCAGAACATCTGTTCTTTTCAAGAAGGAAAATCACTCAGCAGTGGAGTACAGAAACACAATGGCAGTCATATAAGATGAAAGGCTGGTGTTCAGAATGATTTCATATTGAACAGTAGTGTTCATACCTAAGACCAGAGCACACTCTATGGAAGTAAGTAGGCTACATGAAGATGTTTGGTCGATGCAGTATGCACTTCCATAATACATAACAAACATTCTTGAGCTTATGTAAAAACCCTCAGTTGTCTTTTAATTTTTGTGCTGTTTGAAGCAACTATCTTCATCAGGAAGATTCATTTCAAAAAAAAATTTCCTACAGTGTTTTAGTGTGCGTATTGTGGAAAGAGCATAATCACAATGTGAATTGCACATTCAGACTAGCATAAAGGGATAGTTCACCCAAAAATGAAAATTATCCCATGATTTACTCAACCTCAAGCTATCCTAGGTGTATATGACAATTTTCTTTTAGACTAACACAATCAGAGATATATTTAAAAATATCCTTAGTCCTCCAAGGTTAATAATGGTTGTGAATGGGGGGCCACAGTTTGAATTAAAAACTGATGCATCTATCCATAAAAAAAAAAAAAAAAGTAATCTATATGACTCCAGGGGGTTAATAAAGGCCTTCTGAAGTGAAGCGATGCATTTTTGTAAGAAAAATATCCATATTTAAAATTTAATAAATTCAGATAACTAGCTTCCGGTGGACGACTGTACGCAGAATGCGCAAGCCGACTTGTGGTGGAAGAGTATCCTTTGACATGATGGACAACGTAATGATGAACGCAGAGGCGCAGAGAATAGAGCAAAACAAATCACCGGTCATGGATTATAAGTCTAAAACGATCATTTTTAAAGAGAAATGTCAGAGGATTTCGATATCCTGCATCATACATCGCATCAGAGGATTACTCATTTGGCGCAAGTCGACTTGCGCATTCTACGTACAGTCGTTCACTGGAAACTAGTTTTTGGATGAATTGTCCCTTTAAGTTCACTTGCGCATTCACATCATTTTGTGCAGATGTAAATTGTAATATTATGTACATGTTGTGTCTGATTAATCTCATATAGGATGCATATGAATGAGTTAATTAACCCCATAGCAAAGTGCTTCATCTTGGGTTATTGTTTTATATTTTCATCAAGTGTGTTTTTTAATTAAAGAGGCCCTATAAAGTTGTTGTTGTTGTTCTTTTCGTTTTCAATTTTCTTGTGTAATGTTGCTGTTTGAGCATGAAAAATGTCAGTAAAGTTACACATTCTCTGTATTAGTAAGCACTGTTTCTGAACACATCACAATATTCCACATTTATATAATTCTCACCCAAGGTATACACAAAAAGGGGGACGAGGCCTAGTTGAATTGCTTTAGTAGTGGGTTGAAAATCGCAGTTATGATAAAGGGGCATGGCATTTCCAAAACACGCTCAAAGTGATTGACCAATCGCAATACATTTTTCCAGCTGACCAATCAAAGCACATTGCGCTTTTCGGAAGGAGGGGCTTCATAGAGACAGGAACTAAACAGGGGGACCTCAGAGTATGAGTATGAACCAGCAATGAACCAATCATCAAATAAAGCAAAATGACAAAAAAAGTGAAGTAGTCTTCAGTTTGTTAAAGCATGTCAGATAAAATATGTTGTGGAGAAAGCTGCTGACTTAATGAACCACATGTATACGGTAGTAAGTGTATGGCAATCATGTTAACGTGATTAAAAAATGAATGCCAATCAATTACGATCTCGAACCAATTAATTAGCAGAAGTTTTTCCTGCACGTGACGTCATTAACAGCAGTCCTATATTGTTGAACTAACATGGTTCAAATGACAGAAGTGTGACTGTGTGACTTTTAAACATTCAAGCATGAAACCTATTTAGTAGACCCCAAAAGCAAAATCAAGACTTTGTAAAAATGCTTAATAGGTCCCCTTTAAAATCATTTAATTATCATTATTTTTTCGATACATCTTGTTGTTGACATAAAAAAAAAAAACTGTTTCAACAGTAATTTTGTTTGCAAGATGAATACTGCATGTAAACAAACCAAAAGAGAATTATTATAATCAAATTTATGATGTTACATTATTTAAAACTCAAAACAGTATCACTTCAAACTCTATAGTATCACATTAATCTATTTTTCTTTGTTGCTTCTTTATTTTCTCAGATGTAAATAACAAAAAGAAGTCCTGTCCGCTGATAGCCATGAGGGGTCTATCATACCACTTAGTCCTACAATCACTCACAAACTTGCACACCATGGTGAACATCAGGAGGAGGTAAAGTGGGGCAGGGGGTGTCCGTTAGTGGCCTTTGCCGTCCCTGAGATTGTGGAGCATTCCTGCTGCCTCCAGCACTATATAGGACAACTGTTCTCGGCTTCGTTGATGTTCTGTTTGTGGGCTTCGGTTTGTGAATCATGATCAATGGCCAAAAGAGACAAAGAGACAAGATGGTGGGTGTCAGTCAGGTAATTTTGTTTACCTAGGAAGTTGAGTGTACCTTGCTGAGATGATTACGGGGTTATGATTGTTGTTATCAAATCAGTCATTGTACTCAACATGCTGTCGCTTTCAATTATCACCGTTTGTGTCTCCAAATCCAAACCGAGCTGCAGCGGCCCCCTGAGAGTTGTACTACTTTAAAAAGAAAATCCATATGAATCGCAGTCTGTCTGTGTCTTCATGTTACAAGCTGAGACAGCCATTGTTCCATTGTCTAGCAGGTTAGTATGGGTTGTCCTTGTAAATTGATGTGGCCTTTTCCGGCGGTCCTTCGTGTACTCCGATCAGGGGCATGTAGGATTAGAGTTCAAGGACTGCTGTGGAGTTTCAGCTGGCTTTTTCTTGTGGTCCGAAGTCTAAAAGAACGCAACTGATACAACCACAATGTTTTCGTAAATGTCCTCAGTTCTGATTTTACCGCAGGGGGTAGAAATCAGTGGCGCATTGTAATGTTGGTTGTGTTAGCTCATATTTCATATCACATTATGAATCGTTCTTCGGCATGCAAATGGTTCTAGCGCTAATGAAGCCATCTTTGACATGACTGATTCTGCTGTCAATGAGCGTGGGTGTTGCAGCGCTTATATAAATGGCACGAATCAATGCAGTTGTTCTGATCAATGATTTCTGAGTATGTAAATGATGAGTTCATAACTCTTCAGGCTGGGTGCACATGACAAATATTGGTGAAATTAATTAAGCGTAACAAGCTACGTTGCCCACCGAGATTGCGTTTAGTATACATTTTTCCCGTCTTGTGTTTTATTCTCAGCTGATTTAACAAACTTCTTTCTTGGCTCGTAATTTTTTTTTGAAACATCCTGTTTTTTTTTGTTTTTTTTTAAAAGGGAACTTTTTTGCAATGCTGTTGTCACCAATATGTGTAATAAAATTGATATCCTGGGGTGGGCAGAGAACTTGTTACAATTTAAAAATGAGGGGAAAATTTCAATGCTGTGGATCCAATTAAATATGAGCAACCAAGTGGCTGCCATCCCATAGTCTGGTATATCTGGTATATCATTAAAGAGCTTCAATCCCGAAACCTAGCTGACAGAATGGACAAGACGGAGACAAAACTGTCAGGCTTCCTGCTTTGCAGATCCTCAAATGCCATGTCACGCCAGCTTGTTATGTGGAACATAACTGTTCATGCAACATTCTGCAACATCCCACTAAAGTTGCATGTGATTGCAGTTTAGGTAACTAGTGTGTGACAACACTTGTTGGTGCTCAAATCTGGCCTGTGTGGGTGTGCAGCTACTGTAGACTCTGTGAAACAACTGTCAATTTAACATGTTAATTTAGAACAATTATTTATGAAAAATTAGCCCATTAAAAAAATAAAGCATTTAATCATGCCCTCTCTGAACTTTAAAGGGGACATATCATGAAAATTTGACTTTTTCCATGTTTAAGTGCTATAATTGGGTGCATGTAAAAAAAATTAGCTGTTCAGATTTTCGCTCCCCTTGTGACGTAGGAAGGGGATCTTACTATAATATTACCGCCCCTTAAAGGATTAGTTCACTTTCAAATGAAAATTACCCCAAGCTTTACTCACCCTCAAGCCATCCTAGGTGTATATGACTTTCTTCTTTCTGATGAACACAATCGGAGAAATGTTAATAAATATCCTGACGCATCCGAGCTTTATAATGGCAGTAAGCGAGGGGTTAATAAAGGCCTTCTGAAGCAAAGAAAAAAAAAATTGTGTGAAAAAAAAAATATCCATATTTAACAAGTTATGTTTAACAAGTTATCTTGCTTCTGCCAGACCGCCTTCCGTATTCAAGTTATGAAGAAAGTGTAAACTGGCGTCGGGTCAGTTAAGCTTTTTTTTTTTCTGTTTTTTTCCGTTCGTTGAATAGGGAAGGCGTAGGACGTAGTGTAAGCTTTTTGAACTGCAAGAGTTTTAAACTTTCTTCTTACATTGAATATCGAAGGCGGTCTGGCGGAAGCTAGATATTTTACTTCATAACTATGGATTTTTTTTTTTATACAACGCATCGCTTTGCTTCAGAAGGCCTTTATTAACCCCCTGGAGCTGTGTGGAGTACGTTTATGATGGATGGATGTGAATGGAAGCACTGTTCACTGCCATTATAAAGCTCGGATGCGTCAGGATATTTATTAAAATATCTCCGATTGTGTTCATCAGAAAGAAGAAAGTCATATACATTTAGGATGGCTTGAGGGTGAATAAAGCTTGGGGTAATTTTAATTTGAAAGTTAACAAATCCTTTTATCTGCACATTTCCACCCATGGCACCGTGATTTTTTTTTCTCTAGCGAAAACAGTGTACCAGTTCTAATGCCATGACAAAAGTTCAAGCAAAGCATGCAAACTGTTCTGTCGTTGGCTCCACAGATGAGCACAGAACACTATTTAGCGTCTCGTTAGGTTGGATAGCCTGCAAGTTGACCCTGGCAAGCTCGATTGCTAAAATCGTTTCTGTCCGAGCGATATTTAAAAAAAAATATTAGACCATTCACAGCATTTGATAGCAAACATAAACGTTAGCCTGGTGTGTATGGCTCTGTTTGGCAAACAGGTACACTATGTATAATGGGCGTCCACACGGGTTTTGCACAAAAGATTAACACGACGGCACATGCTAGTCGATGAGTTGAATCAACTCCACAGCAACTACATACATTTAACCATTCCGAAATGTCCAGATGCATTCTAAAAGTTGTAACTTCTTCCTGAGTCTCTTCATCAGTGTCCAACTCTAGTTTCAACAATGTAAGGCTGAACACCTTTACTGACAATCATCATTTTGGCTGCGTGAGATTCTCCAGTTTTGTTGGTGTTGAGCAACCAAAGCGCGAGCTGTTAAAGCTCCGCCCTCTTTTGGAAAGCGGGCATAGAGCAGCAGCTCATTTGCATTTAAAGGGACGCGCACAAAAATGGCATGTTTTTACTCACACCCAAAAAGGGGCAAATTTGACAAGCTATAATAAATTATTTGAGGGGTATTTTGAGCTGAAACTTCACAGACACATTCTGGGGCCACCAGAGACTTAAATTACATCTTGTGAAAAGGGGCATAATAGGTCCCCTTTAAACTATAGGCAACATGCCGTGCTAAAAAAAAAAAAAAAAAAGTTTTGTTTTGTTATGTCTATTCAATTTTTTCATGCACCATAATAATGTAATGTAGCTGGGGCTTCTCTCAGTAAATATTGATATATGTATGTGATTAAAGTGCTCCTATTATGCTTTTTTGGATATTACCTTTCACGTAACAAAATAAAATTAGGAACCGTTAAAATAGCATAATAAGGGCATTATTATAGCATGATAGCATTAATTGATTTAATCAATTAATCAGAATACCATATAATTAATCTGATTTAAAACATTTTAATAGATTGACATCCCTGGGGAAAAACTACATGCAGTATCTCTTATGTTACACTGCAGTCAAATGAATAATTAGCTCATTCGTTTAAAAAAAAAATAATAATAATTTAAAACATTCAAAGAGAGACATTTAATCTTGTCTTTTTTTTTCTTTTTTTTCTCTGTGATCAAAAAGCAGTGGCCTATGGGGTTACAATGTTGTTAAAATAAATAAATAGCAATTATAATTATACTGTACAAAAACACCTTAATGAGCTGAACAAACATCCAGATATACTAGAGGAGAGCTGTACATTTTATTTTGACAGGAAATAAACAGCTACTGGCACTTTCCACAGACATACTAGACTTTGGTGTCCCATGACTGTTTTATAGGCATTAGAGTCACAAATCCTATGTGTTTTTTTTGGGTTTTTTTTTTAGACCTGTTATCATGAGATATGTTAAACGCAAGTTAGCAGGGTAAAACTTGATCATTACTGTGCTGTTGAGAAAGTTGCTTGAGGGGAATTTCCCCTGTGGAAAACTGCTGATAACTAACTACTGTAAATTTTGCTGGAATTCAGCAAGTTTCTGCTGCAATTTAGACCTTTTAGTGAGACATTTTCAGGAAACGTAAAATGCTTCAACCCTTTTGACCACCTCAGAACCGGTTTTGACTGAGAGCTAAATCATGTCATTTGTCATCTTGACAGGCAGGCCTGTAATAAAGCAGTGCACCTGGAAGAGAAATTTACATTTCTGTGTAATCTGCATTTTAAATGTGATTTTCATATGTACATGTACTTCAGCAAAGAAAGTTCTATCTATAGGCCTGTTCTGGACCTAATGAAAAATAGATGGGGGTTTCTGAACCTTTCATTAGCAGATTACAGAAAGAAAAAAAAATTGAAAAGAGAAATGGAAGTTAAAGGTGCAATATGTAAAATTTTCTGTCCACTAGAGGTTGCTAGAGGCCTATTCAAAACAAAGGCGTAGCTTCATGTGGACATGTGGTCTTCACCTCACAGATGATAGAAAATAATCGGGATAGGACTCGGGCAGAAATCATGTTCATTGATGCGATTATTAATGTTACTGTAGTATGAAGTAGAGCAGGACCGAGTGTTGTGGGAGCTGAACGAGACCGCTGGAGCGATTGCGCCACACACGGCGCGAGCAGTGGAACTTTTATTATGCCGCTTCCGCTTTTCCGGTCATGAGTATGAAGTAACGCAGCTCTGTTTATCATATTAGATACATTTGAGAGTGTTTAAAATGATGTTATAACATTACTCTGTGCGTTCGCTCGGTGGCTGCTGCGAAACACTTGTTTGAGACACGCTGCAGTAAGCTAGATCGATTTTAGAATATCATATTAAATGCTGGATGGCTTGTGTTGATAAATTACTTGACAAAATTGTGTTTTTCTCTGAGGCATGGTAAAGCATGATACTCACAAAAAATCAAGAAAATTGGATTTAAACAATAAAACTAAATGTATTGAGTTATATAACAACAATTAGTTTTCTGTCTATAAATATATCAAAACAGTTGTTTCCTTGTCTATTAAAATATGTAATATATTAAAGCGTCTTTGGTGTTTCCATGGTTTCTACAAAATAAAACCAGAAACCGAGGGTAACGCGGGTATGACGCAATTGACAGGCGACTCCTCACACGTCCCGGAGCCTTGGTTAAAATTGCAATTTTATAATAATATAATAATATTATAATATAATATAATAGTTGGAAACATTTGGGATATTGTAAGTACTCAAGTAGACAAAATATATAACACTGGCCTAGTGGTTTTTTGATATTTTATTGCAAAAGTCTTACATATTGCACCTTTAAGGACAAATTAAAGAAAAGGTGAAAATTAATCAAATTAATCTGTGCATGTTATCTATTGTAATTCTCTTTCTTGAATACATTTAAGTTTGGTGCATTTACACTATTTTTTATTTTAGCTTTACTTCAAGTTATAGTTAAAACAGTGTTTTTTTAAGCATTATTTACTCATCCTCATATAATGTCAAACCTGTTACATTCATACATACAAAAACATAAGCATTTTTAAAGGATCTTCCTGCAGCTTGTTATACAGCAGCAGTTTGTGGTCAAATGCCAAGCTCCTAAAAAGACAAAAATCACTACGAAAGTAGTCCATGCTACTCGTGTGCTATATATCAAGTCTTCTGAAGCTATGTTGCCTTTTCATTAATTTATTTATTGTTGTGCTTTTTGGAGCTTGACAGCAGAGATGGAAACTCCAGGTGGAAATAAATTGGCTTCTTTGGATTATTTTGAACTCTTGAACAACACAGTCCAGGTACACAAGAAGAAATATTTTCTATAAATATAAAAAACAATTCTGTGCACTCTGTAGTTTTTCCTTGTGATATGATGCGCTCGTTTGCTCACATCTACACAGCAGCTTCAACATGATGTCATCAACAGGTTTAATGAGAGAAAACAAATCCCTGTCACTATTACCTGTTAATTAACTATAAAGACAACAAAAAGGAAGTTTTCTTATTGGGTGGCATTTACAGGAAGAAAAAAACTTGCCTAAAAGTTGTCCAATGAATACATTTTTAGATGTGCATCCCTTCCTTGCCAGCTAAAACAAATGACACCTTTACCAAAAAGAATTTGAGAATTGACTTGGACTTGTGACAAAGAAAACTTCAACCTTGACTTACAGTGCACATAAATCAGAGGCAATTTCGGCAGACTGCACTGTTTCATTTGTGATATGGGTAGACAGTTGCTCACTGTCTGTGTATGCAATTCATGAGATAGAGAAAGTTATTAATGAATAACTGTAAACACACTAAGATTCAGAGCAAATGAACCCCCAAATGAATAAATTGCCAAAACTGTTACGGAAAACTGACCTTAGCAAGGCCGTGAAAGTCCAGGGAGGCAGAAATAAAAACAAACTCTAATTCACAACTTTTTTTTTTGTGGATGTTGCCTTGAGATTATAAATTTGCTCTTATTTTTTTAAAACGTCTGAAGCCCAGGGTGGATGTGTTTTCAAGGTTATGTGTGTGTTTGTGTGTGATTTAGATCATTTATATGAATGAAATATGATAATAAAGTTTCTTATTTAGACACTTATTTCACTTTAGACACTTATCTTATTTAGTTATATTTCCATCAGCAGAGACCTATTGGAGAGATGCTGATCTGATCATATTTCCCTTATAGAGTGCAACAGAAGGGTCCCAGAAATTGATTTTAGCGCTGAAAAATAAACCTTTCAAGACAGACCTAGCATGATCTCTGAGGTTGTTAATTGTTGGTATATGGTTCAACCTTACTTATGTAATCAAGTCTGTCTTTGCACTCTCAAACAACATAAATGTTCATATGCATCTGAAGGTGTTTTTTTTTTTTTTTTTTTTTTTTTTTTAATTTCATACTAAAAATCAGTGACTTGTAGCAGGATGGGCAACACTGTAAAACAATTTTAATAGGCTCCCGTTCAATTCATGAGTTGAATTTTCCTTACAGGAAGTTGAAGTGGAATTTACTGGTAATGGCATTTTGTAAATTTTGAAGCAGTTTGGAAATGGTCCATTAAATATAAAGAAGTATATATAAGTATTTATAAATAAATGTGCACATCTTAAAAGCCCTTATACACTCACAGCAAAGTTCTTTTTCGCTCTTTATTTAGGGATAAATAGAAGTTGGAAATACCTTTGCAGCGATGTACTGTTAACAAACATCCCAACACCGCCCATGTTGCTGAGAGTGAATTTGAATTTGTCTCATATTTGATGAAGTTTGCATCATTGATCACTATGTTCCTGTCTATGAAACTGCTTTGAAACAATCTGTATTGTATGCTATATAAATAATGATTTATGAGTAAAGGTGACTTGACATCTGTCTTCAAAGTTTATGAAACCTTCAATTTTTTTTTTAAATTTGTCATTCAAAGTTTGTTTTGAAGCTTCTATGTATAAAGCATTATAAAGATGTTCATAATATAATTGATAAATATTTGTAACCAAAGTTAAAATGCAATATAATATTTGCAGATTCCTTGTTACATCTGAAATTGGTTGTTTGTCATGTGATTTAATGCATTATACTTTCTAAAAGTGTGTTTAATTAATAGATAAGTATTAAAATGTATTTTATAAAAGGTTAGTTCCAGTTCTTGATTCTGATTGGTCAATAGCTGTGTTTTATTAACAATAAAACACGGCTATGACCTTGTCACACAACGGTTTTGTGTAGCTGAGTCCGAAATTTAAATTTAAATGTACTTCACGACCATTGAAAAGTATGTTCTATATAGTACGAATGCGTGTAGTATGAATGAAATCCGGACGTACTACATCCGCCATGTTCTTACTGTCACATGACCTACCAGAATCCTTTTCCTTCAGGTCAATCCTATGTTCATAAAAAAAAAAAAAAAAAATTCAGTTTAAATGTCGTCTGCAATTTCTTGTCCTTTTAAAAGTTAAAGGGTTTTCCTAAAGACTTTATATATATAAGACGGTGCACTTGTATTATTATGAATGGGAGAAAGTCCAATGTGCAATATGGCGGAATAAGTCCCTCCTAAATAAGAACCAATCGCCAATTGGTTTCCCCATTCAAAGAGATAGGAACTGCACTTGCATGCCCGAGAGGTGTTTCAAAGATGGCCACAGAGTGAAATGACTTATTTTAAAGGGACTTTGGTTTTCCCATGCCCTGACACTGACACCGCTAGTGTTCACAACAGTATCAGTCCTTTCAAAATAAAAGTCTTCGCTACTAACTCACTCAAACGTTCTTTGCCACCACCTGACTTTTCCTAGTATGTTTTTAGTTGATCTCCATGAGATGATGCATTCTGTTGCTGTTCACGGTCAGGAATTATTTTTTCCAGCGGAAGGAAGGCTTTTAGCAAACACTTTATATATTGAAAGATGGTGCACAGGAATTTGATGTTTCCCCATTCAAAGAGATAGGAGCTGCATTTGCGTGCCCGAGAGGCATTTCAAAGATGGCCGCTGAGTGAAATGACTTGTCTTAAAGGGACTTTGCTTTTAGTGATTTTACTTCATGAAAGTTGCATCAAAGTATACATATATGTGACCCTGGACCACAAAGCCAGTCATAAGGGTCATTTTTTCATCTTAAAGCTGAATAAATAAGCTTTTCATTGATATGGTTTGTTAGGATATGACAATATTTGGCCGAGATACAACTATTTGAAAGTCTGGAATCTGAGGGTGCAAAAAAATCTAAATATTGAGAAAATCGCCTTTGAAGTTGTCCAAATGAAGTCCTTAGCAATGCATATTACTTACAAAAATAATTAGTTTTGTATATTTACAGTGGGAAATTTACAAAATTCAATGTTCTTCATAGAACATGATCTTTACTTAATATCCTAATGATCTTTGGCATAAAAGAAAAATTGATAATTTTGACCCATACAATGTATTGTTGGCTATTGCTACAAATATACCCGTGCGATTTATGACTGGTTTTGTGGTCCAGGGTCACATATTTGCTTTTTGTATATATCAAATAATCATTTTATGAAAGCAATAAGCCCCGTGAAGCTGTGGTTTACAGTGAATTTATATCAGCTAAGGGGGTTTTTAAATTTTTATAAATTCAATGTAAAACATGGATTCTTGGGGCTTATTGCTTTAATAATTATGGTTAAAATTATTCATGAGACCATACAATGAATTATAAGGTGCATTACTAAGCATAAATAATGTATTAAAAATATTTTTATAATGCAGTACTGTATATATGAAGGCTGTTAACATGCATTTTTGTTCGAGTTGATAATGACACATTTTGTATGTTATTGCAAATTTATTTGAATTTCCTTTCGTTTATTTCAATGAATTTAATTGAATATCAATAATGCATCTTGTTTGTTACCTCAATTACACAATCTTTTACCTTTGTCTTGTTTCAGTTTTAAGATTCATAAGCAGTTTTCAGCTTTCATAAGCTGTGGTTAGTGTGGTTGCAACGAACTAACCTGAGTTAGTTGTCTAAATCCATAACAAGTAGATAACATATCTTTGTAACTCCATCCAGTTGTTTCTGCACCCAAGCAGGTTGCACATATTGTCCGGACACCTGTCACTCAAACTCATCAGAACAAAGAATGCTCTCTAGCTGACTCACTCTGGGAAACATCCAAATCCTGCCTCTGTTTTTTAATTTTAATTAATTTTTGCAATGTGGTAAAGCAGCTGAACGGATCTGGGGGAGGCAGTGAAAACATCTGCCCTGAAGATCTGTCAGGCGTGTAATCAGTAACTGTGTGCTGCCACTCAGTTCCTCATCTCCTGCCACCATCCACAGAACCTTCAGCTTACAGAGTTTGTGAAGTCTTTTGAGGGATTTGCCAGCTGTAGAATTAGTGAAACGCTTCCATAACATGCTGTCAGTACAGGTGTGATTGAAAAAAGCTATATTTTGGTCAAGTTTCATGTTAGCTTGTGGGATTCATATACAAATTGTGGGCTGATTTTAACTGTTATTTTGCAAGGCTGTTGTAGAAATGAGCTGTCCGTGGTTCTGAAACTAAAAAGTGGTGCTGGATCTTTTTTTTTTTTTTTCATTGGTCCTGTCAAACAAACAATCCATTTATTTAAAGGGTTAGTTCACCAAAAAATGATAATTCTGTTATTTATTACTCACTCTCGTGCCGTTCCACACCTGTAAGACCTTCGTTAATCTTTGGAACGCAAATTGAGATATTTTTGTTGAAATCCGATGGCTCTGTGAGGCCTGCATAGGGAGCAATGACATTTCCTCTCTCAAGATCCATAAAGGTACTAAAAACTAATCCTTTAAACAAATGTATTGTTTGTTTGACAGGACCAAAAAAAAAAAAAAAAAAAAAGATCCAGCACCACTTTTTAGTTTCAGGAAGCTTCGGAGCATAATGAATCACGTGATTTCAGCAGTTTGGCGGTTTGACACGCGATCCGAATCATGATTCGATACACTGATTCATTATGCTCCGAAGCTTCCTGAAGCAGTGTTTTGAAATCAGCCATCACTAAATAAGTCGTTATTTTGTTTTTTTGGTGCACCAAAAATATTCTCGTCGCTTTATAATATTAATATTGAACCACTGTACTCACATGAACTGATTTAAATATGTTTTTAGTACATTAATGGATCTTGAGAGAGGAAATGTCATTGCTGCCTATGCAGGCCTCACTGAGTCATCGGATTTCAACAAAAATATCTTAATTTGTGTTCCGAAGATTAACGAAGGTCTTACAGGTGTGGAACAGCATGAGGGTGAGTAATAAATGACATTATTTTAATTTTTGGGTGAACTAACCCTTTAATACTAAATTCAGGAGAAAATGTAAGATGAATCCTAAACCTAAACCTGAAATCTGATTAGTTGATAGGAATGTTGTTCCATAACCAACAAAGATGTTGATCCAGGAATGTGTTGCACGTACTGCAGAAAGCTTCTTTTCTCCTTGTTTCTCATTTCTCATTCAGTTTATCTATTTAACATGTTTCCAGTGTATTTGTTCACTTTTATTTGATTTGAATCCACCAAACAGCCTAAAGAGTCCTTGGTTTGTGTTGTTGTTTATCTCCAAAGGGCAGTATGAAGAGTTGGGTATATTGAATGGGGTTATAGATGGATTTATTTATTTGTCTCTGAAATGTGGGAGAGTTCGGATGTGGCTGTAAGCTTGTAATTTGATCCTGACCTTTCTTTATTTTGCTTCACTCTTTCTCTCTCTTGCTTTCTAATGACAACATGATTTCAGTTGCAGGACTGGTATTAGGGTGAATCTCATGAAAACCTAATGAAGCCTATTTTTAGAACCATTAAGATTTTTGCATTGTGACATTATTTTCTTGACAATTAAAAACACCCCAAACCCATGTCTCATTACCATAATGAAAAAAAAAAAAAAAAAAAATCTCATTCCCATTAGTTTAATGTAAAAATTAAATAATGATATTTAAATGGTATTTATACATCATTGAAGTATTTGTTGTATTCTTTCATGCTGAATTAAATGTATTGTTTTTAAAATATTTTGTACTGTAATACTGCATTATGCTAATGGGAATAATGAAAATGACAGAAATCAAGTAAACAGCTATATGCTTTAGGGTAATGAGAATTTCGTTGGAAAATGTGCACAAATGTCATAAAAATAATGTTACAGTTAAAGGGGTCATATAATGCCACTTTTACAAGATGTAAAATAAGTCTCTGATGTCCCCAGAGTGTGTAATAATTAATAATTCCTTACATTTATATAGCGCTTTTCTGGGTACTCAAAGCGGTTTTACATATGGAAGGGGGAATCTCCTCAACCACCACCAATGTGTAGCATCCACCTGGATGCGACGGCAGCCATATTGCACCAGAACGCCCACCACACACCAGCTTATTGGTGGAGAGGAGACAGAGTGATGAAGCCAGTGTGGGGATGATTATGAGGCCTTGATGGACAGAAGCCAATGGGCAAATTTGGCCAGGATGTCGGGGTTACACCCCTACTCTTTTCGAAGGACATCCTGGGATTTTTAATGACCACAGAGAGTCTGGACCTCGGTTTAACGTCTCATCCGAAGGACGGTGCTTTTTGACAGTATAGTGTCCCTATCACTATACTGGGGTGTTAGGACCCACACAGACCACAGGGTGAGCACCCCCTGCTGGCCTCACTAACACCTCTTCCAGCAGCAACCTAGTTTTCCCAGGAGGTCTCCCATCCAGGTACTAACCAGGCTCAGCCCTGCTTAGCTTCAGTGGGCAAACAATCTTGGGCTACAGGGTGATATGGCTGCTGGCTGCTGGTGTATGTGAAGTTTTATCTCAAAATACCACACAAAATACCACACAGATTACCAGACAAATTTTTTATAGCATGCTAAATTTGTCACATTTTGAGGGTGAGCAAAAATGCTCCATTTGTGTGTGTGTCCCTTTAAATGCAAATGAGCTGCTGCTCTCAATAAGAGGGCGGAGTTTCAATTCCGTTCTTGTGCTTCAGCTCTGTCAGCGGAGAGGTTATGCCGTTGTCCATGGAAACAACATTTTGTATATTTTAGATGAAACTGCCAATTTATATTGTTCAGTCTATTTATTGTTTCTGTTAGCAGCGCCGATTACCTCACGCAGACTCACTGAAAATGTCAGAAACTGTTCAGCCTTTTATGTTTTAAATGGAGTCGGACAATGATGGAGAGACTCAGGAAGAAGTGACATCATGTAGAATGCAACAGGACGTTTCTGAATGGTTAGTTGATTAGTTTATGTAGCTGATGTGGAGTTAACTATCTTAAAGTCATTGATTAGCATATTCTGTCATGATAATCTATAAATCGCTCATGTGGGAACTGTTGTAAGATGCCAACAGAATCAGATAATATATGCTGAATGAAGGTAGAACAGGTGTAGTTTAGTTTAATTACGGTTATAACTTGCTTTTATATGACATGCTATTGCATTTGTGTTACGTACTTAATTGCAATAACATGGCCTCACCATTTTGTTGCGTGTTCTCGGGGGCAGGTTTTATGTAAATTTTAGGGTTAGTGATGTCACCAACCCAGGAAGAAGCTCGTTGTAGTCCCTACTAGTCATTTGTTGAATTCTTTAAAAGAAAATATCTCCCTTTGCTTTGTACTTTGAGCGTTGTAACTTTGCAGATACTGTTTATACTCAAACAGCAACATTACACACTAACTAAAGTTAAAAAATTGAAATCATTATCATAATCAACCACCCCTTAAAAAATAGGCTTCATTTTTATGCAAAATACAAATTTGTTTGGATGTTTTTTTAGAATCGCCCAAAAAAGATCTTCTGATGGACTTTCAGTGCAAGGAAACAATCGTTAATATTTAACAGGCCAAAGTAGCATGCGTTCAATCCTCACAAATAGTGGGCCGTTGAAGGATTCCAGTTTACAAACAAATCTAATTAACATTTATCCTTGATGGGGCATTAGAGTGTTCAAAGGAATTCTAATGCCACGCAAGACGATTCAGAAAGAGAAGGTGAGAGAGACGCAGAGCAGGAAAAAAGAGAAAGAGTAAGGCAGAGCTCTGATTGGTCAATATTTTGCAATGACAATCAGGAGAGAGTGTGCATATATGACCATCATCTTCCTTTACTGCTGGTCATCAAGCAAGATCATTCTCTCTCCACCTCTCTGAGACTCTTCATTAAAAACATGTGAGCTAAGATAAATAGTTGAAAATTAAATCCATATATGGAAATCCATATTAAATTAGTTTAGTGTGTTCATGAGACCCAGAATCGCAGCTGAAGCGACAGAGCAGTGCACATTTCATTAAAGATGTTTCCCTGTGCTAACCGACCGACAGCAGTGAATAAACTGAGGCCAGCAGTGCTGTTTATGCATGCACAACTCCTTTCAGCCTCTGATGACCCCTTTTTCTTTGCTGTAAAGCTCTCAATCTATCAGCACTTTGATTCTGCTGAGCTCCTGAATGTTAGCGTTTAACGCAGTGTCATGTAGTCTATACTGCGTTATTCACGCCTCTACATCAACTAAGCAATTCCATTCTTGTGCCTCAGCTCTGTCAGCGGAGAGGTTATGCCGTTGTCCATGGAAACAGCATTTTGTATATTTTAGATGAAACTGCCAATTTATATTGTTCAATCTATTTATTGTTCTTCATAAACATTGAGTAAATTAGAAATACATTGCAATATGTAGATCTACTGGATGTTCTTTGATGATTTTTTGATTGGTAACTGGATAGAAATTGGTAACTTGAAGGATATTTGTACAAAAGCCCTTGACCAAGACAACACAGGGATATCGTCCTTGTAGTAAACTCTTGAGAAAGAATTTGCTTTTGTTGTTTTTTTTTTTTTTTGTGGTTCTGAGTGGCTTTTAATGTGTTGCTATTGGTTGCTAAGTTTGGCCTCCTAAACTGTCTTCCCTCATATTCAACATTTGAGAATCTGATTTATTTTAGGCCACATCCACACAAAGCCAGAGCTTTCCCTATCCGATCTTTTTTTCCCTCGTCTCAAGAAATATCTGCGTACACATAAAAACACTGAAACCGACTCAAAACGATTTAGCATATCCACTGACTAGAGCCCGTCCACATGGAGACACATTTAGATGTATCTGTAAAAATGTTGTAAAGTATCGCCGGGAGTTTGATTGACAAGCGATCTAACCAATCATTACCCCGAATCCGCCATTTTGTCCGACAAAGCAGTCAGGAGTTAGAAGATTAACCTCGGTGGACTTGAACTTGAAAAATGGTGTGTAATGACGTCTTTCCGCGTTTGAAACAACTTTCCTTCTCCTGTTCATTCATGTTTATTTGATGCTATAAATTAACTAGTAAGAAGAAATGATCGGTTCACGAGCCTCTTGAGCTGAGGCACTATAGCAATCTTAAAAATTTCTTAATTTCTTAAAAAATTATACAGTTTGAAAGCTGGTACTTTGTTTAATATAAGTAACCTGCTCTGTCTTGTCTGTCGACGTGTTGTCAGTGTCCTCTCCATGATGTATTTTTCACTCTGTGTGGCATGACAGCGCCATGGCTTGTTGGACAAAGTAACAGTAATTAAGGGGGGCGGGTCTTTGCGAAGGGTCAATTCTGCCACAGAGATACACTAAAAACAAAGAAAAAGACTTGGAGCAAGTGCATAACCTTGCACGCTGTATACAAACCTTAGAAATAAAGCTTTATTTTAATAAAGCTAATAGGCTCGATAGCTTCTGCAGCACGAACACAAGCATGTAGTCCACTATTGTTGCTGTTATGTGACATAGGGGTGTCTGACTAGGCTCGACACATGGGATGATGACATCATCGTTTCACAAAATATACGGATTGGCTGTTGTTGTGGAAATTCCCAATACTAAACTGACTTCACCATTGACAATTCAAACAACCTCCAGTTGTCAATTTAATATAATACAATACTACAGTACCAATACAGTACTACAGTACCTTCGAGGTAATTCCCGTTCCGAATATAATACAATACAATACTACAGTATCTTGAAGTAATTCCCTTCGTGAATACTTCTAATACATTTCCAATACTTCGAGGTAATTCCCCTCCCGAAGTAATGGGAATTAAATCACAAATGAGCACACATGTCTTTAGCATCTATACACTCTCATTGTCCTTCTCAGATGTACACTGGTCCGACACAGGATCATTAATACTAACTCCAAGTATTACAGCTTCACCCTGAGGGGGACTCTGTAGTCTTCCAACACTATCACTGTCTCTGCTGTGGTCTTTTGAGCGTAGAATCTTTTGTACTTCTATTCCTTAGCTGCACAGCATATACCTGACACGATTTCCAAGTTGCTCTTTGCAGAAATTAAATTTTATTTACGGCCGGGAGGTCACTTGTCACAACAACAGAGTGAGTCTCAATGAATAGAAAGATACACGCACATTTAATTCTTACAGTTCAGTAAAAATCAATGTCTTCTTCGCTGTAATTTGTTCTGGTGGTTGCTTTGTAATGATCTAAGCTAATCATATGGCTGGTCTTTGACCTAAGCATCCTTAGTCTGCATTTTCTGTACATTTCATGTTGACATAAAATATTTCTATCACACTGTACACACGAAAACGCAAGGGCGTCGTTTTCAGATTTATCCACTCTGGGACCCTGTTTCAAAAAATAGCGGTTTCAGGCTCTGAAAACACCGGATCCGTCTGGATGAAACGCCTATACGATACAATTTTTTTACGTAGGCACCTAAATGCGTCACCATGTGAACGGGTCATAGTTACATGATTTTAACTCGCTTATTGGCTGAAGTCAAAAATGTGCATCTTTACAATATTCCAGTCTCTAGATATAAATTGGCTCCCTCCTTCGATGTAAGTGTTCTGTTTGTTTTTTGTACACTTCTTTTCAAAATTTTGGGGTTGGTAAGAGATATATTTTTAAATATATATATATATATATATATGTATATATATTCAGTATATATATTTAATATATTTTTATTATGCTCACCAAGGCTGCATATTTTATCAAATAAATGATATTATTTTATACTATTACAATTTAAAATAACTGTTTTCTATTTTAATAGAATTTAAAGTGTGATTTATTCCTGTGATGCAAAGCTAATTTTTACTTAATTCTTAAGTGTCACATGATCCTTCAGAAATCATTCTAATATGCTGATTTGATGCTAAAGAAACATTTCTTTCTATTATTAAATTCTTTAATTAATAGAAAGTTCATACGAACAGCATTTTTATTTTTATTTATTTTTTTTTTTTTTTGAAAAACAATTGTCACTTTTGGTAACTGTATTGCATCCTTGCTGAATAAAATTATTAATTTCTCTCTTTCAAAAAAAATAAAGAAGGAGAAAAAATAAGAGGTATAAGTGAAATACCTAAGGTTTAAATCCCTAACATACTTGACTTAAAATAACAAAGAAAATATAATCATTGTGTTGGCTTGTTAACTACATCTTCTGAGTCTTGAGTAATTTCATGTCATGTTACCATGGTAATAATTTGGTAAGAAGATAAATATGGCTTTTCAAAACACCTATTATAGCTCCTGAATGTGGCATGCATTTGCAAACATGTTATATTCCTGAAGAAGCCAGGTAAAGCCTGGTCTGTCCACATATACCCCTGTTGACTTTCAGGGTGATATCGATCTAGGCTATTGATTGGCAGGCAGCTATTATACTGGTATGTATGGAGAATGGAAGTCACAGTGTAGAGTGTGACTCAGAACTGAACAGCAGGGCCCTGGAGAACTGCCTCTCTGCTTGCCTAAATGAGATCCATTACAGTAGAGTTAACTGAGTATATCTTGAAAATAGGAGTATACATAGTAATGAGGTGAAATAATGGCACGCAGTCCATTTGGAGAGTTTTTCTTGTGTTGTTTTGCTGCTGCTCTTAAATGTTAAGCCGTTTAGATGACTAATTGTTCACACTAACAAACTTCAGATCTGAATGCATCATTTCAGACTTTCCCTTCATAGTTTTCCATGGCCATCAATGGAAAATGGATAACGCAATTTGGTTGTATGAAATCACTGCAGGGTGAATGGCAATTTGGCTCATTTCAGTAGTGCAGTCAGTTTATATATTTGAAATGTGCGGAAACAATTAAACAGATGCACTGATTGGTACAGCCAGGAGGCTTTTTTTTTGGAGAACAGACTTTACCAATGAGAAGAGAAGCCCTTACACTGTTAAATCACAGATTTAGGGGTGACCGTGAAGCACTGGCCGCTTTATCACTGGGACGATGTGGTTTGACTTACGTTGTGACTTGGGAGATGATGAGGTGATATGCTAGTTGGGCTCAACTTAACTGTTTTTGGCACCGTCAGAGCTCATTTACCTTGCGTAGATAAGGCCGTAGATAAGCCATCTCCCGCAGAAGGCTCAGCGAATATGGCATATGCATCCGAGAGTATGCTAAAATATTTTGTATCCAGTTGAGAAGCATCAACCACCCAGCAAGCTTGTTTACAGTGAATTTTTACTTGAGGCATTCAATAAAATGACCTCGGCTGCAATTTCAAGTAAAATATAAATATTTTAAGATGCACAGTAGACACCTTGAGGTCCTTAGTAAAATCTGAATTATCTGTATAATGACAGTCTGATTACTGTTATTATCTTTCTCCCTATCACAAGTCCCTTTAAAACCCTCCCCATCGATCTCCGTCGCCAGCTGTATTTTGCCTAAGACAATTACACATCTAATTGTAATCACTGTTTCTGATCTGTGCTTCTAAAGGGCATTAACAGACAAAGATGTTCATTGATTCCTCACTTTTAATTCATCTTGCAAGAGAATAGAGAATTTTTTAGCCAAAGCTAATTATCTCTGAGGGACTACCCATAAGTCAGATTCTGTTTTATGTGCTTAAGCTTAATTTGAGAACATTTTGTCTGAGAGTTTGACTCTTGGCCCATTTGGGTTTCTTTTTTGATGCATTTACGTTCTCTGATCACCATTTGTTCCCCTGATTTTCTGATGTAGGAGCTAATTAAATTAAAGTAGCATCGTTATTAACTCCATTTTATGGTTTGGCGGTTGTTTGAACACAGCAATGAGAGCTGCATTGCTGTTTTTAATGTCAGATTTCATTTTGAATGAATCATAATAACAGCTGTTCAGATGATTCACATAAATTAACTGATTCATAAAATTATTCACTGGTTTGTTTTAGGTCTTTTCATAGTGGAATTTTTGGTAAAAAAAAAAACAAAAAAAACCAACTATTGTCAGTTATATAAATAATTCTATCTGTCCGTCCGTCCGTCCATCTATCTATCTGTCTGTCTGTCTGTCTATATATCTATCTGTCCGTCCATCTGTTCGTCTATCTATCTATCTATCTATCTATCTATCTATCTGTCTATATATCTCTGTCTATCTATATATCTATCTGTCCGTCCGTCTGTTCGTCTATCTATCTATCTATCTATCTATCTATCTATCTATCTGTCTGTCTGTCTGACTGTCTGTCTGTCTCTGTCTGTCTGTCTGTCTATCTATATATCTATCTGTCCGTCCATCCATTCATCTATCTATCTATCTGTCTGTCTATCTATCTATCTATCTGTCTATATATCTCTGTCTATCTATATATCTATCTGTCCGTCCATCTGTTCGTCTATCTATCTATCTATCTGTCTATATATCTCTGTCTATCTATATATCTATCTGTCCGTCCGTCTGTTCGTCTATCTATCTATCTATCTATCTATCTATCTATCTGTCTGTCTGTCTGACTGACTGTCTGTCTCTGTCTGTCTGTCTGTCTATCTATATATCTATCTGTCCGTCCATCCATTCATCTATCTATCTATCTATCTGTCTGTCTATCTATATATCTATCTGTCCGTCCGTCTGTCCGTTCGTCTATCTATCTGTCTGTCTGTCTGACTGTCTGTCTGACTATCTGTCTGTCTGACTGTCTCTGTCTGTCTGTCTGTCTATCTATATATCTATCTGTCCGTCCATCCGTTCATCTATCTATCTATCTATCTATCTATCTATCTATCTATCTATCTATCTATCTATCTATCTATCTATCTGTCTGTCTATATATCTGTCTATCTATATATCTATCTGTCCGTCCATCCGTTCATCTATCTATCTATCTATCTATCTATCTATCTATCTATCTATCTATCTATCTATCTGTCTGTCTATATATCTGTCTATCTATATATCTATCTGTCCGTCCGTCTGTCCGTTCGTCTATCTGTCTGTCTGACTGTCTGTCTATGTCTGTCTATCTATCTATCTATCTATCTATCTGTCTGTCTTTCTGTCTGTCTGTCTATCTATCTATCATAGCTAACTACTGTACTTCTAAAGGGTGTTTTGACTGTAGATTAACTATTACTACGAGTAGTAGTTTTATGGTCAGTTATATAAATAATTGTATTTTTTGTGTAGCTGTATTTAATGTAAATGTATTTGTTCAACTGTAATGCTGATACCATTTATATACCATGCATATGCCGATAACAGTTATCTAACTACATTTGAAGCTAATTACATGGACGATGTTTTTGTAAATATTAAATATATTGCAATTTTTTTTTATTTATTAAGAAGTTGACCACTTACTTTTTCTTAGTACCGTAGCTAACTACTTTTAAAAGGTGGCTTGACTATATAGTTTAACTTACTACCATGAGTAGCTTGTGGCATGGCAAGTTGTAGTTTTAAACTAGCTTATATAACTTTACATGCACGTTCACATACAGGCCTTTTCACAAAAACAAATCACATACACCAGGCAAAAGGTCATTTGTTTCACCCGGGGCAAGACATGTGTGTAGGTGACAAGAGCTGAAATGTCGTATACATTCCAAAAAAGGATTGTGTTTGCCTCTTCATAAATATTAATACACATCATCCTCTTTCATGTAATACTATGAAGCAGTTACAGTCCACAAGCTGCAAGGAACTAACACAGATTTCCCATTATATCTGTATTGTTGGATCACACAGGGAAAAAGAGGCCCTAATTACATCCCCGTCTTTTCACAGTCTTTAGCAAAGAAGGTTGAAATGCCTCCTTGAAACAAGCACACAGGAAACAGCTTGTCCAAGGACTTGGGAAGGATTACAGCGTATCAGTGCTGTATCAATGTCACCTTTATAATCTTTCTGTATGTAAATGATGCTCGAGCATTTGCATTTTTTTGTTTTTTTCCCCTTCTATAAAAGCTTCTTAGCTCATCATAGCAGGAGTGACCATGAGATATGCCCCAGAGAGAGGAAGGCAGAGTCTCTTGAGGAAGTGTCCTGTCACTGCTGAAAGGTATCGTACCAGGGGGGCTTCTCATTAATCTAGAACCCAAACTGGGGGCAGAGGAGCCGTACTTCATCTGCTGTGGAACAGCGTGGAGAAATCCTTTAGCCGCCTATTATCTCCCATTTTTGATCTCTGTCTTATCGAGGCAGGTTTGAGAAAATGCCTTTATTTTTCATAATCCTCTCCCTGCCTTATCCATATTTCATGAAGAACACTGGGGGTATGAAAGCGTCTAAAACTAATCCACTGTATGATATTTAGTCCCAGATTAAAATCTCTCACTCCACTGCACTATAATTCTGTTCTTATTGATTGCCTGCCTCTACAAAATGCAAGTCAAGGATGTTTCATACATTTTATTTCTGAGATTGTATTAATGCACTCCTTTAGTGGTCCCATACTAATGTAGTAAGAGAGCGGGAATGCTAATGGGAGTGAAATATGAAATTCAGAGAGAGCGATTGGTTCTCAGATGAGATGGTATGCGTTTAGCAAGTTGTTTAAGGCGAGAAAGAAGATGAGAGGCTAAGACATTTATTTCCCACATCTCTGAAGCATAAACAACACTAAACATCTGCATAAATTATACAGTGAGGTCTGAGACTACATTGGAAATCTTGGATTTGATGTAGAACTGAAAACAAACAGAAAGTGTTTTATTACATATACAATAACGTTTAAAACTTTGAGGTCTGTACGATTTTTTTTTTTTTTTTTAAATGTTTTTGAAAGTCTTTTATGCTCACCAAGGCTGCATTTAAATGCAATAAAACAGTAATACTGTGAAATATAATAACAATTAAAAATAACTGTTTTCTATTTTAATATACACTGCCCGGCCAAAAAAAAAGTCGCTGTTTGGATTTTAATAGGCAAATTCTTAAGAATCTATGAATGGATCATTATTACAGTGATTATTATGTTTCTAGCATGTTATATGTTTGCCAACAGTTCTTCTAACCCTTAAAGATGTAGTGTGTAGCTTTTCATTTCTTAAACAACCATGTATTAAGATGTATCATGGCCATATTCCAAGATGACAATGTCAAGATTCATCAGGCTCAAATTGTGAAAATTGTTGGGAGGGAGCATGAAGAATCATTTTCACACATGGATTGGCACAGACCTTAACCTCAGTGTAAGTTTTTGGGATGTGCTGGAGGAGACTTTACAGAGTGCTCACCTCTTGCATTGTCAATACAAGATCTTGACCAAAAAATTATGCACCTCTCGATGGAAATAAATGTTGTGATGTTATTACTCCAGTGGTCAGCGTCACATGATCCTTCAGAAATCATTAGTCAGAAATCAGTGTATGCTGTTATATATTTAAAAGGCAATACTGTTTTTTGTTAGCTGCATGTAGTGTAGCTAGCTACTACTTCAAATGAGTAATAACTAGTTAAACTATGAGTAGCTTTGGCCTGACAAGCTAGACTAGCTTTCCCAGTAATGGTGCTCATTATGATATACATTGAACATTATAAAACAAACAAACAAACAAAAACATGGATTTTTAGGTTTTTGCACAAACTTGTGGAGTTAATGACTTAAGTTTGGCAAAAGAAAGATATTTTTATCTTAGTTATTACATTTTAAGGTTTAAATCAGATTACAATTACAGATTACAAATCAGATTACAGATTACACGTTAGTTTAGGGTGCAGTTCACACTATTAAAGGGATAGTTCACCCAAAAATGAAAATTATCCCATGATTTACTCACCCTCAAGCCACTTCTTTCAGATGAACACAATCGGAGATATATTTAAAAATATCCTTAGTCCTCCGAGGTTCATAATGGTTGTGTATGGGTGGCCAAATTTTGAAGACAAAAAAAAAAAAAAAAACACATCCATCCATAAAAAATGAATTATATAGCATAGGACATAGCATAGTATGTCATGGCGTAGTGTAGAACGTCATGCCATTGTGTACTACGTTGCGGAAGTTAACGCTTTTTGGACGTATGTTGAATGCGTATGGCTCTCACGCCGGAAGCTCGTTAATTTAACTTCATAAAGTTCATAAATTTTTTTTCTCCCCTTTTTTTTCTGGTCACCCATTCACATATATTTCAATTTCAATATCTCTGATTGTGTTCATCTGAAAGAAGAAAGTCATATACACCTAGGATGGCTTGAGGGTGAATAAATCATGGGATGATTTTCATTTTTGTTTGAACTATCCCTTTAACTAGTTGCTTATTAGCATGCATATTACTAGGATATTGGCTGCTTATTAGTACTTATAAAGCACATATTAATGCCTTATTCTGCATGACCTTATTCTACCTTCTTAATCCTACCCAATACCTAAACCTAACAACTACCTTACTAACTATTAATATGCAGTAATTAGGAGTTTATTGAGGCAAAAGTCATAGTTAATAGTTAGTTAATAGTGGGAATTGTACCCTAATCTAAAGTGTGACCAAACTTTTCACTCAAATTGTTATGCTGTTAATTTGTTGTTATCAATTACATTTCACATTCAGTTAGAATATAATGCAAAACAGAAGCATTTGCACTCCTCTTCTCAGACTTATGGACCCCACCAGTTTATATATGTATATGTAAATGATAAGTTCAGTAAACCAGATAAATCATTCAGCTTATCAAATCTTCTCAGTCTGCTCGGAAGACTGCTGGGCTTCATTTGCACATCTTCACAGCTGTCAGTTACAGATGGTGGGGAAGTGTTTGAGCGGCACAAATCTATGAATTTTTCTCTCCAGTGTGCGAGTCAAGACATTTTTACTTTAATGGGACATGTCCTGCCCACTTCCCTGCGATTTGAGAAGGGAAAAAATGTTTAATTACAAGTTGCTCTCAGTTTTTTTTTTTTTAGGTATCAGTTTATTCCACCAAGGACAGACTTGCAATATAAGAAGTACAGTCACTTATTTAGCCTCATCTATTTTGGGCCATAATGAGAATGACATTAGAATAATTTAACAAATTTGCATGTCATTTTTTGAAAGCATTCAACCTCTAGAAATATTCTCTTGTATCTGTTCTGTTCACTTGAGAAATTAGGCCTATTTCATTTGAAGTAATCTGTAATCTTCTTAGAAATTGGTTCTGCCATGTCAAGCATCCAGCTTGCTTGTGCACACGCTCTGCTGTGATCAGAGTGTGAATGTGCTGAGACATATCAAAGAATGTGAAGTCAGTGTTTGTTTCCAGCATGCCGCAGTAATCTGGGTACAGACCTCTTGCTCGGGCCGCTGATGTTCCTTGTCTGTTGCTGCAAATGACCCAATACGCTCGCTGCTGAAGATTATGTCATTTATGAAGAGCTTGAAATGCTCACAAAGAAGCGGATTGTTGGCTTTCGTGGAAGAGAAGAGATAAACTTCCAGGATGCAGGATTATTTGTTTGTGTTCTCCTTCTCTGCGAGTCCGACATGATGCAAACCAGTACTTGTTATTCCTGATTGTCAGGGTTGTAAAATGCCTCGGCCTTTTCCCTGATGAATACATTTAATTGGTCATTATTGATTCCTGTCCCAGAGCGCATCCGAGTTGAAACGTACGTAATTGCATACCAACAGATGCAGGATTTGGCAATAACCTGTTTCAATGATTGAAATTTCTCATAGATAGCTTTCCTGCTCTGCTATCTCTCCTTTCCAATGAAAGCGATCACATTGACATTTAGTGCACTTTTATTGAATTTTGAGATGATGAGCTCAGTGACTCAAAGTATAACTAGTATTTGCATCACTCTGTTAGTTGGTGTTATTTAAAATATAGTGGTAGTCACTGGCTTTTTTTCACAACTCATTTTACTTTATGTGATGTATACTATGTTTAAAAGATGCTCTGGTGTCTGAATGGATGCAAATCTAGTGTACATTTCATGGCGGCAAAGGATGGGATTAATGCAAATGATTTTGAAATGAAATGCACATATAGATGTGGTAATACATTGTCCAGGGTTGTGCAAGATTCAAGATTAAACAATTGGCTCCCTTTCAGTCAAAGAGTGTGAATTTGGATTGGAATTTGAATCAGAACGAAAAGAAGAAAAAGAATATACTGACCATCACCATGGTCCACAAAAAACAATTTATTAAATAAGATCAATGTATGATGTCAACTAAAGACAGATTAATGTAGGTAGTGATCCATCCATCCATCCATCCAACCATAAAAAGTGTACAAACAATTTTCATTTAGAAATGTAGTGAATTTCACAAACAATTACAAAGAAATTGAAATACATGAAATTTTGAGGTACAAAAACTGTAGTAGTATTTTCTTGTAAAAATTATTTTTAAAGTGTAGATAAACCTTGCTTTTGTTTTGTTTTGTTTTTAAGTTGTATGAATTTCTTTTTATTTTACATTTATTTTCACTTTAAAAAAAAAAAAAAATCAAATTGAATCCTGTTTTCTACCTCAGTTCAAATTCAGGTGAATGTTCATGCTTGAATGTTCAAAAAACACATTATTTTTCACATATTTGACATTGTTGCAGCACCTCTCTTCCCAGTCTGTCAGTAACGCTTTGTTTAGTTCCCATCTCTATGAAGCCCCTTCTTCCGAAAAGCGCAATGTGCTCTGATTGGTCAGCAGGACCAGTGTGTTGCGATTGGTCAACTGCTTTGAGCATGTTTTGGAAATGTCACGCCCCTTAACCATAACCACGAATTTCAACACACTACTAACACAACTAGACCTCATCCCCTTATTTTGCGTATGCTTTAGGTGGGATTATTTAAATGAGAAATATTGTGCCATACAATCAAGGCATTTCAGGGAGTTCAGAAACAGTGTTTACTGATATATAGAATAACTCTCTTTGGAGTGACTTTGTGCTTTGTAACTTTGCAGACATTTTTCATGGCCAAATAGCAACATTACACACTAAAGAAATGTGAAAATGTAAAAAAAAGGACCCATTTAAAGGGCATTTATTATTAAACTCTAAATAGTGCACAACCCTGGTAGTGTCCAAATTTTATGACAACAAAGATTATATTTATCTTAACATATTGGACACTTATTTTTTTCTTTTATTTGGAATAAAGTACACTAATGAATCGTTCACAATAAGCTGGACCATGCATTAAGAAAGTAAATAGGGTAAATTCTGATTTCATGTTGACGTTAAACATCCATTGGTGGATGTTCTATATTTTTGCTAGTTTTGCTTCTGGTTCATTTCAAGAGTCTAGCAATAAGTGCAGCATATTCTCCCTTGGGCTCAAGTCCTGTAATTTTACTTTGAAAGAAAGGAACAAACTCCCCACTTTTGTACTGTAGTGCATAGGACTGTTGATTCCTTTGTGGTGCAGTGTTTTAATGAGGCTTATGGTGCAGGCTCTCAGATTCAAGTACAATTCAGTGGGACCTCTCGTTTTTTAAGGACAAGCACTTGCCTGAATATACCTGCAAATTCCCTTGATAACTGCCTCTTATGATGTTCCTAGAGAAGGGAGAAAAAATAGCAGAAGATCATGCCGGAGACAGCACAATTCCCATATGATACAATCCATCTACAGCAATTAATTCACTGACACACTTATGTTACGCACTTATTTCATTTTGCAATCCAAAGTTACATGATTTCTGATGTTTTTAGGGTGAGCAAAGTCTGTTTAGAAAGTAATTTATTTAGGATGATAATAAACGCTTTTGGAAACAAATCCAATGCATGGGTCATTTCAGTTATGCAGTACAGTACATTATCATATTCCTGTTTGTTTCAATATATTGGATAAAACAGAAGAACTCAATTTTTAGAGATGAAAATCATAGTTTTCTGTTTTCACTGTCACTGTTAAGTGAACATAGAGCTCAATTTTAATACTTTGGTTTAACCAAATGTTTAAACAGTTTTTGTCATTGTCTTTCTTAGGATTGTTTATAGCTTCCCTGTGTCCTCATCAATATCACTTTCCATGCTGTTAATCTTTTTTAATATCCTTTTTTAACAAAAGCCAGATCCTTACTGACATAATTTTGGAGGGACAACAACTGTACAAACATCAGTAATTGTTGTATTGGACTATATATTGGACTATGTATTGCAGTGTATTGGACTAGTTCTGTGATGTATTGCATCCAGTTTGAGTAATTAGAGTACAGAGTAAATTAAAGTATAATGATAATCAAATTTCCAAAGATGGTTAAAATATCAAGTTGACATCACTGTAAACTAACTGTCAATCCCTTCTTAATGAAATAGCTAACTTTATTTTTATCTGGTTTATTTTCTTGTCATTTAAAGGGTTAGATCACCCAAAAATGAAAATTCTGTAATTTATTACTCCCCCTCATGTTGTTCCACACCCGTAAGACCTTCGTTCATCTTCAGAACACAAATTAAGATATTTTTGATGAAATCCAATGGCTCAGTGAGGCCTCTATTGCCAGCACTGTTTTAAATATGTCTTTAGTATCCTTCTGGATCTTGAGAGGTTCAGAGACATTGCTGGCAATAGAGGCCTCACTGAGCCATCGGATTTCATCAGAAATATCTTAATTTGTGTTCTGAAGATAAACGAAGGTCTTACGGGTGTAGAATGACATGAGGGTGAGTAATAAATGACATAATTTTAATTTTTGGCTGAACTAACCCTTTAAGTGCTTGAGCTTGGCCGGAGCATCTTTCTAATAGTCTACTAGAAATTCATCCTGAATTACAACACATGCATATTTATTCAAGTTACAGAGATCAAAAGGTACCGAATAAGTGGAATGACCTGCATAGAAGTGACACTGGTGTTCAAACACCACATTTTCAGTGTTTCAAATGAGTTTTAGGTTTTGGATAGGCCATTTGAGCTCTTTTAAAAGCCTCCCTCTTCTTTGATCATTGGCTCAGTGACATTTTGCGTTACAGTGAGTAGCAAGTCTTTTTTTGTTTTGTGTCTGTCAGCGCTGTTTGACGAACTACAGGACTGGTTCATTACGATTCAATCCCAGTGCCTCTTGAGCTCAGAACATCTGTTCTTGCCTCAAACAAACTTAGAGGAGGGGAAGTGTGCTCTCTGCGATCTGTTCCTATTAGTTGTCTTCTAACGAAGCCTAAGCACACAACCCTCCAACAAGAATTGAACGTGTCAGTGACTTGACATAGATCCAAGTGTTGCAATATATTGTAGGCCACATATCTTGTAGGCAGTGTACTGTACACAGATGATTTTTTCTATTGGGGGAACTTTTTTTTCTCCTTGATTGATTTGAAAGATTTAATATATATAGGTGTGTGTGTGTGTGATTATTATTATTATTAATAAGTTTCTTTCCCTAAGATCTTGAAGGTAAAGAATTTAATTTGTGTGCCAAACAGAATTGCAAAAATTTGGACTGCTTTCAATCATTCTCCCTGTCTGTGATCGGTCAGACAAATTGCTACTAAACTCATGCCATTGGTCAGTGTTATTATGTTCAGTTGAGTCTGGCCACTTAAACAGACAGATTGCATTTCTGTTTGATGCTGGTGGTGGAGAAATTACACATTACACCTTACACCAAAAAAATCATTTGCAATTTATTGTACAATTTAAAACTGAGGATCACTCTCCCCAGTACTGTTTTCATTATTTGCAGTTTTATGTGTTTTTCCAAAAGCTTTCCTATTGGATTAAGATGGGAATGAGAAGTGCACATCTCTTGCCAGAGCAGCAGTGTGACAGTTTGAAGATCAGAAATTTCATTATTTTATTAAGATTTTACTGCTTGTTTTATTTGGTGGCACTGCAAAATGGGTCAGCTGATGGTAAATTTAATCATTTAAATTCAGAAACAGCTGATTCAAATTTCAAAGTTTATTACTAACTTTGTTGCTAGCTAACTTATTGAATTGACAAGTCCAAAGCTTATCCAATTATTTTTCCCCCTCAAAAATCTGAATAATGTCATTAAGAACATACTCAATATTAAAAATCTAAACTGTCACATACACATGATCAGATTTGTTTACAGTTTTTTTTTAATAGTCCACTTTAGACATTCTACTAACTGTAGCAAATTAGCTCAAAAGGGAAATATGTATAATTAATTACAATGAATTATAATTAGTAATAAATATTTGAATTAGTTTCAAAATTGACTGAAGCAGAATTAATATTACATTTAATCAGTTTGTCCACTGAACAGACATCATAATCCGTTTTCAAGTCTAGGAAATAAATTATCTTTCTGGCCAAGAAAGAATAACTTTTCCTACTGTATACAGCAGTGTAATAGCATGTAGCAATATTCAACGTTTAAGTGACTTTGATTTGTGAGCCATGAACACAGAGACAATCAAGCGTGGATATAATGGGTTTAACAGCCTATGAGATTCATCAAAGAATCAGAATCGCCTTTAACAAGGGGCAAAACTTAGAAATGCATCTACAGGCTGCAAAACGGTTACTTGCACTGACTATGGTTGTTGAGTCCAGAAATTCATTATGTGATTTCATTAGGTGTGCACTGAAGCTTTCATTGAGTTCTTCTGGATGATCCACGTTGAATCCAACGAAGTTAACTTGAAGGCAAGTTGCCGGATAAGTCAGGAAGCATGGTGTCTCAAAGAGATTGAGCTAAGATGTTTCTAGATAGGGAACTATCTAGTCACACTCATTTTTTTCGTGAGGTGACCAATCAGAGATGACTGGGAGAAAGTTTCTTTCTTCTCCCTTCACACCTTATTTGCATGTCTATGGTGGTCTGGAGAATTTGCGCAGTTTTACACCAAAGTATAGTAAAAGTAGTATGAAGCATTTTTTAGTAACATACTATATACCATCAATTAAGACACAAGAAGAAGATTATTTCAATACCAAACAGAGGGGGTCAGCAAACATTATATGTGATACATAGACCTGGATATAAGCATTTGAAGTTTTACTACCACAACTGCAGAGGTATAACTAGCTTATATGGCATAGGGACATGCATAACACACAGGAAAATACTATATATAGTTGGGACAGTTTAATTGTGGGTAAAATGGAGTCAATGGCTGCGTTTACACTGGCACAAAAAATCAGATTTTTTGCTCACATCTGACACAGTTCGGAATTAGTTGCACGCGTGTAAACACAAAAATCAGCACGAGATCCGATTTTTCCGCATCTGATCTGAGCCACTTCCAAATATGGTTTTAAATCAGATACATATCCGATCTCTGGACATGCAACCTACGTCTAAACATGCATATCTGATTCCCATTGGAATTCCAAGCCATCACAAGGCGAGGGCAACACATTTGCTTACTAAAAGGTAGCTTTAATGTTGTATTATGAAGCAGATGTGTCTGTATGCACTCGCACTAAATATTCGCAGCTTTATTATTGAGATAGAAACTTTATATGTCTATTTTTTTCCTTGAAAGAAAAAAGCATGCACACACACACACACATTCAGCAGCTAAATTTCAACCTCTGCCCGGTTAATTTAAAAGAGACCGCCGTGTGTGTTTTTTTTTATTTTATTTTTTATTTTAATAAACCAAAAGCTTCACTGTGTAGGCTACTCTCTCTCTCGTGCGGTCTCTCCTTCGCTCGCTCTCTCTTTATCATTCATTCAAATAGATGTAATCTTACCTGCTACTTTATTTCCCTTCCTAGATTTAACGACTGTAGATAAAATAACAAACGCAAATTACCTTTATTTTCCAGTCTATTTTTGTTCAGTCAGAATTCGCGCTGCAACATCCATGACACTGACAGCTGTTAACTTATCCATTCTGGCAGGTAATCATGAGCACCCGACGTGAAATATATAAATAATTTTAATAGCACGACCATTCAAAACCCGAGGGTCTACCATGTGCATGTAAAACTATCAATGACAATCATTTTGGGCGGGAATTAATGTAAACATAGATATTGGATACCAGTCGCATTTAAAGTGAATGTAAACACACTGGCCAAAAAATCAGATATGATCAAAAGATCGGATCTGTGCATTAAGACTTGCAGTGTAAATGTAGCCAATGTCATTTCCTATGTGTATTGCAAGTTTTGTAGTAGCTTCTAGACTACATGGCTGGTGATGTCTGATGATGGGTAACCCTCCTTTTTCCTGTGCTGTCTTTGAAGCTTGAGGAAAGCTACAGACAACGTCTCCGCTAGGGTCGTCCAGGGGAGCAGAGCTTATAACGGCCTTTGAAGAGAAGTTGCTTTGCGACTCTTACAATTCTACTAACTATAAGTAACTTTGCAAGTACTACTAGTCAGTAGAGTCTCAGTAGACCATCTGCTTAATATCTGCTAACATTTTATTTTGATGGTCCTCCAACAGACATTCTATTGACTATAAGTAACTTTACAAGGAAAAACTTTGCAAGTCAACTTATTCTACTAACCCTAACAGTCTAATAATATTCTACTGAGAGTTAGTGACATGTAGTTGAATAGTTACTTATAGATAGAAAGTATAAAGTGGACTATTGAAATAAAGTGTAACCTCAGATTTTTTATCCCAGGACACATAACAAATATTTTAACACATGAAACCATTTTAAGAAGTTTGCCACTAATTTAAAAATCACCTTAAATATAATCACCTTAATAACACTGTCACTCAAATGATTCAAATCAGCATTGGGTGCAGATTCATTCTTTTAATCCAGCTAAGCTAAGCATAAGCTTTTGTTTATGAAATTCATGATTGACATCCACTAGTTCTATATATCGGCCTTTTTCTGTTCATTAAGATGAAATAACAGAGCCTGATGAGGATATATTTCTCTGCAGGCGTCTTGTGGTTGTGTATGTGCGAGCGTTTGTTTTTTAAGGTCAAGCACAGCAGGGAAGTTTGCACACGTAAGCGTATAGGTGTGAACCGATTTCGTTGTGGTGCTGTGGATGGTGTCCGCTGGGACACACTCAGCCAGATTGTGGTGCCGATGGGAAGTGCAGAGCGCATCCTTCACAAGCTGTTCCTAAGCTTTCACTGCTGCCAAATACAGTACAGCAATACCCGTAGCTACTGGGGATGTTTGTTTTTGCTGAACACTGTTTATTTTTTTCTCTTCAAGATATATATTTATATATATTTATCACAAAGACACTATGCCTTGCAGTGATGTAATTTACAAGACTTCCCAACAGTGCAATTCATAAAAAATACATTTGCTTGAATTGCCACAGTACTTGCAAGTGGCTTTCGCTGGTGGAACTGGGTGGAACATCTCGATTAGGTGCCTTTTGTAGGGGATCTTGAAAAAAAAAAGAAAAAAAGAAAAAATTGCACTCTTTGTAAGATAGGTGCTGTGAATGAAAGATATTGCTCTTCAATACCTTTCAAATCTATTATATACTTTTACTTTTTTAGAGAGAGAATCTGTGCTGCTAGGATGTTGCGAGTGGTTTCCTGGGCATTGATATGTGGTTGCAAAAACAAAACATTCCACCACAAGTCTCTTTAATATTCTGGTCCCTAGATTTGACTCTGGTTGTTTCTTTAATATGGGCCTGTGGGATTGTCTACCAGGCAAAACATTTATATTTACATTTATGCATTTGGCAGAGACTTTTATCCAAATCGAATTATATTGCATTCAAGGTATGCATTTTATTATTTCATGCATTCCCTGGGAATTTAAATTATGACCTTGACCTGTTGCCTTGACCTGATCACTATGCTCTACTGTTTGAGCTACAACTATACAGCAAAACTTGTACATTTGATAACTTAGAAAAGTAACAGCATGCCTCTTCTAAATAAGCCACACCATTTGAAATATTTCCGTGTCTGTATCTTAAACATTGCAGAGTTTTCAAAGATAAATTTAGCCCTAAAATGGTCAAAAAGAGAAACAAACTGCCAGAAAGAGATTATGTGAGAGGTAGAGAATAGTTAGGATGAGTGAACTTCCAGCCCATGGATTGTAAAGTCAGTCAGATCAGCTGTCAGATGTCTCCAAAATAACTTTAAAAGTCATACAAAAAGAGCTGACCAAACTGCAATGCCACTTTCCTTTGTTAATTAAAAAAAAATACCTCAATTCACTGTATTAAAAATATATAAAACAAAGTCTTTTAGCATGTCAAGGAAAATCTGAGGATCCAAATCTATATATTCATTTTTAAAGGGGTGGTCTAATGCTATTTCATGCATTCTGACTTATTTACACTGTTAAAGAGTTGGATTCTCTTGCTAAACATGGCCAAAGTTTAAAAAAAAACGAGTTGGACGTATGACAGAGTATTTCTGTGCCAAATACACTCCTTCAGAGTTCGTACAAGTTTGTACAATGGAAAGTTTTTTTCGAGTATGGTCCTGTATTACGTAATAAATGGCGGAATTCCATGTATGGGCACTTCTCCAGGAAGATCGCATGCACACATCAACCAGAGCGAGAGCAATAGCATGCCTATCAACATGCTTCGTTCGGGTTACGGAAGTCATTGGCAGCGCTGCACAGGACTTGCTCGAGAAAGAATTGATCACTTATTTTTAGACCACGAAATCAACAATGTCACCAAAGAAGTGTGTTTTTGGTTGTGAGGGAAAGATATCCTTGCTTCCCAAAGAACCCAGTGTTAAGTGGAGCTGAGAGATTTGTGCTTACACATTACATTGTTGCGCTCTCGACATTTGTCATTAAAATAACCATAGACACAGCCTTAAATTAACGATCAAAATAAGAATAAAGTCTGGAGAATTGAGAATATCTTGTGTTTTTCATGACTGCTCAAGCCCTCAGGATTGTCACTAATGGTTTCATAAACAAGGCCCAGTTCGACACTGGAGTTACTGATCATTTGAAATTGAAAGATGGAGCGGTCACAGCGATAATGATCCCGGTCATGAGTCAGAACCGCAGGTGGTAAGTAAAACTGCATCAAATGTCTGTTTTGTTGGCAGTCGGCGCATAAGTGCCTATAATGTAAACAACACAAACGTATAATGAATCAGAAGTTATCTAGGGATAATGCGATGGTGTATTGTGTGCATTTAAATACATTTGTTTAACTGACCATCGATAGCTTCGCTATGCAAAAGCTGCGTGTACTTGTTACTCTTTTGCTGCGCCTACGGCACGCTTCCAGGTGCTCGGCTGTTTTTGGAAAGATTCGGTATCTGTCTTTTATATATCTGATAAAACGAAAGACTCTTCGGAGATATGAAGGATGCTATACTACTCTAGGTACTCAAGATTAACATGGGATTGGCCAAAACTGTGTGTGTTATATACCTTTTAATTATTCAACTCTGAATTATACTGTATTTGTTAAAAAAAATCCCCTTTTTGTGTTTTTCAGTCTTTGTGCTGTTTTCATCTAAAACAAGCCATGAGAGCTGCAAATGTATGTAGAGCAAACATCTGACCTCATAAAGTACAAAGTATATTTATTTAGTTCTTTGAGAGAGATGAGTTAATATTACTCAAAATATTTGGTCATCTTTGCAATCTTCTGTAAAGTAGCATATGAGAAACTCACTGTAAAATGATATAATTAGTAATGACAACTTATTTTTTTACATTACTTTAACTCATTGAAATAATTTAAGAAATTTCAACTTTTTTTTAAGTTATATGAGATTCAACTCGTTTTTCAGTGTAGTCAGTGTAATATAATATAATTCAAGTTGAAATGCCAATTTGATTTAAAGTTTTTAGGTGGATTTTTTTTTTTTTTTTTTTTTTTTTTTTTACAGTGAATGGATGGTAAATAAGAGTCGCATAATAAAGCCCATTTATAGCCACATAGTGTGTTCTTGTCTTTTGTAAATCATAACGAAAGCATAAAGTAGGCCTACCTTCAGTCATTTTCTGAGTTGCACTCAGTTTAAACTTTCAGTTTGCATGTCTTTAACATTGCAATTTACAATACTGTTTAGCATTATTTTTTATTTTTTCTGACGAATTTGCACTTATAAAATTAAGCAATTTGTAAAATGCAGGCCAGAATCTGTGTAGTAAGATAGCGTGTTCAAGCCGTTTGTTAGCTCCATGGTTCATTTAAGCTTTTCATTTGAAGCGGACAGAGTTAACGCAGTTAAGGGGATTTCACCTACATTCATATTTATTTTAAATTCCTCTTCATCAGGGTAAACGGCTTGTCTTCAGAGACCAGCGGTTCATTTGCACCTCCCAGCATTTGTAGAGCTGGAAAAGGCAATTCCATTTCATTTATTTATTTATTTATTTTTTGTCTAAGTTACATGAAAGCAGGGAGGTTCATGTGGGTCTAGAGGGCATTTGGTTAACCTGCATTTCAAAAGAATAAATAAATAAATAAACACCCTCAAAGTTAGATTGTTTGAAGGTATGAATAACAGGAGATAGGTTTGTAGTGCATGTTTTATTGAGAGATTTAATTGAACTTTGTTTTACAGAGGAATAACTTCACCTCATAACACTGGAAATGCCTGTGGCTCTGTGAATATAAAAGGGGAATATTGTGTTTTATCTGTTTGTGAATTAAAGTCAAAGAATTAAAATGTGTGTTGTCATAACAATAAATATTGCATAGAAATATGTAGAGAAGGAACATAAGCCTGGTTTAAAACAGTGAGCTTCCTTGCTGTTTACTGTCTACATAGCAGCTACCTTCTAAGACAGCATCCTAATCAACCTAACAAATGACTGATTTGATTTGACATGCTCTACATAATTAGCAACTCTGTTGTGGGCCATAAAAAAAAAAAAAAAAACACTAAGTGACTCATAATTGATTGTTAAGGTAATAATGTGATATGCTAATATATGTAAAAAAAAAAAAAAAAAAAACCATCACAAATAATTTAGTTTATTGATATTATTATGTGTGTTTTGATATATTTATAATGACAACACTTTACAAAAAGGTTCCATTTACATTTATGCATTTGGCAGACGCTTTTATCCAAAGCGACTTACATTGCATTATACTATACATTTGTATCTGAGTATGTGCAATCCCTGGGATCGAACCCACAACCTTGGCATTGCTAGTGCCATGCTTTAACCACTGAGCTACAGGAAAGGTTCCATTTGTTAATACTAGTTAACATGAACGAACAATGAAAAATACTTCTAAAGCATTTACTAGTTAATTTATTAGTAATTAATTCCTGCATTTACTAATACATTACTGAAATCAAAAGTTAATGTCATCTTTTAATATTATTTAATGGACCTGAGTTGACATGAACTCACAATGAACAGTTGTACTTTTGTCAACTAATGTTAACAAAGAATGTTAAATGTTAAATGCATTTAATATTTAACCTCCCTGCTTTCATTAAACATTTAAAATGTTAAATGCATGCTATGAAGCATTAGTTAAGCATTAGTAAATAGTCAATTCATCATTTATAAAGCATTAATACACATTAATAAGCAGTCTATAAATACAGCTATTTATAAGCATATTTAAAATGTGTTTAATAATTGTATTTTCATACTTTATCAATTTATCATTTCTAAATTAAGTATTACATTATTTACAAACCAGTAAATTAGGAATTGTGAGTGGTTCATTAGATAATTTAGAAAGTGTAAGTATTTAAAATGCTTTATTAACATGTATTCCAACTGTAATTCATGATTAATTCATAAAACATTTAGTAGTTTGTAGTTAAGTATTTTTGTGAGCTCATCTAAAGTGATGACTATTTATGCCTCATAAAGCTTTTACATAGGAGATATAAAGGCTTAGTTGTCTTCTAAACAGAAAAAGGAAGCAAACACAACACAGACTGATACAGAACATAGACATATTTATTTCAAGGTGCAAAAAATGAAACTGTACAACTGTACACTTGATATAGAATTAAAAAATAAACCTCTGCAATGTCATAGAAAATAAAAATTCCTGTACATCTCCAGAAAACATAAGTGTGCAAAATTAAACTAAGCTTGCAATCTGATATAAAAATAAATTTGTAAACATTGCTGAATAAAAATATACCAGTGCCAACACTGGATTACAGGAGTGCCAAAATACAACAAACACAATTTTTATAAAACAATATTAATATAATAAAATATTTCACAGTGTCAAAATTACCTCCGTACTAACTTTAAAAAATTATAGAACAGCAGTGCAGAAGATAACTGAGCCTTTAATCTCCTTTTTAAAAGCTTTATGAGGCATAATGGTCCTCACTTTAGATGAGCTCACAAAAATAGTTAACTGACAACTACTAAATGTTTTATAACTACCTGAATTAATCATGAATTACAATAGGAATACATGTTAATAAAGCATTTAATAACACATTGAGTAACTCTTTCTATATGTATAAATAATAAGATGTATAAATGTGCATTTAAATAGTTTATTAATCATTTACTTACACTTTTTAAATGATCTTGTGAACAACTGACAACTCCTAAATAACTGGTTTGTAAATAGTGTAATACTTAATTTAGAAATGATAAACTGATCATTAATAAAGTATGAAAATACAATTATTACATTATGGATATACTTATAAATCAAAAATAAATCTGTATTAATAAACTTTTTATTAATGTCTATTAATGCTTTATAAATGATGAATTAACTAATTACTAATGCTTCATAGCATGCAGTTATTGTAAAGTGTTACCAGATTGGGTAAATACTGTAACAAATGTACTGCTCATCGTTAGTTAGTAATAGCTGGGCTCATTACAGTGCATTCTGGGATTGCCTTGACAGGGTTTGTGTCTGGAGTGCACCCATGATGCACCCTTAGAATGCTGTCTAGGTAGGCAGCTCACTAGCAGTGCTGGGTAGTAACTGATTACATGTAATCTGGATTACATAATCAGATTCTAAAAATTAAGTATTTGCAGTTACGGAAGCTTTTTATTGATTACAAGATTGCATGTTATTCTCACAATGGGAGTAATTTATTCATAATTCATTTATTCTCCCTACTACTTCTTTTTACTCTTTCAAATGTTCCTTTCTAAAAAAGCCTACTGCTTATATACATTCAGAAGGTCTTCAAGGTTTGTGGAATTGCAATCCACCAGTCATGTGCCTGTCATTGAAACCTGAGACCCACACAGCATTTGATCACTGGATTTACAGAAATCACTTCACTTTTAAGAAGTGTTTTCTCAACATAGCAACAATGCATATCTAATCACCTTCTAACGAACACATTAATTATTATTTGAATTATCACTGAGTCATTTAACCATGCGTTACTTTCTTTGGAAGGATTTTGCCTTTCAAACACATTAAAATCTACGAATTCATATCATTTACATTTACATTTAATCATTTAGCTGACGCTTTTATCCAAAGCAACTTAAAAATGAGGAGAACAATAGAAGCAATGAAATCAACAATCTTCGTCATTTCTTAAAAGTGGCTAAAGCTGCTTGGGTTGAGTTAAGCAGCTGAACAGTCAGTGAACAGTCCAGGTAAAGGTCTGTATTTACATGCAATGTAGAGATTCCCCGATTTTTTTTGTCAGCTGAACCCCCTGCAGTTCCATCACAAACCCCAGAAACGCTGATGTAATATTTAAAGGGATTCACACAAAAATGAAAATTCTGTCATAATTTACTCACCCTCAAGTTGTTCCAAACCTGTATGAATTTCTTTCTTCTACTAAACATAAAAGAAGATATAATGAAGAATATTTGTATCCAAACAGTTGATGGGCCCCATTGACTTCCATTGTTTTATTTTGTTTTTTGTTTTGTTTTGTTTTTCCATACTATGAAAGTCAATGGTGCCCCACAACTGTTTGTTTACCCATATTAATCAAAATATCTTCCTTTGTGTTCAGCAGAACAAAGACATTAATACAGGTTTGGAACAACTTGAGGGTGAGTAAATGATGACAGAATTTTCATTTTTAGGTGAACTATCACTTTAATGCACTTCTATTGATAACAAAGAATGTGATATATTTTCTTTCTCTTTGTATTTTTATATCAATATGGTACAAGAGTATCCTATTCAAATTAATGTGATAAACAAGTTAGGTCAAAAGTAATCAAAAAGTAGTCTGATTATATTACCTTAAATATTTAATGTAATGGATTGCATTACTAACTACAATTTGTGTCATGCAATTTGCAATCAGTAACTGACTACAATTTGTAAATAATCTACCCATCACTGCTCACTACTTATCATCTATCCAGCCACTAGACCTCACACTAGTGACCTCCAAAAATAACCATAAATTTGTCTCTTTGCTGTTTTAATTTGCCTACAAAAGTGTCTCTTCAGGTCTTTCTCAGGATTTGCTTGGTGGTTAGTGACACGGTTGTGTAAATGTTAAAAGGGTTTGAATTTTAAAGGTGTATCAGTGGCATGTAGAACTAATACTGTGATTTATTAGGGCCTGAAATGGTGACAAAGCAAATGCTTCACAGATGGACTGTAAATTAAGAGCTAAGTGGATCGTATTAGCTGTAATAGACTGAGAACTGTCCTTTGGAGTTGAGTTTCTCATTTAAAAGGCACTGTTGTTTTGCTGTAGTCTCAGGTGTTGCTTTTCTGACAGTCGCGGATGGTGGAAATGAAGCAAGTTTTTATTACCTTCCTGCTGCACTATGTCTTTAGGAGTGCTGTATTTATATCCCTCTACAATCACAGCTGTGAATCGCACACTGTCTGTCGTACTTTTACCTAATACTCCATAAAGTGTTCATAAAAGTCAGCGTTCAGCTAGTTTATGTAAGGATCGACTGAAGTGCTCTGCACACCTGCTATGGCTTCATACATACAAAAAGAACGAGGACTATAAGCTGAAAACATGCTACTGTTCAGTTGTTTTTTTAAGGTGAGAGTCATTCAATATCTATTGCAAAGGTTTGATTTCATTGGAGAGTGTGCTATTATTTGGTTTTTGTTTTATATTTGTGGTGGCATAAACCGTGTTTGAATATATTCCGTATAGATTTTGTCTGGGCAGGCGTTCAAGTCAAGTCACTCAAACTGGGGGTAACTCGAGACAGCTGCTGTCTTGATATCCATACTCCATCGATACATATCAATCTTTAAAGTGATGCAGCGGCAGGTCACGAGAGGCCACGGGTCTAATTTGTTTTGCAGCATCTTCACTAAATACTATAAAAGGACACGGAGGGGAGAAAAATGAACTCCGTCAGGAAGCTGTATAAAATTTCTCTGACACACTCAACCTTCGTGCTTGTAAGTGTATTGCTGTTTCCTGTTGATATTTGATTCCCCCAGAATCTATCTGGGATGCCTTCTCTCAGTCAAATCTGAGCAGATCTTTTCCAGATACATCATTAATCAACTTCACTCCCATATACGTGGAATCTGAATACCGGTGAACTTGATGGATGCTTGACATTCAGCACAGTCGTGCTGGTCTGCTAGAAAAACAGCAGTTAGCTACATTTCTCTATGATTGTAATGCAGGTCTTGTGCATCTGAGAGTAGCTTTATTTACAAGATGATCCATGGATCATTTTAATGTCAAGAGCCTGAACAAAAAGAAACCAGTTGTAACTACTGATAATGTTATTTAAAAAATTGGTTTAATAAGATAAAGGTGGTCAATAATATCTAGAGATGGCTATTTGTTAATATTCACCTCAAAGGCAGTTGCAAGACCCTCTAAATCCTGACCCTTTAACAAAGCACAAATAAACAATCAAAGTAGTTGAAGACAACACAAACTTTCAAAATAAGAGACCAGCATACAGGAAGAAATAAAAAACTGCAACCTTTTCAACTTTCGTAAACATTTCCCCCCATTATAAAATGTATTTCAAAGTGAATTCGAAATTCAATATATATATTTTAATGTTTTTATCATTATTATTTATACTCCCCAAAACAGCGTGTTTTGATTAAAAGTACAAGAAAAGTATTATTGTGAAATAATTTTAGATTCCAATTTTTCTAAAATGTAATTTATTCCTGTGATGGCAAAGCTGAATTTTCAGCATCATTACTCCAGTCTTCAGTGTCACATGATCCTTCAGAAATCATTCTAATATGATGAGTTGGCACTTAAGAAACATTTCCTGTTATTATCAAAGTTGAAAACGGTGCTGCTTAATGCGTATATATTCAGGATTCTTTGATGTAGAACATTAAAAAACAATATTTATTTGAAATTTGTAACAATCACTTATGATCAATTTAATGCACCTTACTGGATAAAAGTATTCATTTCTTTAAAAATCTTACTGACCCCAAACTGTTGTAGTGTATATTGTTGTATATTTAAAAAACCAAAAAGAAAAAAAAAAAAAAAAGAATTGTCCATAATTAAATTGTAGCATGTTTTGTTAGAAAGAACCTAGATATGTTTTTGTCTAACGCTTCTGCCGCTTGATACTTGGAGGACAGTGGAAAGTTGAAATTATAAGTAGATGGGATTGGAAAATGACCAAACTAAATTAAACACTGACTTTCAACATAAGAGACAAAAATAATGAAAAGAAAAAAGAAAAGACCTATGGCATATATCATAGTGAAACAGGACAAATTAACAAGAAGAAATGTAGGGCAAGACTTTAATTTCATCCATCACTGATTAGATTGTGACACCTGCGCTGTCCTGTGAATTTTTTTTTTTTTTTTTTTTTTTGTACTTTATAAAATATATTCAAACAGAAAAGAGTTATTTTAAATTGTAATAATATTTCACAATATTAATGTTTTTACTGTATTTTTAATTAAATAAATGCAGCCTTGGTGAGCAGACGAAACTTCTTTTAAAAACATTAAAAATCTTGCCGTGTCCAAACTTTTGACTGGTAGTATACATGACATCAAATAAGGCTTAGCACAAAAGTAATCTAAATGTAATCCAAAAGTAGTCAGATTACGTTACCAAAAATGTGTGATCTAAGATTATATTACTGATTACAAATTTTGTCATGTAATTTGTAATCAGTAACTGATTACAATGCATAAGTAATCTACCCAGCTCTACACACACAATTACTCATAAAAGTTCAGCTAGGTTTAAAATGATTGGTGTTATATTATAATTTCACAGTTGTGGGCAATTGTTCCATCCAATGGTTAATGTATTATCAGGGCCTCATTTCTGAGTGAAGACAGATTGGGTGGATGTTTTGCTGATGGAGAGCTTCAGAAGATGAAAGATGAAAGGAACCTCTGAGTACCACGGCAATGGCTCCTTGAACTATTTTACTGACTTGTTTTCAACAATTGCAGCAAAAGAAGAGCAACTTGAGGATGAATGCTCTTTAAAAAAAAAAAATGCTGGGGGATGCATTTTCCCCCGTCTGTTGTCAAGGTCTGAATCTGATTACTGTGTGATACTGCAGCTTTTACTGTACCATATAAACCAGCACAAATTTTAAGGAAATGTACTAAATCTATTTAGAAGTGAAAGAGAGCCAAAGGAAATAAATTGCATCACTGAAATGTAATAACATAACTGCTGAAACAGCACCACTTGGGGCCTCTTTGTGTTTTTAAACTTATTATCAAAGTCATTATTGTTTACTCTTTAACGTTTAGCACCAGTGACTGCCGTAACAACAATGAAAGATTTTAATGCGTGCTCTAAGGATTTAGGAAGCTCAGCCACCTTTTATTTCCTCTCTCAACTTACTGATGTAATGTAAATGCTATATAGGATTTCTCAAGCATGTTCATTAAAGACCAGCATTTGATTTATGTGACAGGCATCTGGATACCAAGTCCCTGTGGCATGACATGCTCTTGTTTATCTCGATTAGGATGACTACAAATGATGAAAAAGAGTAATAGACTTTACAATGGTTGCCTTGAAGTGTTTAAAAGGGGACAATGGCAGTAGCATTAGCAAATTAATATTGACATCACCACATTGGGGTGGCTGGGGTGACATTTTAAGCAGTGACAGCAGAGTGACATGCTATAAACTATAGCATTTGATTAATTCTCATAGGATGCATTTGGGTGAGTTAATGAACCCACTACACTTACATAATATTTAGGCCTAAATTTAAGATTTACGTATGTAGAGTTGTCAAAAGTACCAACTTCGGTACCAAGTTGGTAATGAAATTTTAAAAATTTGATGTTTTGAGCGCTGTTGAGCGGATGCATAAGCGCCTCTGATTGGCCATTGTATTCACACGCTCATCAGATATGTCTGTGATTGGCTTAAATGATCAACGCTTCAAAAACATGTTGTAAATAGTCATCAATGACTCTTCACTGAGTGCTTACACAGATACACACAGGAGCGTTTGAAAGCAGGTGTCTTTTGCAGAACAGTCCGCTGATAGATGGCTGCTTTCAAATGCTCCTGCTCCCTCTTTCAAAACTCTTTCAAATTCAAACACTTCCGTAAGCTTTCAAACGCTCCTATGCGTTTATCATTGTAGCCAATCACAGACATATCCGATGAGTGCGTGAACACATTGGCCAATCAGAGGTGTTTACATATCCGCTCAACAGCGCTCAAAGTGTCACATTTTTAAAATTTCAGTACCTACTTGATACCAAAGTCTATATGAAATAATTTCTTGCAGTGTCAAATTTTGACAATAAATGTTTAAATTAAAAGTTTAATTTTTAATCATAATGCACATTTTTCATCTAGTTTCTTTGGTGAAATGAAAAAAAAAAAAATGTTAATGAACATTTTTGTAAGTAATTTCTTTGACGAGATTCACCAGCTGTGCAAGTGCCTTTGAGATGTGTGGAAATATAACATAGTATTATTTGAACATAAATCTAATAGAGAATCAACGCAAACAGAATGATTTAGAGGACAAACATAGTTAGAGTGTCCGACTCTGTCCGCACACAGAGGATACTAACTGTACAATCATTCTGGGTAGATATAGTAATATAACCCTTCCTGTCCAACTGTACTGTCTCATGAGTTTTGATTAAAGACAATGACAATGAAAAGGAAGTTTAAAAACAACTAACTCTGTGTCTGAGATATGATTCAAACCTAAATGGCACCATAACATAAAACAAAGAAGCAAAACGGAATTATGACCTCTCTGTTTTGTACAGATTAGAGATGTCCATCAATAATTTTTTTTTTTCTTTTTGAAACAAAAGAGGAACAACAAAACTGCCATGACTTCACAGAAGTCTTTTTTGTGTGTCGTTTGGCTGGTAGACTTATTTGCTGTAAATGTCACTTGGGACAAGGCGTGACAAAATAATGACAGGCTTTTTTCAAAGAGACCAATTTCCCAGAATTGAATGAGCAGGATGTGTGGAGCGTACAATATCTACACTTGCCACTAGATTGGGCTGTCTGTCGATATCTATCTGACATGTCTCTGGAAATGTGGTCAGATAAATGGACAGGGTCCAAGAAAAGAAAAAAAAGATGAAAACTGCAAAAAAAAAAAAAAAAAAAAAAGAGATCAAACCAAAGTATAGAGAAAGATAGCAATGTTCAGAAGGTCACCTTCCTTTTGGTCTAGCGTTGATCTGGCATATTGAATATTGAGTTTTTCCTTTGCTGCTCATAGAATGTAATTTGTACATGCTGGTTAATTATTCCCTTTAGTTAGGAGGCCATATTCAAACAAACTTGGAGATCTCTTGACACTACAACAGTTTGATTTAGCTTAGGAAGTGTTCTTTGTGGTTTTATGACATCTCTGTTTTCATTATGAAGAGTTGATGTGACAGGCTTTGAGTGGATATGGCAGAATCTGAGAGTTTTTAATTAGTGGTTACCTTGACAAGCTTTTTGCTCTATATGCACGCTGACATAGTTCTGAAATCTGTCTTATTTGAGATAAAGGAATAGTTCATCCATAAATGACTATTCTGTCATCATTTACTCACCCTCATTCTGTTCAAAACCCATGACTTTTTTTTTTTTTTTTTTCTGTGGTATACAAAAAAGAATGTTTGATGAACATCTAATGTAAGTAAAAATAGCCCATGCAACTTGTAAGCAATATTTCACGTCTTCGATGTAAAGCCATTATTCAATGAAAAAATACAGTTTCTCAAAGAAGTTAGTACACCCCTCACATTTTTGTAAATATTTTATTATATCTTTTCATATGACAACACTGAAGAAATGACACTTTGCTACAATGTAAAGTAGTGAGTGTACAGCTTGTATAACAATGTAAATTTGCTGTCTCCTCAAAATAACTCAACACACAGCCATTAATGTCTAAACTGCTGTCCACAAAAGTGAGTACACAAGTGAAAATGTCCAAATTGGGCCCAATTAGCTATTTTCTCTCCCCGGTGTCATGTGACTTGTTATTGTTACAAGGTCTCAGGTGTGAATGGGGAGCAGGTGTGTTAAATTTGGTGTTATCGCTCTCACTCTTTCATACTGGTCACTGGAAGTTCAACATGGCACCTCATGGCAAAGAACTCTCTGAGGATCTGAAAAAAAAAGAATTGTTACTCTACATAAAGATGGTGTAGTCTATAAGAAGATTGCCAAGACCCTGAAACTGAGCTGGAGTACGGTGGCCAAGACCATACAGCGGTTTAACAGGACAGGTTCCACTCAGAACAGGCCTCGCCATGGTCGACCAAAGAAGTTGACTCCACATGCTCAGCGTCATATCCAGAGGTTGTGTTTGGGAAATAGACGTATGAGTGCTGCCAGCATTGTTCAAGAGGTTGAAAGGGTGGGGGTCAGCCTGTCAGTGCTCAGACCATACTGCATCAAATTGGTCTGCATGGCTGTCATCCCAGAAGGAAGCCTCTTCTAAAGATGATGTACAAGAAAGCCCGCAAACATCCTCTAACATCCACCAGCTCCGTGATGTCGTCACGGAGGAGTGGAAGAGGACTCCAGTGGCAACCTGTGAAGCTCTGGTGAACTTCATGCCCAAGAGGGTTAAGGCAGTGCTGGAAAATAATGGTGGCCACACAAAATATTGACACTTTGGGCCCAATTTGGACATTTTCACTTAGTGGTGTACTCACTTTTGTGGTCAGCGGTTTAGACATTAATGGCTGTGTGGTGAGCTATTTTGAGGGGACAGCAAATTTACACTGTTATACAAGCTGTACACTCACTAATTTAAAGTGTAATTTCTCCAGCGTTGTCACTTGAAAAGATATAATAAAATATTTACAAAAATGTGAGGGGTGTACTCACTTCTGAGATACTGTATACAGAACTATGAGAGAATCAAAATACTGACAGAAACAGTGATGCCCGATTCTTGAATGAATCATTCTTTTGAGTTGGATCTGTTCAATTAACCATTTGAAATGGGTTGAATGTTTTATTCATGATTCTGAATTTTCTGATTTTCAAGTCGATGATCTCCAGCAGGAAAGAAAGATCATAAGTGAATAACAACATACATTTTGCTATGTTCCACCTGCAACCTGAAGCCATACAAAGCCATTGTATGGCTTCAGAAGACTATATGTATGAGTAGTATGGATTATACTTTTTGACTCTTTTATGGTTATATGTGTCCATTTAGAAGCTTGAAAGCAGCAATTCTCATCTATTATATCACATGGAACAAAATAGCCATTATGTTCTTTAAAATTGTCCTTTTTTGTTCCACAGAAGAACGAAAGTCACACGGCTTTGGAATGACATAAGAAAAGGATGACAGACTGTTTCATTTTTGAGTGAACAATGCCTTTAAGATCACAGTTCAAGAAAGAGAACTAGCACCCGAGAAGGCATTAAAAAGTGATGAAGCATCATTCTTTTCTTCAGCTTTTTGAGACATCCCTAGAACCTTGACAGCCACTGTGGAATCAATCTGACAGCAACAATGCTGTGAATTTGCTTATTCAGGACAACAGCCCTTTTTTCTTTCCACCAGTGCCTTTAGACCATCATGGCTGGCTGGTAAACCAGAACGGGAACCAAACACAAGTCCCTATTTCACAAAGCTGGCAGGGAATTCTAGAAACTGTTTTTGCACAAGCACACATAACCATGACACCAGAGCCAAGGACGAGGTAAACAAACTTACCGGTGTGCCAGGGATTTTACATAAGCTAATGCATTCGCACATGACTTTATCCAAAGAAATGAGGGCCTGCTGCTGAACTAAATGTGTAACTGTCTATTATAAGTTTCTTTTGTTTTATTGTCTGTCTTTCAACACATTTTATCATGCCGGTTGCTAAAGCCCTTCCTTTCCCAGTCAGTGGATGTGAATGTTGCAAACTCATAAAACATTCAACATCACTCAAGGTCTATGCCCGCACTTACACAATAGGATTGTTTAGAAAACAAAGGAACACTGTCTTAGGAAGTATAGTGCAGGAAATATGTATTTTTTCAACCGGAATGCTTTTTTTCTACAGGAAATTTCAGGAAGGCAAGCAAACCGTCTTCAGTGGAGTTTGGCTTATTAAAGCATATTTATATGTTCGAGGAACCGCTAAAAATAAAAAAAAAAGTTGCTTGCTTTGACCATTTTTTAAATTTGACTATTCTGCTGGTATATCCTTCTAGTATAAATCCAATATCTCGATCTATCCAGAAACATGTGGTGAATACTAAAATGTTCTGTGAACTTCCTTGGTTTCTCAACAGTCTCAGTCTCAAGTACGATAGATGTGGATGGTCTAGCTCAGGGAGGTTTACACAAACACCATAAATTCAGTATCAACTCATCAAGGTGTTTAAGCTATCTTCCAAAAGACACTATGTGGCATTACTGTAATCATATTGCAAAAACTCGGTGAAGCACAGCAACCAGAGACTTGCATTCACGTGCAGCAACATTAGACTGTCAGTACTAACATTCTCTTACTTCCCTCTCTCACACAAATACACGTGTGTGTGTGTCTTTACTCACTGATTTTGGCAAGGAACTGTCACCAAAAGCTGTTCCTGCTTAAGCGTTGACATGTTTTTACATTTTCTATGCGTTTTGATGTCACCGCATGGAGTGGGAAAGATCCCAATGAAGTTCTTGCAGGAAACGTGTCTTGAGCACTTGACATTTTTATTCTGCCTCTCTCAGAAGTTACCGTCACAAATGAGCATACGTGTTTCGGAGAAAGGCACCTTTTTTCTGATCACATCCTCCCCGCCATTCACAGGAAAAATGGTGATACTTCCGTCTCCAACAGCAGAAAAAAATCACCCAAATGTAGAGGAAAAGAAAGAAAGAAATAGAGGCGTATTTTTCCATATTCTGTCCTATAATTGAAAATCTGATTAATCCAGTGATTCAACCAGGCACATGTACTTCAGGGGGTACTTACACAGGATCCAGGGAGTACTTGGAGATATTTTGGTTTTGCTTTGTTAAACTTATAAAACAGGAATTATGACAAACAATAAAAAAGTAGGGCTGTGAAAAAATGAAAATAATTAAAATTAATTTTGGGATTTTTATTGTTAATGCTGTAATGAATTCCTATTTTATAAAATGTATAATAAAGGTGTGTGTGTGTGTGTGTGCATGTGCATTTTTGTGATTTATGAGGACACAAATTTGTATAATGACATGAGTATTACACAGGTATTACAACGTAAACATGAAATATGAGGACATTTCATGAGTCCTCATTTAAAATAGCTTTAAAAACATACAAAACAATGTTTTATTAAAAATGTAAAAATGCAGAATGTTTTCTGTGATGGGTAGGTTTAGGTGTAGGGGGATAGAATGTACAGTTTGTACAGTATAAAAACCATTACGCCTATGGAATGTCCTCACTTCGATAGCAAAACAAACCTGTGTGTGTGTGTGTGTGTGTGTGTGTGTGTGTGTGTACTGTGTATCATATCAGTATTATTTTAGTATCACTGATATACAGTGGCATACCGCACATCTGTGAAAGTTAGAATTTTAGTCATAAAGTTAGAAGATATAAACTTGCAATTCTGAGAAAAAGTATTTTCCCCCCTCAGAACTGGACTTCATATCTCACAATTCTGAGAAAAGAAGTCAGAATTGTAAGATAAATGTTCAGAATTATCTTTTAAATAGTTTTTGACAGAATCTGAAACTTGAGAAAGACTTTGTTTCGTATTTAAAATGACAAAGCTCAGAGTTTATTGTTATTATTGGATGGGTGCTCTACAAAGTTTTGTCCACACATCAACAAAAAACAACACACACTAAAAGATTGATCTTGAAAATACATATCATATCGATTAAAAAAAAAAAAAATGTTTGTGGTTTATCCACGATGTACACGAAATAGAACACAGTCAAAACGTGAGGAGAAGCTCAAACTTCGCGCTGTTTCTGTGATTTCAGCCCTCCAAAACTATTTCGATCGAAAACAAAAATTGCTGTTTCGGCCACACATTTTCAGTAATTTCGTTGCATCAAATGATATAGGCCTAAACTAAATTCATGTATTTACAGTAAAATAATAATAATTATTCTAGACTTGTTGGCTATAAGCTAGCCTATATTTGGAGAAGAATTTCAGACATTCTGGTAGCTGACCATTAGCAGAGCTGGCGATGGGGTAAATAAGTTTGTGCATAGGCTAATAATAATAATAATAATAATAATAATAATAATAATGTGTCTCAGCAAAGACCAAACATATTTGAGCTATTTGTCTGCTAACAGTAGAACGTCAAGGCTTGCTGTTGTCTTGGCTACCTTACAAACGGGCGATGGAAACAACAGTGATTTTTTAAACCCTTTTTTGTGGTAATAAGGCGCTATTTTCTATGATCTTCTAATTGCATTTTTGGGCTTCACTTTGAGTTTCACATGGTTTTTGCCACAAAATACGTTTTATTGTGTCCTGAAAGCGCATACTCTCTCAAATGTACACATGTGCTGTATAATAGTACGGACACACACTTGCACAGAAAAGTTCTGTCAGCACTCCTCTGACGAATTAATCAGTAAAATAGTTTAGCAACTTAAGATACATGACTCACCAGCGAGGTAATAACTGTGCAGTTCTCGATAAACTTAAAGTGATAAACTTATAGATTCACTATTAGTAGAGACACTGCTGCCGTGAGAGAAGCACAAACTCAGGTAAGTTAGGCTAATTCACATATGCTTATTCTCTCTCTCTCTCTCTCTCAACTACATTATTAACTGCATCAACTGTATTAGTCTGCTATCAAGGCCCAATCCTCCGTTACTAGTTCTGAAATGATGTTTTGGAAGTAGCAACGGAGGCTTGGGATGAGATGCGTAAGAAATTAGTCCTACACACAAGAGTGTTTTAAGGACATTTGTCGCCGCATTGCCACGTCGGGTGTGCATTATTTTCTAAGAATTCAACAGCCCGTCATCAATTATTCCTTACTTAATTATTTTAGTACTCAGATTTACACAAAAAAAGAAAAAGAAATATTGTCTCAGCAAGTAACTGAAATAAGTTTCATTTTTTAAATATTTCATTTTAATTTGTTTTAGTTTCAAGTAACAAAAATGTTTAGTAAATAAAAAGATTTAGTGAATAGATTTAATGAAAATAACCCTGAAATTAGAGATAATACATCACTAGCTGTGCATTAAACAATTTTAATGCATGATATTGAGGCAAAGAACCACCTGGTGCAAAGCATTACATGATTCAAATCATTTAATGCACAGCTAGCTGTGGATTATCGCCCTTATACCATGGTCATTTGCCAGCATTGACGTTAAAGCTGTCATTGATGTTTGCAGAACTAAATTTAACTGGAAATGCTAAAAAGATGGTTATTTTTGTCAGCTACAACTCGTTAAATCTAGTCTAGCATTCTGTCTGCTTTAAATTAGACACAGAGATAAAGCAGTGCGGTAAGATTAAATTTATTTGATTTGAATGATAACATTCATTTGAATGAATTAGCCTATCGAGAAAGAGAGACAGAGACAGAAAGAGAGAGAGAGAGATAATGCTTGTGAATTACCTGCGTCTGTGCTGTGAGTTTAATTACTTCAAAAACAGCGACGTTACAACTCTTTGCTGAGTAATATAATGTAGCGAGTACCCAAGTTAACTTTTTAATAACAAATTAACAATATGGGGCATGGTTGGCAACAAGTTTCTGTGCTTCTGAATGTTTCGGTGTATGTGTGCGCAGTGCGATATCCAATCTTTGTGTGTAAGTGACATATGCATGTCCGTGAGGTGCATTAATATAGAATGGTGATTATACTGACTTGGAACTACCTGTGCATTTAACGGTTTTAATGCACACCTTCCAGCCAATCAGAATTTAGTATTCGGACAGACCATGGTATAAATAAATAAATTTAATATACACCATGGTATATGGCATACTTGCTTGTCTGCATGACAATAAAATTACTTTTCTTTTTTTAAGGGGAATAATTTTAATTAAAATTAATTTGACACATTTCTGGTTTGGTGTCGATGAAGACCCTCTAGTCTTCATCAAAGGTACTTCAGCTGTACAGATGGAGCTGTGGGGGTACACAACACAAAAATAGCTTGGGAAACATTGGATTAATCTGTTTGTTCTGTCTCTGTTCTACAGCAGCATTCGTTTCTAATGTCATTACTTGATCACTTAGGCAGTATTGTGTATGTTAGAGCTGGGAAGTAGGACTAGGAACATCACGAGCCCCCTGATGAGGTATCCTCTTGCTGAACTATGGCATCAACAGCGAACTTGATGAATTCAGAGGTATTGGTACTTCATTCTTCTTGCATGCAAATTTATTTACAATACTGGAGACTGGAAAAAAATTAAATCAGCATATCTTCTAAAATGACCCTCTGGTGTGTAATATTAAAGAAATCCATTTTGTGATGGATGAACATTCACTGAATGGATTGTTTGTCCCGTTGTTCAAATAATGTGAATGGAGTTTATTAAAAAGAAAGAGAGAGTCGGAAAGGAGGATAGTTCATAAACAAAAGACTGTGTTTTGACTACTTGGAACAAATTCAGTCAACCTCAAATCAGGAACTGACGTCATAGTGCCCTCAAAACTGCAGGCAGGCTAAACACTCTTTGAAGGTCAATGGCTTGAAGATTAGATAAAGGGGAACAAATTTAATAAGGTCTGTAAATTGAATTTTATAGTTCACTGGTTTAGGGGGCCATTTTATAAACAAAAATACAACCTCTTTTATTTATAAAAAGTATTTATGAAGTATGTTTCTTTCTCGCTAACTCTGTTCTTTAAAAGTGGAAAAAAGGTACACATAATGCATTTAAGGAAGAATATGCACTGTCTTGAGTTCAAAGCATGAAAGAAACTTTAAATTGCTGATTTTTATGTTTATTGTTTTTAGGCCTTGAAGCTATAGAATCTAATTAAACTTTATATATGGAATTTAAACCTTAGGGGGAGGTGGTGCTAAATTGGTTCTGAAAATATTATGAAGATCACTCCAAAGGATAACAAGCTATTTAGGCGTAACATGATGTTTTTGTGACTCATCATTATGTGCACAGGTTCCAAAATTAACACTTGATAAGGGCCAAACATGAGTAAAAGTTTGCTTTGATGACTTGGCAATTAACTTTATTAGGAACTGCAATTTAATTCAAGGTTGTAAGACTGGTAGACTGTTAAAGATGACATGCACGACTGTCAAGTCTTGACAGTCGTGCATGTTCTTTTAAATGTATAATTTATTTATAAAACCTAAACACGGGCATACTTGAAGTAAAAACTTTGTGTTACAGACATGAACATATAATAGTGCAGTGCAGGAATTCATTCAGTCAATGGAGACAGCATCCAGCTGCAAAAATGCTCTAAAATGGGTAACCAAATTTTTGAAAATTTTATATTGGAACCACAAAGGGAGTGTTTAATTCTTTCTAGTTTAATGATATATAATGCCAGGGTAAATATGGGTTAATTTACTTTTAAACCAGTGGACTATTGTACATTGTATAACCCCATGGTGAGCACTAGCAGATGACATGCGAAGGCGTTTCAGACCAGACTGCCAAGTCTCAGTCTCTATCAAAGATCCTTAGGCCAGGTAGAGCATAGATTGTCAGAGGGCAAGGGGTGGCATACGAATAAGAAAAACATCTTTTAATTTTTCAGTACCGTGGAAGGTTTATACTTCAAGTTGTATTATATTGCAGTTACAAATAAAGTTAAAGCTATTTTGTAATTAATCCAGAATAGTTCGTTGTTGGGTAGGAGATATTTGTGACCAGTAAATGTTCTCAATTTACCCATCAATTCTGGACTCTGTGTGAGCACCTGAAGTGACGTAAAATGTAAAATATCTGTTTTGATATGTTGACCAGACAGGAATAGGGAACCACATAGTGAGAACACATGAGACAAAACAAGAACCCACAAACAACAACTGAAGATAAACTCTTCAGAATGCCTTAAAGGATTATTTAGTTCCATAGATTGTTGCTCCCAGTTTTGTTGTTGTTGTTGTCAAATTACATTCCATGTACATATCTGTGAAAGTGAGAAATTGCTGTAGCAGAGAATGATGAGACATTGGAATATGGTCTCATCAGCAATCTCCAGACTTCAAAAGTACTCTAGAGCAGCCATGATCAAGGCAATGCATGTTGAAGTGCCATGGATCTGTTAGAGGTCTTTTGTTATTGGATACTGGGAAATTGCATGCCCTCTGAGATGTAATGGTGTTGAAACTTCTTCATAATGACAGCAATAAGAGGATATAACTATCAGTTTGTACTCTTTAGCCCTTCTGAGGGTGTATAAATAGAAGAAAATAGTTATAGAACTGTACATATTAGCACTTTGTTATTTCTCTATGCAGGGCCATGCACAGACATTTTGAGGAGCAGGTGCTCAAGGGAAAAAAAAGGGGCACCCCTTTTATAATTATTTATAAAAAGTAAAGTTGCATATTGTTATATGTCATGTTATGAGATTAATGTTCTAAATATAACATTTTAAAATATGATAATGTATGTTTGGAAAAATGAAATGATATGAAACTAAAACCGCCAATATGTGGCGGCAGTCGTAATAAGTGAATCACAGAATCATTCATTCAACTGTTTCGATCAAACTGGCTGATTCTTTCATGAATGGATCATTAAATCATTAACTCACCCGATTTGTTCAAAAATGGTCAATCATTCAAGAACAAAACACCGCTATGTGTTGCTGGGAGACGCCATTTTTCTGCTTTGCTTGGAACTATTTCTATTGGCAAAATAGTGCAGAGAGTGGGAGGGGCTTGTGGGGTCTCACAGGATTATTAAGAATAAGCTGTCGGGCACACACTGAGAATTGATTGAGAACTGATTAAATGTAAACTAAAATATAATTTAAAAAAAAGTCTTGCAAAAAGGGCACTTATCTAGTCAGAGGCCAAAAGGGCAGGTGCTTTAACACCACTTGTGGTCAAACTGTGCACGTGCCTGACTCTATGCAAATAATGCTAATGTCAATGCAGCAGTAATCTGTGGCATGCAGGCTGCATAAAGATCTACTTTCTGGTGGTTTATTTATTACTTTTGCCCCTCTTGTATTTGCATCTCTAACATTTTTTTTCCCTTTTTTATCTTCTGGAATTTAATCTAACTCTAATATGCCATTACACATGCTATGCTAATGTGCAGTTACACATTACCCATGCTAATTTGAGGATGGCACACAACGAGAGTAAAAGGGAAGTATGCAAATTCAAACCCATCATTTTCCTGCAGTCTGGTTAAGTGACTTTCACTACAATATGCAATCCACTGACTAGCTATTATGATCGCACAGTCTCTCAGCCGCTGCGTCGTGGTGGTGAGATCTAATTTGATAAAACAAGTTCAAACTGAGAGGCTGTGAGCACAGTGGAAGATGATATGATGCAGCTAATTTGCTTAAAGGTGATCAGTGTGTGTGTGGTTGTGGTGGTGGTGATGGTGGTGGGGTGTAAAGCCTACATTATGGGGACAACATTTCTCCACAAAGATATCCGAAATCCTTATCCCTGTGGGGGGATTTTTTGGTCCTCATGGGGAAAACAGCTTATACATCATACTAAGTGACATTTTAGTGAAAATCTAAAAATGCAGAGAGTTTTCTGTGATGGGTAGGTTTAGGGGTAGAGGATAGAATATACTGTTTGTACAGTATAAAAATCATTGTCTATGGAGAGTTCCCATAAAACATGGAAACCAAACATTTTTCTATTCTATTTTGCTATACTGTATGGTTTTATAAGACGCATACCTTTAGCATCAATAGAAAAATATTTTCTCTTCCTTTAAAAAGTTGATAAGTCCTATTTGTTTTGCTATCCTAACTATGCATTATTACATTGTATTTTATTATTTATATTTAGCATTGTTTTTTTCCTGTTCTCTGTGACCTTCTCAGAATAATTCGATAATTTTGTGTGTTGGCACGAAAGAATAGGCTATATATAAGAAACAAATAACAAGACAGAATAACATACAGATGTTTCTTCCATTCAATTGGGTGAGCATGTCTATTAAATAGAGTACTACATTTTAAGCAATTATGTAATTTAGTTTATCGAATGCCCTAGTTATCGCCATGAAACATCTTAAGCTGAGGTTCAGGGAAAATTGAAAATACAGCAGTGAATACAAAGAGTCATTCTGACCGCTATGTACATTACAGCTAATTGCTTTAGGGAGCAGAAAAATAATGCCAATTCAGAGAGGTCTATCTTAAAAAAATATTGAAAAGTACATCAAGGCTGAAGTAACTTTTACCTTGATACAAACATCGACTGAACAGATGCAAAACACCTTAAAGAACAGGCTGCTGGCAATGCATAGAATGCTGTTATTGATCAATGGCAACAATTCATTATAAAGATGCTGTCTCTAAATCTTTAATCATACTCAACTCAAAAGGCCCAGATGTAGAAGTACAGTATTTGCTGCATGTTTGCCAACTTAACACCCAAGTACTGTTTTCATTTCAATCGATGAGCATGAGATAAATAAGCAAACAACTCAGAGGCCTCTATTGATAATTAGCTATTTTGCTCTGGAGTCTCATTTTACACAAACTGAACTTAATCCTGATGCATTGAGATGACAGTAAGTCAGAAGAATTTCTAACTCATAAAACAATGTGAGTAATGAGTATTCATTCATATTTTATTTTTTAATGTAATCCATTGGCAGTTGAGATGGTGGTATGGTGCAGTTCTATGTGATAGAGTGAACTATCAACATTACCACTTAAAAATCATCAAAAAGCCCTCAACAAGCCCTGCTGTTGGTTAGGACTGATTCTAATTGTAATGTGCAGTAAAATAGAATTATTACATTCAGTGTCATTGCTTGCACTTACAATGGCCTCTTTAATCTGGAGAAATATCTAAATTCATGATCCAGATATGTGGAATAGGATAATGTTTGGGTGGAAAGCGCTAAGCTCTTTTTGATTTAAATTTCATGTGTAATCATACAAAACACATAGAATTGGGGGCTAGGGACAATAAAACCTGTAACCTTCTTAATCTGACAATGCCCTTAATATCTAACTACTAGCCATTGGCAATAATAGACAGACAGCATATTTTGTAAATTTAAAATGCTAGCTATAATGCACTTGATGTACTTGCAATGCACTTGCTATATGTAATTTATTGGCGAATGTGTAGTGTTTAACTTTTTTATAGTATTTTTTTTCTGTTTTGTTTTCAATTTAATCTGTGTGGGCAAAAAAAAAAATTATAAACCATGAAGTGGTAAATAAAGGTTTGATGTCAAACAACTAGTTTTAAATATTATACATCTATAGCCAACAAATTATGTAGGCCTATATTATTTTATGTATCCTTCTTAAATTTAATTTTTTTTTTTGCTGTTTTGTGAACTTTGTGTTTGATAGTTTTTGTACTGTTGAGCTGACAAGCCTAGAATAGTCTCATGCTACATTGTGACAAGCCTCGCCCCTGTTTACACAAAATCTCAACGTGTTTAATGAACTTTTTTTTTTTTAGCTTTATTTTATGTTTTAGTAGCTTTTATAGCCACGACTAAACGCTATAAAACAAACATACCCTGAAAAACATTCACTTTAGTAAAAGTCTGACAATTAGACCTAGTCTCGTCTGTTTATAAAACAATAAAGGTTTTTCTTCACTTGTTCGCTTACATGATGCGTCGTATCCAAAGCTCTCCGCACTCCGTTCCAGTGAAGGGGCCGGACTCCGCTCCGGGTTTTGCTCCCTCACTGCTCTATACATCGCGTCTCCTCACTCCTGCATTGCTGTAGCAGCAGATGTTCGCGCGCTGAAGCCAATATCCATCGTTTTCTTTACCGGAGCAAGTAGGCTATTCTGCAGCGGAGAGTGAGAAGACGAATAAGAGTGAGGACGTTTGCTCTCTCTCTCTTCACACGTCTGGAGTGTGTATGTGGGTGAGTGAGCTGAAGAAATTAGAGTGGCGTCTTTATTTACCACACCTGTGATGCGCTGCTGTCTCTGAGCAACGAAGACGCACTGATGGCCAAGGTACAGGAAGAGGATACGTGTTGAAAAAGGACTTATAAATGCGCTGATCGGTGTAATATTTTAAAAAAAACTAAACCCAGCCATAAAGCAGATACTCCTCGCAGCTCATTGAGTTCATATTACTGACTTAAACTTGAACGAGAAGGTGATAAAGATGCCGTTACACCTGGGTCCCTTTGTCCGTTGGAGATCCGGGCTTGTACTCACATGGATCTGCTTGTTTTCGTCCGGATTTACCTTCATTGGTGAGTTTAATTAATGTTTAAACGTATCTTTCAGTTTCGACTGATAAAGCCATGCAAGTAGGACGTAATTGCTTTTACACACAGCAGCGGGCTCCCTTTGTGATGTGGTTTCACGAATAATAACACAATATAATATTCCACGGTGTTCATTTGTATGCGAAACATGTAATTTGACCAAAATTGCTATATTATTGTTACTTTTAATTACCAGAGTGCGCAGGAACAGACGTGAAGAACATATTCAAGAACTTGAACGTGCAGTAAGTTTGATTGACATGTTTCTGCGAGCACGAGACTCACGGCGAATACATTCTAACGAATACAAATATGCAAAACCAAGGGTTTGTTTAATTGAAAATGATCAGAAATGTAAACCACAGGCTTTAAACAAATAAATATCGTTGAATATTAGACCCTGTTTTGCGCGTTACATTTTTGTGAGCGTCAGCTTGAATGAAGCACAAGACGCGCACATTTCCACGCGCCGAGTCGCCGACATCCGTTCTTGCTGCATTGGCAGTGTTTCTGACAGCTTTACGAAGTACAGTGAGCTCCGACGATCACTGAACGGTGCAGGGCATATTTGTTGTGTTCAGATATATAAAATGAGGTAAAACATGCAATCGTGGTCAGCTCAGTGGAACGTGCACAAATAATCGTGCTCTCCTCCCATCACACATTTTGCATTTGTCTTGGTCAGCTACCCATTATAGCCATACAAAGGAAGAAGTGCAGATTTACTTTATTTAATAATTATTAAATATTCTAAATTGATATTTTCAAATAAACACATAAAAACAATTGTATTTATTTGCAAAGCCAGCAAAATGCCACATTGTCAGGTTACTCAAATAATCACTCTTTGTTATTACTCCCACAACAAAATTGAAGACTGGAGCATTTCTAAAATGCCGACATGTGTTTTTACACAAAAATCAGTGTGGATATTCATTGCGTCTTTTTTAATGGGTGAAATTTATTGCAAATTTATTTGTTTACTGTGTTGTCATTGTTTTTGTGCACATTCATACTAAAAAAGGAATGAAACAAAGGCTGTTCCGTATTATAATAACATCAAATAACACGTTAACCTGTTGTCTACGCCTGGACATAATTACAGTTACAGAATCACAGTCATCTAGTGCAGTGTTTCCCAACCAGGGGTGAGTGTAGCTCAGGGGGACTTGGATTTGTTTTCTTTGCTAAACCTGTAAAACAGAAATTCAAGGATGTTTATAGATTTGCTTGTACACAAGATTTTAATAAACAATTTAATAATATTAATAATAATAATACATTTTATCCAGCATAATATCGGTTGAAATAACTCATTTTGGGGCAGCATTTGATATGGATTGAGTCTTAAGGCTGTGGAGGACTATAAAACAAAAAAGGTTGGGAAACACTGACCTAGTCCTCCACTATGCGTTTGCATGGACCAGTTTGGGCTTGCTGAGGTCTGTATTGCATTGACAAGAGAGTAAGAGAACTAAGGAAGGTCTTGGCTGTGGGAAACATGACTGTGGGAAAGTTGGGTTGCGCTTCTGGAGGTCTTAGAGTAATCATCACTACAGAGCCCAGCTGGAAACCGCTGATGAGAATCCTCAGAGCACCGTCAAAATTTCACACTTGGCTAACATTGATTTGCCCCCTCTCCGCTGTGGACAGAGGGCTAAATTGTTAAAAGTTGTGTCATTATCAGTCTTGCTTTAGGAAGCACTAGCAAGCTGAATTAAGAAGGTATTTTCTTGTGCATTAATTAGAGAAGGATTTTGCATATATTAAGACAAGGTAAACAATTGTACCTTAGGGAATCCTATTACGAAAGACAAGAAATATGGTAGCATTTATGAGGCTTTTTAAACAGCCCTTCAAACGAAGCAATTTTTTTTTCCAGCAGATTGCAGGGCATCATGAAAAATGCCCTAAATTCCCACCATCTTTGCATGCTCTGCTTAATTTGTCAAGGACACTTATCCAGCTTCGCTTCCGAGTGAAAAAACATCAGACAAGAACTTTCTCATTCTCCAGATTTGTAAAGATGAGGAAATGTAAATTAGATGGAGGGGAAATAATGGAAGCATGTGTGCTCGCAGACACTGTTAGTCCAAAGATCATCAGAAGATCACACAAGGTGCTCTCGCCAGGGAGAAACATGCTGATGGTGCATTTTCCTATTTTAAAAAAAAAAAAAAAAAAAAGCCAACTTGTCTTTCCCCTGAAACATAATCCGGTCAAAAATAAAGGTCGCCCTGTCAGTCTTCATCAGAGAGAACACAAGAGACAGAACAGAGCTCTTCCCTGAACAATGCTGCCTTCAGGGAGATCAGCTACTGTTGAGCCGACAGGAGGGTTTTCATCAGTCTGTAGACAAAAGGAATCAGCACATTATGTTTGTGGTCTGTGTGTGCATGTTTTATACTTTAGCCTGTGTTAGTGTCTCTGTTGGTTTTGCTTCAAGATTTTATGTTGACCCAGTACAGTACGAAAAATATTTGTTGTATGAAAGTAAACAAAAATATAAGTTCATTTTTTTTTTTAAATGATCATGAAATACATAGTCATATTAATATGCAAAATTATTAATGTGGAAAAAAATGTATTGGACGCACAACTTTTGACGTCAACAACAAAAATATGGAAACACTTTCTCCATTTTAAATGTTTTTAATTAATTTTGCTATCCTAACTAAGCACGATTATATGGTTTATTGCATTTTCTTATCTGCGTTTTGCATTGCTTTTTTCACCTGCTGTCAGTGTCTTATCAGAATAGACCTGCAATCCAAGAAAGCTGTTCTTTGTGGTTAAATTATACTTAAAACATCATTGGCAGATAGTATATCCAGGACTATATTTATACAGAACATACTTGAGCTTTATCAAGTTCAGTGGACTCTCTCAAAGAACAGGAATCAGTCATGCAATCAACACAGTAAAGTATGGTTTCTTGTTTGTTCCCAGCTCTTTGGAAAAGGAGAGATATAATGGGTTTGCTGTTCTTTCTGTTTGTGTGAGAAAGAGGCAGAGGATTTTTGTGGTTGGATTTTGTGGTGGGCTTGTTTCAGAGATTTTTGGCACTCTTGTGAGTGTGCTTGGTTGTTCACTGAAAGGGTTGGGTTCTGGGGTGCAGTGAAACTCAAAAGCAGGCTCGAACTGGCCATTGGGCGCACCGAGAGAATTCCCGGTGGTTTAACAACTGATTTGGCCTTGTTTTTTTTTAAATTTTATTATTATAATTTTTTTTTTTTTAATTATTGTTTTATATGATTGCCTGCCCAATATATTAAAGTGATCATTTCTGAATTGGGCATTTGATGATAAATCGATAATAAATCAAGAATCTGTTAGTCTTGACTGACAATGCTACGATTCGATTTAGGTGCTCTCCGCTAAGCATTAGCAAATGTCAGTCAAATACTGTATGCTAAAGGACATCATTATTATCTATTGTAAAGTTACATTACTAATTTTGCAGACAGATATTAACATCGATTCATAGTATAGATGGGGAGGGAGCTAGAGCAGACAAAAACACAAAAATATGGGTGATAATGCAATAACATTATTTGGATTTTTTTTTTTTTAAATATATTTGAATGAAATAGCCTATAGTTTTGTTTAATATTGGGCATTTATGTCATTTTGAGATAAAAAAAAAAAAAAAACAGTACATTCTAATGTATTTAGAATTTAACTAAAATAAATTTAGATAATGTGCAAACATAAATAATTTTGCAACAAGGTGGAGACAGTTGAGATAGACATTGGAGAGACAGAGAGATGGGGAAAGAGAGAACCACGGCCCGAGCCTAAGGATTGAGACCTTTTTTTTTTGTTATGGCCATACAAAAAATAGGGTTGTCCATGATTTCTAAATTTGCTGTGGGTGTAAAGGATTGCTTGGATGAGTGTAAGATTTCCCGGCCTGAAATTTTGTCCCAGTACGGCCTTGCTCAGAAGCTTTCTTGTAAGAAGCTTCTCAAAGGCCGTCAGACCCCAGAGACATGACTTTATTGTTGCATTTGGATTATTGCAATTAGGATGAAGCTAGCATTTTGATGTTCTCGTCTTTTTGTTGTTAAGTTGAAGTTATTTCAACTTTAATATTTAAAGTTGAATGTTATTTAGGCCTTGAACTAAACCATACCAGATTTTCACTATATGCAGTATTTGGACTGTGTTTTTATGGTGATGTGCATGTCTAAAAAGGAAAGGGAAATGAGAGATTTTTGCCATTCTACTTGTAAGCTATAAAGTCAAATGATGCATGTAAAGAGAGGACTCTGCTGTTATGGCGGGCTCTTGATTCTAACCAAGGACTTTCATGATGTACAAGAACCAAAAGAATCAAGCAATAGAGAATTTCAGAGAAAAATGGAAGATTTTAACAGATTAATGTCTGAGAGCAGTGTTATTTTAGAGTCGCGGCAAGCGCTCCGAAGCAGAACATAATTAAATCTGTTTTTGTTGTTTCGTTTCATTCAACACGGGCCACATTGCAATTTCACAACAATCTTAACATGTTGTTTTTTTTTTTAAATTGAGGGTATATTTCTACCGCTCACACAGTTTCTACACATATATATAATATATGTATAGCCGTTTTTGAATTTGATGAATGGAGAGGCATGAAATGGTGTAACGGAGATGAGGAAAAAGCAAACAGTGTAAGTCAACAGCAGCTGGCTTTCCATAATCCAAGAGCATGCTCCATTTGATGACAAATGTGGTCTTTTCTTATCTCGCGGTGCTATATATGTCTTCTCCATAAGTGTCAAATGCAAATGGAGAAGGAAAGGCGAGGCAGAGAACATGAGAAAGTGTGACACGAACCTTTGGGGTGGGGGAAGTCTCCCATCAGACTGCATCAGATCTCGGAAAAATGCCCTTTTGCTTCACTTAAGCACTTGTAGACTGCTGTTTAAGGAGTGAGGTGGGTTTTTTTTAGGGCGCCTTTAACCCTTTGAAATGGCCGTTGTGCCATCCAAGGGGTCAATGGTTAGCATTTAGTTAGCCTCTGCTGCAAAATGCATCTTTTTCCATAGACAGCCATTTAAAAGTAGCCAACTTTTATGACAATTTATTATGACAATATTTTTTTGGCAAGCAACATTTACAGTACATTGCTGATATTTCATTATACTATAGTAGATGTTTAGTGCTCTATTTATTTTTGAAAGGTGTGAAATGGATTTTTTCCCCCTGTGTGTTGTCTTTCATCACAGGGCAGGATAGCAAAGCTTTCAAAACAAATGCAGCCACCATAGACCCTTTTCAAAGACTGTGATGTTGCATTTCCACAGTTATTAACATTGTAAATCTACTTGATTTTTTTGTTTTTAAATAAAATAAAATAATGAACATTTTTAACAATATATTTTGTTTTTTAATTTACCTTTGCATTAAATTACATAACTAGTTAACGCTGCTGCACGAGTGTATCTAAGATGTGTGAAAGCACCGTAATACAACAGCTGATCGTTCTCTCTTCTAAACAACGTAATCAATGTCTGTATTGTTTGGAAATGGCATAGAAACACTATTGTGGATGTTTTCTTTTGCTGTTGGAGCAAATGGGAACACAAATTTTTTTTATTGTTTCCATTTACCACTATAGAAGTTTTCTCAACTTTGATGACTTCCACTTCTGAGAAACCCAGAAATGTGAAAAGGGTCCTTTGAAATAAATGTGAATGCTAACGGATGCTTTCTCCAGGGATTATAGACCCTTTTGGTCCAATCCTGGACTCCAGCACCTGCTTCTTCCTGCAAGCGTGGCGACGCCCTTCAGAAAGGATGCGGTCAGCAGGAGGAACCAAAGATCAGCGCTGTCACCAGAGAGACTAATCGTGTTCTTCCCTGAGGTGCTGTCAGTGGCCAGAGAAAGCTGGAGTACTGTTGACCTTGAGAGCAGATGCATTTAATGTGCAGACATTGCTTCTCAGCACATTGCAGGCACTAGAGTCTATGAAAGCCTTGGGTGAATTCCCCTCCCCGAAGAGATAAGAGTGCATTTCCCAAGGTGCTTTTGGTTGGACTCGCAGACTGCAAGATCTAAGTAAGATCTGTCCGCTTTAATGATGAACCATCTGCTTGAATACTCAATAGACAAGCACTTTGCCTCATCCCACAATAGTAATGCAACAAAAGCAGGTAATTTTTTCCCCCAACTATTATTACTCTATTGGGTTTGTTCTGTGGCGACGGCAAGCATAAACATGAAAAATTTGCTGTGGCGCTCTGCTTGCTCTCAGCCCATCTGTGGTTCATCACCCAGCATATTTAAGGTTGTTTGGGGATGCTCTTCATTCTCCTGTGATCAATAACACTCTAACTGTTTAATTGGCCATCAATCAACGACAGAGTAGAGTTAAACACGGAGGTGCTCAATCCCTGCCTTTTATGCAAGTCCTCTGGGTCCTTTTGTAGCCTTTAAGTTTGTCCAAGTTGCTTCCAGAGCTTTGTTATTTGTATGCGCCGTGCAGCAGCAGCAGCACACGAGATTTCCAAAGGGCTTCCACAAGGGAGCGTTGTCTTGACTACTACCGTGATGTAGATTGAACACTCAGCCAGCCCATAATACAAGTAAGGGCGGAGCTGTCTTTTGAACTCCATAACTGGTCCAGCATCAAAAGGAATGACAGCATATCATATTGATATTTTGCCCACTTCAAGGCTAATGAAACTCTCGAGTTCAGCCTGTCTCTTTCACATATGGCTGATCTGGATGAGTTTTGTGGAGCTTAATGTACTCTGTTGACCCTCTTGTTCTGTGAGTTTGAAGTGCAAAATTGTCTTTGCCGTTCTTGGCTAACCTCAATTCAAAGCCTGCTTGCTTATAATCATGAAGACAAACATGTTTTTCAGGGATTCAATGTATTAGACCTCTGGGTATTAAAGCAAAGCTTTTTGGTCACTATGAGGTATTGATATTAGAGGTTTCTTTGTGAACTTTGATTATTGCATTTGGAAGGAGAGGAGGCTGATCATACAAGAATGTTTAAACTCTTAATCTCTATTGCTATTGCTCAGGGTTGTTGATAGAGCTGCACGATTAATCGTTGAAAGATCACGATCTCGATTCAAACACCCACATGTTCTCGTTCCTAGATGACAATGATTCGCCTGTGTCTATTAAACCTTTGACAAAATCACACCAGAATATTTAAATCTGCTTTGGCGCTGCTGCTGACCCAGAGAGAGCAGTTGTCATATATGTAACAGCTTCACAAACATTCTTTTCAACCACACAGTATCATTATTTCTGTGTTACAAATATTCATGTTGTCACCGATGAAATGGATAAAGGTTTATAATTCGGATATAAACACTGATGTATACGGAAGCGGTCACAATAGAGTAAATCACTCTTTGAAAGTAACATGGCGTTTCAACTTTTGATTGTATTTATTACATTATTACACGACTAGGTGGTGACAAGTTGCTGTACTTTCATTGAATCATTCATTCAAGAGATTTGTACAGAAACGCTGATTCATCCAGTAATGAAACAAGTGAAGTATTTGAGTTAATCATTGAATCATTCATTCAAATAATTTTTTTTTTAAATAATTCATTCAGATTCATTAAACATTTGCATCAATTAACATTTGTCAGAGTGAATTACATGTTATTTTGTTCAGTTGTCTGTTCAGAAGTTGTGATTCTTTATTTATCCAGAATCATGCAGCTCTAGTTATGAATTTGATCATTTATATTTGTGACTTAAATCTACAATAAAGTAATGACATTAATTGCGATAGAACTGTTGTTATGGTTATAACCTCCTCCTTAGAATATCATAAAGAGGGTGAGGTCTTTAGACTTGGGCAAGTGATCAACTACTCGAGCAACCGCATAGCAACAGTCTTTAAAAACACTCAGAATGCCTTAGGAACTGCATAGCAGCACGCCGTGGCATTTTCTGACATTTTCTTAAGAAAAAAAAAATGTAGTTCATTTTTTTTTGTGTATGAAAGATTTCTATGTGGAATATATGTAACTTAATATAAACTACAGTATGTTGGCATGTGTATTTTAGCATTAGCATGTGATTGTATAAGCCTGTCTCAGGTCAATACAAAGTACCTTAGGCAGGCTAGAGGTGGTACAAACTCTCTAATGGCAAGGATATTTGAGGGCGGGTTGGCTCGGAGGCGGCCAAAACGTGTCCTCTTGAAGTGATGATGTTGACAGAGAAGACGACCTATTGACCTTTTCTCATTACGTTCATATTCCATGCGGTTGTGCCTCAGGCTGGCAATTCAACTGAGTCAACACTGGCCGTAGCTCAGCCCTCACTTATCAAGGGAACTCAAAACATCTGCTCACCCTTTTCAGAGACAAGAAAGAGATTTAAATCTGAATATTTGATTTTTACACTTTGCTGACTTCTGTAACCTCACTCCATATTTTAGTATTGACATTTTGTGGTGTTAAAATGATAAAATTCTTTAAAAATGACCTTTCTGGAGGCTCTACCCTAAGTTTTCTATGGTAACCACAGTACTGTATCTACCATTACTACATTTATTGTTTGCAGTAAATGATGGAAATTTGGTATTAACCACCACTGACTGTCATCAGTAAACAGATAAATAAAAAAGAATGTAAAAGCTTCTTACAGTTGTGCCAGCTCCAGATACTGTGTAAAAATGCAATGTCGCATAAAATTAAAGTTTGTCGTTGTCATGACAATCGGTGCCGCATTGTTTCCTGTCAGCGCTCTCAGCTGTTTGCCAGAATTAACAAGCAATAGCCAAAACTAATAGTCTCAAAGCTCTTTTTGTTTTGACAAAAATGTCTAGCAGAAGGGGAAACAGTTTTCATAATGTAAAACAAACAAAAACATTATTAAGACATAGTTAAAAATATTGTTTATTACAGAAACAATTTTAATATGAAAAAATATAAAAATATCAGTATATCAGAAGGCAGAATTCAGTCACAAATGTAACATTTGAGAATATTATTTGAAGTGTAAACTGAATGCTAATTCATAATTTTGTTTTAATAGTTTTATATTTCTGTATTTGTAGGCCTAGTTTCACAGACAGGCCTTAGATTAAGCCAGGATTAGGCCGTAGTTAAATAAGGGCATTTAAATGGTTAGTTCGCCCATTAATATTTTGTAAATAAAGTGGTAAATTTTATATATAATTTACCACTTTATTTACAAAATATTTATGTCCAATGTGTAATGGAATTTTCATTTTGGGGCGAACTAACCCTTTAAGTAGCTTTTTATAAATGTGCCTTATTAAAAATATTACTGGTGTGCATCTTGAGACAAAACAATGGCAGTGACATTTTAAGATATAAGTCAGTTAAATTTACTCAAACGTGAATTTTAGTCTGGGACTTGGATTAAGCTTTGTCTGTGTAACCGGGCATTAATTTCATTGTTTAATATTTAATTGAGATGCTGTTTACCAAGCCTAAAGGCCTGTTCACACCAAGGGCAATTACTATAAAGATAATGATAAAGATATAGTTCTAAAAATCGTTCTCAATATTTAAAGCTGCTGTCCATAAGATTTGCCTCTTATTTGCCATCTCTGTTTGAAACCTGCAATTGATTGCAGTTATATGCAGAATTATCTTTACATGCATTGTGCATTGGCACAGCTCCTCAGTGCGGATTAATCTAATGTTTGCTGTCAGTCACCATACCGGTGTGGATACTGTACTTCGGAATCACAGATTGTAGTCTTGCAGTATGACCAAAGGAGGAATTTTCACTGGAAAATATCATCTGAACAAGTAACATGTCTGCCACTTTTGTTCTGACCAACTGAGGGGAAAAAGCATTAGGCCTACAATAAATCGCGCTGCCAATGATGATTAAATCTAATGATCGCTTAGTTCATATCACATCAAACTGTGCAAATTATTGTTGTTATACTTTGTTCTCAAATTGTTAATGTTAACAACATAAGCATTGCGTGACTGTGTATTTAGTGTGTATTAGTGTTACCTGCAGATTTCAATTTTTGTAGCCACTCCGCAGTCCGAAGTCTTTTGCTTTTTGACCACGGCTGAATCTCCAGTTGTCACTTATGATTGTCATTTGGACCTTTCTGGATTACAATCTGCCATCAAAATTACTGTTTAATTATTTCAGCTGCTGTGAGAAAAGGCTATAAATGAACCGCTACCAGCAGCATCCTATATGCATAGTCTAGCTGGGACTCCTTCCTTTCTGTTTACAGACGTGACGTAATGACGCAAAGACGAACTGCTGCATGCTCGAATTTCCCACGGAAATCCACCAGTATCTATTTATTCTAAAACATTATTACAAGCTTACTGTTGTGAATCGGGCTAAGGTAAGGAGATAGTTTTGAACACTGGCTGGTTATGTACTTCCTCAAATTTATTTTGGATAATTTTTAAATTACGAACTGCAGCTTTAAGAATAGCAGAGCTATAACGATACCGCAGCTATAACGATAACAGCACAGATAAACAATGTTGTTGGAATCACTTTTAGAACGATTTTATCCAGCTGATGAACAATAAAATCATTGACAGCCAATCAGCATCAATCCTGACATAACGAGCTCGAGCATTTAAAGCGGCAGACAAGGACACACTTGGAATAAACAGAACGATATTGTATGCTGGTGTGGACATTGATATAGTTGTCGTTATAGTTATCTTTTAATTATTATCGTTGGTGTGAACATGTCTTAAGGCTGTTACAGAAATAAATGTGACTTCTTAGGACACACATATTACTGATATCTGGGACATTTTATGCATGGTACAGTAGTCCAAAAAAATCATTACAGCAGCTTTGATTTATTATGATTTATCTGTAGAACAATAACAGTTGTAACTGGTATTTTGGCAGAAGCTACCATAATATTTTTTTGTGAGAGTAGATGTCAGCATCACACTAGCATTCTTAATGACAGTATATTCATTTGGAAAACTCAGGGTTGGCAAAAGTAGCATGCTTACTACTTTCTTTGGCAACCATTTTTATTAGCAGCCTCTAGCTTGTGAAAAGTGTGTGGGTAAAACATTTAATTTTCTTCCCTTTACTTTAACAGAGAATAATATGAAGCCAGCCCTTGCGTTAAGCTCGGTTTGTGTGTGAAATGTGGTCATAGCGGATGAGATTTCAGATTTGGAGAGACACAGAAGCAGCATTTCTTGGCAAGGACATTAGGAGCAGTGGAGCCGTTGAAATAGATTTAAGACTTGATGATTGTATATTAATCATGACAGAATTGCTCGTTCTGGGACTTTGCACAGTCTATGGAATTGAATGAATACTGTAAATGTGTCATTTTCTTTTTTCATATAAGCCTATGCTTTTTAATCATTGAAAGCACAGGATTTCAGTATGTTTCAAAGACCTTTAAAGGTGGTCCTCTCGTCGCTTTCTCTTTGTTTATAGTAACCCAGGGGGCTCATTAGTCACAGTCGTTCTTTAGAGACCTGACTGTTCGTGCCATTGTGAAATGGCATATGGAGACAGTCAGTCCGTGTGTTTACTGTAAATGTGTGTGGCTGTCTTAAAGGACTTTGATTGTATTATTTCAGCCATAAACATGTTTTCTGGTTCATTTACCAAAAAGGATGAACTCAGGTTAGCGTTTTGTACTCATGCATGTTGAATGAGCTGTAGTGAAGGACGTTTGTGGTGTCTTAGCACTGAGATGATACAAGCAACATTGTTTGATTTGAAAACCTGTTAAGATAAACGGTGAGATATTCTTACAAATTCAACTCTTGAGACTGGTTAAACGCGATTTGAGTGCTACTACCTCTTTTGGCTTCATTCTAAACAAAGCCAAACATATCAAATTGATTTTTAGTGTAAATCACACACATTTTCAGAAATGGCCTGCTGAGATACTGCTTGTTCAGCAAGAGTCTCTCGGGGCAGAAGGATTTGAGAGCTGGTTCATATAAATTAACAAGGCCTTCTGTTAATTTCTGCTCTCACTGCGGAAGTGAACCTCTTTTAAGCTTTATGTGAGATGCTTGTAACCCTTGGATATGATGTCACTGCAATAAAAGGCTCTACAGTGCCAAATTTTTCATTATGTCACATCCTGTCCTTAGAGGACAACATGCCATCTTGCTCTTCAAGTGGTTGTCATCTTTAGCACATTTTAAATTATAATATTTAAGTGCAATGCAGAAATGGAGTGTTAATAATGATTTATGCATACTGGAGAAAGTGAGGGAGTTTGTCAATGTAAATGGATTTTTGCTGTTTTTAATAACTTCAAAGCCTTAAAGGAATATTCTTGGTTATTTACAACTTGATGTTTATTTTAATCGTTTATTCGTGCCGCTGTCAGCTTGCATGCAGGGCTTCCAGTAAGTGCATTACATTGAAATTATTGCTGCGGTAATTTACAGTGTGCCACAGATGCTGTCCTTAGACATCAAGTTGTAGTTAACCCTTCCTTTCAGCTTCAGTCATGGTCTATACACAAGATGTGCAAAGAAGTTGCCAGACGGTTTACAAAAGACAATTCTTTGAATTTATTCAACTTTTTTTTTTTTTTTTAGTTCTGTGAAACTATTACAACCAACCTCAGCAGGGTCAATCTTTAGTTATTAAAACTGTTGTTCCAAACTTGTATGCAGGGCTCTGAATCGGTTCAAGGAACAAAAACAAAAATGGAAATGAACACAATTTTAACAGGAACATAAACAAAAACGAAATGTATTAAAATGACGCTTATTAAATAAGAAACGCTTATTAAAAATTACAATTAACCGGTTAATAACGTTATGTTATCGTTCTGTTTAAGATTTTAATTTGGCAGTCAACCAATCATTAGCCTTTGCAAATGTCACGATGAGGCATCCAACGTGAGTGAAATATCTGCGCTCAGCTGTCAAGTCATCTTAGGTAAGTCACAAGGCAATGTGCTGACATTAGCTGTTAGATCTCAGGTGTTTTTCTGAGGATATGTTACCATGGCAGGTTATTTCCAGTGTGGTGTGTGTTTTGAAACCAGCGAAAATTGCAGGTTAGTCTAGAACCACTATTCAGGATTTTTTTTTTTTCTTTAAAAAAATTATTTTTTTAATGATTTAAACACCTTGTTGTCAAAGTTAGTATTGTGGCTTTATGTATGGTCAGGCACTTGCATGTGTCATTATATTATTAGCATTTTACCAAAATCAAGTGGAGTTACGAGGTCTTTCACCAGTGAATGTCGGAGATTTGTGTTTTGTCCATCATCAGAATGCCCGCATCTGAGGTAGTACGTGCATCACAATGTTTTTATCAAGTTACAGCTTACAAAGGTTATTTTATCATGTTGGTGTATTTTTAAGCAGCCGCTTTGAGCTGGTTTAAGCTGGTTGTTAGTTGGTCCTTAGCAACAAGCTCCAGCTGTACTACTTCAAAGAATCAGTTTTTTTTTTTTTTTTTTTTTTTTTTTTTTTTTTACCCTTGCACTGCAAACAATCAGAGATGTTCTCCAAAATGTTTGCAGGATTTCCTTCACGATTGAGGCAGGTGGAGCTGCTGTATGAGGTATGTGACAGTTTGGGCTTGTTTACACCTGGTCACTTTATGCATTTTCTCTAATTGGATAGCTATCTGATTGTGAAAAGACAAGATGTAAATGCCCTCCGAAATTCATTAGAGACGGATTTAAATCTGATTGCTCAAACCACGCATTCCAGTCAAAACTGAACAAGTCTAAATGCATTTGGTTGTTGAAACCACATATGTAAATTTTACTTCTCCAAAAATTCAAGAAAATAAGTGTGTCAGAGCGTTATAGGCTATATAACATGTTATTGCCAGATATGACGGCGCTACTGCAGCATGCATTGCCGCAGATGAGCAGCTGAATATCTCTTCAGCAAGTCGACGCGCAAACTGCCACAATTGAAACTGAAAGTAAGTCACAGACTTCATTAAAACACAATCATCTTCATTAAAAGTAATGTCACTAAATGATCTTACCAGTGCTTTGCTGCGCTCTGTCCTATTGCTGTCGTTGATTTTTGAAATTAGCTGATGATCAATAAAATGCAGCTCATATTTGTTGCTTTCGGTGACGTGAACTCGATTAAATCTGCATATAGCGCGGGAACTGAAGATCGTATTTTTTTGCAGAGACACGTTTATGTGGTCAAGTGTAAATGGAATCGTTTTGATAAATCAGATAGCTATATGATCAGTAAAAATGCATGACGTGACCAGGTGTAAACAGTCCCTTTGAGGATTTCCTTGAGCTACGAGGTTTAGTCACAAGCTCTTAGTATAAAGTTAATTTCAAGCTCTGGTAAAAAGTATAGACTAAAGAAAAAAAAAAAAAACATTATTAACCAGTATTTTTTTTTCTAATCAAACCATTTTTGGAACTATAATGTTACAAGTCACCTTTATTTATATACTTATATTACAATGAAGATTGTGTCAAAGCGGCTTTACATTGATAACTGGTATATAATTTTGGCTGCACAGCAGCTCTTAAAGAATAGTGTCAATGCCGGCAGATCAAAGCACTGTTGAATATCAAATGTCAAGTCAAATGTCAAGTGTCCCCAACTAAGCAAGCCAAAGGCGACAGCGGCAAGGAACCCAAACTCCAACAGGTGACATCAGATGGCAAACAGGTGGCAAATAGACTTCTGTGTTAAAATGGAGGGAAAAAAAAATAAAAAATAAAACCTTGGGAGAAACCAGGCTTAGTCGGGGGGCCAGTTCTCCTCTGGCGAAGAGTGCTTTACAGAAGGAACGCAGAACAGAAATGTTAAAATACTTTATTCTGCTCTGAATGAGCTGATTAATTTTGTTTTCTTTTTTAAGCCCTGCTTGTATGACTTTTTTTGTGGGTGTGAAATGCAAAAAGCGAATTTTGAAGTAAACAAAATGCCATAAAAGCACTTTAAAAGTGGTTAATATGACTTGGGTGTAATGCAGTACTTCTGTCTTTACTTTTTTGTCAAGAAAAGAATTATTAAACTCAAAATCTTACTTTCTGCCAAAGCTTGGCAAAAAATCACCGACTTCTGTGACCTCACTCTGTCTAAACTTTAGTATTAACATTATGTAGTTTTAAAAGTCTTGGCAGAAATTACTTTTCTGGAAATTCTACCATGAGTTTGCCATGGTAACCATAGTTTCTGGCACTATGCTTTATGATTAAGAGTTATTGTTAACAGTAAAATTATGGCAGATATGGGATTTATTTATTTTTATTTTTTGTCTTTGTGCATGTCAGGAACAGACTGAAATGTATTATTTCAAAATAGCCTGAATGGAGAACTGTGGCGAAGAGAAGTATTTTCAGTGAATAACTGAAATGAACACATTTGTTGTATGGCTTCAGACGAGGTGGAACATAGAGTACCAAAACAGAAGTCCTTTTGCGCTAAGGAAGCTTTTTTATGTCAGAGTTTGACTGTTGTGATTACTATGAACCGGTAAGTCAAACCCTGAGGCCAAAACAAAAGAGTTTTGAAGTTTCTTTAAAATGTATCATATTGTGTTACATGGGGGAAAAAAAATAGCATATAGGCTTAGAACAATATTCCTCGCTATTTACAACTTAATGCTTATTTTAATCATTTATTCGTACCACTGTCAGCTTGCATGCAGGGCTTCCAGTAAGTGCATTACATTGAAATTATCTATAAATATAAATAATGTCAGGATGTTGATTTTTTGGGTGAGGTTTTTCTTTACATGTCTCTTTTTCTCTGTCTAAAATTATCTGTGAAGTCTTCAATGACCTCAGTAGGCAGCCTCCCTGCCTGTAGATTGTGGTTTGCTGCTATTTTTAAGAACAATTCAAATTTCAGCCCAGACGTTCACAGCTCCTGGTGTAAGAAACATTTCTGTCCTGCTTTCCGCGAAGAAGCGTCTTCATTGAGAGGTCTATGAGTCATCTCCTTTCTTCTTTCCCTGACTCACTGTGGTTACTCAAGACTTCACCATGCTGGGAAGAGTAAAGGTGTCCTGGCACTGTCTCAGTCTCAATGCTCAGGCCACCTAATTACCCAGCCGAAAGCATGCGGCTTCACCCCACTGAATCATTACAATAAATCTCACACTGTTAGACACATGCGTTTCTCCAGATAGTCAAACACTCTGGATAGGAGGTGTTTTGATGCCAAATCAGGTTATGTATAGCTCAGGTGATAACAATCTCAGCCTCTCGTTCATGAATTAACCTAGTGTACAAAGAGCTTTGAGATTCACTGGTGCTTCACAGATGTACTCTATTATAGCTGTTTGGCTGACATAGACATATGGTGAAAAGCCTTTATTCAGCCTTATTCAGAGATTGTGTTAAGGTTTTTAATGTGGTTTAAGTGTAACCGTTTCAAAAGCAGACTTGGCTACTTTTTATTTAGTCGAGCCTTTTCAGCGTACACTACATTACAGACAATTTGAGGAGGAGATGGTTAACTCGTACTAGAAATCTTGGCACTCAGGGTGGCGGCTGTGGGAATGAAAGTTAAAATAGCTAGTCACTTTTTTTTTTTTTTTTTATAGAGAAATAGATTGTTAAATAAATGTTGTTCTGTTGAACTTTCTGTTTGTCAAAGAATACTGAAAAAAATTATCACACTTTCCGCAAAAAACACTCAAAATTGATTAAAAATGTGAATATTTCTTAAGCACTATAATTATATAATATCAATATATTTTCATTAGTATCTTTAACTTTTGTAACCATAACCCTGTAACTTATATAATGTCATTCAAGTCATATTTTCTTAGTTTTGTTCATGGGTTTTGAGATTGGATTTTTACCCAGTAGGCTCTTATCACTTCTTATAACATTTTATAGACTTATAATGCCATCGTTATGGGTTTTCGCCTCGTTAAAAAGATCCACAGTTTCTATTTATGTAGAGAATCTAAATTACATTTTTGAAAGGTGTGGTATGACTGATTCAGATTTGCTTCAGGAGTTTTGTTGTTGTTCGGCTGAACGCCACACTGTCAGCAACGATAAATTACATTCTTGATTAATTCTGCTTATTTTTCTTCCTCTATTTTTTCTTTTTGTCATTTACATGGGCCACTCTGTACCCTCAACAACTCTCCTACTTGGATTTCCTAGAAAGTAGTAAAGGATTTGTTCTGGGTTTAAAGGATAAGGAATTAAAAATTGAACTCTGAAACAAGCAGGAACGAAACACAAACCCTGTCATTTTTATAAATGATTTACGATTCCCCATAGGCCTCTCTCTTACCTACAAGCTTCAGTCTAAGTCTAACAAGCACATCTTACCTTTCAGATTCTATTAAGTTAATCAATGCCATACATTAGCTGTCCTTACGCATTAGATGAGACGGTGTCTCAGAGCGGGAGAGAGATGCTGGATAGTTTGCTTTATCTTTCTTTTCTTGAACCACTCTGTGCTGCCATTAATGACCATTTTTTTGTGAAAGCAGTTGCTTATAAAACACCATATCAATGATTTTATGAAAGGTATACAGCATCACTTAGAGGAAAATATGGCATGTAGTATGCCCCCCCAACCCACAAGATCAGTAGTCATTAAGATTTTGGCTACAAAATAAGATTTCGCCAACACAGTTTGTAAGATTCAAGACAATATTAGAGCCAAATCTTTAAATGTGTTAGTTGGCATTGATTATAAACCTCTGATTGTTTTCAATCCTGTTATCTCCTGCCTGGTAATTTTATCTAGATATTAAAATACTGAACTAGTCATTCAAATTGGAATGGCCATTATTCTAAACATTTATTAAATGGGCTATATGTAGAATTCAGAAACCCTTGTTATTAGCGACACCGGTGGCTCTTAAGTGAACTGCAGCCAGCAACTTTTCTCTCATGCACATGTAACATACGAGAGACTGAATGTGATTCAAGGCCCCGATATACTCACAGCAAAGTTCTTTCTGTTCTTTGCTTAGAAGCGATATATTGCAGCAATGTATTTTTTAATGAACATATCAATGTCGTCCATGCTGAGAGTGACGTTTAGATGTATATGTAAATATGTGTTGTGTGCTTTCCTCTCAATAACAAAATAAACACAAAAAATAACAGCGGTGTGAAAACGGCAGTTAAGGATCTAAGGCCACGTACACATTGCAGCTAAATACGGTTGTCAGTTCACCTTTTAGTGCTTAATCACATTCTGTACACACACAGTTCAGTAAAATGAGAGTGGCAACTGCATTCTACAACCAAAAATACAGGTAGCGACAACCGCGTTTAAAGTAATTCTATGCAGTGTGTACGGAACCAAACTGAACAACTAGTTGCATCGGAGATGTGTCTCTTTTCTGTATGTGCGGTGAATCACAGGGAAAGCAGCACGAGCACTGAGTGTTTCCACATCTTTCTAGAAAAACAGCAAACAAGAGCAAGCCCATGATAAACTGAAATGAATGCAAATGCTTTATGCTGAAAATAAGAGCAAAATATTGCGACCCACGTCTGCTCACTTTAATAACTCAGTAAACTCGATTGCTAAATGTGTCAAGCTTAAACTCTTGGAAAAAAAGTGAACATGGCAACACCGTGAGAGCGCGCCCTGTGAAGCAGCCTTTATAAGAATAACAAAACACGACACCTCCGTCCACTCTGCTTTGGTTAAAATTGCTGAAAATATTTTGTCACTGTAATATTACTTTGGTGAAAATAACACCCCAAACACACATAGTGCAAGAACGTTGCTATGGTTTTCAAGCTGTCAATCATCAGAGTTTTAAGAGCGAGTCATGTTCCGTACATACATGTAATGATATTTAAATGCGGTTGTCTCTACTGAATATAGCGATGTGAATATGTTTACACAAGCTCTTCAATTCACTGCCATCATGTCGCCAGATGAGGTAATTGAAATTACACTGTTATGATAGTTTGATTATAAAGTATATTTGAGAATATAGACTATATAGATCTGACTGTTTGAGACTATAGTTTGAATTAATCCCTTTTCTTTGCCTGACACATTGCCATTACAGAATGGCTTTTTTGGCATGATCCTGAACATTTTATAAGCATTTGTTTTATGTGTCAGAAGAGAGGTTCTCGGGAGCGCGCATAAATGTCACATCCTTTTGATTTTCCTGGCAAAAACGACTCAAGTCCTTCACATAAAAATTAGTCTACATGCTTTAATAGAAAACCTAGGAAGTCTGAGAAGGTGTTGTTTTTTTTAAGTTTCATTACAAGCTGTTCACACTTTGGCAATAAAGTGATTGATACATAAATTCTTACATAGCCCCTTTAATTATTTTGGTGATTTTGATCTCAGATACCAATAAGAGTACTCTTCGCTCCATTTAACACATTTTACAATGTTGAAATCCATTTCAGATTTCCAATTCAGATTTTTCCCTAAAAAAAAACATCTGCAGATTGCATCTGAGCCTGCTCATACTGTAACAGATCTGCAGTTATCTTGTCACAGAGTTGAAGATCTTCAAACACAATCTAATTAAAACCAATGTTCTGCTTTAATGTGTATCTTTATAAGAAATCATTTAATTATACCTTTTTTATTATTATTATGTTAAGCAGTGATTTTTATGTTCAGCAATGTAATATTATCATGTGATTACATAGAGAATGTTCCTGGAGACTACTGATCATAAAGACAACCGTTTTTGGCAGAGGCACAATCAGTCAAGACTTGTGATCGCTTGATACTGAGAAAACCTCTTAAGACAGCAAAAGAATAGTATAGCATTGTTCTGCCATTCACATGTCATGCCTGTCTGCCTGGTTGAACAAAAACAGTCATATTCCAGTCCATTTCCTACCACATTTCCCTCCAGATCTCAGGAAAGCAGGAGTCAGTGTGAGTCTTTCCCCCTAAAGAGCAGCTAAAACATGTCTATGGTGCGATATTCCTCAAATGCTGAGATGTGCCATTTTTCCCCACCCTAGAATTTTTCATTCTTGCAGATCACTCCGTGAAAAGGTGTTATTTGACAAAACATTAATCAACTCGGAGGTGTGTGATATATGCTGAATCTTTGCTATCACCTCTTACCAGGCCTTGTAGAAGCTGTCTTATCATATTAGCCAGCCACTAGACAAAATTGCCTATGTGTTCCTTTCACATGGCATTAATTTTCCCGACAAAGGCTGTGTACAGAAATAAATAAATAAATCCTGTCAATAAAGAGAAAGGGTGCATGTCTCTAATTTCGCCCGAATTCCCTCAGTGTGTTTAACAAGTGAAGCTAACATTAAGCAAACTATGGGTCGTCTGGACCGCCACCCCTCCCTCCTTCACCCGTCTTCTGTCCTCTACTCTTGGTCACACAATTAGCTGTCCTGTTTGAAGGAGCTAGAACAAAGGTGATCCCTGCAAGCCAAAGTCAGAGGCAGTGACATGTGAGAAGGCTGGTGACACACTTATGGCTGCAGGCTGCTCTCTTGACCAGAGAAGTCGCTGGCTGTCAGTACCCATCACTGTCTGGCACAGCACTAATGGCATTTCCTAATAGTGTTGGGTGGAACAAAGGGCGGATTTACAGGGGCGAAATCAAAAAGATCCACTCTATTAGACCATCCGCCTTTGTTTGTGCTCACACACAAAGGTGTGGCCTCAGACATGGAGACGCAAGGGGGACAAAGAGAGCGGGCGAGAGAGATACGGACAGAAAATCAGCTCAACCTCTGATTTTCAGTGGCAGTTTACTCACAAGCTGAATGTCTCTAAGTGCAGAGATGCAGGTGCAGCCAAGCCAGTATAATATGGGTGTGGAGAAAAAAAAAGCATCAGAACATTTTCTAAGACAAAGAGTTTTCTCCAAGTCAGACTTTAGAGATGAAGTAAGCAAGTTCTGCACCTATAGTGGCCACTTGTCCCCAGGCACCACAGCAAAAATGGCTGCCCACTGCTCCGAGTGTGTGTGTCCACAGTTTGCAGCGTGTGTGTGTTCACTACTCTCTGCTCCTAATGTGTGTGCACTAACTTGGATGGGTTAAATACAGTGGACAAATTCTGAGTATGGGTTACCGTACATGGCCCTCACATGTCACTTTAACTTTCAGGTTGCAATTCCATTTGGTGCCAGTAGTGGTGCTAAAACTGCAGTCTTCTCCTTTATTCACATCATGAAATGATATTTGCTATGCATGCAACTTAATTCATAGCCATATGTGTGATATTTCTGATTGAAGTGAACTGTATTGTTGTAATTAGAAAAGTAAATATTGATTTTCAGAGACTCTATGTGCAAATTTTAAATGTAATTATGAAATAAATAAAAAAAACACTGTTTAATGTTTTTTTTTTTTTTTTTTAAGCCATTTGTAGTGTCCTCATAAACTATGTTTACGTTGTAATACCCATGTCATTATACACATTTGTGTCCTCATAAACCATGTATTCAAGAACACACAGAGGAACGTTTATGGAGACTTGATTTTTGTACTGTATAAACTATATATTCTATCCCCTAACTCTAATTCTACCCCTAAACACAAGCCTCACAGAAAACTTTCTGTATTTTCAAATTTTCATTTAGTGTGATTTATGAACTGTTTTCCTCATGGGGACCAAAAAACATTTACTACGACACACACGTCTGGTTTTGTCATTTTTGCATTAATATCTCATGTATTCGTTAAGTAATGAGACATTCAACATTTATTGATGATTGAATTTCAAATACTTGTCTCACACCATTTAATTCCTCTGTAGTGGACAATCATGTGATGCTTTCTCTCCACTCTTTTAATGATACTCTTTATGTTGATCCACAATAGATGTCACACTCAGTGCTAATTGGATAAAAAGATGAGCTCATTTGCTCAACATGTTACTGTTCTTGCACATTAATGGATCAGTGTATTAGTCTGTTACAACTGGGATAATGAATTGTAATGGCTGGGTAAATGGTCTAGTGTGAGCGCATGTGTTCCATTACATTCCAACACAGATTTGTATCTCATGGTCTGATCTGATGCTGTTGACTAATACTTGCTATTATAGAGCATGTAGATGCTCATGTCTTTTTTTTCTTCTTCAAAAATATGATGCTGTATCATAATATTCAACAGTGTGTGTGTGTGTATATATATTATATATATCAGAAGTGAGTATTGAACAAACACCGTGAACACACACCCAGAGCAGTGGGCAGCCATTTTTTGCTGAGGCGCCTGGGGAGTGATTGGGGGTTAGGTGCTTTGCTCAATATATTTTTATTTATTTCTCGCTCTATGTGCCTGTCTCAAAATAGATACACAAAACCTCAGTCCTTTTATGAAAAAAAAAAACATTCAGAAACTTTGTCTGGCTTTGTTTTTAACCGTGATTGGAGAGAATCCAGAGAAATTGCATAATGTTTGTTGCTAATTGGCTTCTGGATAATGAATGTGTGAAAAAAAAGTCTCACAAAAGTAATGAATCAACTTGTCTCGTTTGTTTCTTTCTCTCTTCTCTGCATGACAATGAGAGCTCTGAGTATCGTCGCATTAATGCAGGTTTGTAAATGAGTTATAAACGAACCCCATTTGCATTATCTGCTCGTCATTTGATTTCAGTATCTGAAAACGTCTGTAATATCCATTTATGTATGAGTGGCTGATGTGATGGTGATGCCTAAGAGGACTTCCACATTTCTGTTAATTTAAAGGAATAGGTCACTCAACAGTAAGAATTAAATCAATGTTTACTCACCTTTATGTTGTTTTAAAGCTGTATGCGGTTATATTTTCCCATGGAAAACAAAAGTAGAACGGGCATAGAACTTTTGTTTTAGAAAACCACTATGAAAAATAGTCTGTATGACAAGATTTTTAAGGAGAGCAAGATTTTCAAATGACTTCAGAAGAGTTAATAATAACACACACAAATCTGGTCACTGTGAACTGAGGTTGCATTAGCATTCATCAAAAATTTCTACTTTGTCCCTACAGAAAAAAAAAGTAGGTGAGGAGTTATTAATGCTGAGAAATGTGGGATGGACATTTAATTTTTTATTCTTGTCCTTATTAAATTAAGTCAAACAGTTACTGTTCTAGTTACTGAAGTCCCAGTGAATGTATGATAAAATAAATAAATAAATAAATAAAAATTTATGGATTTGATCATCCCCAACTTAAGACTGTGACTGCTGGCAGCTCTTTAGTCATGAAAGTACACATAAAGATGATAGAAAATATTTGTTCCCATCAACATCAAAGATATGCACGGATGTTATCAATCTCATAAAAAAAGCCTGAAGTCAGCTCGTTTCCTGTTTGAAATCTGCTCTCAGTTCTCATAACTGACTTGTACTGTAAGCAGATGCTAAGATTATTCACATATTCTGAATTAATGCAACTGCCAACTTTTTTGTACCGTTTTTACAGTTCATACGAAAGCTTTTGCATCATTTCACAGTTAAAGTGCAGAGTGAGTCGGGCATGAGCACTCTAGATAAGAAATTCCAATTCCAGACTTCTGTACATCTCCATATCTTGTTTAATCCCAAGAACTCTAGAAACATAAAGCAGGTTTAGAAGTAGGAACTCTGTATGGAATGAATGAGTATGCATGGAAAGGAAGTGTGTTTTGCAATGGCCTAAACTTCAAACCTGCTTTACTGAAACGACATGAGATCTGCCATTTAGATGAGTGTTGAGATTGTGTTTGAACGGCAGCACATAAGCTTTGCATTGTGAGCACTTTTCTGGGGTTATACGCTTATAGCTTTTGCCACTCGTGTCACATCACATCCAAGTCACAATGACAAAGTGTGTCGCCTTTGCTCTGCCAGGACAATCAAGGCATGGAATTATAATTTTACATCTATGTACCTGAATCTCTGCACAATGCTTCATGGAGCATTGCTGACCATCTGATGCATTTTTTTTTTTTTTTTTTTAACACCCCCAATCTAGAAACTTTCCCAATATGAAAGTTTACAAGGTACCAGGCTGGTACAAACACTTGAGGATAAAATAATCACTGAATTTTATCAAGTTAGTGGCATTAAATCTTTTTGTTTTGTTTTAGGCAGAAAGTTAGGCTGCCCTCGACTAAAGATTTGTTCATTAATAAACCATATAAATCATAATAAAGAGCCTTTAATGCCTATATAGCCTAATCAGCATTCAAGTGCACACATAAAACTTGCCACAGCACACCGGCAGAAGTAATGATTATGAATGAGTCGGGGGGGAAACGGCAAGGAGACTGCTTTAACATTTTAATAATTAATTGTAAACTAGTGTTTTCTGTATTTTCGGCTCAAGTGAAGTGATTTCAATTGGTTCATTTAAAAGTAGACATTTCACTTTTTATATATTCATGTCTGTGAGGCAAGTTTACATGGAGTTTCGTTTTTTTTTTTTGCGCGCTCAAGTTCAAGAGAGATACGTCAGAAAGCGCACCGTTTGCTTTCATTATTTTTACAAAAGCACAACATTTTGTTGTTACTGTGAGTGCACACAAATAAAAGTAGAGTCTTCACAGATTCAAAAGATGTATTACTCTTATCTGTATGACAAAAATGACAGAGAATTTTAAGTGCAAGTGATCGCACCGGCGCCTCCATGTTAGCTGTCATGCAGTTAACGCACTACTTTTCAGCTTTCACACTCCACACGAACACTTTTTCTAGGTTAACGTTAAAGCGGGCGGCCATGTAAAGTTGCTACTACTTGCATGTTACAGAAGATAAGCTATATTTGAGGTCGATGAATGATAGGCGAGCATTTGGATGTCCTGCCTGATTTACTGTAATTACCACATAGATCAGCTGTTAATGATCTGTCCGTCACAGACTGCATTACTTCGTCACTTCCTGTGGATTTTTTTTCTCTCCTGTGATTAAGTGACTATTAAAATTTTGGTCGACTAAACATTTTCTCGTCGACTATTAGGTGGCAGCCCTACAAGTTACTATAAAATAATAACTTATTGGAGAAATCAATTTACCTGAGGCCAGGATTTCCATCCAGTAAATATAGGTTGCCCCAACTTATAAAACACAGATTCATAAAATGAAATGTAATTGAGTTGGTCCAACTTAATTTGATCAAATACAAGTTTAAATGAAATGGATGCTTTTATAAAGAGTTTGTTTTTTTGTTTTTTATGCTTGACCAACTCAAACTAAACCATTGATTGGAAAATAAATTATTAGGTAGAAATCCTTTCAATTTTGTTCCCCCTATATAGAGACAACAGAGACAAAACTTGGGTAAGATGTTTTTATTTAAAAGTCAACAGGTATAAAACAGTTATTTAATGTAAAACCCACAATATTAGAAAATGGGAAAATATCCAATAGCGGTCAAAATAATCAATATGATAAATAAACATCTGCTGTTTGTTAATGAGTTATTGTATTCAAAATTTTGAAACATTATTTAACCTAACAAGCCACATTTGATGTTTACATTTATTCACTTACAAATAAAGCAAGAAATTCATCTTTAGGAGTAATAAAGTAATAAACCCAAGAAGTGCTAAAAATACAAAAATTGCTCAGAATAAGCTAAAACGGAGGGATTTAATAGTAAAAGCATAGTTTTGATTTTTTCATTTATGTTTGTAAATAGTCAGCAGGATGTAATTAAGTGCTCTTGGAAGAGATGAGTTTTTAGCTGTTTTTTGAATATTGTCGGGCTGTCCGGATAGTGTTTGCACATGTTGGAAGTCCAGCCAGAAGAGCATTGCAATAGTCCAGTCTAGAAATAATAAGGTCCTGGATGAGAAGTTGTTGCATTCTCCGTTAAGAAGGGCCTGATCTTCCTGGTGATGTCTTTGCAATGTGGTCTCTGAATGTCAGCTGGTCAGCAAAGATTACCCCAAGATTTTTGGAGGGTCGAGATGGAATTATTGTTGACTAGTTGGATGGTGAAATTATGCTGAATTGCAGAGAGGCTGAGAAGACAAGAAGCTCTGTCTTTGATGGACTGAGTCGCAGGTGATGTCCTTTCATCCATGCTTGGATGTCCGCCAGGCAGTCCAAGATCTGTAAAGCTACTGTCAGATTGTCTGCCTGAAATGAAAAGTAAAGCTGTGTATCATCAGCATAGCAATGGAATCCATGTGCCTAATAGGTCTTAGTAATGTATATGAATATATGGAGAAAGAGGAGTTGTTCAAGCAATGACCCTTCAGGTACCAAGTAACTAGTTGACGTGCTTAGGATTTCTCCTCTCCCCAAGTAATCTTTAAACACCTACCTAGCAAAGTGCAGTTCCCATAATGCCCAGCGATGAGAGGATTAAAAGCCAAATGATCTGAGTTTAATAAAAGGAAAAAAGGAAAGGCATAAACATTGTACTTTTGGTGTGCGGAGAGGTGTGTCTGTCACATTCACAGTCCTAAAAAGAAGAATAAAAAAGTATTATTAGATGGCATAATGGTAAAAAATAAGATTATTTGAGCAAATATGACATTCTATTACTAGGAGGTTGTCACATTGATGTTCAGTGATGCCACAGTGATGTTCATCAAACTGTGAAAGAGAAGAATTAAAGTGCATTTGAATACTCAAATGAAAGCAGATGCTTATGCTCACATAGATCTATTTTCCCATATTCAATTAATTTGACACTATAGATTTCTCGCAAATAATCAAACCGGTTTCATACTAATTTAAAATGTTTATTTGGTACCAATGTCTGATCAATATTACACAGAGAATTGTCAGATGAAGTTATCTCAGGAGACGGGAAGTGAAGCTAACATTGGAGTCGGATTTGCCTTGATGCCTTCCTACCTTGGAATGCATCCTCTGAAGGCAGCAATTTTAAGCTTTCAGACGAAGCCAGTGTGTGACCGATGACACTTTTCCCATGCTGGTGGAAGGACTGTTACGGCAGATTATATTGCTTTTTATACATTCAAAACAAAAATTATTCAGACATTTTTGATATATTTTTACTAGTTTGTGGAGGACATTTATGTAAGTGAGGATAGCAAAATAAAGTAAACTGTGATACATTATACCCTAAAATTCTTTATACAGTGGACTACCAGTAAAATTGATAAAAATTTGGAACCAAAAATTATTCAGACACTTTGACCTGACCATGTTTTGCTTAAGTGTTATCTGACATAATTAAGATTATTTTTTTTCTGACACGGTTTGACTCTGAGATCTTGTCATATTTTATTACCATTTTTTTTTTAAACTATAGTGAATAAACTGTATTAATGAATGAAATGTTAAAGGTGTCTGAATAAATTTTGGTTTGACTGTATATTCATTGATGGTAAGAATTAGTTTTTCACGATGCAACGCTTTAATGGTCTCATCCGGTGCAGACACAGTGTAAGACTGCTGTACCATTATTTCTTTTTTTTTTTTTAATTCTTTTTATTATTTATGATTTTTAATTTATTGTTTTTAATGCTGTTCTGTTTTTGTGCTATAATCTGTTTCAGATAACCCTGCCCTTAAAACAACACAAAACAAAAACCGTGTTTGGTTGCTTTAATATGTTGATCTAAGGGGGTGGATTCTTGGCAAAAATAAGCTCAATTTGGACCATGTTTTTTTTGTTTTTTTAGTCAAAGGTCTGGCTACATGAGACTACATGTGTGCCAGCTCATCCCAATCCTACTGGTTTATGTTTAATATCCGAGTAATACCCTCAATAGCTGGAACATATCGTGTTATTTCAGCCCAGTGTGGTCCTGCTGTGGTCCTGTGTCTGTATTAGCGTCTGGACTGTCTTTGATCGGTGGCGTTTCAGCATGTTTCTGACGAGTGTTGTTCACATTCTCCTCCTTATGCCTTTGTGGTCCATCTGTCTCTGTATGTGAATCTTATTTTTCAACAACATATTGTGAGAGGAATTATGCTGTCTGAGCTTTTGGTCATGTATTTTGGTATTTTAAGATATTTTACCCACCTCAAATTATATAATTTTACCACATCAAACAGAGCAAAAGCAATAAGGCCCTTTTTACATCTGGTATTTACATTCGTTTTGGTCGATTGGATCACATGTGGACGACACTAAATACAGGTGTAAACGGGGTCTAAAACATTTTGAGCTTGTCCACTTTCGAGGACTTTCAGAGGTAGTCAAAAACGCATTTGACCAGATTGCTTTCGTAGTGTAAACGCTCATGTGATCGAATGTGTTCGAACAGCCACAAAAGACTGTAAAAAGTAATACGCTCTATCTACTCAATAAAACTGTGGCAACAGATTACAAGCAATATTAGTAATTAAATTCAACATATAAGAATTGAGTTAGAATTAATCAAACTAGTTCCTTAAAAGTCAACCATTTAAAATAAGTAAAATTAGCAAACACCACTACAAAAACCACAAACTGACATAAAAAGCAAAGAGTCAACCTGCCCAACTAAACGAAACACTGATCACCATAATGGCGACCAAACATTTTCAATAAAATCAACACCAGCATCTAAATCTCTGTTAATTCTTGTGTTTCTCTTTCCTTCAGTGATTCTGCTTATCATCAGGTGTCTTCAATGTTGGCAATAAAAAATAGTTCTTAATTCATCTTTGACGTCTATCTGTTATTCAGATATTTTTGTTTAAATCTTACTTTAATTTTACTCGTTTTAAATGGTTGACATTTAAGGAATTAATTTGATTAATTCTAACTCAATTCTATTTGTTGAATTTAATTAATAATATTGCTTGTAATCTGTTGCCAAAATTTTATGGAGTAGATATAGCGTATTACTTTTTACTGACCCAATGTGTAAACATTTTGGGAAAGGTGCTTGCCAGACGGGATTTAAACTTTGTTGGCTGAAGACCCAAGTTTGGTTTGAAGAGGGAAAACCTACCAAGCACTGTTCTCTCACCAATCTTGATTTCTAACTGATTTCTAAAGCTCTTAATGTGACTGTTGTAGGTTCTTTAGGTCAGCTTATTGGTTTTGCTGTTTGTTAAAGACCACTTTCACAAGGCAACATTTCAAAGCGTACCAAAATGTGTTTATGCAAATCACATGCGAGTAAAACTGTCCTCTCATTGGTCAGTTTCCCCTGCATCATCCATCAAGATGATTGACAAGTTCACTTCATGAGCTTATCGTGGCTTTATATGTGACTCTCGAGATGCATGCAAACACTATATGAATGTAGCCATCATTCCAGCTGTTAAATTATAGTATTAATGCTGTGGTAAACTCAAATGCGCTCTTTCTCTGGATCTCCCAGCACTGTCTAGGCTAACTGTTTCGAGACGCATGCAAACACTATACGAATGTTATAATGTAGCTAGAATAGGAATCAAGGCTTCGTCAGGAGTTGTTAAGTTTAGGTATTGGGTAGGATTAAGAATGTAGAATAAGGTCATGCAGAATAAGGCATTAATATGTGTTTATTACTTATTAATAAACAGCCAATATTCTAGTAATATGCATGCTAATAAGCAACTAGTTAAAAGACCCTAAAATAAAGTGTTACCAAAATTTTTTTCCTAAAGATTGAGAATACGCTCCACAAACTAATACCTCCTTCTGACTAGCAATAGCAAATAATGCTTCATGGTTGTAATATAAACTAAAACCTATTAGCTGTTAATATGTCAGCATGGGAATGAAAGGCATTTTTTTTTGCTATTCATAGGGTGCTGCAAGGATGACGTCAAAACCCGGAAGACTTTTTGGCCATCTCTACATTTTCCTATAGGGGGTTTATAATGGGGTTTTTCAATTTATGAGTAAAATAAGGTCAGTGGTAAACGCAACATAAACTGCACATACTCATACCCCAAACATTCTTTTCTAGTAACTTTTTCGAAATTAGATTTTTATTTATTTATTTTTTTAAATAGACATAACTGCTTCAAAATTCACGTTTTCAATATGAGTGTGTATAATTTTGTTGTAAAAATGTTCAAGTATCGTCAAGTTATGGTTACCACAGATCTTATTTTACTCATAAATTGAAAACCCCCATTATAAAAACCACAGGAAAAACTTGAGTAAACCATTGGCAAATTAGACTTCAGAGTTTTGATTCCAACTCTGCATCACTCTATTGACTGCAGATGGAAGGAAGAAACGGTGTGGAGAATGGGGAGGAACAGAATTGTGAAATGATATGCATTTATCCAAGAATAAGTACATTTGTGAGATATAGTATGGTCTATGAAAAATAAGTCATTTTACACACTTTTCACATTGTACATTTGTCTTATTTTAAGGGAGATTTTTAAAGGCAGCACAATGAACTGTAGAATGGTCTTCTGCTTGTTCATGTTTGTTGTAGTTATTAGAAAACAATGGTGCTATAAATCTGTATGTAATCTAATGCAAGTTTTTTTTTCTTCAGTTTTTACCTCGATATGCTTTTAGATAATAAGAATTCCCGTAAATACCCCATGTCTAAGACAGAAGTAACAATCTAAATGTAATCGCTGTTAATAGTAGAGCTTGGCAGTGGTAATTCTGCTGCTGCAACGCAGACTGATAAAATGAAGCTGAGCGCTGGTAATAATGGAAAAGCATTGCAGGAACCCTTGACCCCATGATAGAGGCCAGATGGGCTGATATACTAACCCCCTCTCCATCTCTCATTACTCGGTCCGATCACAGGGTTTCAAACACTCTCCCACTGCTTCTATCTCCCCATCTTTAATTTAAAAATGCAGCAGGACTGCAAGAGAGGGAGATAAATATCAGGACCGAACGTCCTTCTTGTCTCAACATACATGTTGCTCAGTCTTGTCGAATCCCTTTTCACTCCCAACCCCTGTGCTTGAAATCAACTCCAGCTTCTATGCTGTTCCCATCTGATTGACTTCTGCTCATCGTAGAGATGAAGAGAAGAGCTGAGAGAGCCATAATTGTGGGTATGCAGACTCCTTTAGCATTGGAGCACAACCTTAGGACTCCTCTACACACCCAAAATACCATGAAAAATATATAACTGGATCAGCACAATATGCTTCAAGAATTTGTTTTCAGGGCTTGAATGAACTTATTTATGAGGCTACTCAGCATTTAATGCTTTGGCATCAGTGTGAAGGGGTGAGTCTTGGGGAAGTGAAGTGTTTTTTATTTATTTATTTATTTTTTTACCTCAACTGCCAAAAGATTAACTCTTCCAATAGCTTAATTATAAGTTTCTGCATATTAAAAAGGGATAGTTCACCCCAAAAATGAAAATTGTCATAATTTACTCATGTATGACTTTTGTTCTGTGGAACACAAAAGAAGATCTTTTGCACCTCATTGTCTTTTCGATTTTGTTTGGACCCCATTGACTTTCACTGTATGTACAAAAACAGTTGAAACATTCTTCTGATCATCTATTTTTGTGTTCTGCAGAAGAAACGAAATGCATGCAGAAAATGAGGGTGAGTAAATGATGACAGGATTTTAATTTTTGGGTGAACTAACCATTTAAGCTGGAATAAGAAGTATTATATAAAAAATATGCACTTTAAATTTTGCTTTTGTTTTGTTAATTGAGCTCCCGTTAAGTCAAGCTTATGTAATGAAAGTAAGCAACTTTTTCACGTCAATTTGTTTACAGGGAAGAACTGAATTTTGAATAATATTTTTAGTTCATGAATATATTGTCACAAAAATAAGCAAGAAACAAACATATTCTGCCCTACATTTTTAACAAAGGGCTTTGTGCAAGAACATGAATTAATTAAAACAGTAATAAATGTTAGAATATAAGCAGCACTGAGCCGTCCTCAAATAAAAATAAAAAGTTGATCTGACATCGGATAGGAAGAGCTAACCTGACCAGTAGAATTGTTCGGTAACACGCCCTGAAGGTCAAACCTTTTGTTGAGCTGTAAAACCGCATCCGTTTGCATTCAATATTGCCACTTGTCATTGTTGATCGTCAGTAAAGCTATTTCTAGGCGATGCAACACATTTTTTCTCTCTAACAGCCTGGAGCTCGGAGGCAGAGTGCAATTTATGTAAGCAGAATTGACTGGAATCAATAGGATTTTCATCAGCGTTATGTTTTCATACTTCACAAGAGGCCCAGGCTGCTGTGAGGATAAATGATGCACTATCAGTTCCATTGCACTCCTCTCTTTCTATCCCCCCATTCTTCTCTTATCCATCCTTTCACTTTGCGCTCTAACGACAAGATGAGTTTCAGCACCGGGAAATAATCCACTTTCCCCCATGTCGACTGCTGTCCAGTTTGTTAAAGAACATTTTAAAGGATTCTTTTGTCTTTTGTTGGGCTTTCATGTGTGTTATAGCCAGTGATCTAGAAATTGCTGCTCAAATTTATACTATATAATATATTATATATTTTCCAGTAAACCTACAGTATCAGAGGGATATTTTTGGGGTTTATAAAAAGTATGTCTTTCTTAGTGAGTACAAAGTTTTATTTTATTTTATTTATTTATTTATTTTTTTTTGAGAATTTTAATTGATCAACCTCTATTTTCAAAATCAAGTCAGTTACTCTGTTTTAAAGAAGCCCCTAAAAGGAATATTTCTGGTTCAGTAAATTAAGCTCAATTGGCAGTATTTGTGGGAATTAATTAAAAAATTGTGGAAGAAGGAAGGAAGGAAGGGTTAAAAAGCAAAAATGGTGCTTATGGGATTTAATTGCAAAATGTGAAGCTTATAATTTTATAAAAACACAAACTAAAACTTTTGAATTGTTTGAGCTGTAAAGTTGTTTAATTCACTATTTTTCTACAGTCATTTTAGAGTTAATGGTGTTTTTGTGGCACAAATGTTGTAAAATATAATAAAAGCTTTTTTTTTTCTTTTTCTTTTTTTTTAAACAAAACGTATAAAAAAAACCCCACACACATTTACATCTCGTGGCTATACTTTTGAAACATTTTATTGGATTGGCCTTCAACTGTAGGTGCCTCACTGTAAACCAGATTTTTGCTTTTTTAAAAGATATTGGGGTAATAATAAAATAATGTAGGGAAAAAAAATAAAAAGTATAAATAATTTTTGTCAACATTATGCCACAAATGTTGTCAATTAAGCTTATCTTGTTCTGAAGCTGGAATGTTCCTTTAATAATTAAGCTGCTGCAAAAAATAAAAACTTAATAGAAAATCTAAAACTAGCCAACCTTAATCGCATCAAGACCCATCCATGACCTGGTTTAATGTTTCTTGCTCCTCCGTAATTGGATCCAGCTTTTATCAGCTTCGTCTACTGTCTAAAATCAAAGACTTTCTCTCTCCAAAAACTCTAGAAATGGCTGTTCATGCTGTTATTGATTACTGCAATAACTTATAACTTATTACTGCAATAGCTTATATTGCGGTATATCTAAATCTTAAATTGCTCGTCTTCAGCTAGTCCAAAACGCTGCGGTCAGACTATTCACGGATCTCTTCACTGGTTGCCTGTTCACCAGAGAATAGTCTTTAAAATTCTGCTTTTGGTATATAAATCTCTACATAATCTAGCTCCTCTTTACCTTTCTGAACTTTTTCATCACTACACTCCGTCTAGAAGCTTAAGATCCTGCGACCAGGCTTTGCTGGTAGTCCCTCACTGTAGACTAAAGCATAGAGGGGAGTGTGCATTTGGGGTGGCTGGGCCACGACTCTGGATCTCCCTGCCTCTATAGATTAGAACGGCCCCTTCTTTGTCTGGAGTTGTTATAGCCAGTGATATAGAAATTGCTGCTCAAATTTATACTATATAATATATTATATATATTTCCCAGTAAACCTACAGTATCAGAGAAATATTTTTAAGTTTATAAAAAGTATGTCTTTCTTAGTGAGTACAAGGTTTAATTTTTTTTTTTTTTTTTTTTTTGAGAATTTTAATTGATCAACCTCTATTTTCAAAATCAAGTCAGTTATACTGTTTTAATGAAGCCCCTAAAAGGAATATTTCTGGTTCAGTAAGTCAAGCTCAATTGGCAGTATTTGTGGGAATGAATGAATGAATGAATGAATGAATGAATGAATGAATGGTTAAAAAGCAAAAATAGTTTTAAATCTCTTTTAAAAACCTACTTGTTTTCTCTAGCATATTGATTTATTTATTTATTTATTTTTTTATTTTAGTTTTGATTGTTGTTCTGGTCTTCCTGCTTCATAGTAACACTTAACTATGTTGCACTTATTTTTGTTTTCTATATATGTTATATTCTTCTTTTACTCTTGCTCTGCTGTGAAGCACTTTGGTCAGCCTAGTGGCTGTTGTAAATGTGCTATATAAATAAAACTGAACTTGAACTTGAACTTGTTCCTCAGAGCAATCTCATTTCTATTTGTCGTTCGCCACAATCAGATATCATTGAAACCAAAGAAACATTCATCAACAAAATGCACATATAGCGAAAATGGCATTCATTCTCCATATCACTTGAGTTACTCTTTGTTTTAGACCTTGAAAGGAAGCATACAAAAAGATTTTTTTTTTTAATCAATTGAAGTGTCTTCATGCACTCATGACAGTGTAGAGTACTTGCATTGGCATTACAATCATCAAATCTATCCTTTTTCTTCACATTACGACAATTAAACCCAGGAGATAAAGGTGCATGTCTTGATGTAGTGTGCTTTTGATGTACTCCCATGCAGGGAATTACAGTAAACTAACCGTATAACCTCTAACGTGATGGGAGAGAAATGCACATAATGTGGTCTGTCATTTTAACTGGCCGATATAATTGGCGGCAGCGGCTCTGTTAGCAATGCATCATAATCATCTTATTTTAGCTCATCCATTGCGCTTCCTGCCAAAACCTCATTGTCCTCTGGAAATAACCTGATGCATCTGGTCTGACCGAGAAAAGCTTCCATTCCTATTTCAGAAATTTGCATGCTTTTTTAAAGGAGAAACGTGATGGATAATTGTTGAAGGCCATGTCCGTTATGTGCAAAGATGTGGCAGGGCTTGTTTAGGTATGCCTGTACTGACTTATAATGAATTATTTATTGTCAATAAATTAGCTAGGAGCGGTGATTCCCAGCAAAGGATGCTGAGTACACCAGGGTGTATTTAAGCAATTTCCAGGTAATACTTTGAAAGATTTCAGTTTTTAAATGTGTAAATCTTATCTTCTCGTTAAAATGTGTACAAATACCATGTATTCTCTAGTGGGTGATATATAAGTCCATTGAGCATCTATGGTATTTGATTTACATCATACAAAGAGTTTAAATGACTTTTCTTGTGTTTATGGTCCCATATGGATTTCTTTCATGAATAAATTCGCTGTTAAAGTAAGTGTTTTTTAATGATTTCATCCAAAATGCTAAAAACTTGTGAAATACTCACAAGCTCAGATATCTTATTAAAGAGGAAGGAACAGGGCCTAAAATTAACACTTGCCAAGTGCCAAATGCGAGTAAAAATCAGTGTTGGCGAGTATATTAAACTGTGTCAGTCGCCAGGTGGCCGGTAACGTTTTATGAATGAACATGAACATGAACAAACGTGAATGATGCCCTGTACAGTTGACGTGTCAGTGCTGCATGATCACGGAAATTTAAGCCTTTCCCATATATATATTCAAGTGTTACAATACACGAAATGGCACGCTATGTGGGAAGTTAAACATCTGAAGCGCATGCCCTAAAAGCCGCGTCTCATACAGCACGCAAATACTAAATTGAACTCTCTTTCATGCTTTCCAGTGCTTGAACGGACAAATTCACAAAAAAATGATGTCAAAAAATGCCCGTATTGGCGAGTATCCTAGTAAACCTAGTCAGTTAACTCTTCAGCTGAGAAAGAAAACGCATGATCCGTGTGTGCATTCGCTCGACAGCATCCTAATGGTCGTGCTGCTGAGTTTTTAATGTTAACCAAACAAAAAAGGAAAAAAATCACTCACTGCACTTGAACTTTGAAAAGGATATGGAGACTATGCAGTGTTATTTATTTGATTAGACTACTTTATTAAATTTCTGTACCTGAGAACTTCTGTTAGACCTGCCTGAAAAGCACTGTTTATTTCATTTGTATCTTTTTTTGTGTTATATTTATTTGTGCTATTGCTTGTAATTTGATTATTTAGTTACAAGGGACACATTTGTTGCTGTTGTTGTTGAAGTGGATAACTGCTTGCAGTTCCTTCAAAGAATATTTGGTGCTGATAAGCCCAACTTGTCCTTCCTGTTGTATTGCTTTCAGCAGTTATTTGTGGTCCTTCACCAAGATGATTTATTTCCTCTGTAGAGGAGGTAAATGGCAATGGTGGTGGACCCCCATCTGCACAGATCAGAGGCATTACTCATATTTTCATTATCTTTGATTTCCCTTTTTTTTTTTTTTTTTTCCTCTTCCTGCTGGAGTCTTGTCTTATCGATTTTTTTTTTTTTTTTTTTTTTTTTTTTTTTTTTTTTTTTTTTTTTTTTTTCTTCAGGTATTTCCCACTTTTTTCCCATGCAAGCCTTATTTGAGTTTAATCTTCTCATGCATCTCCAGGGTAGAACTGCTGTTTTTCTCTGACATTTTGTTGCAACCTGGCAATAATTTTATTCCATTTTGTTTCTTTGCATTGCGGACTATTTAGTGTAATGGCATGTTGACTATGTGCTTTAAAATGTGATATTCACACTGCAAAAACTGTCTTTTTTTGCGGACACAAATGACTAAACATACTTAAAACAAGATGCATTCACTTGAGAAGAAAATGCAATTAATTCAAAATATATTTTGTTAAATAACTGATGTTTTCTTAACAAATATTAACAAATGATAAAGGTCATGCAGGGATATTTTTTTACTGTACCTCAAATAAATAATTGAATCTGAATTTTTGAATCAGAACTGAAATAAGCTATTTGAACTTAATCATGGGGGAAAAATCAATTCAAATGTATTTATATAGTTATTAACACGGTCTAAATGGTTCAATATTAGCAAATCATTTGACAAATCCCACAAAATCATCTTGAAAATATTGTCAATATTGGGTTTGCAATTAATTCAAAATATATTCCCTGAAAGTATTTATCTCATGCATTCATGCCTCTCAAGTCAATTTGTCTTTAGTATAGCTATTTTTATTGGGGAAAAGAAAAGGAAAAAAAAGAGAAAAACAGGGATTAAGAAAAATATTTTTTTTTTCCCAGTGCAATCAAACCAAGAAATGAGCCACACAGAACTGTGCCTTTGTCCAAATTTAAATGAGCATAATTTGGAAAATCTCATTTCAAAAGTATCCTCTCCTGCTATCCGAGTGTCAGCTTACCAGCAGTCGCCCACAGTTGATGGACATGTTCCTGTTTGGCAAAAATAACATCATTTGGATTGGTGTGCCATCTCAGTGGTGAGTGAAGAACATCAACCTCTGGCTGCGAGTTCCGTCAGAGTTATCTGCAGCCGAGGCATGGAACGGACAGATAAAACAGTCCTGAAGGGGAAATGATTCTGCTCCTAATCAGATTTATGTACGCAGCCCACAGAGGGAGATTGATGTCTTATCTGACGCTGAAGATTTCAATTCTCTATGCTACAACACAGATAAACAATCAGCCTTCTGTCTGGAAATCATTTCTTTAATTGTCTGGTGTTGTGTGTGTTTCTCGGTTCATGTTTTGTCTAGGCTTTTCTTTGTTTGTACTGTGTGCATTAGGGCTTGAAGCATTTCTGTATTTTTTTTTTTTTTTTTTTTTTTTTTTTTTACTTTTCTTGTTGTTCAGTATCTCTTAACGAATTATTTCAACAAAAAACACACATTGAAGCCAATTAGATTCAAAATGTTGAATGTAAGAGCCAAAACACAGTAAACATCTAGTTAAAAATAACCAAGGCATGTTTTCCACACCATTTTATACCAAATGAACATGAGAGAAAGAGAGAGAGGAAAAAAAAACATTTACTAATACAACAATACGTAGCAATGAACATCAACATTAAAGGGGTCCTATTATTCTTTTTCATTTTTTCAACCTTAGTTAGTGTGTAATGTTGCTGTTTGAGCATAAAAAATATCTGCAAGGTTACAAAGCTCAAAGTCCGCTCCAAAAGGGAAATATTTTAACAGAAAACACTTTTAAAGAACTACGACAAACTGCTCGTTGGGACTACAACATGCTGATTTAAATAATCCTCGCCCACAGAATATGCAAAAAGGGGACGAGGCCTGGTTGAGCTGTGTTGGTGAAGACCTGCTTTAGTAGCATCTTGTTACCATGTCAAAGAGACGCTGTTTTTTCCGCCCCAATTCCAAAACCCATTTGTTTGGCCTACCTAAGGGAGACGAACTTAAAAAACAGTGGTAAAAATGTATTATTTTATCTGTGTGCTGCACATTTTACAAAGGGCAGCGTCCAGAACCTAAGAGAGTACCATGGCAGACGCACAAAAGCTTCTTTTTTCGGTACAATCAGTTGTTTGTGGATCACAACCTGTAAGTATGTTTTATTATTTGTTGTTGTTTTCTATTAACAGTTCCAATAATAATTTTATTTTGTTGTCATGATGTAAACAAAGGGCAATCTGTTTGGCTCCGCTTAAAAAAAAAAACGAAACAAAAAAAAAATCACAAATTTACGGTAAAAAAAACGGCAGCTGTGGTTGCAAGAACTTTACCGTAAAAAATACGGTAGCAACATTTTAGGTTTTGCGGGACAGCATTTATTGTCTATTTTACAGTTGAAAATCATATATTTTAAAAGTTTATATTGTAATAATTACGGTTCATAACGGTTTATTTTACACACTGAAATTTACGATAAAAACCTGGCAGCTGTGGTTGCCAGAAATTTACCATAAAAAATATGGTAGCAGCATTAAGTTTTACAGATTTAACTTAAATTTACAGTAAAAAAAAAAGAGAAAGTTAATTAACTGATATATTAATTTACCAACCTATTGAAGTGCTAATATGTTTTATATCTTTGTAATACACTGAAAACCACCAAACACAGTGGTGATGAGTCACATGATAAATCAATGCTCTTCACAAGCAGCTTTTCCAAAAGCTGAGAAGGACAATACTAATATATACATTTACATTTACGCATTTGGCAGACGCTTTTATCCAAAGCGACTTACATTGCATTATACTATACATTTATATCTGAGTATGTGCAATCCCTGGGATCGAACCCATGACCTTGGCATTGCTAGTGCCATGCTCTAACCACTGAGCTGTCATTCACACAAATAGAAGGTTGGCAGTGTCATTCACACAAACACTAAACACCATCATGGTAACACACATGAAATTTAAAAATGCAATAAACATTAATTTAACAACATTAGATATAACATAAAACCCTAACGTACACAACTGATTAGAAAAAAAAAAAAAAAAAACGAAGTGAAACTAAGAAGGAACAGAGTTATTTCAACGAAAATACATCAAATGTGAGGTGTCATGCAGAGAATTGTGGGAATGCCAATTTACATTTTTTCACTGCAAATTATACAATGACTTGTTATTTTTCACTTCCAAAAACTGTAAATTTAATGGTATTTTTATTAGTTATTCACCGTATATAGTACAGAAACTTTCTGTAAACCAATGAACTGTTTTTCACCATAGCATTTTTACAGTCTTTTACCGTTAAAATCATGATACGTTTTTACAGTGTAGGCTATCATTACAGTTTTGATGTACAGTGTTATAGCTACGAGGCTCTTGCTTTTGTAAGACTGTTCACCAATCCTCTTGTTCATAAACATCTGTCATGTTCATAAACATCTGACAGCTCAAGGTCTGAATCGGGCTCAAATTGGTATGGCAAAATTGAGCAGATGAAACTCGTGGTTATGGTAAGGGGCATGACATTTCTGGAACACGCTCTAAGCTGTTCACCAATCACAGCACACTGGGCCAGCTAAACAACCAGAACATATTTTGTATTTCATCGAAACAGGAACTGAACAGGGCGTTTTAGACAGACTGGGAAGAGAGGAGCTGCAATAATGTGAAATCAGTGAAAAATAATGCGTTTTTGAACAATCAACAATTAGAACCTATTCTAGTACACCCCCAAAACAAAATCAAGACTTTGAAAAGTGGCATAACAGGAACCCTTTAACCTATATGTTTATTAAAACATCTTAATAATGCGGGGATAATTTGAGTGCTCCTCAAATTAATAATTGAATCAGAATGTTTGAATCAGTTCATTGATATAGACAGTTTGAAATGATTCATGGAAATAAATAAATTCAAATTTACTGATTTATTCATTTTAAGAGTTTAAATGAGAAACACTGTCTAAACAGTTCTATAATTGGAAATCATTTGATGAAGTCTCCTTGAAAATATTGTAAATATTGGAGATATCGCCAAGCCCTAATGTGTATTCACATGTACACACGTTTCCATGGGTATGAACATTTGCATGAATCTTTGCCTGAAATGCATCTGTAATAACTGCAAACAGCTAGGATGGAGATACCTGCTGTCTCTTTCCTAAGCCTTTCATGGATATTTTGCATGGTTATTAAATTCCTAACATCTGCTTCTGCCTCCCTTGACTAACGTCTGAAGACAAGAGCTCAAATAGAGATCAAACTAAAGCTTGCATATCTCTCCATGTTTACCATATTGTAATCAGCGCATAAAGTATACCAGCCACCATTTTGTACGAGAGTCAGTTGAATGCTCACATTTAACCTTGAAATGCCCCCGCTCTAAAGCTCACACTTACAGGCCACTATCAGACTGATTATACGGCAGCCCTCCATCAAGACTGATTGGATGACTTGACTGAGATATCTTTAAGTGACTGCATTAAACAAATTAAAAGAGAACGAGAGAGAGAAAGAGAGAGAGAGGAAGACGGAGGAGAGTGAAGGATTTTCCCATTTTACCACTCACTTTAAATGGCCAATTAATCAAAGAACAGAGTATAAAATGACCACAAGATAATGGTAAACAAATCTCGACAGTTAGAGAGGAGTGCAGTCTGCGGTTTTGGTCTCTCGCTGCTTTTCTGATGTATTTTAAACTTGGATTATAGGACAGTGCCGATACTATAATGGAGCACTGCATTTGTAAACGCATGCATTAATTGGAGTAATGTGTTTCTGTTTTGTTCACGCACTGCTTGGTTATGAATAAGACGACAGCCACATTCTGTAACAGAATTGACTCCTTTTAGGTCTCACAACCAAACTGAGAGTGAGCTTGGTCAGAATGTGCTGCATGAATGCATATTCATTCAAAGCTACTGTCAGTTAAAGGGATAGTTCACCCAAAAATGGAAATTCTGTCATCATTTACTCACCCTCAAGTAGTTCCAAACCTGTATGAATTTCTTTGTTCTGCTGAACACAAAGGAAAATATTTGGAAGAATGTCAGTAACCAAACAGATCTCGCCCCCCATTAACTACCATTATAGGAAACATAAATACTATGGCAGTCAATGGGGGGCGAGATCTGGTTACTGACATTCTTCCAAATATCTTTCTTTGTGTTCACCACACCAAAGAAATTCATACAGGTTTGGAACTACATTAGGGCGAGTAAATGACAGAGTTTTCATTTTTGGGTGAAATATCCCTTTAATAAGATTTAAACTTACTTTTTTTTTTTTTAATAAATAACATTATCAATCATTTCTGGTGTTTATGAAAGTCATAGTGGATATTGTCACTATTTCCAAAGCGAAAAGTGGCTTGACATTTTATTTGATCATACAAGCAGTATTTGATCAGCTACACAATTGCAGGATAGAAAAGTCTGATTATTGCTATAATGAAAACAGAAAAGGCTTTAGCTATTCGCTCATGAATTGCACATTTGTTAGTAAATATGGTTGTCATTGACTTTGTAAATGCAGACTTCATTTTGGCAGAAATGAACCTTATGAAAAGCTGTAATCAGGAAGGTATAAGATGCTAGTGTAAAAAACTGTCAGGGGAAGAAAACAGTGATGTGTAACTGTCAAATGCAACTACTGTTTCTAACAAATCATGCCAGCTTTCTTTTGCTACTCTTTTTCTCTCCGTCTCTATGAATACAAAGAACGAATTGACAGGCAGTTCACATTTTTTTTTTTTTATGGAAATAAAAAGGTTCTCTTACTACTTTTTACCTCCGCTCTTACAGAATCAAGGCTGTGCTGGTTTAAAGTGAAATGGAGAGCAAGACATGTTGAAGAGATCTTAAATCTGCCATCGCAGACAAAAACTCGTCGTCTTATCTACTAAGACGTCAAACTTGCTTCTTACCACAGGGCGTAACCCCATCCCCTCTCTCTAATGAAGCATGCAATGAAAAGGGCCTTCTAATTATTCACAAACCCAGGTTAAGAGTTTGCTGGAAATATTTAACGTGTGGCATTTTTACGCAGATAATGATGTGTTGGATTTTAAGATTGTGTCAAATCTATGTGGGAGATATTAATTGCCTTTAGTGGACTCTAAGGCTTTAAGTTCCTCTGGCAATAATATAAAATTTATGAGGGAGACTTGTGCTGATCTTCCACTCTGAGCACCGATCACCATTTCTTTGTTAGTCTGTACACGTTTAGCATATTCAACTCCTCTTTTTTCCCTCTCTACCACCTCCTACCCACCCATTCTCATACCTTGGTGCTGTTTCCTGTGTGAATGGCTCTCACACTCCATCTTAGCTTGATAATGATGCCCGGCTTCAGATTTTTTCCCCCAGAAATGAATAAAGCTATAACGGTTATTTCTCCTTACAATGCAAATTGATTCACACATTTTGAATAGTCACTAATGAGTGAATATTATAGTCATTGATGATTGAGAACTGGTCCTCCTCCTACAAATTATATTCTAATTTTCTTTTTTTCCACTAAATACTTCAGCCCATATCTTAGTCACACTTAAAGGCGAAGTGTGTAATTTTTTTTGTGCTCTTTCGTAATGTGCTAAGACATTCAGGGATTGACTTTTGGTAATAAAGGATCTGTGGTGCTTCTAAAAAATGTCCACAAAAATGTGTTTGTGAGTTCAGTGTGACTTTTTAAACTCCAGTTAATTCCTAAATTAAAATGATTTGAAATTCGTAATTCACATTCTAACCATAAAAAGCAGTTTGCTGAGACAAACTCTGACAAACTCTTGCCAAGAAGACATTTAAAAGTTTGAAAGTTTATTGGATGGATGGATGGATGGAGTATTTTTATTATTTAAATTTCATTAAATTTAATAAAATAACTTTTGTGTACCAGTTAAATTAAACTTCCTGTGGCTAGTCTATTCTACCCACATCTTCTATTCTGAATTTTGCAGATTCTAATTGAGTTAGTTAAAAATAAGGGGGAAAAAGTCACCGTAGTAAGAAATATTTTGACAGAAAGAGGTGTCTGTAGCTTAAAAATGAAATTTGTTGGGGAGGGATGTGTTCTTTTAGACTTTTGCTTATTTTGATTGGAGGAAAATAATTGGTGGCGGAAGAAAAATGATAGACTGACATTGATGGAAAGACCCAAGTCTAGGTATTGTTGGGCTTTACTGACCCGTAAGTAACCACTTAGCAACCACTGACCTAAGTGAACCTTAGAAAATCTACTGTCGCAAAAAAAGTACACACTTCATCTTTAATAACAAAACCTTTACAGTCCCACAGCAAATATTGGTGAAATGCAGGTGGAAAAATGTTGTGAGTCTCTGATCTAATTGCTAGTCCAGGTTTGGCTGAAGGCTACAGTTTGTCCAGTCAGAAAAATGATGTCTCACTCAGGTTATAATCCAGATCGTTGTCTTTATTAAATGTGTATAGATGTGTGGTTCTGTGAATACAAAATACAAAAATAAATATGGATATAAACATATATAAAACACAACACAATATTAATAAAGTTTTATTTTGTAAAACACTGATCAATAAAGGTAAAATATAACACATTATAAAACGGTTAGTTCCTGTCCTTGATTCTGATCACTACACAACACCCCTAACAACCACTCATAGCAGTGTAACTGTTTGTTCCCAATTTATATTGTTCATCGAAGTTTACTGTATTATGTAGAAGAGTATTGTGAGAAAGAGATCGAGTAAGCGAGTTTATTACCTGCATTCAGATTTGGCATTTTCCTTCAGGTCAGTCTTATGTTCATAATAAAAAAAAAAAAAAAATCTGTTTAAATGTCCACTGCAATATGTCTTTTTAATAGTTAAGGGGTTTTCCCATGACAGCGCTAGTCAAAGCATTTGTCAGTTGCGTCTTGTTCCGTGTTCACAACAATTAAGTCTTTTCAATATAAAAGTCTTCGCTACTGAGTGAGTGACTCATAAAGACAGTCTTTGCCGCCATCTAATGGCGTAATAATGTAACTTCTGTTGCTGTTTGTGGTCAGGGACTATTTTTTTTTTTCTGACGAAAGGAAGGCTTTTAGTGATTTTACTTCATGAAAGTTGCATTGATAAATATATTGTTTGGCTTGAATATTTGTATTGTGTGGTAAACGTTTTATAAAAGCAATAAGGTACTCGAGGCTAGTGCTATATCGTGAATAAGTCACGTCTGAAGGGGTTGCATTGTATTCATGATACAGCACAGCCTCTCGCACCTTATTACTTACTCTGTTGAATAAAGGGGAATGGGAGTAAAATGTATACAAAATATGTGTGCGCTCACACTGTGCGTGAATTGTAAATGTAAACGTAAACTACTATACAGGCGGAACCGCATTAATCTTCACATCTTTACATTCAAGAACTATATTAATATTTACGGTGTGGTGCACACACATGCGCAATCAATAAAAACTCCTCTGATTTGGATTAATGCAGTGTACTTTACTCTATAAACCATCTACAATATTCAGCCAATCTCCTTTTCCCATTGTCATCCGTATGCTGTCTTCTCCCATCACTTCGAGAACTCCTGTGGAAAGTTTGGGAATAGTCCATTTCGTGCTGAATAACAGGGTGACTAGGACAGTCCATGTATCAAAGGGAGACACTTTCTACAGCAAGCATGTTTGCATGAGTCAATAGAGCTACAGTAGTGAGGACAAAATGTGTTTGTGTCGAGCATCTGTTCTGGCTAAGCTGTTTTTGTGCTTTTCCCTGTTGTTACTCTTTAGTGTCTGCTGTATGCAAATCCAGTGAGTGGATAAAGACTCAGCCCTAAAGTAAAACTCAACATTTATTCAGGCTAACAAAATGACTAAGGTAATCTGTCAGCCTATACACAGTATGTCAGATATTTCTCTCACTGTTTCTTGCGTAATGCAAATAGAGGAAAGTAACCCATGCCCTTGCCAGACATTATCACCAAGAAAACTATAGTCAGTCTGCTGTTTTGAATGGAGATCAAAAGTAGTATGAACAATAGAGAGAAAGAGAGAAGAGCAGTCGTGTTGAACATTTTGCCTACCTTATGATTACTCAAGCTCCTTTTCAGATGCTGTATATTTCCCGTGGAGCAAGAACCGAATCGCAGATAGATTAGATTTAGAGCCAGTGGGAGTGATAAATCTCTCTCTCTCAGGCTTTCCGTTCAGGGACGCCCTCTTTTTCTCACACCCCTGCACCTCATGAACGTGGTATGGCCTCTTTTTGAGGCTTTGTTTGTACACGCTCTTGCTCTGTGTAATTGCACTCAATAGGTAGCAAATGCATCATCGTAAATCAGTGCTTTCCTAACGCAGGCGGGTCAGGATGGAGCTCGGCCTCTCTGCTCTAGTGAAGACAAACATTTACCCAGGTTCTCTAATCCAACTGCTCACCTGTCGGACAGCTGGGGCTCTCAGATCGCAGACCCTTGCTGCTACTGCCCCACAGGCTGCTGGAATGAGTTCAAGGATTCAGAGCTTAATGTTATAATTGCTCCTGAGATTTCTTGATTAATATTTTTCTCAGGATGCTTCTTTTAGTTACAGTAGACCAGTGGGATCAGATGCTGTCATCTAGTGGTTTTCTTCAGAGCTCTATGCCAGCACTGAGTGGCCTGGGAAACGAATAACCACAACTCCAAGTGAAAACAAATGTGTTGAATTGGAGAGCTCTCGGACACATTATTTACCTTATCTGGTTGTGCCTTTTCTCTGCTCTTCCTGAGGGAAATAGACCAAACTCTTCTCCTATGCTAACCATTGTGTGCAGTATCCAAGATTGACAAATGGAAGATCAGTCAGTACTTTTTGAAATATGTGTAATGTTGAGTAAAACGTTTAATAAAAAAAAAAATTAAAAGAAATAAACACCTTTCTACCTGACCTTGAAATTTACTTAGAACAATGGCAAACTTCACACTTCTAATTATGCAGTATGTTTAGAATAACATCATATAGTACACTAGAAAATGCTGGATTGAAAATGGACAAACATAGAAATTGGGTTTTTTTTTAACCCAGTGGTTGGGTTAAATGTTTGCCAAACCTGCTCGGTTGTTTTATTTAACTCAACTATCATTATAAATTACTGTATTGCTTGCTTAAAATGAACCCAAAGTATGTTGGAAATTAACATGTATTAATAAGTTTAATGAATAATAATTAAACAATAAACATTAATAAATTGCTTATTAATAAATGTGTACCTTTTGATTATTATTGTTGCCTCTAGTAACTATGTCTGATTTTATTTCCAACTTATTTTCGGTTAATTTTAAGCCAGCCATATTTCTAAACAATAGTTGGGTTAAAACATTTAACCCAACCGCTGGGTTTGGCCATTTCAACCCAACTTGGGTTGTTTTTAACCCAGCGTTTTTTAGAGTGTACTTCAGGGAAAATCTAGGAACCAAAGAAATGGTGTAGTAAACTGCCAAATAGAGGGAAGCAAAATGATTTTTTTACCACACCATGACATAAGTGAATTTGTAGGCCTAGGCCATAAACATTTCTTACCAGCCATTAAACTGTAATGCCTTTTTCTTTTCTTTTTTAATATAAAAAGAAATTTAATATATTTTTAATTAAATATTTTTGTTTTTATCACAATCGTCTGTCTTTGGTTTTTCACATTTGGGACATCAAAATTCACATCACATCAAATTGGTTTTTCACATCTGAGACAAACATTGCAGGCCATTGTGTTACGCTCGTGATGCACAGTTTGCTTTTTGTTCCTTTATTTTTGTCTTGTTATTTGGACATGTGTAACTAAATGCAGTTTTGGAGAATGCTGAAATGTCTTAGATGAACTTCTGAGACATGTAAGGTAGAATTTAGAAGACTTGCAGCTGTGGCAGATATTTCTTTTGTAGATGTTTGTGTCTTCAGTTTTCATTTGCTAATGTTACTTAGTATTCTTTATTTATTTATTTATTCATTTATACAATTCATCTCAAACCATGTATTATGTTACTGTTTGTAATGCAGTTTCCTGCTAATGATTCGCTAAAGCAAATTTTAACAGCTTGTCAAGTGTTGATTTTGTACCCTGCATAGAGGTGTTCTGGCTGCTTGCTACAAGCATATGTGACTCGTCTAAGATTTAGCAGCACATTTGCTTTGGTATGGAGAACAATATGCATTATCATCATGGTGTAAAGCAATCTTGTTAGAAAAACAAACCTTGTTGAACAAAATTTCACGCCCATCTTTCAGCTCTGACGGCTCACACTTAATTTATGAAGTGATATTCATATACTGACCCAACAAAGAATGAGCGTTACAGCTTTCAATCAAAGAAGTGAAGCGAGATTAACCTTTTCTAAGCAGGCAGAGAGAAACGAACCGCTAACTAAAGATGTAAGATACTTAATTACGGCTCAAACTATCCACCGGAGAGCTGCATGTGACACTTTAATTAATCTACCAACTTGTACTCGTCATTTTCCTCTGATGAATAATAGTCAGTGATGGCTGTTGTATTTAATCATATTGAACATTGGCAGGGGTAATTGGTAACTGCAAACACTCTAATATGGGCGATTCAACATGGGAATTGGGGTCACGCAACGTGCAGTCCTACATGTGGCGAGGAGGGAACGGGAAGCTGACTCGTCATGCGGTGAGACATGCTACTCAATCTAAAATGACATTAAAGAGCATTTTTTAATTCACCAATGATTATGCATGCAGCTTTTATGACTGCTTATTTATTAAAAGACTACAAGGAATATTTGTATATTAAAAAATGTATTTGTCACACAGCAGGACCTTTTATAATTAACTAGTGAAGGCAGAAAAGGGATTTTGCAATAAATATGGTAAAAATAAGAAAAACCAAAGATACAGTTAGTTCAGTAGCACTGTGAGATCAGTGGTGATGGTACTAGGGATGGGCATTTCTCAAAAAATATTGTATTCGAATATAAATAAAAAAGTAATATTTGAATATTTAAATGACGTTTAATGAGAAAGACGTTATATTTTTTTTCTTTAAGTTTTTGTCATCATTTCTGAACAAGCTTACAATTAGGCAATATACAAAAGCTTACATTATATCTTAAGGTTTTCTTTTAGTTGAAAACATATTAAACAATGTGTAAACATATAAATATAAAGAATAAATATAAAGAACAAAAGCATTTAAGCTCAAGCAGAGAGAAAAGTAAAAAAAAAAAAAAATGCTAATAAAGCAGACTGGGCCAAAGCAGCTGCTTTCAATTGCTCCCGCTTTCAAATTCAAACACTTCAGTGTGCTTTCAAACGCTCCCATGTGTTGATCATTGTAGCCAATCACAGACATATCTGATGAGCATGTGAACACAAAGGCCAATCAGAGGTGTTTACGAATCTGCTCAAAGTGTCACATTTTTAAAATTTCAGAAACTTTTCAAAATTTTAAAACCTTTGACAACACTAACTTGGACCTGAAGGACACCTGGTGCATGCAAAGTCAACCAAATAAAGGTGCATTCACACCATGTCGTACTTACTGTAACAATTCAGAACTGTAAAAAGCCTTCACGTGCATGTAATTACATTGTGTAAACTCGTAATTTTCTGAGAGCTATGACTTGTACCACGTGGCCGATGTACCACCTGACCCAGTGGTATCGCTGTAGCGCCTCAGTTCAAGGGAAACGCCAGCACGAGAACCGATCATCTCTTCCACTTAACTAGTTAAAACATGAAATAAACATGAATGAACATCAGAAGCTATGTTTAAAGATGCATTACAACTTACTGATACAATACAACTCAACCGTGGAAAGACTTTAGTCTAGTTAGTCAGCTAGAAAAATTAACAGAGTGGAGCATTTTGCTAAATATATGCACATTATTGCATATTTATTGTATTTTTACCTGTTCCTCAATTAGCGTATAATTTTTCAATAAATAAAATAGGATAAAATAAAATAAATACATAGATAAACAAATAAAATGGCTAATAACAATAACAGGAGTAGTAGCTGTAGATTAAATATCCAAAATTTCTTTTGACTGTAGATGTCCAACTCTTCCACATAGACAAAGTTAGATGTTTAGTGTGATTAGTCTGTGCAGATGACAGTTCCAGATATAGCATCTCCAATAAAGAATGTAGCCAATGCTTAGTAGAAAGGTCATGACGAGGTTTCCAACATTGAACTAGCAGCTTCTTTGCAGCGGTCATGGCAGCTAGCCAAAATTTCTGTACCTTCTCACTTGGAGGAAATTGAGAATAGTCACTGAACAATAAAATAACAGGATCGTTGGGAAAACGAGTCCTAGTAGCCTTGTACAAAAAGTTAAGCACCATATTCCAGAAGTAGAAATATAATTGTCATTAAAAATTTGTTATAACTTTATTATAAAGTTTAAATGGAAGTAGCCTACAAATCAATTAATTTTAACTTTTAATATTATAATGGTCTACTAACTGGGATTCCCTGTATAGTTTACAGCATTATTATTATTTATTCATTTTTTTTTTTTGAGGAAATTAACCATGTACTATACATGATAGGCCCAAAATTAATCAATATTGAATTGAAGTTAACCGAATCGCAAGCTTGAATCAAATTAAAATCCAGTTTTGAAATTTGTGTCAGTGCCTAGCCCTAGTGTCTGTCTATCTATCTATTTATCTATATAATATTTTATTACTTTAAGCGAATGTTGTCTTTTCCATTTATTTTCTTGTCAGAGTGTGCCAGACTGCTTTGTTTACATGTTAAAATCAGGATGCCTCAGATCCCAACAATATAGTTCCTAAACATGTCACCTTTTTCACCTCTTCTGAGTTTGCAGGTCTGTATTAACATCTCAGGCTATAAGCTAGGCTGGACAGCAGCTTTGTGTTTCAGCACTGGATGCTGTGCACCATTAGCTGAAGTTCTGTTTCACTGGAGCATTCTTCATTACCATCTGCTAGCAGCAGTAGTGGAACAGCATTAACAGCAATGCTATAGGGACGACCTACCAAGAAAAACCTTCAGAGAGGAATTTAACAGAGTTGTTTCATCATCCTCACTGCTATTTCTTTGTAACACTGGAACACTCCTAGTGTTGTTTCATAGGGTAAAGCTGTATGCACATGGGCTATTTGCAGCCAATAATCGCTCTCACAAACAGCAATATGGCGCTAATTTGTTGTTGATAATTGGTTGAGATATTTCTCAATATGAAACTGTCCTCTTATGCTAACTCGTGCCTTTAAATTGAGCCAAAATGAGAACAGTTGTCCATTTTTGAAGTAACCGTCTGTTTTCCCAATGATAATGTTCTTGGATAAAGGACTGTGGGAAGACAGTCTGTTGGGTGTCTGCTGTTCTCCAAATAGAATATAATTCGGTGATGAGCAGAGCCAGTAATGATGTGAATGCTGAATGAACGATGCCTGAATGAATGAAGGATTCTGAGCGCTAACCTTCAAAACTTTTTTGCATGTTATATTGACCCTGTTCAGGCATAGAAACGAGGCATGTTGCTAATTAAATGCTAAATCTCCTGATTAACTGGTGTGGGACGCTGATTCAGCCCATTTAACAGATTACTATTGTTTAGATAAGTTCTGAGATGTAGTCTCGTAGGATAGTAGTTTGGAGTAGCATAAAGCATTAGCAGAAAAGCATTGGTCTGAAATAAGTGCGGCGGGTGGAATTGCCGCCAAACAGACTGACACATGTATGTCTAAAGCACCGTTGACAGATGGATAGTATAATCCTCTAATTGGCACGCACTTTGTTGTTCAGCAGTGAAAATTGGTGGCCATTCAGAAAATACGATCTAAACATAAGCGTAATGTAACATTTCAAAGTATGTGATGAAATAACATAATTATATATGAAGCATTTGCCGTCTCGCACATTTTTCTTTGATTCAGTGGTTGTTTGCTACGAGAATAGAGAGGTAGAAAATACATGCAATTTTGTTTGATGTTATCTGCTAGAGTTTTCCCACAAGAAAGCTTTTTTCCCTTCTTTCCGGATGCATTTGCTGTGTTTTGCAGCTAAATACATTGAAACATTTTGACCCAGACTTCACAGAATTTATTTTTAGAACTTTTAATTGGTTTTGGAGTTTTGTTATATTTGTATATTTATGCATATGCTACAATGTGCAGTCATTGTAGTTGAAAGTTGAGGTCCTATTGTTGGCATGCAGCTTCATTGGCTGTGTTTAAAGACTAACAACATGCTACTCATACTATTTCTACAGTTTATAGTGTGTGCACTGTGCATGGTATGAACATTTTCTGTATGTGTGGAATTACGGCATTTTGCAGTGTGCAGAATGCAACAGAGCACTCTGAATGTTGTATCCCACAATGCAATGTGTGTGTGTGTGTATATATATATATATATATATATATATATATATATATATATAATATATATATGTGTGTGTGTGTGTATATATATATATATATATATATATATATATATATATATATATATATATATATATATATATATATATATATATAAAATATATTAGGGCTGTCAACGTTAACGCATGCGATTAATTCAATATCCTTAACGCGTCAACACATTTAACGCAAAAAAAAAATTATGGATGCATGTGAACATAATTTACGTCACGCAGTTAGATAATCTTAAAGTCCCTGCTGATTATATCAGAGATGGCAAAGAGAATTATTCATTCCAATGTCTGTTTCACATTAAAACACAAACTCTCTGTCATATTTTGTCATTGTATCTGAAGAGCGCGAGACCTCCCGCATCACGCTGTTCCTGTCTGAACGGAATTTTGAAACATCCCACCGTTTTATGGCTAGATGATATGAAAACTATGTTTCTCGGCTAGATAAAGCAAACTAGCTTCTTGCTATGAAAGTTTTGATGGATGAGGATTGCAATCAAAGTAAGGACGATTGCGGTGACGTACAGGAGTCGTACATTAAGCATGCGTGAGTCCGTTATTTATGGGCAAACAAATCATGTATGAGTGCTCTCGACGCACTGATTGCACATTGTCTTTATGCAAAGACACATTTCAGTACATTCACGTTGTTTTCACACACATTCAGGATAATGTTTGGATTTGTCCTGTGTGTGTTGCTATGTACTTTTGTATATATGCAGGTCAAGGCGGTTGGTTTAGGTTTTTTTGGCATCTCTGTGTGGTCCTGTTCAGTATCGCAACTTGACTTGTCTAAAATGTAAACAAGCTCTTTGCTGTTGCACATACTATACACTGTGAATAAAATTTTTATTTTTATTTTTATTTTTTTTATGGGTGCTTTGGTGTACATAAATGTATGAATTATATGAAATCATATCATTTGGTTATTTGGTGTCCTTTTTTGGAAAGACATCTAGATTTACCTTGAAAAAAAAGCTGAAAAATACAGTTTTGTGAAAATCACACTTCAGTCTGATGGTTTTATTTGCTGGATATAGGCAATTATGGCAAAATGGGTGTCTTAAACAAGATAAATGGTGTATGCTTAATTTCATGATAAGTGTGCGATTAAAAAAATTAATCTATTGACATACATTTTTTATTTAAATCTTTTCACATTTTACAGAACAACCCCAGATTTTAACGTTTTATTGTTATTTGTCAATATTGAATATTAAATTATAGCTTATTTTATTTTATTTTTTTTTTTTTTTTTTTTTTTACATTTAGATTACCTTTGCTATCATCTGAAACTTAATTTATGCTAATCTATAAGAAACACTAGTTATTTAATTGCATTGTCAAATGGCATCTTTATAAAAAAAATGAATGAATGTTTATTTTTAGATTTGCTAATGTCGTGTTGTGATGCCAAAATTCACTTTTTTTTTTTTAATTTCAATTTATTTTATTTAGACAAAAAATAGGCAATTTATCTGTCATAACATGAAAATAAATAATAATAAATGAAAATATTAATTAGATTGTCATTATCAGCCACAATTGTGATGTGAATCCCTAATTTTGATTCAAATGTGAACATAGATGCAAAATTCTTAACGAACTCAAAAAAAAATAATAATAAAAATTATGTGCTATATATTTTTATGTGCAGTTTACTTAATAATGTTTTGTTTATTATGTAAGGTGAACACATATATTGACTTAATTTACCTTATTAAATTAACTATTTGCTCTACAAAGTGCACTCAAAAAATAACTCACTGAACAAACTCAATTTAATTGAGATCAGGAATTCCATCCTGTAAGTATGCGTATATGAGTGCTCACGGCCTAAACACAGGCGCCACTCTTCTGCATAATGGTAACCACAAAATTCGAAAACATTACAGAAACTCCTCTAAATGTCCAACATAACTGAACAATAAACAATAACATAAACTAACATCTTTTACTCTACTGACAAAGACATAAAATAACACTTTAATCCCTACATTTTCTCTCCTAATGCAGTCCCTTGCAAAGCATGCTGGGAACTACGGATCCACTGCCCAGTTAGTTATGTCAACATTGCTGAGCGAAATGCACAAATTAATGTTAAGTTGACTGAACAAACACTTAAGTAAAGCTGGCAATACTTATTTTTAGTAGAAATAACTTACAATAACTTAACTTAATAACTTAAATTAAGTTAATGTAGTTACATGAGTTCATTGTAATGTGAACAAAAATGATTTGAGTGAAACTAACAACAGTGAAAGTTCATTTTGTATAGTTATAGAGTGTACAGTTTGAAATTTGTCGCATAATGTTTACATTCCACATACTGCTTTAAAAACAATAGGCAGTATACTATTTATACTGTGCAGTATACATTAGGCTAGTTTTTCATTCTGAACATTCTCTCATTGAATAGCATCACACTAACCTGGTACAAGTATGAATGCCTGCGCAGAGACGGCGGCACAAGACGTGTTCATCATTCCCAGTTTCAGTCAGTGGCTCTCAATCTGTTGTTCCACAGATGGCTGCTGTGGAAGTAAGGATGGGTGCATAGGCCAGGTGGACCCAATCAAGCTGCTAAATCAAATGTAAATGGCGGAGACAGTGCGGGGCAGGGCAACATTTCCTGCTTTGTAAAGCATTGGCGGAGCGTGTAGTGTGCAGGTGCTCATCAAATGACACCCTTGTGCTGGGGCGACGGGTTGCGACATCTGTATGTGGAACTGAACAATTGAATTGGGCGAAGCCAGGGGAGATTGTAGAAAAGGAGTGATAGTTTACAGCATTCTGCTCTGTGAGGTTTAGCCAATTTCCTGTGTTTTTTTTTGCCACTTCTAAACATGGAGATGAAAGGACTGAACCTCACGCCGGAGCTTCAAGGTGTTGTGTAATTACCTTTTCTATCGGCATGCGGTTTGAGTGGATTGCTCTTGGAGCTTTGCCAGTACAACGGTGTGAGACGCTCCTACATCAACCCTGAAGATTCACCTTTTTTCATCTTCCAGCTTGATTATTTCACCTGGCCTCTACACATGCACAAACACATACTTTATTCATTAACATATACAAGGTATTCAAATCAACAAATGGCACTACAGCAGGTCGCTCTCACTTGCATGGTTTTGAATTGTGCGATTCTTAAGGACATTTCAAGGATGAATGTTTTCATTATAATCGGCACTTGCTATTGAGTAGCTTTCTCTGAATGCTGTTAAGTGACAGGAAGGTCACTAATTGCCTATTAAGACATGCAGCTTGGTCATAAAAAAGAGTATTACCAAGGATCTATGTGACACAAATAGTTTTTATTATCTCATGTTTCCTTGACTTTCCTCTGAATATTTGACTGAGAAATTACCAGTGCTTGACAGTTGCATTGTTTACCACCCTGGGTGTTAGAATGTTTGCAGCGTTAATATGTACAATTGCTTTGACTGACAGATGAATTTACATTACATTTGAGACAAACAAAAAGAACCCCATTCACTCTAAACACCCCGATCTCTGTCACTTTCACAAACATAGCACATCCCACCTCAATAACAGATCAATCCAGGTGACATTTGGACATTTAGTCTTTTTTTTTTTTTTTTCTTTTGGTATAATCTTCTTTTTCCAGAATGAAGACAAAAATAAACATTGAACAAAAGATAAATGGTGCCGACCGGCAGCACAAAATAAAATGCTCCCAGTGTTTATTCACAGAATATATTTTCTTAAACAGTATTTTTGTCTTGTGTTACAGTGGGGAAATTTTTAAAAAAAATCTAGACATCCCTCAGTGTTCAAAACTATCTCCTTACCTTAGCTCAATTCACAATGGTAAGCTTGTAATAATGTTTTATAATCTGACTGGTACTGGTAGGATTTCGCGGGAAATACGAGTTTGCTGATGTTTGTCTTTGCGTCGTTACGTTACGTCTGTAAACAGAAAGGAGTCCTGGCTAGGCTATATCGTGTATGTGGATGATGCTGGTGGCGCATCATTTGTAGCCTCTTCTTACAGCAGCTGGAAAGTATTTAAACTTGAGATGGTGGCTTGTATTCCAGAAAGTTCAAAACGACAATCATCATCAACAACTGTGGTAAAAAGTAAAAGACTGCAGAGAGCCTACAGTAAAAAAGGGAAAGTGACCGGGCCCGTGCGAAAACAAGAATAAATGTCAGCGTGACCTAAAAACGGACGCAGAGATGTCTATTTTTCTGCTGGACAGGTACTGACATTTCAATATTTCATTGGGTAATAAGGTAACAGTAGCACACATTTTCGCTCAATCCATACAGTTATGGATAATACACACTACGTACACATAGTCGCGCAATGATGTTTTTAACATTAACAATTCAAGAACAAAGTATAACAATAATAATTTGCGCCATTGGTTGCGCGATTTATCGTAAAACTTTTCAGTTCGTCAGGACAAATCTGGATGACATTACTTGCTTCTTCAGATGACATTTTCCGGTGAAACTTCTTATTTTGGACATGCATACAAGACGTAGCATCTGTAATTATGATGTACAGTGAAGATCCACACTGGTGGTGGTTGACTGACAGCCCTCATACATAGCTGCACCTCAGAACATTAGATTCATCCACACTGAGGAGCCTTGTCGATGCACATCCCACGTAAAGATAATTCCGCAAATCGCTGCAATTGCAGGTTTCAAACAGAGATGGCGACAAAGAGGCAAAACTTACGGACTGTAGCTTTAAATACATGAAGTATATATGTGACCCTGGACCTGGTCATAAATCACACGGGTATATTTGTAGCAATAGCCAACAATACATTGTATGGGTCAAAATGATCGATTTTTCTTTTATGTCAAAAATCATTAGGATATTAAGTAAAGATCATGTTCCATGAAGATATTTTGTAAATTTCCTCCCATAAATATATCAGTTTATTTTTGTGAGTGGATATGCATTGCTAAGTACTTCATTTGGACAACTTTAATGGTGATTTTCTCAATTTTTTTTTTTTTTTTTTTTTTTGGCACTCTCAGATTCCAGATTTTCAAATAGTTGTATCTCGGCCAGATATTGTCATATCCTAACAAATCATAAATCAATGGAAAGCTTATTAAAACATCAATTTCAAAACATTATGACTGGTTTTGAGGTCCTGGCTCACATTTGTATTATTTAACATTTAATTATTGCAGGTTTGCATTTCACTGCTTTTATTCATTTTGAGGAATATTTAATCTGTTTTTGTGCAACTTGTGAGATTACTAAATGCATGCTCACATTTAGTCTAGAACTACAATATCCATCATGTTTACAGAGCGCACACAATGCCTCTGCACCTCACTCCCAATTTCTTTCAACATGGCGACAGAAGAGGTGTAAGTCAAGAAGTAACTTGCATTACTTATTTGAAAATAAATAAAGTAAGTAAAAGATATTTTGTTGTGAATTTAAAAGTCATGTTACTTTACTCTTTACTTGAAAAAGGTAATACATAACTCACATTACTTGTAATGCGTTACCCCAACAGTGAATAATAATACAATTAATAGTAATACCAACTAGTAGTTCAGATTTGATTTATTTAAACCTCTTTTAAAACCCATTAAAAATAATAATTAAAAAAAAAAAACATTACAACTTTAAATTACTTTTATCTTACACCACTTGACTTACTTGACTTAAAATAAATGTATCTGGTTTTAAGGACATTTACATGTTTGTACTGGAAAACAAGTCGAAATATAACTTTTGGCTTTAAGAAATAGTGGTGCATTCTGCCTTTATAAATGCATTGCAAGTCATAAATGCAAATAACTGAATATTGTCAATTATTATTCATACAAACGTTTATACCCATGCATGTGGCTTTGCCCTGTTGTTGGGTAAGTACCGTGGGTGCGTGTTTCAGAGGCGTTCATGTTGGCTTCCACGCTCTCCTCCTTTACTCCAGCACTCCCACCGGCTTCTATTTGTAAACTCTGTTCTCTGGAGCCATGCTCCTAATAAACTGGCCTGATTTGATTTCCTGTAGAAGAAACCACACTCCTCCATGGGGCCTCTCTGCCTCTGCCTTTCTCTCACTTCGCACTAAACCACCCCCCCGCGGGTCCCGGTCCCTCACAGCCTCTGCTCATTATGAATCGCTGTTGGCGTGTCAGCGCAGTGATGGAGTGTTGGGGCAACACTGCCCCCCTCTCAGCAGGAAGGGAGATGTACCGAACAGGCTCTTCTTTAAAGTGCTTCCCTCGTCTGGTGCAACTGCACTGTGGGCAGAGAGATGCAAAGGTCCTTGATGCAAAAGGTGGTCGGGTCTGCACAGCCTATTTATTATTATTATTATATTAGGGGTGATACAGTGCTTGAAAACAAAGTCCACTAGATAGTGTGCATGCGTCGAATGCAGCTTTCTGTGCTCATGGACAAAGGAGAATACTTTGAAAGGCTTCGCAAACTCAACTGTGTGCGAAACGGAGCATAACGCGGAAAATTAAGAATAGGAGGGTTGGGTGTAAGCTTTCAATGTTTAAAAATAGTTTAAGTGGAGCAAATTGTAACACTAAAGCACATTTTTCATTATTCAATTTATTTTGTACTTTTATAACACAAGATGCTTTTCAGTTTTACTACCTGTTACTTACTAACTATTAATAAGCAGTAATTAGGGGTTTATTGAGGCAAGTCATAGTTAATAGTTAGTTAATAGTGAGAATTTTATATATAGAAAATTGAAGGGCGACTATATTATGAACCAAAAATAAATGACATTTTATTCACCTCTGTTTCGATAAGTAAATGATAACTGGGCTAAGTTATCTTCTGCATGTAACAAATGCCACTTAAAACATTTTTAACATCAGTAATTAAATATACTTGGTGTTAGTTTTTCAAGATCCTACTGTATTTTTCTCCGTTTGATGGCGCGCTTCATGAATTCATTAGCCAACACAAAAGTTATTTGTGTCTCGCAAAGAGAAACGCATGGACTGCAAATATATTACCAACCAAACTATCCATGAGTGTTGTCGCAAGTCGTTCTCTCGCTGATATATATATTGAGCCCCCGAGCACCCACAGGATCAGAGCCTGTGTGTATGCGTGCATGTGTGTGTGTGTGTGTGTATATATATATATATATATATATATATATATATATATATATATATATATATATATATATATATATATATATATTTATATTAATGTTTTTAAAAGAAGTTTTGTCTGCTCACCAAGGCTGCATTTATTTAATTAAAAATACAGTAAAAACAGTAATATTGTGAAATATTATTACAATTTAAAATAACTGTTTTCTGTTTGAATATATTTTTATAAAGTAATTTATTCCTGTGATCAAAGCTGAATTTTCAGCATCATTACTCCAGTCTTCAGTGTCACATGATCCTTCAGAAATCATTCTAATATGTTGATTTGCTGCTCAAGAAACATTGATTATTATCAATGTTGAAAACAGTTGTGAACTTTTTTTTCAGGATTTCTTGATGAATAGAAAGTTCAAAAGAACAGCATTTATCTGAAATACAAAGCTTTTGTCATTTTTTTTTTTTTTTTCAATTTACTTGAGAAACAAAATTGTGTAAGATTTTAATTTTTTTGTGCAGAGTATGAATACCGAGTTTAAATGTTTGTTCTTACCCATTTACAAACTGTCTATTTTTATTGTTGTTATGAATGATGATGATGATAATAATGATGATAATACTACTACTACTACTACTACTACTACTACTACTAATAATAATAATAATAATTATTATTATAATAATAATTATTATTATAATAACAATAGTGTTGAGGAATGTTACTTTTAAAAGTAATGCGCTACAATATTGCATTACTCCCTAAAAAGTAACTTATTGCGTTACTAACGTTACTTTTTCTCACCTTGTCTGGGCTTGCTTGTTTGTTTTTAACAATAACAACAAACAAACAGAATAACAACCAAAAAAGGGCCTTTAGAATTTGAGTATTTTGCAGAATTTTGCATTTTGCATTTTCTTCAGCCTGATGCTTATTCATTTCACTTCATATATACTGTCTCTGTGTGTGTGTGTGTGTGTGTGTGTGTGTGTGTGTGTGTATATGTGTGTGTGTATATATATATATATATATATATATATATATATATATATATATATATATATATATATATATATATATATATATATATTACAATTATACATATTAAAATATATATATTAAAATGCAGCTATTACTCATTGTCACTTGCAGATGCACAAAACCATCATAGTCCTCTTAGACCTGTGGATTAAATTTAACACGAACACTATTCACAGTAGGTGATTTGAAGTTTGACAGTAATTATCTTAAAATTTCTTTAGATGTTATATTTTTCAAAAGTGCTGCTTTGATTACTCCAACGGCAGTTCTTCAGAGGGGATGATTTAAAGATGCAACTTCTCAGATAGAGTTTTAGTGTGCTGACAGTCAAACAGCATGTTAAAGCCCAACACGCTGTCAGCACACTAAAACACTCTCTGAGAAGTTGTGTCTCTTAATTTGTCATTTAAAACATCACAGCTGAAAAAATCTAGACAAACTAACTGACATCATGACTGGCTGATCATCCCAACCTTAGTTTGAAGTAGACTAGAGAGGGCACACGGCCGTCACTTTTTGTTAGATAAATAACACACGACTTGTGTCCTGAGGTGATAAGTAGCCATCATTGATCTCCATCTACAGAGTGCTCTGAGCCATTTCAGGCTAATTCCTCACAGTTGTTTTTTCGGCAGATGCCATATGGCGAGGGTTTCATGCCACCTGCCTTTGGGCGGGTGTTGTTGTTGGATTTGGAGGTGAGGTAGAGTGGCAGTCTGATTTTTTTTTTTTTTTTTTTTTGGCAAAGATTAAACAACATCACCTTGAATCAACTAATGAGCAGAATGGAGCTTGTCTCTTTTACATCTGATCTACGCTTGCTTCCTTCAAGCACTCTCCTTAGAGGGTGGAGCAGGTGTAAGCTGCGTAAAATTAGAGAAATAACAGATTAGATTTATGAGAAAAGATATGTCATTTACACTCTTTTAATGTGATAGACACACTCAGGGGAAATCTAAGACTTTCTAATATCCCAGGGAGCTGTTTGCATGCCTAGTTTATTAAAAGTATTTTTAATGTAATTTACTTGGGATTATTAAGGAAACAACTCATTGAGGGAGACATTTGAAAAAAGGCCAACTCATCCGGTTTCTTTTGAGATGTTTGCATAATCTAATGCCAGATGCAAAATTGGTGGATTGCAATGCATCTACTTGAAATATCTGTGTGAATTGCTACACAGATGAGCATCAATTCATAAGAACTGATCGGAAATGTGTTCTAATATAAATGTACAATGAGCAATCTTAAATATTTAGATGAATATTGAGAGTAAAAAGAAAAAAAATGCCAAAACTATTTCAGGAACTGAAAGGCGATTTTGCACTGGCATTCTCCACTGCAATTGAAACGCAATTTTCTGCCTTTTTAGATGAGAATTCAAGAAGAAATGTCTCAGAATGGCATTTGGTTTTATAAAGCAGTCTGTATACTAATTTTCTGAGCACTTGACCTTAGATGTCTTCTGTTAAGAAATATTTGTTTGTTTGTTTGTTGCAGGAAAGATGGCAAACTGCCGTTTGTTTTCATGTCAGGTGATGAAGCGAGATTCATAATTTTTCAAGCACTGCAGTTCGACACGTTGTCATTGTGGTGTCCTGGTAAGGTTAGATGTTAGTTGACTGCTGCGGTGCATTTTCTTTGTGTTTGCATTTGTAAATATAAATATATGTATATAGTCAGAAATGAATGCATACGTTGCTGCTGGCAGAGCAGAGATTTTCACAGGCGCTTATTCTGGCTCTGTGTTTTTGTGAGGGTTCCCACAGGCTTCTGTTTATATAACAAAATAATAAAATAATAAAAAAAAAAGAAAAAATGCAACCCTTGATACTACAAGATATGCCTCCGTTACACTGCGGTTCAGTGCAGCACCCCTGTTTCTGTGCCTCTAGACCTGACAAAAATCTCTGGAAGTTGAAAGTATTCAGTGCATATGTATGTTTATTCAAAACAGGGTGAGTGATACATGCGTGCACCCTTATTTTTTGTTCACCTTTCTTTTCTGCTTGGCAGCAGTTTTTTTTTTTTTTTTTTTTCAGAACAGCAGTGTGCATTTTTCCATTCTTTGTAACACTGATTGCCATAAATTCAGTGAGGAGAACAGATGGAGTTAGTTACTTTATGTCAGAGAAAAACAATGTGTTATGTATTCAAGGTACCTAAAGGACTGTTGACTGTTCTACCGCAACTAAATCTATTCATTGCGTGGGTAACATGCTGTCTGTCAACCTCGCCACACGGTTTATTAACCACAGCTTTGCAGAGATGCAGTGATATTTTTGTTTGTGCAAGTGAAGTATTCTTTTTGAGATTTCATATATGTGAAATGGGCATGATTTATTAAGGTGACTTTTTCAAGGTACATATATAAGTGCGCCATTTAATGCAGAATTCATTATCAACAAAACCTTTCTATGCATTTGCACTGCCCACAAAGGGCAGTTTACATTAAATATAACATTTCTTTTGAATGTGTTGTAGATGGAAAAGACACTTGTTTTATAAAATTAAACGCATTAAGAACTGAATGCTTGGATGTTTAATGATGTAGCTGCATATGCACATTTTAAGGCTTTTTTAAAATTACTTAGTTAGTAATTTTTTTTTTTTTTTTTTTAGTTTTAAACCATTTGGTTACATTTGGAAAATTCAAGCTAAATTATTACATTTTGGCATGTATCTCATTATACTCATTTGCGCTAAGACATAAATGATACCTCAGATCATGTGGCTTTGTTGAGTGTGTGTGTGTATGTGTAATATATATATATATATATATATATATATATATATATATATATATATATATATATATATATATATAATAAATCAGCCTTGCTGCATAAAAGACTTTCAAAAACATTAAAAAATACTGTCCCAAGCTTTTAAACGGTAGAGTACTGTAAATACACATTTTCTAAGGGGTCAGACTTACTTACTTATCACTCACATTGGATTCAAACTGAACTCTTTGGTGCTGGCAAAATGGTGCTATATCAATAGTTGTAGGTTCAATTCCAAGAACTGGACATGTACTGAAGCCACAGTCCCGCTCTTTCACCACTGTGCCCATGAGCAACTTATTCAGTTCCACAATGCTGCAGGGGGACTGTGCCTGTAATTAGTATTGCTGTGGATGAAAAATGGCAGCGTCAGCAAAATGGCAGAAGCACTGCTGCAGTAAAGTGAGTGTGGTTATCTGTACTGGAGGAACCTGTCTGTGTAAAAGATTGAAGCAGAGAATACTGGCCCTTATTCGATGAATTAGAAATGCACAGAGCTTCAAAACTGCATTTTGATGCCTCCTGCTCTGGAACTGTTTGTATTCAGATAGGATTAATGAAAGAATTTACCTCCGATTCATTTACAGTATTAGTCTTAGTTTATAGACTTTCCCCTGACAGCTTAATGCATTACTCACCCACCACCACATCCAAGCAAAGAGGAATGTTCCTTATTCAGCCTTTAACGACTTAAAGAGCGATTGATAGAAGTTTGATTCAGATGCAGGTACAATAAGGCCCATTCTAATGAGCATTATTGGAATCTGAAGGCTGTGGTGTAGACTTCAGGAGCAGTATAATAGAGCCGGCTGCTGCCGGTAATGAGATGCCTCTCCCAGCTCTCCTAATTGCCGCCCAGCCCCTGGACTGCTCATCAGAGAGAGCCTAATTGGCCATCACTGCCCATGCAGGCACAGGACTAGGTGAGAACACCAGCCGACCTTCTTCCAGACAGGAAAAGAGAATATTTAAAGTCAAACATTCATTTATGCTACAGTGTATAATGAACTTCATCATTTTTGATTCCTGGATGTGTGTGTGTGTGTTTGTTGTCCTGTGTGCATTCTTAGTTAACTGTATAGCTTCTGTGGCGCTAGCAACCTCAAGGTCAAAGATTTGATGCACACACATACTGTATGTTTGGAATGGAATACTATAACATACTGTTTGCTGCATGAATACTGCACGCTAATAGTATGTGAAAGGGTATGCACTATTCAGCTTCAAGCCTTATTTGTGCAATTCCACTATTTACTAGTTATTTTGCAATTTTGTGTGAAAACGTCAAAAATTTAGATAATGAGTCCAGAAAATTATTTAAAATTTGCAGCTGTAGTATTTCAGGTTAATTTGTCACAATGGAAATAGAAGGTCAAGTCAAGCACATTGGATTATGGAATATAGTATATGCAATATGCATACTGCAATACTGTTATATACTGCATATTTTGTCAAATGTAGTAGGTCATATAGTAGGTCATTTAAAGCAGGGGTGCCCAATCCTGTTCCTGGAGATCTATACCTTACTGCAATGTTCAGCTCCACCTCTTATCAAACACACCTGTAGCAGCTTATTAATGCTATCTTTACATGCTTTCAAAAATGTCCTACTTCTCACTTCTTCAAGATTATGAGCTTGTTGCATTCAAGTGCTTTGTTGTCTGAAAGATCAGGAATCATGAAGGACACCAGGTTAATTATTGCCTGTATTTATTGGGAAAATCTTATTAAATTCAAAATGATATTTAGCTTTACATTCATTGATAACCATTTAAACATTCACTGCGCTACACTGATAAAAAATGATTCTGTGTTGAAGTAAATACTACTGAAAAAACAATGTAATTTCTACATGAAAAAGTTAGTTAAAGCAAGAATTAAAGAAACTAACTCAAGCTTGTAGAAATTAAAGTGTAAATATCAACATTACAAAATTAAGTAAAACTACTCAACCTTTCTGATACTGGTGTTCCCATCATGCACTGGCCCTTCAATAATGAATAAGGGGAATTTTTCGCTGTTTTCTAGCTGTATTTACACTGTTTTATCACTGCTTTTGTTGTTACGTTTAGTAATTTGCCATATTGTGACATTTGGATTTTCTACTCAAAAACAATCCATCGAATGTTACCGTCATTGTGCATTGTGTATCGAGTATTGAGGTCTCTGTGTTCAGGTGCCGTGTTACTTCTATTATGTGGATATGGTGTCTAAACAATATCCATTGTATTATTCACTTGGATGTTTCTAAGTAAAGCATACACTTTAAAAGCGTGGTTAAATTCAGTACTATATTGTTTGAGTAAAAACTATTGCAAATGAAACTTCAACTAAATAGAAATTACTCAACCTTTTACAGGCCAAGTTAAAATGACTTATTTATCTTTGTTCATTTTACTTAACTTTAAGTAAAATGTACTTAATTCCATATGTGAAATTTACTTTAGAAAATGTGTGTACAAAAACTTGACGAAGAAAAATTAAGTACATTTCACTTATTGTTTTTTTTTCTAGATAGTCGGTTTGATGATGATTCTGGAGCTTTGGTTCTGTGTGTAAAACACAATATGCTTCAAACGATTATTATGTAAACATGTAAATATGCACTGCTTTAATGACAAGGCAAGGTGATGTAGCTGTTGTGGAAAAAACTAATAAAGCATACCTGTCACAGCAGCGATTGTTCTCCCCTCCGCCATGTTTAAAGTTTGTGGCTTGCCCAACTCAGGAACTTGGGTATCAAAATTATCCCTGAGATTCCCAGTGGTAAATACGACTTGAGAGGGCATTCATGTCCACTTTTTAACTAGTAAACTTGTATTTACGATACTTTCGATAGCAGATGAAAGCAGCATAAGATCTTTAGGAGCACTGATAATTACATACAGGTGGGTTGGATCAGGGTTGGATCTGAAATTTTGCAGGTAGGTAGATCTCCGGGATTTGGCACCCCTGCTTTAAAGCATCTGCCAAGGAAATGAAGGCTGTTGTGAAGTTAATTTACCTGTAGATATTAATGTTCTGGGTTTGTGTTTGGATATATAAGTTACAAGTTGTTGTTTTTTTTTTTTTTTTACCAGAAGTGCAACATTTTAAAATGCAGAAAACCAATTCTCACTTCAGGAACTGGTAAATAAAAAAAAAAAAAAATGCTTTGCAATTATGAGGCTTATACAGTCAGTCAAATATTCTGTAAACTATGCAGAAATGAATGCAGGGTTTTTGTGGTTTCATCAGCATTCATGCATTTCCATTAAATTACCTCAGTCTTATTTCGCTAATGCATGCTTTGTACATGAACAGACCAATTAATTTGTGCTTGCCCGCACAAACATGCTTACACGTACGTGTGTTTCTGCATTAGGTCAGCTGTAAGGACCAGCGAGTCCTTGGAAAAATTGCATCAGCTCAGCGAGATAAAAGAGGCCCATAATGTGATATTGATTGATGCTTAAATCAGTTTGATAACAGCTTTGTCAAATCAGCTGTTTTAACAATCAGATTAGAGCTTTTAGCGTCATCGATTGGATAATTTCGAACCTGAAAGATGACAGTCCCAGAGTAACGCACGTCATGTTAAAATCACCCATGCATCAAAACGAAAATGGTTGCAAGATCGCATTAGTCCCTGTCATCATGTCTAAAAACGTGTTTTGAAAGACGATAACATAGATTGTAATTGTAGGTAACAAGAGCAGCAGGCCACAATAAAGTTGGAGAAAATAGCAATTACTGCATTTAAAAAAAAAATCATAATATTTGTTTTCATACATAGACCACATGAATTCACTCCTTGTAATTGCTAAATAATCAATATTGCAGACTTTGTCAAGGAGGTTGCTTAAATAAGCAGAATGGATTCTAGATAGTGTATCATTTAAGCTTGGGGTCGTGCTAACCTTATGTTTATGAATTGAGACTGAAGTCAAGGTGAGCTACTGAGATTGCAGTCCTGCTCAATAACCATTGTGCCCTTCAGCCAGGCCCTTGCCCTGGGTCACTCTGGATGAAAAGCATCTGCTATATGCCAAGTGACTGAATGAATAAGCTTCTCTTCCATCAATCAGTGCAGCCCACAGAACCACAGAGGACTAAGGTGCTTAACCCTGCATGCATTTTGAGTTTTAAGTTCCTCTCTCAAAAAGGAAATTTGTCTTTTTGACCAAGTCGAGTGGGTAAAGAGGGGAGCTGAAGGCACCACTGTGCCTGTGGCAAACCACTGTCCCCTGCTTGCATTGAGAGAACTGTGCTTGCAGTAAATGTGCTGTAAGTAGGAGTGGGAATCATAAAGAATTTAATGATTCTGGTTCGATTGTAGTTTCACTTAGCGTTACTGCTAATGTGATTTCATTATAGGATTTTAAAACAATCTCCTGATAAACTAATTAAAAATACTAAAGGTAACAAGCTACCTTAAACCTGGTTTTGTTAGTGCAACCAAGTGTATTTAGGCTGATTTATTGATGTTAAATAATGTTTTTAACTTGATATTACCATTTGAAGCAGATATTTAGGTTAACAAATAGACCAATTCAGACCAAAAACTCAAAGGTTTGAGACAGATTTAGTTTTTTCACTTGCAGATAATTTTTTGCATGCAACTGAAAAATGCATTATCTTTTTGTTGACTTTTTATTTCACGGTCCTTAGTCTTTCTTGTTGCATTCAATTCAGACCACAAGCTTTTAGTTTTTGTTCTACTGTAGAGGTGCAGTAAACACTGTCAGATTATTTTAACGTAACCAAATGTCCTGAAAATAATTTGATTCCAGTGGGTTTTTTTTGTATTATTTTGCTAGATGTTGCTTTGTGTAAAAAGCATCAAATGAGAAGCCATAAAAATAGACGGTTCAGGATTCTCTAACAGATTGTACCATACTGCTGACTGCTACGTAGTTAATGACTTCTTGGGTTGAGATTAAAACCTAGATGATGTGGGGAAAGTCGTATCATATATGTATTAAGAACAGTGACTGCATTTACAACCTCATCCTCATCTTAAGGGCTCACAGCTTGAGAAGGTGACCGAACGTGGCTATTGCGGAGGCCACTTTATGGCCCATCAGGCTTTGACTGTTGCAGAGACCAGCATGGGGTCCCTAACGCCATCGTCACTTTTTCTCTACTTGCCTGATCTCTTAGCAACACCACCTCCACCTCTCTCATCATTTGCTTGCGCTCTACTCACTCACTCACTCACGGAGGAACTCTGCGTTCTTGCCAAATCCATCTGGTCTGGATGAGGGCAGACTGGGTCAATCTGGAGAGTCCTACAGTGTAACCTAGGTTCAGATTCTTGTCCTCTCCTTTGGAGGGTAGGAGGAGGTCTATTGGCTGTTCTCCACACTCTTTTCATTAGTCTCTGGGAAATATTGTCAAAGCACTTGATTGTTTTTTTTTTAAGGCTTTTGTAAAGGTTGAGCCTAGCCAAAGCCTCTTTGAGGCAAGTCAGTTCACTTGGCCACCATCTTGGCAAGACCTCCAGGCAGCTCTTTTCTAGGCAATTGCCGTACAAGTGAAGCTCCTGTCTACTGAAATGGAGAAAGAAAACGGTAATCTCAAATTAGAAATAAAATCTCAACACAGTGCTATTGTAAATAGCTATGTTTCCAACCCAGTTGCAAATTTATTTTTTAAAATCTTTTTTTGTTAGTTATTTTTCAACTGCTTACACACAAAATCCTTACTTGTCAAACAATTTTTGAAACCTGACACTCAAACACCAGAACCACACATCAAATCTGCAAAACCATACACTAATTCTCGGCCTTCGACTTGAGTTTTCAATTTCATAAAACACTTTTTGCAAAACACAACACACAATTCTCTATGTAACACACAAAAACCTTGATTTCAAACACAACCATTGTTTCTGTCCAACTACACAGGGTTGATGTATTTTTCTTTCAAACTGTGTAATACTGTATTCACAACCACAAATGCTTACAGTAAAATATAAATAGTTTGGTTTCAATCTTGCTTTCGCGTTTACCATGAATTTTTCAACATCTCTCTGCCAATTACTTTCAATCTTGTACAGAAATGTATATAGGAGCTCATGAAAGAAGAGCTTTAGGTTTTTAATAACTGTGTGTATTTGATATATGCAAAAATAGAATATTATGGCAAAGGTGTTTGCAGTGTAAGACAGATGTGAGGCATTTTGCAATTTGTGCATGCAATTCTTGGATTTGTGTGTAAAGTTTTGAAAAAAAGAGGTAAAATTTTGAAAATATGTGTAAGCAAAAATAACTATAATAACATTATTTAATAATATTTTGTTTTATTTTATTTATTTTATTTTTATTTTATTTTACCTTTTGTTGCTGCTACTGTTAGTCATAGCTAAATCAAATTTTACTAATTATTTTTATATGAAATTAAATTGTATTTATTATTATCAGTCTTAATTATATTATTAATTATTATTACATTTCCTACATTTCCTGCCGGTACTGAGACTCAAACCCCGACCTTTGGGTTACACATCCAACTCTCTAACCATTAGGCCACAACTTACTGTTATTTGGTACATATTTTATTTTGAACACAAGATTATCCACCTCCAGCCAGAGTAAAGGGGTTTTTTTTTGGTTTTTTTTGTGCTTTTTGAAATATTATATTTGTATTTTGGTGTTTTTTAATTAAGAAATAAGATTCCTTTAAATGCAATATTCCAAAATATGTGACAAACATCAAGCTAATAAATAAAGCAATACCTCTATCAAGAAGCTGTTTGGCTCTTGTAAGGCCATGACACACCAAGCCGGCGACAAAAGCTGACTGTGTTGTTGCCCTTCATCGGCTGCGTCTTGGACAAAAAGCTGCACTTGAACACACCAGAAGGACTAAAGGCAACTGTGTGTTCTGCATCGGCATGTAAGGAAATAACTCTATATCAGCAGGTAGCAATAGTCTATATTCATCATTCAAAAAGGGAAAACTAAGACTGCATACATACAACTGTAAGCAAAGCAACGCTTGCTTACCATTTTGTTTATCAAACATGTTGATCATATTCTTTTATTCCAGGCGGCTCATGTTGTTAGGAATATATTTGCGTATTGAAATGCTCAGGTAAGATAACATAAAATTAGAACAGCCTTCTGTCTGTGAAGTCTTCTGTCAGCCAGTTTTTTTGCTTGGTGTGTCACGGCCCTTACCATAGAGGCAGCGCCTATTAATTTTTCTTTAAGTCGTTTTATATAACGTTTTCCTCCTCCTATACTCTCTCTGGTCTTTTAACTGTATTTTTGGTGAGTATGTTTGTGGAGCTCATGACTAGATCTGATTATACAAAGGGTGTGATTTTAAGCACTGTGTTGCTGTATTTATACCCCACAATATATCACAATAAGCTATAAAATGTATCTGTAATTATTAGCTGAAACATAAGCTACAATTATTTCTCTTGGTTTTTAATAACTATTATCACTCATCAGGTACGCACTTATAAATGTGCAGTTTGTCTTGTTACTCACTTCACAATTCAGCGAACTCTAAACCACCAATGAGACCCGGTGTTTACAATTTATCCAATGGGGCCATGCTTGGGTGTGCAAATTTTGATTCCCACCCAGACACCACACATCAATTATCACTGAGTGTTTACGATTGGGTTGAAAAAAGGGACTGTGAAAGCTGGCACAGCCAGCACAGCCTGGCTTCACGCCCATCGTACTGACCTATTTTCATGTTCAGCTGTGATTATAACTATCGGAGAGGCCACAAGCTTTCTTTTGTCTTGATGTGCTATAGAGTCCCGTGTGCCATACGATACGTGGGTGAGAAAGCATGCGTTGGAAAGCCGCGATGCGGAGCAGTTCGATTTGTTAGCATGTTGCACCATTTTAAAAGTTACAGTCTACACCACGTAACATTCTCACACAGAAAGAGACGCTTCCTCTGGGCTCTCGACAGCCAGACTGCTCCCGTTTGAGTAAACAGCTTTGGGGTCCATCTGTGGAATTAAATTTGCAAATGAGTCTTGCAAAGATCCACTGTGTTCATTTTGACACACATTCGATTTAGCAACATACGACTGGGGAAAGCAAAGAGTTGTACCTTGTTACACGATTTGAAGTACCTCTTTCTTAGCATGTGCAATTCCCTCAATTATAATTGACTAAATTGTCAGTGCACCAGATTATCTTCTGAGAGGATTCGGCTAATTCTGTATGAATTATTGAGTCTTTCCTTTTCTTGCCAGAAATAATCCTGTTTATTTCCTCTAGCTTTAGCTCATAAATGCCCGACTAAAAGGCGCGGACAAGAACTACATAATTTCAGAAAGAGTGCTGGAAACCGGTGTGAGGGTATAGATGGCAGTTGTGTCTCTTCAAAACTCCCATTGATGAGAACGATTAAAAAGTCCGGTGGTTTAGTATACAAACATCATCATTTTCACAATATTGGACATGAATGTTATCCTATCGCTAATACGGATGACCGCCATCTGTAGATGATGAATGCTCATAGATTCAACATGAAAAGCCATCAGCTGGGTGCGAGCTTATTTAAAGACCTTTGTTTGCGGCAGATGCTACATCAAGAGCCATAATGATGAATACGAACGTGAGCGAATCTCCGCTTCGGTTTATCCAATCAGTGTTAGGCAGAACTAGTTTAGCACATCATCTTGCTTTTAGAAATTTCTGTTTATCCAGAGAATGGAATCAGCCGCTATTTTTCTGTGCTGGCGTCTGTGCAGGTGCTCTGAAAGCCAGTCGTTTTGACCGAATCAAGTATAATCGAGCTGTCGGTGAGGCCTGTGCTCTGTCACACACATCATTCTGGGCACATTAGTTCCGAGAGCTGCTCGGTCTCCCATTAATGGAGTGGAAAGGAGAGCGTAATTGAATTTCTCCAATGTATGAAACCGTAAGCCACGCTACCATTTAATTCATAGCTTGTGTCATTGTTTTAGAAGAAGAAGAAATCATAAAGCGCTCGGTATAACTCAGCATGTCCTTGTGTCAGGTCTGTTGTTAACAAAGTTTTAAGTTTAGCAATAGTGCCACCAATCAGCTGGCTTTAGAGCGGTTTGGGCTACTTTTCAATGAGTAAACCATCATTTACATTTTAATTGTCTGTATAAGTGCATGTACAATATTTTTAAGAACAAAACTAAAATCAGTAAAATGCATGCATACTTTGTGCTCCAAAATAAATAAATAAACATGCATTTAATAAATAACCATATAAGCGTTTCAGTTTCATGTGGGTTTAAATGTTAAAACAGGTTATTTCTTCAGTTGAATGTGTTTTTGAGCAGAAGGTATTATTTCCATATGATTTATATACTATTATATATTTTTAAATTTCGGGCATTTATGAGGGCCCTTTCATCGCTGGTTAGAGCTTAAATTTTTAAGTGTTTTTTTTCTTTATTTCAGCTTTATTTCAACATAACAAAAAAAATATTTTTAATGGTTTTAGCTTTAGTTAACAATAACACATAGCAGAAAGTAAGCATGCAAGCCTTTTTCTCCATCTTAGTTTGGGAGACTGTCTTAAACCAGCTAAAACCAGATTGTTTTAAGATGATTTTTTTTTTTTTTTTTTTTTTTTTCACCTGGGTTTAGTCACTAAATATGAGCCAGAGAACTATAGAGCTGAATAAATGTTTAATATGTTCATTGAGGTAATTCTTACCAGCCAGCTACACAAAAGTGAATGCACCTCACTGATATTAAGTGCGTTTTGTGACTACAAATCAATACGCACAGTCAGCAGGTGAATGATGCTCGGCTATTGAAGAGGACAGAGAGAACAAATCTAGACGGCAATTTGAAACTGTCAATTGTAGCATTACTTAGGGCAGTCCATTTGTTGTTTTTTTAGGTTGCTAAAGACATTGTCCAGCTGACAGGCCGTTTACGCAAGTGTTAAGTCCGTTTATCCAGACTTGAACGAAAGATAATCCATGATGACAGAGAATAAAACAATTGGATTATGATGTTATAGTGTATATTGTGGTTCAGTTTTACATTTACATTTATGAATTTGGCAGATGCTTTTTATGTAAAGCAATTTACATTTTATCAGTTGATTCATTCCCATGGGAATCAGACCTATGACTTTTGGCATTACTAGCGGCATCTATTCTTTCAGTAAGAGGAATGTATTGCATTTTTTTAAGTATTGTTTTTTGATGTATTCAGCTGTTTTTATCTGTTAGGTTTCAGGTTCATGGTTTGGGGCATTCAGGCATCACAAACAATCTGTGTGCAACTAGGCACAAAATATAGCTACCTACCTACAGAACAGTATAGAGGTTTTCACAAAAATATTAAGCACAACTGTTTTCAACATTAATAATGTTATTGTACTGTTTTATTATTTTTAAAGGGTTAGTTCACCCAAAAATGAAAATAATGTCATTTATTACTCACCCTCATGTCATTCTACACCCGTAAGGCCTTCATTCATCTTCGGAACACAAATTAAGATATTTTTGATTAAATCCGAGGGCTCAGTGAAGCCTGCATTCAAAGCAATGACATTTCCTCTCTCAAGATCCATAAAGGTACTAAAAACATATTTAAAACAGTTCATGTGACTACAGTGGTTCTACCTTAATATTATAAAGCGACGAGAATACTTTTTGTGCGCCAAAAAAACTAAATAACGACTTTTCAACAATGTAGTGATGGGCGATTTTAAAACGCTGCTTCGGAGCTTTACGAATCGTATCAGTGACTCGGATCTCCTATCAAATGTCTAAACTGCTGAAATCACGTGACTTTGGCGCTGATTCAATTCGCAGCTTCTCACATATTGACGCTTGGTCAGGACTCCTCGGCGTCACATTTTAACACACAGTGTACCCTTTTAGTGTCATTTTTCGACACGCAGGGTACTCAGTTGCTTTCAGTTGTTTGCCTTATGCATCAGATCCAAACACATTTAATTCTTTGCATTTGTAAAAGTAGAAATTTTATAAGTATACTTTTATATGTTGGAGCAACTAACCCCACTCATACCCTAAACCTACCCACTTCTCAACAATATAAAACACGTAACAGGCAAATAAAAGAACAGTCACAGGTATTTATTGCAAAATCTTACCTAAAACAGAATAACATTATTATAAATTCAATTTCTTTATGTGGATCTTAATGTTTTAATCGCTGAAATGATCTCGCTCAGAGAATGCTTGCAGTAAAATCTAATTCAAAAGATACACCCGACTCTTTAGCTTGACGCAATTGGTCAAGAGACACACGAGAGCCAATGCCATTTCACAATCAAAGCTGACGTGATGCAATCGGCCAAGAGACATATGAGAGCCACAGAATTATGAGAGACATACTCACCACAGAATTATGTAGACATCTGTAACTTCTTGGATTAAGGGCCAGTTTGTGCGCACATCTACTAGAGAAATGGTCGTATTGGACACTATCAAAAAGAACACTAACAGGAAATGGAGGACTATCATTCATTGTGGCAGATGGAGTTGGGACATGGCCGAATGTTCACTGGTATTTCCTAGAGTTATTTGGTCCTCACTCAAAATGTCAGCTGTAGACCGTAGATTACCAGGGCCGTGACTTCAGAATGTGGAGATATTTGAGAACATGATGAAAAGTGGTAAAAGACAAGAGCTGTGTAAACAAACACTGGTTCATGGTTTGCTCAATGTCACACTGATATAACACCACTTGAAGCATTTCTGTCAATTTAATAGGGTTTTAGATTTTTTTTTTTTTTTTTTTTTTTTTTTTTTAAGGGGTGGGGAGGAAATGTCTTCCTTCTCAACGACTGATATAAACCATTGTCATGAATAATTGAGAGGCTATTGCATGAGCTCTGGTGTTCAAGACATCAGAAGTTAAATATCTGACTAAGTTTTACTCAGAGGGGGGTTGTAATTGTCAGTTTAGTATAAATCATATTTTCCCTGTGTTGTGCATGTTTGCAGTCTAAATTGAATGTGATGAGATGGCAAGAAAACATGTCTTTCTATTGAGTTGTCCTCAAATGCAACACACAAAGATACTTTTAATGAATCATTCAACAAAGAATAACAAATTGACAAAATCAGGAGTTACTGGTCTGAATCAGTCTGAATCTTTATTAACTCACTGAATGAACTTTATTCAATCAACATCTGACTTACTAAACGGCAAGATGTCATGTGATGTGTGTATATATTAGCTTTGGCGTTCTTTCTTTTCCATTGTTCAGAGAGCATGTGTTAGTTCTCTTCTATTTACCATTGGGAGGTTGTCCTCGAAGTGAGAAAATTGCTAAAGTTCAGATTCGACTGTGTTTTGCACCAAACAGCAATGAAAGAAAATGGCTGCCAGGAGCAATGGAATCCAATGAAAGTCTGTCGTTTTTGAGAGCAGTGCTTGCAGTTTCAATACAGAACATGCCTGGAGTCCTACATTGTCGATATTGTCATGGGCAGGTAATAGATAAGCGTCCACTGCGACAAACCAGGCTGCTCATCGGCTGCCATGTCCCCGGGTGGCTGCCTCTTTTCGGCAACGGGTGAGTAATGCACCACACTTGTTCTCATTGCGGTAGATTACTTACTTATTGATTGAAGCCCAGCATTGCACAGATGGATGCCCTTAAAGTGTGACAAACACTTTAACCACCATGGAACCTAATGCACCTTAATGTGACTCGGGGTGGGCGTTAAATAATGTCCCATCTCTAATTCACCCAAATTCACCACTGCTCGATCCTGTGCTGAGAAAGGAATTCATCTTGATTGGTTGTCTGTGGGTCAGAGATGTATGGCCGCAATTACACCCAGCCGCATGTTGTCTAGCTTTGGACATGTAACAAATAGCGTGAAGGGGTTTAAGTACCCTTTCCTGTTCTCTCCCTTCTTGACAGTTAAAAGGAGCAATGAATCCCCTCCTGATCAAGTTGATGAAGAGATGAGTCTCTTCTCCTCCTGCTCATCACTGTCACTTAAGGAGTTTTGAAGAAGGCGGCTTCCCACACATGCGGCGAGAAACCACGGGATACCGAGACGGGATTCTGTACAATTGCACAAATCATGGGCAACAATGTTTACTCAGTCCTTTGTCTTCTGCAGCGGAGTGGTGTCATGCATAAGCTTAGATTTGCATATCGCATTGATCCAGTGCTGTGTGAGAGCTTTATGTGCGGTGATAAGCCAGATGTTTCTGAAATCCTTGAACAGAACTTGGCCCGGCTCCTTGCAAGCGCGCTAACAAGTTACCTTGGGCCAGCTAACTCAACAAGGTGTGAAATATCAGAAAGGCCCAGCCCAAAGGAACGTACGCATGGTTTTCACTTGACAGCTATTCTGTTTGTGGAGTTTCATTTCATTTAATTATGCTGTGGGAAAGCTTTTAATTAACTTTTCTATGTTGATTTATATATATCAGAAGAGCCATTCAATTATGTGGAAGACAAGTTGAAATCTCTGAATAAGATTTGTCATAAACATAATAAATTAATTTTTATATATATATAAATTTAATGTAATGCATTAAAAGCCAGGAGGTTTTATTTCAATTTCTTTTTTTTTTTCTTTTTTTCATTTAGTACTGCCCTTCGGAAGCTACAGAAGATACTTGCATGTTTCGCAGAAGACAAAATAAGTACAATTAAAAAAAATTTAAATTAATTAAAAAAAAATTCACCCCCCAGGTCTTAAAGCAATTGTGTTTCCTTCTGGAGCATCAGTGGATGTTTGAACCTTCTTTAATAGTTATGTTTGAGCCCCTCAGTTGTCCTCAGTGTAAAAAGATGGATCTCAAAATCACACAATCACTGCTGGAGAGGGTTCAAATATGCAAAAGATGCTGGAAAACCGAAGAATTTGCAGGACCTGAAGGTGTAAAAAAAATATATATATACACACACTACCGGTCAAAAGTTTGGAATCTGTAAGATTTTTGATGTTTTTAAAAGAAGTTTTGTCTGCTCACCAAGGCTGCATTTATTTAATTAAAAATACAGTAAAAACAGTAATATTGTGAAATATTACAATTTAAAATAATTTATTTTAATAAATTTATTCCTGTGATCAAAGCTGAATTTTCAGCATCATTACTCTTCAGTGTCACATGATCCTTCAGAAATCATTCTAATATGCTGATCTGCTGCTCAAGAAACATTTATTGTGTACACTTGTACAAAATGTTTGTGTACAATATTTTTTTTTCAGGATTCTTTGATGAATAGAAAGTTCAAAAGAACAGCATTTATTTGAAATATAATCTTTTGTAACATTATAAATGTCTTTACTGTCACTTTTGATCGATTTTATGCATCCTTGCTGAATAAAAGTATTAATTTCTTTCATTTCTTTTCAAAAAAAACAAAAATACAAATTCTTACTGACCCCAAACTTTTGAACGGTAGTGTATAATGCTGTTCTTTTGAACTTTATATTCATCAAGAAATCCTGAAAAAAAAAACATTGATAATAATCATAAATGTTTCTTGAGTAGCAAATCAGTATATTAGAATGATTTCTGAAGGATCATGTGACACTGAAGACTGGAGTAATGATGCTGAAAATTCAGCTTTGATCACAGGAATAAATTACTTTATAAAATATATTCAAACAGAAAACAGTTATTTTAAATTGTAATAATATTTCACAATATTACTGTTTTTACTGTATTTTTAATTAAATAAATGCAGCCTTGGTTAGCAGACGAAACTTCTTTTAAAAACATTAAAAATCTTACCGATTCCAAACTTTTGACTGGTAGTGTGTATATATACACATATATACATAAGAAAAGTTCCGATACAAAAGCCGCTAAATGCCACCTCATTCAAAAATGACATAATGATATTAAACGAAATTCTCTGCACATAGCATACGTTCATCAAATACTTAATTCGCTAAATCCCAGTGTCAGCATTCAGAAATACAACCGGTATGCAGAAACCGCTAAACGCCACTTCCCTTTGTCAGCAAAAGCCTCGAAGTCTACAGAAGAACAAATCGGAAAACGCAAATCGAATATGATTTCAAGATGAATGACGGTGTGTGTATGAGCTGCATATGAGTTTTTATCGTGTTTTGTCCATTGTTACAGTGGCAATGACAGGATTTCACGAGTAGCAAGTAAACACAACAGTGTTCCTTTTGCTGCTGTAAAACTGACAGAAATGAACGTTTTGCTATGTCTTGTTGTCCAAAGAGGTGGACACATAGACTTGGTTTAGGTGGTTTTGCAGCAAAAGACATACACATTTGTTAAAAACCACATTTGTTAAATACCAATGTCTTAAACACAGTGGAGAGAATTTCCATAACAGTCATTTTTCACATACTTTATTTGTTTCAGCGTGAAACAGTAAGTGGGCTTAGATGGTATGTGAGTTTATTAGGGTAACTTTTACTAGTTAATATTGGGTTTTTTTTGTGTGTGTGAAACCACACAAGCATACTCATTTTAGTTTGTTTTTTTTCTGCTTATGGATGCACACATGTCACTACAGCCGTCGAATAAGTCACTGGACACTTGTGTTGGCAGAATAGAGATCTTTTGGCTGTTGTCTTTTCAACACAAGGATTCGCTGTATGCTCAAGCTGGATCTTGATGTCTTGCATAAAGACTATCTCGCACCCAAATGCCTAGTATGGTGGTACTTACCTTCTGTCCCTTACACTAGCGCTTAACTTAATAAAAGCAGTTCCTTTGCCACAGTTTGACACTGAGAGTTCTTAGCGATGGATAGGCTAACTTAAACTTTAAACAGACAGACTCGTCGCTTTTGCTTCCATCTCACTTACAGTGACTTTGACGACAAACTCTGTATTGTTACTGAAATGAGAACAATTGGTTGGAAAGAAGCTGTCGGTTGCTCATACTATGCTTTCCACCCCCTTTGCACTTTCCTTATTTTCTTCTGGAAAATAATAAAAAAATAAAAAAAAAGATAACAACGAATACTTGAGGGAATGAAGTAAATGTGGAACAGAGATCAAAGAGCTCTCGCTGTCTCTCACGCGCACAGCACGTCTGCGAGAAAGTGCGACTGTGTTTTTTCTTGACTGTGACAGTATTCTACAGTCACCGTTTACCGTGTGTCAGAGGTGCCCATCACACACTAGTCACAAGTGCCAGAATTGTATTTATTTATTTCCAAATGTCTTTTGTAATTAGAATATATCTGCGGTTCATCTTTGCTCACCTGTACATTGAGACAAAGGCATGTTTATCATAATCGCAATTAAAGGGCCATTTAAACCATGAGAGACATTTTTTTTCTTAAACACAGAGGAGAGAATTTCCATAACAAGGCTATCATCACCTCACAAAGGAGTTTGTGTAAAGATGCAGTCTGGGGCCCTGCTCACTGCAAAAGCCATATTTGAATGCTTAATTCCCAAGGCAGCCGATCTCTCAGCACATTTACAGATGCATTTCAATTGTTAAAATATTTATGAGGTGTTCATTAAAGACGTCTTTACTGTGCATCCAAACACAAACATGCAAGCAGGTACCACAAGAATACTCAACAAAGCCAGCTTGAACTACAGCATCTGTGGGAGTATTTAGATGGGGTCTACAAAACCCAACAACTATTATGTTCCACATCTTGTGCCTTCATTTTCATTTCGACTGTGTACACGCATTCAATTTATATAGGTGGGTTGATGACTTATCAGCATTTAGCTTTACTTTTTAGAAGCTTTTAAAGGCTAAAAGTGTTGTGATATCAGTGTTTCGACACCTACATACTGCTTCAGATGAATGTTATCACTGTGTGAGTTGTATAAGTATGCTGATTTGGTTTTTAAAAGTTTGTTTGCACTTTACCATAGCAAACTTCCAATTCTGTTAATAGATTTTGTGTTGGTCCATAGCTCCCAAGTCAAACGCTTGCACTCGTTGCTTGTTAAGTAGTGACCCTAAATAGTGACCATTTAGCTATTTCTGCCCTTTGAGACTGTGCTGAATGCACTGAAGCACTCTCTGCTTAGCGTCTTTCATTTTGTCTCCAATTTGCCTTGAAAATATCCTGTGGAAAACAGACAATTCTCTTGCCTATGAAAAAGCGGTGCACCGGCCAGTGCAGATTAGTTTTTTTTTTTTTTTTTTTTTTAGTTTTTTTTTTTTTTTGCAAATAGCAACTATTAGAAATAAGCATAGGTGGGTTACTCAGAATGCCACGCAGCACTCTGCTAAAGATTGAATAAATGAGTCAATTCTTTCGGGTCCAAATGGATTTGTGTAACCACCTCTTGCAGAAATGATTCTGGGCTTTTTTGTCCCACTGAGGTAATAGCTTAGTCAAACAAACAGACTTCCTTATGCTGTTATTTGGCCCTCCTTAGACATTAACTTGCCACAACAGATTTGTTGTACTAGTAAGAGCCAAAAATTTGTGGTTTTGTTGGGAGTTGTCAAAAAAACACCATTAAGGCACAGTGATGACTCAATGGAGGTTATGTGACTGCTGCCTTTTTCGTCTGTGTTTCGAACATTATTAAAAGGGGTCATGAACTGAGGACTCAAATAAAAATTCCCTTTATCTTTTGACATGTAAGAGAAGGTCATAGTACTATAAAACATCCTGTAAGTTTCAGAACTCAATTTTCTCTTTGTCTAAAAACAGCTTATATTGAAGCCAATTTGCCAAATCTGACAGGTCGTTGAATGTGCCACTTTATTACGTAATAGTGTGGCTAAACACCACCTCTGCAGAAGATCAAAGCCTGCTCCTACATCACTGCCTGTTTAGCCCCGCCCATGCCATGTAGTAGGTAACAGAGAGAGGCTAACGCTGGGTTACTAGAGCTATAGCAAGCGATAAAGATGTCTTCGGGGACGGCAAGATGTGAATGTCTAAGTTGAGCATTATTTATTTGTATTCGGTATTTTTCACTGTGGATTATTTGGTCAATTTGCAAACAGACTTTTATGATGGACTCGACAATAAGACAACATGTGAGTAACTGTGTTATTTCTCATGCCTGATCTTTGACCAGTGATTTCTGATATTAATGATTCATGCACAGTCAGATGTTCTTTGTCTATGTGTCAGTAAATCAACTTCACATTGTTTCTCTTAGGAGGATGAAAATAATCTGTTATTTAAACTATGCGTAAATTCTATATAGAAAGCGATCAAATAACGCTCCCTTTACAATCGCTGGAGCTGTCAATCAAATAGCGCAAGTTTATCAGTGACTGAGTTCTGGGCACACACCAAAACTCCTGCCAAAATCAACAAAGCTCTTATTTACATCATGTTTACACTGTTATGATGAAAGCATTTCAGAAATCAACATGATCAACATGTCTGTGATCGGCTACAATGTTCATCACTGCAACCTTTCATGCCACAAACTAAATATAATGCTGTAGATCTAAAAAAATAATGCTACAATCAACACTTTTCACAATTAGTTAACCTTGAGGGCTGTTAGAGTAAAAAATGTGCTAAAAGTCATTCTAACATTATACATGCACCCCATGAAACATTATAAAACAATAAAACCGTTCATGACCCCTTTAAGACTAATACACAGGAATATCAAAGTTGGCTTTTCTGGTATTGGTGTGAGGATAATTGTATCGGTTATTGACCGTTTAAATCAATTCAGGGCTTGAATTGACTCAAATTGATGTCATATATATGCACCATCCCTAAATAAGTTACTTATAAAACCAATCACACTCTTATAAAACCATTGTGCACTGCTTTCAACAATACTGTCATAACTTCAACAATTCTCTGTGCTGAATTGGTTAGGGGCTTTTACATTTTTTTTTTTTTTTTCCCATGATTGCTTCCAGCAAATTGGTTGTCATTTTTATCTTCAATACCACAAAGTCTAGGACTTTAATTTGAGCACTCACAAATTTGTAGGAACCTTGAATGATGGATTGAACACTGATTTGGATGAACAGGATGTGTGTTTTAACTCCCAAATCTTGCACTTTTTCAGTATCTTTAGTAATCATTTAATTTTGTTTAGCTTTCTTATTAACATATTTCTTGATTGCAGAGTGCAGATATTCAGGATGTATTTAGGTTCTTATTGATTACTAATGGCATATTGAGAATGAATGTCAATTATGATGTCATTTTGTATTTGCAATCGGACGTGAAAGTATAAATGCCACTTAGTATTGACCGAGGCTGTTTTCCTTCCAGATAAAGGCTTTAATGTTATAGCACTTTAATCCAACCTCCCAGTTCATAGCTGGGGGATTTAGCTCAGGTTACACGGATATAATCAAGAAAAATCATCTAAAATGACTGACACATCAGCTACACACAGACTATGATGCTTGGGTAGTTGCAACCACTTTATAATGCAGAAGTGAATCCCCTGAGTTATAATTCTGTGTGTAAGAAATACAGGAATCACTACTGAGACTGCAGTGGCTGACATGCTCATCACTTTAGCAACGTTTTTGTCATCTCGCAATTGAATAACAAACGGTTTAATGTTTTTCTATGAAAGAAATTTTAGTGATCTGTCAATAAAAACAAACCATAATTCAATGATGCTTTGCTTGATTTTATCAGTGTATGGATTAGGAGTGCATCATTTCATGACATAAACAGGCTTTGAAGATCTTGGTGAGTAATATCTTAACAGATGTCAGCAACACATATTAATGCATACAACGGTAAACAACGGCAGGTATCATATAAGTCTATCAGACTAACAGGCTTACAGGAAACATAGACTGCGCCAGAGATGCATATGACATCCATTTTTTGAAATCCATTTTTTTTTTTCTTTTTTTCACCGCAAATTATATATTTATTCATAAAATTGTAACAATTTAATGATTATTTATTTAAATGTTAATGAAAATAGGACCCTGTGAAATGTGTGTTTTTTTTTTGTTTTTTTTTTGAGAAATTCTGTTTTAATTTTTCTAGATTCTGTCTTATGATTTAATACAAATTTATTACAAAACAAATATGGTAATCAAATAATGCATAAATCTTAATTTAAAACTTAATTCATTTTAGTTTTATCAAGTGAAATGCTCTTGAACTGAGATGGCAAATACTGAAAACACCACAAGAATGTGTGTATTTATAAAACGGTAAGTTCCTGTCCTTGATTCTGATTTGTCAATAGCTGTGTTTTATTCATGATAAAACACAGCTATGACCTCTTCACCCAATGGTTCTGTGTATCACTACACAACACCCTTAGCAACCACTCTTAGCAACGTAAACTGTTTGTTCTCAATTGATATTGTTCATTTGAAGCTTACTGTATGATACTTTATTACTGTATTGCTGAAGGGGTTGCAGACCCTTTAACAATGCCCTTCAGCCGTGACTTATTCACAATACAGCACAGCCTCTCATATCTTATTGCTTACATAACAGACTGCGCCATTCAGAGACATGCAGAACAAGCAGTCTTTTTGTGGTTTAATTTTCACACACTAGTTCATATCGCAACTTGATTAATTGTATAGCGCTACTTTTAATTTATTTATCCAAAATTCTGTGACACTACATCATACAGTAAATACCACTTTTATGACTTGATTCCACATTTTCCTTATTGCGAAAATAATAAGGCTGTAGATGCGGCACCTTTCCAATTTGTGCCAATTATGCATTGCAGTTCTGAAACACCATCCTGCTGAACCTCATATTCCTCATCTCTGCAGAAATGCAGGCTATGGCTCCACACCAGCTCCTTTAATTTCACCGCTGCCACAGAGCAGCCAGGTGGTGTATAATAAATATGACTCCATACATCATTTGCAGCACATTACAGATGAAGAATGAAAGCAGAATTCATTGCTCCAGGCAAGACCATGCCTTGACCTTTTCCCAGGGCAGAGGCAGGAACTTTTGAAAAGCACCGCCCCACCATTGACTGCCTACACAACGAGAGGAATACGCAATACCATCATGATCTCCTACTAACCTCAATGCCCTCGTTGGTTATAAAACTTCACATTTGTCTGTGCTTCGATTATTTGCCTCTGGGAAATGGTCCATGGCCTGTGTACTGGCAAAATTACATACATGTTATTTGCCAGGAGGAACCTATCTAGTTATCTACTAAGGATCGTAATTGGTGTATAATGGCTCTACCTTTTCCTGATAGGTTGTGCAACTCAATTAACAGACTGCTTTTACTTTAATTTAGATAAGGAAGCAAATTAGGCTTGCAGTGAGTTTGTGATACTAGATGGATTTAAAGGGCATGGGAAGGCTTGATGCCTGGGCTGTCAGTGGATATTGGGGATGTATGGAGACTGATTAGGCCATGCGGTTGAAGCTAATGCCTGCTGGATGCTATCAGCGAGGTTCAGTCAGACCGCATCAGCAGGGCCATACGTCACCCAAGGAGAGCACTCTGCACTGCACTATTCACCCAGGTGTCGGACAAAGGCATCTGTAAAACAAATCGCCCATCTTGCCAAAGAAAGATGGAGGGAGAGAAAGGGAGAGAGCAAGAGAAAGCCATAAAGAAGTCCCTTATTCTCAAACACCTCTTTCCCGTTGCCAAATGATAGGCATTCCAAAAGCTTTCGCATACAGCCGTAAGACTCAGTCGTTCTCCGTGGACCACTTAGTTTGTGGATTTTGATATATAAACAGACTCGGCAGTTGTGCTCCGAGTCTGTTTGTGCATCTGCGACAAAAACTCGTGTAGCACGCGTTGGTGTATAAATCTTCATATTACAGGCATGCGATTATGCTGAATCTGCCAGGCTGGCTCACGAAATGGAAATCACTTGATGAATAAATCAATAAACGGGCTAATAAATAGCTGATGAAAGAAATAAAAACAAAGCCTGTCGCAATGTGGAAGATTCACAAACCATGCCTGTGCAAAGTTCTGCATTGTTGCCCTAATGAATTGATTAAAAGAAATAATAATGAGGAAATAAACACTTAAAGGGCTTTCAATTCACTGCTAGTTTTCAGAATGGTCTGAATTATACTGGCAAAATGGCAACAAAAAATGCACATGGAAATTAATCATTGTAATATTGCCCTGAAAATCCAAATTATGCAATTTTGTGATTTTCTCTAGAAAGGATAATTGTGGCATTCAGGACAGATGTGAATTTAATTACAGTTATGAAATTGGAACCTATAGTCTAAATCTGTTGTTCATGGAGAATCGTAAACCTCCCAACAGGAGGTATATTATGGTTCACGTACTGAGATATTTTGCACATAGTTTATCATTCTAATGAATTAGCATTCTGGGCATGTGTACATTTATGTGCATAATAAATTAATGTAAGGGGACGTTTACCCTTTTGTGATTTAATTCCCATAAACAATTGATTTGTATCTCTTTGTTTCACTATAAACCTTTTTGCATTGCAGCATATTTTGAACAAAGATCCAAACCTACTCAATTCACTGTAACACACATCTTTTTTTTTTTTTTTTTTCCAGATTATTATTATTATTTATTTTTTTTTTTTTTTTTTTGTTCATTCATTTGATAGTTTCATTGGTATTTATTCTACAGTACAGTATCATGCAGTATAATTATTATTATTATTATTATAACATTCTGCTTTCTAAAGTCTTGTCAGAAATCATGAGATTAATCATAATTATTTAATTCTATTGACAGCTTTTTAATATTCAAAAATAAAACCAAATCTGAATTTAGTTATTTAATATTTGGTTATATTAATATTTATCTCAATTTCCTTTTACTCTTTATCCTTCCATGAACAGTTTGTTTTGTGGCTTGCTTACTGGCAGTTTTTTTTTTTTTTTTTTTTTTTTTTTTTTTCACCTGTGAAGCTACTTAGATAATGATTAATGTTTTAATAATTATTTTGCCAACACAATGGCAAAATAAAAACCAATCGTTTCATTTTGCAAATAATGCCTTAATATATATATATATTTTTTTATTATTATTACAAATATTACTTTTTCGCACAGTCTGAATGCATGTTTATTTATGCACATATAATTCTGAATATCTTTTTTAGAAAGGGGCTCCATTGCAAGGATAATCTTTATTTGGGCATTAAACGTGCTTGGAGAGATTGCGAAATATATTTTCGAGAAGATTAGATCTGTGGTAAACTCCCAGGGAGTCACTGTCACGCTAGCGCACTGTAAATAGCTGTCAATGCTAGCATTAGGAGCTTCATATGTTCACGGGCTCCTCAAGGACCCAGATTTGTCACCGTGGCACATTTCAGCACCAGCCATTCTTTCTAAGAGCTCAGACCTTCACTCTCTCTGTGATGAATCTACCCATCTATGTTTGAAAGGAAAATGACTGCTGCTTTTGCTTTTACCGGGCTGCCATTAGCTCAGAGGCTAACAAATGGCAGACACATGCTGAACGATGAGAAAGGCAGAGCATTTACTTTTGACAGATGTGCTTTAAAAATAAGCTTTCCCTCAGTCGGTTGGCGAGCCTTGTTCAGTGTGACAACACAAACTATTTGTATTCTTCCCATGTCCTCTGCTCCCCTCCACCAAATCTGTTTAGGGATTATGCCAAGGCGGTAGTTGCGTTTTTGTGCTCGTAGGCCTCAAACCCTGGCAACCCACAATCAGAGGTTTTTCGCTCTTCTTTTAGAGTGCTTTTCAAATATTTAAATGGAGTACCCTAGTGTTATGTTGTTGTTAAGACCCTTTGTTGGCCAGTTCTTCTGCGGTGTACTAGAATTCTTTTGTTTGCCTAGCCTTTTTGGCCCATTCTTTCACCTTCTGCAGGACAGTGGCCCTCTAGGACCGAGTTTGGACACCCCTGCTGTAGAGTAAAGATAAATGTGTACACAGTCACTGTTTATATGCTACATTTGATGTGTACTTGCAGGTTTGCAATGGCTGCTGCATATACGTGAAGTCCACGAGACTGTAGAGTGTTTTGTTGTTAAAAGTGCAAGAAAATGCAATTAGTATTTTATTGGTATAATTCAATTAAAAGTACACTATGAAACTTTTGGCCTTCTAACAGTTAAAAAATAAATAAATAAATAAATGTTAAAAACATTTATTACTACACTGTAAAAAATGTACTGTAGAATTTACAGGAATTTCCTGGCAAAAAAGTTGCCAATAAAATCCTGTAAAATAGTTGTTAATTGCTGTAAAATGGATTACAGTATAATACTGTTAAGCAATTTACAGTATATTGTTGTTTGTGGAATACAGTATTTTTTTGTTTTTTTTACAGGATTATAAAATTTATCTTGTAGTATACATTACAGTATTTTTTTGTAATTGCACTAAATTACAGTATTTACCTGGCAACTAAAGTTGCCAATAAAATCCTGTAAATGCTCCAGAAGGCAAGATGTTGCCGTAATCGTTATACTTTGAAAATACTGTAAATACTTATTTTAACAGTAAACTGTACTCTATTATTTACCATTATATTGATGTAAATGCTTTAAAATAAACATTTAAAAAAATAATCAAAGCAAGCTGTTGTAAGAAAAATATTTATTAAAATTAACAGCATTAACAGTCCATTAGTCTTTTGAGAAGAGTACACACATGAGGGTTAACTATGTGGTTCCTCTTTCTCTGAGGCCTTTCCACTTCTTTTGACTTCCAACCGTCTTGGTACCAGGTTGATTCCCACAAAACATCTGCACAAAAATCAGTCAGAAAAACACAAGCAGAAGCTTTAGGATCATGTGCAGACTTAATGAAAACATACCACTTTACAATACAGGTGCATCTCAATAAATTAGAATGTCATGGAAAAGTTCATTTATTTCAGTAATTCAACTCAAATTGTGGAACTCCTGTATTAAATAAATTCAGTGCACACAGACTGAAGTACTTTAAGTCTTTTGTTCTTTTAATTGTGATGATTTTGACTCACATTTAACAAAAACACACCAAATTCACTATCTTAATAAATTAGAATACTTCATAAGATCAATTAAAAAAAAAGGATATTTTAAACAGAAATGTCAGGCTTCTGGAAAGTATGTTCATTTCATATACAGTAAATGAACATACTTTCCAGAAGGCCAACAATTCACTAAAAATGTTTTTTTTTATTGGTCTTATGAAGTATTCTAATTTATTAAGATAGTGAATTGGTGTGTTTTTGTTAAATGTGAGTCAAAATCATCACAATTAAAAGAACAAAAGACTTAAAGTACTTCAGTCTGTGTGCACTGAATTTATTTAATACAGGAGTTCCACAATTTGAGTTGAATTACTGAAATAAATGAACTTTTCCATGACATTCTAATTTATTGAGATGCACCTGTAAGCATTCACTGCTCTAATGTATTATAAAAGGATAGTTCTCCCAAAAATGAAAATTCTGTCATAATTTACTCTCCCTCAAGTTGTTCCAAACCTGGATGAGTTTCTTTCTTCTGTTGAACATTAAAGAAGATATTGTGAAAAATGTATAACCAAACAGCTTTGGTTACCCCCATTTTTCAAAATATCTTATTTTATGTTAAACAGAAGAAAGAAATTCATATGGGTTTGGAAAAATTTTAAGATAAGTTAATGACATAATTTTTATTTTTGGAGGGATTAACTATTTCTTTAAGTAGTGTTAAAGGGTTAGTTCACCCAAAAATGTAATTACTTATTAATCTGTCATTAATTAACTACTGACCTTCATTCATTTTCGGAACACAAATTAAGATGTTTTTGATGGAATCCAAGAGGTTTCTGAACCACACATAGGAAGCAATGTCATTGCAGCTTTCAAGGCCCAGAAAGTTAGTAAAGACATCGTTAAAATAGTTCAAGTGACTACAGTGATTCAAACTTAATGTTATGAAGTGACGAGAACACTTTTTGTTCTGACGTACAACCTGGAATCGCTGGACTGTTTACTACGTGAACAGCGTCAGAGACTGACACAGAAGCGAAGAAATTGTTGAATAAAGTAGTTATTTTGAGGAGGTTTTGCGCACAAAAAAAAAAAGTATTCTTGTCACTTCATAACATTAAGGTTGAACCACTGTAGTCACATGGACTATTTTTACAATGTTTTTACTACCTTTCTGGGGTTTAAAAGTTGCAATGATGTTGCTGTCTATGTGTGGTTCAGAAACCTCTGGGATTTCATCAAAATTATCTTAATTTGTGTTCCGAAAATTAACGAAGGTCAGAAGTTAATGACAGAAATGTATTTTTTGGGTGAACTAACCCTTTAACATATACAAATTTATATTTAAGTAAATTGTTACCTTTGAACAAATTCAAGTGTGCAGGATGCCTCGTGCTGGTACGCCAGATTGAAGTTGTAGTTTGCAGTAAACAAAGCAGCAAATCCAGCCACAAAGTTGGGGTGTGGATTCACAACCACTTGACCCTCAATACTCAGCATCCACTGAGTTGCAGTGAGAATTTCACCTAAAATTAATAAATATAAGCGTCTTTATAAAAATGTATGCTAAAATACAACAGGCCAAGTTTATTAAGTAATTTAAAGATTTTGGAACATTGTACATTACCTAAGACAATAAGTCTAGGAGTCTGTAAGTGTAGATGTTTTTTTCCACATCAGCTTCTGACACCTACAAGAAATTAAAAAAAAGGAAAAAATTGTAAATGTAATTAAAGGGATAGTTCACCCAAAAATGAAAATTTGATGTTTATTAGGGGTGCTTATTTGACTTTGCTCGCCAGGGAGTAGGCTATTTTTAGAGCATTTGCAGTTTGGAAGACATGACGTATTGACCGACGTGCTGGTGAGACAAAACTACATATTCTAATTATGTACGTGCAGTTAGCTTTGCTGACGAAATACATTAGAAAATATATTATACTAACATTGTTGGATGCTGCGATTGTCTCATTTCACAAGTTTGCAGCATGAGCGTTCAATTTAGTTATGACGCAGGTCTTTGTTAAACACTGATTTTAAAACATGCTCCAAACTGGTGAAATAAATGAGACAATCGCAGCATCCAACGATGTTAATATAATATATTTTCTAATGTATTTCGTCAGCAAAGCTAACTGCACGTTCGTATTTACAATAGGCCTATGTAGTTTTGTCTCACCAGCACTTCGATCAATGTCAAGTCTTCCAAACTGCAAATGCTCTAAAATACTCTCTTGAGATTAAATGCGAATAAAATTGTAACAAACTGCAGCATTCAACCATATTAGCATTACATTCACGATGGTTTTACCGTAGTTCAGCTTCGTCTCTCCACTGTTATGGCGCGCCCCGTCGCGATTCTCCGCCTCGTCTGAAACAATACATTTAAAGTTAACGACACATTCCTTTACTAAATAAACATAACGTTTTGGCGAAAAAATAAATAAATATTGGAATCAAACACTTTTATATCCCACTAAATGTGCTGATAACACGCAGTTGTTAACTAAGTCGATACAATTCATTACATCTGACGTTATGAATTCTGTTCAAAATATGAATCACTAAAATGCATTAAATGTAATACATTTGATTTGAATGTTTATGGATGTAAATTTAAGTGAACTTACCAAAAATTTATAGAATAATGCCTTTTATCTTCAACTGTTTATGCCCTGCTCCAATCCACCAGTTTTCAAACGTATTCAGCCCGCGCAGTCCCATAATGCAACATCACAGTAAGTTGATGTAAAAACGTATGAGCTACAGTGAAAACACCTCTTAACTGTAAATTAATTTACAGCTGACAGGGAAAAATACTGTTAACAACTGTAATACTCTTTTTGACCCATAATGCATTGCAAAATACAGTAATAACTTGTAAAATGGTAAAACAGTAAGTTTCTGTAGAATTTTGCTGTAAAAACTACAGCAATTTGTTACAGTGTAGGCTTAAGAGATATAACCAGTTTAGATTTAAAGGATCCCAAGCTAACTAGCTTGACATTACAGTAGCTATACCCATTAATAGACACGATACTGTCTTGAAAACAAATTCCAGCACAGCGCTACAACTATAATCAAATGACCCTTCACAATAGATAATGCTTTACAATGAACTCTGTTTGGGAGCTACATATGGCAATTTATCTGTTCCATTAAATACCTTACTCACCTGCTCAGTAATAAAAATGCTATCTCTGGGTCGCTTCCATCTCCGAAAAACCAAGCCAATGTTGATTGTCGTTTTATTACAAGCTCTGTCGCGTTCTCTTTTTGCCAGCAGACTCTCATCTCAGAGGGGTCAGGTGAATTGAGAAATCAACTTTTCCTTGAGCTTTTGATATAGCCTATATTAAGAGGGAATCGAACTATCAGCTGAAAACTTCTTTGTTAGTCCAGTACTGAACATCTTTGTTAGTCCAATAAAAGCTTTTATTGACACCAGGCCCAGCGAACGATGTGTCATGGAATGTACCTATCTATAGATGGGTGAAACGCCACCTCCGCAGAAGAAATCAACGCCTACCTAGTGGATCCTAATGCTAGAAATATGGTTATTTATTTTCAACAATGTGAATGTCTCAGATGAGCTTTATTTATTTGTATTCTGTACATTTCACTGTGGATTCTTTGGTAAATCAGTCGCATTCCGGCACAGGCTTTGCAAACAAACTTTTACGATATGAACTCGACAGTAATGCAACAACATGTAAATAACTTTCTAATGCCTGATCTGATATTATTGATTCATGTACAGTCAGATGTTCTTTGTCAATGTGTCAATCAAACCAGTGGCTAAATAGTCCACTTCACATTATTTCTCTTAGTAGGATGAAAATAATCTGTTATTTAATCGGTGATTAAATTACATATAGAAAACGATCAAAGAAATGCTCCCTTTACAATGGCTGGAGCTGTCAATCAAACAGCTCGAGTTTATCAGTGACTAAGGTCTGGACTTGTGCCAAACTCCCGTTTTATTCAACTAATCTCTTAGTTAATTTTGCACTGTTAGTTATGATGAAAGCATTCATTAGTGTGCAGAAATTGAGTTGCAATGACAAATCCCTTTTCATGATTAGTTAACCTTGAGAGCTGTAATAGTAAAAACGTGCTAAACATTTTGAGAGAGTAATACTTGGGAGATTTAAGCCCTGGGTATACTTTGTTTTTTTTGTTGTTGTTTGTTTTTTGTTTTTTACACGTACGCTAGTGTATGCGCACAGTCGAACACACAGCCTTGGAAAGTATACTTCATTTGACCCATATGCATACACAGCATGTGCAGTTTTGAGCAATCTTGAGCAGTTACAACCCATGTAAACATCTTTGTATTCTTTGTTGTACAATTGAAGGTACTTTCTAACCTCTTTGCACAATCTCTCATCTATGTAGGCCTCCACTGCCGGTGTAGCTTGCGTGCGTTCTGGTCTGTTCTATTTATGAAGTTTTTCTTTGACTGCCTTGTGAATCGACGCCCCCAGGGCACGGTTGCCACCTTGTGGATAAACTAATTACTGCAAAAAAATAAAATAAATAAATAAATGCACATGTGCGATCTGCGCTTAAAAGCATATGCAGTTACAAAAGTCCGGCGGTACGCGTACTGTACGTGTGTACTCTTTTGATGACAAAATTCGTGTTGCACACACTGTACGTAGACCCTCACGTACGTGTAAAAAAGTAAACTATACTTTGGGCCTTAGCGTGCTCAATGTCAACCTCTCTCGCTCGTTATCACAACTAACTTATGCTACTCCCACGCCAGACACGAGCCGGAAAAAAAAAAAAAAAAAAAACTGCATTTACAGATATGATGAGACATGTGAGGCGAGTGAGGTATGTATATATTTTTTTCATGAAAACCATCCAGCCTGGTCTAAAATATATACTTTATAACAGGCTTACCATAGTGAATCAGGGTAAGACAAAGACATGTTTTAGAAGAAGGATTAATGTATTGACTATTATATTATTTAAATTTAAATTTTGAACAAAAATGTTACATAGTGTACTTTTAATAACAAAAATATTAATTAATAGAATTATTTCATTGTTGTTGTTATTATTATTAGTAGTATTATTATAATGTATAATGTGCAATGTACAAAACTGCTTTTGAGTCTAGACAAAAGTTTAACAGTAAACACATCCACCTTTGCCTTTCAGTATCATTGATAGAGACAGAGTGAAAGTCAATATTTTTCCCCTCTCTTCCTGCTTATTCCTTTTTGCAATGGCTGAATTGGTCACAAGCCAGCACGAATCTGAATTCCCAAGCTGTGTCTGTGCTGTCTTGTGAGAAAACCGGCAGTTCTGTGTTACTTCCTGCTACATATTGAGAGTAGTCTTTCATGTGTTATTTTAAGCACTGTATTACGAGAGGGAACAAATTGTGCTAAGCAGCAGTCGTCTGGGGTGTAGCGCAAAATTCAGATGAGAAAGAAAAGAGGACAGCGTGTAAGTAGTACGTGCGAGGCCCCCTACTGTCCGGGATGGCAGTAAGAAGACTGTGCTGCAGGCGGTGACACTGGGTGTTCGCCTGCGCAACCACAGGAGGTCTGGTTTTTGTCACACTGGCAGTGTAGACTTCACAACACTCGCATGAAATGTGGAAAACATAGGGTGGAAAGTTTTTAATAGTAAGTTTTTTTTAAAAAGTTTGTCAACCACACTTGTCAAAGCATGGGACTTATTTAGTGATTTGCATTTTGCAGGTTTGTAGATTTATAATTTGAGGAGTTTATCGTATTATATTTTATATTAAAGTATTATTATATAGTAATGAAGTGCATAAAATATTGGAGATATATATATATATATGTGTGTGTGTGTGTGTGTGTGTATGTGTTATGAATTACTATATGGCTATGGAATTATATAAATAAAAGTTATGTTGTGAGATATACCTTTACCATGCCTTTAAAATTATTCCTACATTGGTGTTAGATTTTGCTCATACTGTCCTCCTCTAGGATCAACTAATAAATTCACATTCTTTCACCGTTATTGGCTCATTAATATTACAGACAAAGTGATATTGATTCCTAATCCGAAACATTTAGAGTGAACCCTTTTATAGAGAGCAGCTCTGACCTTAAACACCATAGTAAACATGACTGTGACTGCACTTCAGGCATGGGCTTAATTTCACAATCCAAAGCATAACCACCACTCATTTCAGCTGCACTTTGCTGCCCAAATCCCCAAAGGGTGAAGCTGTTATTAATATTATTTTATTTTTGGTGAGAAATCATCTTATTGGGTGAGTTAGCTTGCACAGTTGCCATAAATTACCCATCATTGACATGACAGATGTGCAGTGAAAAAAATAAATAAATTGTGTTTCAGCACTAAGAAATGTCTCTTTCTGTGCTGAGCAGAGCGATAAGCTTGTCCCAGAGGGAGTGTGTGAGAGAGGGATGGAGAGAGAGGAAGAAAGCATGAGACAGACCGAGAGAGGTAATATTGGGAGATAAAGAAAATTCCAGAGACATTCAGAGACCTGTTCCCTTGTTATCGGCCAGAGCTTGTCCTCTCTCTCCAATTTGTGGTAAGGTGTCATTAACGGCCTATGCTGTCCCACCCCATCCTGATGCCTGTCAAAGAATCATCAGCCCCAGAAAGCAAATGAGATCTCTCTCTCTCACACACACACACACACACACACACACACACTGCTTATCATGACATGTGTGATTTCTCTTTCTTTTCCTTCATTTCTGTCTCATTTGTACAATTTTCCCATGCAACATTTTCTCTCAGCATGTGCCTCTCTCTCTCTCTGATCTGAAAAAGTGTTGAGGGGCATATGTGCCATGTAATCATGTAATGTCTTTTTTTTTTTTTTTCTTCTGTAATTCATTGTTTGTCATTACGTCCAACAGATATAAATGAATACATGATCACAATCAACAGATTCTCAAAACACACTTAATCCTAAACATCCTTACCTTCTATGGCAAATTCTCCTATTGCATGAATTTCATTTGGCTGTTTTCTGTATGCTTTTAGAAATTCTGTAGGGGACTTTTATATATATTTAATTATAAATATCCTAAACAAATAATTGCAAGGCCTGTTTTATCAAATATAAATGACGTTATAAACATACAGTACACTCGCAAGCCACTTGTTGAGGTACACCCGTTCAACTGTTCGTTAACGCAAATATCTAATCAGCCAGTCACATGGCAGCAACTCGATGCATTTAGGCATGTAGACATGGTCAAGATGATCTGTTGAAGTTCAGAATGGGGAAGACAGATGATTTAAGTGACTGAACGTGGCATGGTTGTTGGTGCCACACGGGCTGGTCTGAGTATTTCAGAATTTGCTGATCTGCTGGGATTTTCACACAGAACCATCTTTACAGTTTACAAAGAATGGTCCGAAAAAGACAAAATATCCAGTAAATGTCAGTTCTATGAGCAAAAATGCCTTGTTGATGGTAGAGAATGGCCAGACTGGATTGAGGTGATAGAAAGGCAACTCAAATCACCACTCGTTACAGCCAAGGTCTGCTGAGCATTGTTTAAACACCACAGCCTACCTGAGAATTGTTGCTGATCATGTCCATCCCTTCTGATGGCTACTTCCCACTCGGTTGAAAATGCAAAAGGGGTCCAACCCGGTACTAGGTGTCAGGGCCGTAGCTAGGGTATCCAGGGCCCCAGTGCGGGTTGTTGTACTGAAGGTCCCCCCTTAGGAGAAATCACGGGGGGCCCCCAGAATCGCCACCACCTTTCACCCCTCAAGTGACGGCCCTACTAGGTGAACCCAATAAAGAGGCCAGTGAGTGTTTTTTTTTTTTTTTTTTTTTTTTTTTTGATAATCCTATTTAGACATTCTAACATTCAGAGTATTAATAGATTGTAGTAGACTGTTAGGTTAGGGTTAGGTGTTAGAGTTTGGGTAGAATAAGTTGACATGCAGTTGCAAAGATAATTATAGTCAATAGAATGTCTGTTGGGGGATCATAAAAAAAAATGTTAGCAGATATTAATCAGACAGTCTACTAATATTCTAACGACTGGTAGTTGACATGTAGTTGCAAAGTTACTTAGTGGACTGTCTAAACTGAACCATTGAAATAAATGTTACCTTAAAAAAAAAAAAAAAAAAAAAAAATACAAAAAAAAAAAGCATTACTGATTAAATTTTAATCAGATGTATGAAATTGAGCCGGTGAATTGATGCACTGAATTTAACTAAGTCATTCAATTACTGAATCAGTCAGGATGAACCAATTTACCAGAAACCTGTCAAATTGTAAATGTTACAATGTTAATATCTAGTTCATGTAACTGTGTTAAACGTTGTTAATAAATGTGACATTATGACCCAAAAGGGGTAAATAATCAGGCAGAAGGCGGTAGTGCAGCTTCAATAAATAGACAATTTTATTAAAAATAATAATTATAATAATAATAATAATGAAAAATTATTAACATGTTAAAAGGATGTAACAGACCTTCAATGCAACTACCCACAAAGGAAAAAAACAAAAGAAGAAAAATCTAATGAAAAGAACAAAACCCACAGATGGCCACAGGTTACCTATATTGTGAAGACAAAGTGGCATACAGACAAACCTGCTCTTACTGTAATCAAGCTCACGGCAAATCACACACAAGGAAAGAGAAATAAAGTGACCAAACCACCACACCACTGCTATCCACCAGTGAAGGCAACCCCGCAGCCACCGTCAGGTCAAAAGGAAATCTACAACACACACACACACACACACACACACACACACAAAATAATAATAATATTAACAGTGGGTAATGCAAATAGAACAAATAAGTCAGCACCATGAAATGACTATGATTTACTTTGTCCCTTTTTTTTTTCTTTGGTGTGGCCTCAGTTCTCCCTTGGCCAACTCTGGTCCATCCAACCAAGGAAACACAAAATCAACAATAATTAAACCTAAAATAAACGGTAATTGTGCATCCCTCTACCATCCGTTATTTTGGTTTGTGACACTCAGGCAACCATCCAGCCATAATGCTCTTAAACAATGCATCATATGTTCAACACTGAACAATGTTCCACCAGTGTTTGACATGTGTCTGCACATAAGCGATCCTTAAATCTACTAGTCTGTTGCAGCTATGCAATACATAAACCTGCTGCGACTTCCCTAAATCTGCCGCGACTTCCATTCATGAACCGTCAGCGGAAAAACAAAATGAGGAAGTAGAAGAACAAATCTCATCACTTCCTTTTATAAAACTGAGACTGATGGAATTTGTAGTTCCCGAAACACGCCCCATAAAGTTGATAAACATTTTGTTAAAGAACATGGTTTCCTCAAATGTACTAAAAGAGTCATTAATGAATAATTTAAAGAATCAGAATCTCTCTAAGCAGGTTTGTTAAATGCCTTGTGATTTCCATAACTACTTATGAATCATTTTTACATTTTAGAGGATGTCACCATTGGAAACTTTTGACAGATTTAGCTCACTTCTGGGACAATTTTGTCCCCAAAGTATAGCTAATTAAATGTGCAAGCTACACATGTTCAAGCTCACACATACGCATATATTTTGCCATTATCTTGCCATTCACTATAGCTACCACATTTGCTGTTAAAATCTTTTGTTCTGAGGTAGTTTGAAAATCTGTCCACGTTTTGAGCAGGTATAGATTGCTTCTTCCCTGAATGTCTCTTAAGGAGTCTAATAATGAATGTTCCCTTTAAATGGCATCCTTATGAATAAAAGTAGGCATTATGTTTGACATAGTTACCGTTTATGTGGTTACCAGGCACAAGCACAGGTTGAGAGAAATGCTGCTGAACCACTTGATTAGTTTTAAGTACAGTATTTGCGACTTGTGAAGTCACTTTTTGGCTCCCTTGAGTTTGCAAGAGATGCGCCAATGAAATGTCAGCAATAATCTCCAGAATTTATCGACTTTGGAGCTAGAAATTCATTATCCACGAGGAACTCTTGTCCTTCAATAACTTCATATTAATAATTGTGAAAAATAAATCACGCCGTACCGCCAGAGGTCACATGTGCTGGCAAACGGAGAACGAAAAATGGAAGTGCGTAATAAATGGCAAAGAAAATACTTAGATAATACGATCATATTAAACCCAGAGCCCATCCATCAGAGACGTGATGTTCACATACAGAAGAGCTTTGTATGTGCGTGGATTTTCTTTATGTGATTATTCACGTCGTAACAAAGCAGCTTCACGGGGTACTACACACCAAGTTTATCTTTGATCTCTGGCTTTGGACAGGATGCTCCAGAGGTGGTCTCCACTCATAAAAGATGTGCTTTCTACATCATTTGTATTCATGCGTGGTCAGAGTCAGAGGACACGATATGTCTGTCGCTTGTGAAATCAGAGCAATCCGTCTGGAAGTTTGCAAGGGGAAATGAATAGAATTGATCAGAACAGCATTTGAAGGGAGCTTGAGTTTCCTCAGCTGCTGAGGGCTGATATCCTAAACACGCGTGCAAGTCTGATCCTTTCTGCTTGACTCAGAGGAAAACTCGGATCAGATTTCCTGCTTTGTCTTTCATTTCTTGACGGGCTTTACTCTTATCACATGAAGTCCCGTTTTGCCTTTCACTTTCATGTGAGTATCTAGTCTCTCTCTCTCTCTCTCTCTGTCTTTCACCATGGCTCAGTCTCCAGATTAAAATGTTTAGGGGTGTGAGCTTTAATGTCAAATCATCTGAAAACATTATGGCTCTAATAGGCATATTTGACAGTCTAGGACAGATGAGATTGAATATTGATTCTTCTGGAAACTAAATCAACTAACTGCCCACAGTTAAATTACAATTATACATTCATATCAAATGCATCTCTGAAGTTAGACACATTAGATGTGCTGCCAATTAAAATGTGTCAGTTATAACAGAAGTCTGACAATTAACACTTAAATATGTGAGTTTTCTCAAGCAGAGTGGTTGGTGCCTTAATTGCAGGCACACTGATAGCAAAAATTGATGTTTAATCTATTTTTCTTAATATTGTTAACCAGTAAAGGGCAATAAGCTTAATCAATGGGTGCTTTCACATGCATGGTCTAACACTGTGTCCAGTGGCATAGTGTCCAGTGTGTGCCCGTCCACTACATCACTGACTGTGTCCTAACCAGATGCGATGTGACGCACAAAAAGAAAAAGTGTCTTTTCTATGTTAATCAAAAAGTTTTTGTCCTAACCAGCTGCAACAACTATACACAACAATTCTATTTCAGTGTGTTATCCAGTAATTTAAAAGTGTTCACACAGAAGCAAAAGACATTTTCAATTGGAAATTTATTTCATGAAGTTTGTGAGTGAAAGAGTGGAAATTGAGTTCTTTGGAACTACAAGGGATTAAAATGGTCAAGTTCATCCGTGGTCTTGGTCAGGTTTTTTTTTGTTTTTGTTTTCTTGTTCCTTCTTTCTATTTCTGATTCGGTTTCATCGTGGCCCTGTTGAATGTGTGCTGCAAACTCTGAGTTGACTCTGTATGGAGATCGATGCTTCACGGAATGGAGTTTCTGGATTCCCGGATTTCGTCCAAACTCTCGTATTCGCGGAGGGAGTGAGGACTGGCGAGTTCTCAACAAGTGCTACTGAGTGACATTGGCATTGCTGTTGCTGAACTGGATGGTAGGACAGTGAACTAGTAGCACACACAGCACTCTTTTGGAAGGATTCTAATAGGAGAGACTGAATGACAGATAATTTCATTGTCATTAACCTAATTCAGCCGCATTCACAAGGTTGTGAATGAACCTCAAGTACTGAACTACAAGACTCTTGAAAACTGAGCTTTGAATTCACGTTTGAATTTATTCAGATTATTTAGGTTTTCTTCCTAATTGTTTTTTTTTTTTTTTTTTTTTTTCTAATTTGATCAAGTGTATTTGTTTTTGTTTTTTTTCTTTCTTTCTTATTTTTCCTATTTTACAAGTTCGAGACAAGTAAGGGAAACTAATTCCTTAAATTTCAAAAAAGGGTGAACACACTGAGTTATTAATACAGATTTGTTTATTTTTAAGTGTGAAAAAAAAAGAAAAGGATAAGTTAGTGAAACCTCAAAAAGGAGCAAACAAAAAGATTAGCTTCATTAGCCGATGTGAAGTTTGTGGTGAAGGGTGATTAAAAATTGCCATTTGAGTTTTTCTTTAGTTTTTGTTTGAAGTCCTTGAAGTCTATAATGAAAAAAACAAAAAAAAAAAAAAAAAAAGGGAAGTTACTGTCAAAATAACTTTCATTGAAATATCTTTTTCTTGCTTTTCTTTGTTTGAGAAAGTTACTTATTGTATTTTCTTTATTTATTTATTTTTTTCTTTATTCCTCTAAGTTTGTGTATTTCAATTAAGTCAAACAGTTGCTTTTGACAAATAACACCTGAATCGAACATCTTACCATGTCTGAGTGATTCATTGTTGTTGTTGAGCTCCTTATTCTCCGTAGGCGAACCTGAACTCCTGAAACGCTGGTCCATACTCAGAATCCATCGTGTCTGCAGTACTTTGTGCAGCGGGTTACATGCGCATGTCCGTTAAGTCCACAAGACCGTAGGGTGTCCCGTTTGTCAATTTTAGGTTTCGGAAGGGTGCTCACGAGCGCCCCCTTTGTGGTCGATATGCGCCCTTGATGCGCACTTTTGCAGAGCCCGCACTGGTGCGAGCTCCGCAGCAGAAATCTTCCCGACAGTCAAAGCGGCATTACATCACAAAAGTGCAGACTCATTGTAGGAAGACCACAAATGTTTAGGGTGCCATTTGGGACAAGGCCAAAGAAGCCAAACCAGTAGTGTAGGGTACTTCAAATCCGGCCCTGGAGGGGCGCTGTCCTGCAGAGTTCCTTAATCAAACACACCTGAACAAGCTAATCAAGGTCTTCAGAGTTACTAGAAAATTGCAGATAGGTGAGTTTGATCAGGGTCTGAACTAAACTCTGCAGGACAGTGGCCCTTCAGGGCTGGATTTGAGGAACCAAAATAATAAATCATAAATTTGAGAAAAGTTTACCATTTAAAAAAAAAAAATGCAGGGCTGCCAACCCTCACACTTTCAGACTTGCGCAGCTGGCAATTGACGTTTGTCACGCTACAAGTCCATTTTCTCATGCAGTGAAAAATACATCAGAGAGCAAAGTGGACAGTGACATAGGCCGACAGACAAGACGCAGTTGGTTACTTTTGATATGAAACAAAGTCTCAGTTTTACTACGAAATTCAAATTCTTTTTTTTTTTTTTTTTTTCCATTACCCCAATTTTTCTCTGCATGCAAACACTTTTAGTTCCGGTTTCACAGACAGAGCTTAGATTAAGTCAGGATTAAGCCTTAGTTCAATTAGGGATTTTAAGTAACTTTTATAAACGTGCTTTAGAGAAGAAGAAGAAAAAAAAACCTTACTGGTGTGCATCTTGAGACAAAACAATGGCACTGACTTACTTTAAGATATGTCAGTGCAAGTTGCTTTCAGCTAAAACAGCTCAAACATACATTTTAGTCTGAGACTAGCTTAAGCCTTGTCTGTGAAGCTGGGGGTTAGTGTTCTTTAGTGGTTGATGTGTGCATGTCTTAAGGGAATAGTTCACCCAAATAATTATTTTCCAAACATGACTTACTTTGTTCTGTGGAACACAAGTAAAATGCATTTTGAAAAATGTTGTTTTGCCTATATACTGAAAGTCAATGGCTTCCAAAACAATATGAATCCCATTGAATATCATTGTATGGGCATAAACAGTTGAAACATTCTTCAAAATATATTTTGTGTTCCACAGAAGAAAGTCATACAGGTTTGGAACGATGAGTAAATAATGACAGGATTTTCATTTCCGGGTGAACTAGCCCTTTAAATACACAATATTGCCAACCAAGCATTGTAGGTTTCCTAGTTGCCTGTAATGATATGGGCAGCCATCTCATGGGAGTCATTAGGTCCAATCATTGCACTGTATTGCCCTGTAACGACCAATAACATGAGGTCATTTGACAGCATGAAGTGCACCCTAGGGTTCAAACACTCTTCCCAAGTGCTCCTCCCATATTGCAGGATGATAATGTGGTGGCATTCTGCAAAATGTTCATGAAATCATCCGTGAATCTTAAGATTGAAGTCAAATGCCTTTCATGGTTTTCCTAATGAGCAGATGTGATCATTGAACCATTATAGATGTTTTAGAGTGCCAAGTTTTCCATCTCTATCTTTCATATACTGAAATAAAGACTTTTCTTCAAAAATAAAAACTTTAGTTGATATGTTATTATTGCTGCTGAGAGTCTTTGAGATAAATAGGAATGCTATCGGATAGCTTTTACTTAGATAAAATTCAGCCTCAATAGATCATGTCTAAAACCACTGCAACATCCAGAATGACTTGAAGGTTGAAGATTCATTAACTCGTGGAATGGTAACATTTTAGTGGCTTAAAAATAAATAAATAAATAAAGTTCAATTACCTTTTTAATTCACTGTGCAAGCACAGGAAAAAGAGTACTGTGGCACTCTATTGTTTTGCATTAGCATAGTTTGGCTATAATTAGGCCCGAGCAGGTGCTCAGGTGCTCCTTTGTCTTGTTCTTGTTAAGTATTATATTATGTGCCTTTTTAAAAGTAATCTCTGGTGTACTTGCCTTGCTTCTTTGTCACGCTAATTAAACTGCTGAAGTCAGACTCCAAGCTCAGCCAGGCCTGCGTGTGGAGGAGGATGCGGATTTCAGGTGAACAAGTTGACAAGTCGCAAGATGATCCCTCTGGTTTTCGTTTGGTGTAGTTGCAAAGAAATCATAAGATGAAGAACATTCTCCAGATGTAATTAGCTAATTATTGTGATAGTTTTCTCACATTAACTCAAGATATTTACGTCACGCAGTTATATGATCTTAAAGTCCATGCTGATTATATCAGAGATGGCAGAGAGAATTATTCATTCCATTGTCTGTTTCGCTTTAAAACACGAACTTTCTGTCATATTTTGTCATTTTATCTGAAAAGCGCGAGCCCTCCCGCATCGCGCTGTTCCTGTCTGAACGGAACGACGAAACATCCCACCGCTGTATGGCTAGATGATATGAAAACTATGTTTCTCGGCTGGATAAAGGAAAACAGCATCTCGCTATGAAAGTTTTGATGGATGAGGATTGCAGTCAAAGTAAGGACGATTGCGGTGACGTACAGGAGTCGTACATTAAGCATGCGTGAGTCCGTGATATTGATGCGCAAACAAATCATGTACGAGCGATCTCGATGCACTGATCACATGTATATGCACACACAAATTTCAGTACATTCACGTTGTTTTCACACACATTCAGGATAAAGTTTGGATTTGTCCTGTGTGTGTTGCTGTGTACTTTAGTATATATGCATGTGGTCCTGTTTCATGTGGTCCTGTTCAGTATCGCAACTTGACTTGTCTAAATTATAAACAAGCTCTTTGCACAAACTGTACACTATACACTCTGAATTCTCTAGCCTTTTTTGCTGTGATTTTTTTTTTTTTAAATGGGTGCTTTGGTGTACATAAATTATTAATTATATGGAATCATATTTGGTTATTTGGTGTCCTTTTGGAGTCTGCAAGTGTCCTTTTTTGGAAAATCACCTAAATTTACCCTTTTTTGTGAAAATCACACTTCAATCTGATTTTACTTTGCTGGATATAGGCAATGATGGCAAAATGGACATGTTAAACAAGATAAATGGCGTATGCTTAATTTTGCGATAAGTGTTCGATTAATCGCACAAAGGGTATATATAATATGTACGCTGAAAAAGGTACAAATTCAAAAGTTGCATTTAATGATTGTGATTTTAAAACATTTCTGCAGATGAATGTGTCATTTCTTGAGAAATGCATTGAAAAAACTGGATGTGTGAGTTTGGCTAAATTCCTTTTTATCTCTGGGGAAGCTGGGTAATTAGATAAGGGATTAAAATGTTAATCTAAATTGTTTCATGACTTTCCTCATTTTCCACAGCGCCTCTTCTCTTCTCTTTTTTTTTTTTTTTTTTTTTTTTTTTCCACACTGATCCCTTTCACATACATTCCAAAAGTTTCAAGGGTTGCCATTCTTTTCTTTTTTCTTTTCTTTTTCATGCAAAATTTGTGTGTGCTGTTGTCATTTTGTGGTACACAATAGGGATTGAAACTTTTTAAAAATTACGTTTGTCATGTTTGTTTATGGTCAAATAGAGGTTATTTTCTATTTGTTTTATGAGATTTGCAGTTTTGTGTTAAAATGTCTAAATGGTGTGGTTTTGTTATTAAAACCAATATCAAACAATAAACAGTAAACAAATTAAATAGACTTTTTTTAATACTAAAATTACTGCGTGTGTGTGTATGTGTATGTATTATATTTATATATAATGATAGCTGTTGATTTGACCTGAAATGGATAAGATTAATTGGTTCCAGAGCTATAACTCTGGTAGTTGGAGCAACTTAATTTTTTTGAGTAATCAACTAAAACATTTGTGTTAATGCTACAAATTATTAAGTTCCTCTAACTCAGTGTAGCTTGTTGGTTGAACATAAATTCACTCAAAGTTGTCGGTTCTGCAGGTATTGTCACATTAAATGATCACAGTTGATAAACAGCTGGCTGTTTAAAACACTCTGTGAAGAGAGTTAAATGTTTCTATTTACGTGTTTTTTTGCCGTGTTGATCTTTGTAGCCAATCATACACACATCTGTTGAGCGCGTGAACGCAGTGTTGTTTAAGTTAGTCAGAATCCACTTAACACCGCTCAAAACTGTGGAGTTTTGGTTCAGCACGAGTTCTGTACACTCGCAAATCTTTTCATTATAACCAACAAAGTATAAACACGATGTTAATAAGATTCATCTCACAGCATAGACAGCTTAATTGATTCTGGAGTTTTCGCAAGAGTGCAGCTTTGACAGCTTGAGTGATTATAATGGCAGCGATCTTTGCATGCTTTCTGTATATATTTTTCATGCTGTTACCTGCACATTGAAAAGTTTATGGATTGACAACCGCATTTAAATTTGTGATTGTATCCATTGACGGTGATAACCATAGCAATGGGCAAAAATCTGATCATGTCAAATGATCCATGCATTAAGTCTTGGAGTGAAAATGCAAAATAATAGACCTACCACTTTTTCTATGTAATGTGTAATGTATTACTTTGTCGTTTATTTTATTACTAACTTTTCAAATCAGACTTTTTACATATACATTTACAGATTTTTAAATATAAAATTGTTCTAAGAATGTGTTTTATGTTTTTTTTTTATTTCATTAATAACGTCAAGTAACCTTTATTTATATAGCACTTTATACAATAGAGATTGTCTCAAAGCAGCTTTACGGTCGGGGATAAACAGGAAAATAATGATTCAATGATGCAAACAGTTCATTTATACTGTACAGCAGCTCTAAAATTAAAATAGTGTAATTGTTTAGCTGAGTTCAGTTCAGTGTTGATTCAGTTTCATTCAATAACTGTGTAAAGATCATCAAAAATTCAGTTAAAAAGCAGCTCTGTAGAAAACAGTCCAGCTCAGTTCAGTTCTCATTCCAATTGTCTCAGTACAGTCAAATCAATAATATTGCCGAATATTAAGCATCCTCAACTAAGCAAGCCAAAAGGCGACAGTGGCAAGGAATAAATAGGATAAGTTAATATTACAAACGGTTTCTTTGTGTTTATTTTGGATTTATTATTAGTTTTGTCAGTTCACAATGGTAGGATACTTTGTACTGTGTTTGTGGATGACTGTGTTAGTCAACGAATACCACTTGTCGTCTTCTCTTGCTGTTCAAAGAGTTCAAGTCATGTCACTTACTGGATGTAACAGTTTGAATGTTACTTTCTATAATTGGGGGAAAAAGTGGGACATTACAAAATATTTATTTATTAGTATTATTTAATGATATTTTCTTTTTTTTTCTGTATGACAGATAATTGATTAGCTTAATATGCTACGCTTCCTACATTAAACGTTTCCATTCAGTGGATGTTTCGTATGAACCTAAAGACCCAAGCTAAATGAAATGTCATGCTTTATTAGCCCTGTGTATCACACACTTTTCAGCTTTTAAATCCCTCAGTACCACAGAGCTGGTCTTTCATTTGTAGTGCCTTTAGAGATTGTTACCCTGTCTTGTTTTTAAAGTAATTCTAAAGAAAAGTTGTGCTGCTAATGACAACCATAAGAAAGGGAATCATTTACGTCTACGTCTACATTCACAACTTGCACTTTCCTTGCAAAGTGCATATTGTGCAAGTGGCAATTACCAGAGTGGTAGCTAACAATCACGATCATTTTCGCAACAAGCCCTTGTTTGAAGCGTCCATTGCCATTTATATATTCAAAGGTAAGGTTTAGACCATTTTAGGGTTAACATGGGGCCTTGAATCGATGGAAAATAAGCCCTTATTCCTTTCAAGGAACATTTGAGAGACCCTGGATATTGATTAGACATATCTGGACAAGAAACTAGATAAAACGTATTGGTTCCTGTCTGCGTGTGTAAGGAGAGCAGATAGTCCAGTCTTTTTATAGTTGCTTTTCTTTAAAATGTCTTCTTTTTCTTGTGCATTTTTCTTCTTTTATCATGTTTGTGTGAGAAACTTTAAACTAAAGAGAGAATGAAAGAAAAAGAAAACTTTGCGTTAACCTCAAACTATTGCTGTCTTTCAGTGTTACAGAAACAAGTACTGCGGTGTCAATTACAGGTTAGGTTATAGAGGTTTGTTTGACTCGATTTGTTTGACACCTTGTGACCTCTTGCAGGCCTTTTCACTGAAGCAAGAGACTGTAAATGAGATAAACGATAAAAAGCAAATGAAATCTGAAATTCTGAGACATCTGTTTCACAGCACAGGAGTTCTTATTAAAGGCTTCACACATTTACAGCGGCACTCACTCCGACAGTTGGTGAACAAATGAACTGCCGTATACATTTAAGGCTGAGATCACTGTTGGCATGACTGTTTTACATGTGTTATTTTAGATTCACAGTTCTTTGGAGTAGAAGGTTGGAGGTGAGTTGACCGAACATGGTTCTTTAGAGGTATTAGATTAGTTTATATGAAGAGTGTGATGTTATTTTTGGATTTTTCACAGAGTAAATTAGTGTAAATGTGGTGTGAATGTCAACTTAAAGTGACAGTTGAAAGGTGTGAAGACTCGTTTTCAGTGGACACTTAAAAGAAGGTTTTTTGGCTTTTTATAGACTCTTATGAATCACTATTGAATATCATTAGTTAGTAATATCAAGGGATTTTTTTTAAATGGGTCATATAATAAAAAAGATCTACTTTGCCTTGATCTTTGAAAGAGTTTATTGAGCTATGAAAACACACTGTAACTCAATTTTGACCATTTTTTGAAACTGAACTTTGTGATATCAGACATGACTGTCCACATTTACACATCAGTGATGCTTATTGTGTTCAGAAAGAGGTCATCTTTCAAAAGATGTTATAAAGGCTGAAGTTTATTTTTTAATGAGATCTCTGATGGTTTTAGTCTGTGTAAGAATGTGTGTCACATTTCATCATGGATTATGAGTAACAAGATTTGTAAAGAGGCTTTTACTAAAATACTGACCCTTGAATGCAATTAATGCAGTAGCATCTGGAATGAATGCAAATGTACATTGCTGGGGAAAAAAAAAAATGTACGTAATTTTAGGTCTACTTATTATGTATGACATACTATTTATGGTGTTCCATTCAAAATAGTACAATATATGCCTTCATTCAATTTACATTTATACATACAAGTGATACCATATTATACTGACCTCTTCCATTGTTTACAAATATCAGTTAATAGCTGATTTGTATATTGAGCAGACCAATTACCACAATGCTGTTTGGTAATTACAGATTGTACCTTTTAACAGACTCAAATAAGCTTAATGAGCAAATTGGTTTTGATGGGTAAATCAAAACCAATCCTCTACATTATGGTTCTGCAGAAAGAGAAAGAGAGAGAGAAGAGAGAGAAATCCGGAAAGTACAAAAAGCAAACCCATTACTATATTTCATTTGTTCTCTCTTAATTTGCATATCTTGGCTATTTTAAATCAGCCCCGCATGCAGCCAGCTGGTCATTTGTGGATGTTTGTCTTTTGTATTCAAGTTACCCCAGAATCCTTGCCATCCATCACAATGTAATTAACTTTTTTTTTTCTTTCTTTTGCTTTTTTCTGACACCACCACCACTAATTTGTGACCCTGGACCACAAAACCAGTCATAAGTCGTGCAGGTATATTTGTAGCAAAAGCCAACAATACATCGTATGGGTCAAAATTGTACTTTTATGCCAAAAATCATTAGGATATTGGGTAAAGATCATGTTCCATGAAGATATTTTGTCAACTTTAAAGGCGATTTTCTCAATATTTTGATTTTTTGCACCCTCAGATTTCAAATAGTTGTATCTTGACCAAATATTGCCATATCCTAACAATCCACTTCAATGGTTTATTTATTCAGCTTTCAGATGATGTATAAATCTCAATGTCAAAAAATTTACCTTTATGACTGGTTTTGTGGGCCATATATATAAATTCACTGGATTTTAAAAACAAACACATTTTTGCTGAAAAGAGTTGGTATACAGTGTTAGATTTTAATTTACTGACATTAACCATTCTAATGGAGATTGTGTTTGTTTCTGAAGCATAAAGCGCATACATGAGTAAAATAAAGTGACCTTAAACACTCAGAAACTGGCCTGGGCCCTTTATTATTGAGCCTTGCTAAGATCCTGTAAAGCCAATCACTCTATATTAATACACTTTGCATTGCCTATACACATCCAAGTAGAACTTTCTACAATTCCCAACAGGTGACATTTTTCCCCAGGAATGCTCCCCTTGAGATTTAACATTTTCAGTTTTAGTGAGTGACATTCATTTGACACAAACTGTACCTTGTGCATGATGGAAAAAATAGAATATTTTCTGAATGTGGCACATAGCTGAGGTGTATGTCGTCTGTGACGTGAACAGCAATGTTTTCTTTTTGGGAGAAGGCTGGAAATATTTCCACTAAACCTGGACTCATGGCAGAGCAAATATTTGTTGTCTGGTGGTAAACAGGCATCAGTCAGGGCCTCGGACAACACCATTTCCTGTCTAGACTGTGCTGCCTATGTACCAATATCTGTTATCAATCACTAGGACCGTTTAAAAAAAAATAGCATAGTTCTCACCCACCAGAATTCAATATTTTTTGCATTTACAAAGAGGTACATGAATTAATTGAATTAATTACTTCATGAATTACATGAAGTAATTGATTAAATTACGACACAAATTATTAAAATATTTAATGAAATAATGGAGTGTCTATGTACACCAAGTGCAAATAGCCTGCCTTGTTGGCAGAGGCTATTTACACTAACTCTGCCCACAATTGTCTGATTGAGCCAGACAAAATTACAAAAGAAATCCTGCTTATAACATAATTAGTGGTGTGGAGAGTAAGATGGGTGGTGCTAACACAACCAACCCGAGTCCAAACTCATTCTTCTCCCTTTTTCCATTGCATATAAGCTCGGAGAGGCATTTATTTTAAATAAAAATTAAGAAAATATTTGAATCTGCCACTATTTTCTATAAATAGCAACTATTTACATTTAGTGAAAAGAAAAAAATGCTATATTTGAGAAATAAACACATTTTGCTTTTTTTTTTTTATTTAATTATTTATTTTTGTGGGACATTTGTTGAGTTTTGCAATTATTGCGACCTGTTATGTCAGAATAATTTCATAAGGTGTTTATGACATAAGTGTTGGCAATAATCATTATCCAGCAGGAACAATAGACTACTTAATGAGTTAGTTAGAAGTTAAGTCACCTTTTACAAGCAATATAAATAATAATATAATATCATAATTTAAATGAAGGTGCCCAACCAAATGAATGTAAATGAAGGTGCCCAACCAAAGGGAACACTAATCACCATTATGGTGAGTTCGAACAAAAACATTTTAGGAAAATCAACATTAATTTATGACGCTTATGTGATGTTTTCAAAATTTCTGTTGTATTGACAGTTCAACATTCAAGACGACTTTGGGAAATAATTGGATGCTAGAAAGATAACTGCAGAAATGGAAGAAATGAGTGAAAACTCTAAGAATTGCCCCGCCTTTTTTTTTTTTTTTTTTTTTTTTGCATGACAAAATGGCACTCAAACCAATCAATTAATCTTAACTTGGCGTAGTATGTGAACAAGGCATAGTATGTGAATCTTAGAGGTTACTAGATTTTTACAATTAAGTTAAGACTTTAAGTAAAGGTAACTAAAAAGTGTTAGTTAGAGCAACTGATGGATTTTACAGTGTATGTACTGCGTATAGCTTCACTTTAAACAATGGGAATCACTTTAATTAAATCAATGAACTTTATTGCGTTATTTCATGCTCAAGAGATCATTAGAAATGCAGTGCTGCTGAAAGCTTCTTGCTTGAAGTACCTGGAAGTGCAGATGCCTGTTTTGTGACCCCGCTGTAATGATAAATGGAATTGAGAAAATTAATTTCCTTCAGAATGTAGACCCGTATCAACACTTTGTATCCGCCACCGTTGCCATGGTTATGTTGTTAAGTTACTGGCACATGAAATGGCTTAATAATCTGTATAGTCGTTTTAATAAAATTAATTTCTGATGACATTGTAAAGAGGTGATGACATCATAAAATGCATTACAGCTGCCGTTCATCATTGTGATTTTAAATTATGCTGACTGATTGCTCTATGATGCGTTGCTTGAGGGACAAAGAACTGATAAAGGACTTTAATTGGCTTGGAAAGGGCAAGCGACGCAAGAGTGGCCGATGGAGAGAGAACTTGCGTGACCTTTTCTGCCATTGTGTGCAGTGCTACAACCAGACCATATTTACAGTCCGACACCGATTTATTCCAATTTAGCTGATAAAGTCTTCATGTTTGGTTCCAGTTATCAGAAGATTTTGCCTGTGAAGTCAAATGCCAGCATGTCGCACATCAGATCAGAGAAAGGAAACGGTGGAGGGGTGGCGTTTATTGGCTGATGCTGGACTTCTTTTCGTGGTGCACTCTGGGTCTTGCAGCTGCGGTCTGATCATGGTTCTGATTGGTTTAGTTGGTTCTTTGCAGTGTGGTTTTGATTGGTCAGTGTTCAGCTGTTGCAAAGATTTACTCAGCATGGCAGTACTTGGAGAGATACATAACAAACAAGCATGCTTTTCATGCAGTATATTTAAATGAATTTGTTCAGTTGGATTCATTATTCAGGGCTTGAGAACATTATAAATTGCATCTACCGCTGTCGGCGTTTGCATGAGAATGTAATTTAAGTGTTTTTTTTTTTTTTTTATTGAGCTGACACATTTCTATGGCTGTGACAGAAATATCTCGCTCTCATAAATTAGTTTCTTTGCTGATGTAATGTTCGGAGATGAGAAAGTGCATTATCAGATTCCGCACAAGATCGTATCCATTAGATATTAGTTGTGTGTAATATCGGATTTCAAATTCAAATGTTAACCATTATGTAGTGTTTACTTCATTTGTGCACTGATCCATGAGGAGACTGTTAAGCATGGACAGGCAGTTGTTTTTCTTCTTCTTCTTCTTTGTGTGTGTGTGTGCATGCAAAGAGAGTGATGAATATATTAAACTCTATAACAACATAAGCGTGGGAAGCTCATCAATCAGCCTTACAGAATGACTTTAATTTGAAGCTTTGCATGGCTAGAATATGCTCTCATGAATAAAGAATTTAACTTTGTCATGAGCTGGAACGTGTGTTAACAGAACGTGGAAACTTCCCACGCGGTTTTGTCCACTTAGGATGTAAAGGCACCTTCCTCCGAGACAGCTGTTTAAAAATACAACTTCTAAGTCACACATGGCCAGTTGACATGACCTGTAATTTTACTGTCTTCAAAGAAAAAGACTACTCATTTTTTTTTTCTCTTAATTGAGCTGGACTTTTTTATTCTAATTTTGTTTAATATTTAAAAAAAAAAAAAAAAATACTTTCACAGAGGTGTGACTGTTCTCACCAGTTTTTTTGTTCTCAAATGTGAATTTAATTTTAATAGAGTTTAAATATATTGGTATTAGCCGATCATTTTTTTTTTTTTTTTTTTTTTTTTTCATGAATCGTAAAAACAAAGAAGACAAAAGTCTATATTGTTTTGTGGTCAAAGAATACATTCTTAATCAGGCGAACTCTTGCGGATTCTTCAACATGGAGGATCAGGACCCCGACACACACACTTGCAGTCTTTGCATTCTACAAGACGTATTTCCCTAAATAGCCTTTAAAAAGTTTTTTTTTTTTTTGCACAGAACTTTATGTATGCATTTTGATTTTCAGTACTTTAAAATAAGCTTTTAAATGTCTGTTTAGTAGACAATTTGGACTGTTTTGCATCAGATTAAGTTATAAAAAACAGTTTACATTTTACGAAATGCACATACTCATCTCTGTATTAGGAAAATATGCAGCATTTTACAGTTTACTACCAAATTATATGAAAGATTTCCTCTAAATCACGCAATTTCAGGGCGCATGAGTCTCAAAACATGATGAATGATGGGATATGCTTAGCCTCAAATACTGCTCTGAATCGAATTATAAATAGTGTGGATATAGTGTGCTTTAAGGGCACTGAGCTTTGGCATTTTTCAGACCTGGGACAAGACAGCAAGTGTGGGTATTGGAACAGGCCCATTTTCAAGCTTGTAAGTTGGGAAGGGTGGTTTTACCTCCTACTATTAAAGCGACAATATTTAGGTTTTCCACCGCTGGAGGTCACCTATTCAAAACAAAGGCGTAGCTTGATGACGTTGAGTTTGAGCGTGAAATCTTGGGAAATCGTCTTCACCTCACAGCCAGGGGAAAAGAATCGGGACAGGACTCGGGCAGAAATCATGTTCATGGATGAGATTATTAATGTTACTGTAGTATGAAGCAGCGCAGGGCCGAGTGATGTAGCTGAACGAGACCGCTGGAGAGATTGCTAATGAGAGATGAACGCGACACATACCTTGCGAGCAGCGGAACTTTTATTATGCCACAGTCGCCGGCGCCGCTTCTTCCAGTCAAGCGTATGAGGTAACACAGTGCTGTTTATCATATTAGATGCATTTGACTGTGTTGAAAATGATGTTATGACGTTACTCTGAGCGTTTGCTCGGCGGCTGCTATGAGACACTTGTTGCACACTGCAGTAAGCTAGATTGATTTTTAGAATATCATAATAATAAATGCTGGGTGGCTTGTGTTAATAAATGGCGTGCAATTAATTTTAAAATGTATTGTATGATGGAGAAAATGCTGTATTACTTGCTATTTGACAAAATAGTGCTTTTCTCTGAGGCATGGTAAAAGCATGGTACTTTCGGAAAATCAAGAAAACTAGATTTAAACAATAGATTTAAACGTGTTGAGCTATATAACAATAATTTGTTTTCGGTCTATAAATGTAGCCAAACAGTTGTTCCCTTGTCTAATGAAACATGTGATATATTAAAGCATCATTAGTGTTTCCATGGTTTCTACAAAATAAAACCGGAAGCCGAGGGTAACGCGGATATGACGCCATTGACAGGCGACTCCCAGACACGTCCCGGAGCCTTGGGTAAAATTGCGATTTTTCTCTCGATTTACAAATAGTTGGAAACATTTGGGATACTGTAAATACTCAACTGGACAAAATATATAACACAGGACTAGTGGTTTTTGGATATTTTACTGCAAAAATCTGACATATTGTAGTGTTAATTCCTTTTGTTTTTTGTTGAATTACAACAATGTTCCTTTATTCAGTTTTGCGTTTTGACACATCCACCTAAAACAGATCCTGTTGCATTAATACACATAAAATAAATGAAAAATTTTCTTATGTAGATGCAGCATGTGGGAATCCACTGTAAGTGTTGGAAGCTGTCAAAATAACTCATTACATTTGCATCGTACCTTAAGTAATGCAGTGTTTCATTTTAAGATTTTTTTTCTCACCACCAGTCGCTTGAGGATCTCTTTTCTAGCATGGTAGAATTTGTTTTATATTAATATATATTAGTAACACATAATATGTTTTAGATATCTCAAGAAATTCCATTAATTTATGCATTTATTATTTTTTAATTCAAAGTAACTCATTACTTGTAAAGAGTGAATTATTCTATTGATATCTTAATGTCTGATAAAATTCAGTTTCTTGCATTGCAAGTTAATTGTATTGCAATTCAAAAATGATATTTTATATTTTACTTTTCTGATTGTGCAACTAGTTCTGAATTTCCTGCTTTACTTTATTGTTGGGCCTTCGAAATAGTGTAGAGCATTGGCACATTCGAGTAAAAATAATATGATTCTGACATATGGCGCAATAGTGCTTCGGGCGACCTGAGTTTGAGTCCCGACTCTTGGTCATTTCTCGATGCCATTCTCCTCTCTCCTGTCCAGTTGTTTCCAGTTCTCTCTGAACTGTCCTCCATAATAAAGGCAGTACAGCCAAAAATATAACTTAGAAAAAGTGTACCATGGGAATTGTGCATCTTGGCTAGCAGTCGATGTCTAAATAAATAAATAACTATATTATGAGGGTAAGATGGATTCTTGTTGTAAGAATATCATTTCGATATTGTGAGGTTAAAATGTTGCAATACAATGCTGGGGAAAAAAACAATCATCTCTATTTTGTCCAATACAGCCTGAAACCCTTGAGACTGGTCTGAAAAACAGATGTGGACTCATATCTCACCTCAGTCTTGCACTCTTTATAGAGCCCAACTGGACAGATTCAACCTGCTGGTTTACCAAGCTCTCATGTTGTAGAAAAGGTCACCATGAGGAGCTAATGGCCATCATCACGGTGCCAAATTAAGGCTCATTAGACGGACCACATCCCGTGGGCACCCAGTCTTGCATCAGCAGAAAAAAAGCCATTTTGAACTGCAATAATTGCCTTGATTGCACCATCCTCTGCTTGTAACAGAACGGCTTGAATTCCCAATTCATCTGAGCATGTTTTTAATAAATGAATGTTCCTGTAAGATAAATTACTTGTCTGTCGTAGCACAAAATGTAATGTAACAGAGGGGGGCAAAACTGGAAAGTGATGTATGTCCTTCATTGGACACACAACATTTAGTTTTTATTAAGAGTTTAACACGTACATGATACATTAGCGGAGGTTCAATAGCCGTAGCTTTGCTCTTCACTGTATTTCACCCTGATGAATTAGCAAGTCAGCACACCACGCAAAATGACAAAAGGAAATGAGCGGAGCAGCATTATTATGACGTGTTGCACCAGGGCCGGCACGGCTGGGTAATGTCTTTGTGTGGAGGCTGAGGTTTATTACTTGGGCTAATGCTACCTGCGTGACCTGGGTTGTGGTTTTCTGCAGGGGAGATGAGGAAGTTGCCGGAAAGGTCAGCGTTAGCTTTGGTGTTTCATTAGCAGAGATGTGCTTTTTGCGCTCTGTGCCACAGGCCTGTTGTGATAGAAAATGTCATAAACAGCAGTCTTCCAGCTATTGATAATTATTTTTGTGAATATCACAGTCCACAAAAATTTGCTTAATTATCTGAATGTGACCTGTGACCTCCTTCTAGGAGGCTTATAGTTGCTTAAAGATGCTGTAAGTGATTTTTGTTTTTGATGTGTGTTTGTGTGTGTGTGTGTGCAAGTGTCGTACACAGGGTTTTATACAAAGGTCCCAAAATTGAGTTTGCTAAGGAAGGTTTGGGGGCATGCCCTCAACACAGTGCCATCTCACTCAACACAATTTTGGCATCCCACAGTTAAAGGGTTAGTTCACCCAAAAATGAAAATAATGTCATTTATTACTCACCCTCATGTCGTTCCACACCCGTAAGACCTTCGTTAATCTTCAGAACACTAATTAAGATATTTCTGTTGAAATCCGATGGCTCAGTGAGGCCTGCATAGCCAGCAATGATTTCCTCTCTCAAGATCCATTAATGTACTAAAAACATATTTAAATCAGTTCATGTGAGTACAGTGGTTCAATATTAATATTATAAAGCAACGAGAATATTTTTATATTGGTGTGCAAAAAAAAACAAAATAATGACTTGTATAGTGATGGCCGATTTCAAAACATTGCTTCAGCTTTGGAGAGTTATGAATCTTTTGTGTCGAATCATGATTCGGATCACGTGTCAAACCGCCAAACTGCTGAAATCACATGACTTTGTTGCTCCGAACCGCTGATTCGACACAAAAGATTCATAACGCTCCGAAGCTTGTATACAAGTCGTTATTTATTTATTTATTTTATTTTTTTTGGTGCACAGAAAAATATTCGTCACTTTTTAATATTAATATTGAACCACTGTACTCACATGAACTGATTTAAATATGTGTTTAGTACATTTATGGATCTTGAGAGAGGAAGTGTTTTAAGTCAAGTTTGTAATGTTATTTATATGTCTATGTGGTGTTTTTAATATGCTTTAGGACAAACCATTGGCAATTATGTGAACACCATTGCTGAGTATTTTCTCCTTAAAACTTAAGTGATGAAATCGCTGGTGCCTGTGACGTCAAACTACCTTGTAACCAATTACGTCAACGTGCCGGCGGGCTTTAGTATGTCACTAACAGCGAACTAGCAGGGGAGTTTCGAGAGAAGGTTATCCTGGTATATTTTTTCTGTTGATATGAAAATCGTGTAGATTTAGCAATATGGCAGGTGTATGAAGTATATTACGATGTTATGATGAACTATATGCCTTTCTCCACCAACGTTCTGAGTTGTTCAAAGCGTTTGTAGGATACTGATTGTTAGAAAGCAGCTGTCTGACTCTGACATGGCGAACGGGAACATGATTTGTGTAACATTAGCAACACATTATTAGCTGTTTGATAATACAGTCAAGCAAAAGGCTAATCATATTAATTACCATTATATGTTTGTTGTAAAGAGCGATACCATCGTGCAGCGTTTAACCTCAGTAAGTTGACTGAGGGGATCTCTGGGCTGTCGTGAGCGAGTGGAGGCGGGGCTAATTTGCTTATTCATTGATCCATGTATATAAAAAGAGGCAAGGGTGTAGAGTTACATTCAAGCTATTTTAAGACAAGAAGATATTTTTTTTTTTTACAGGAAAAAATGTTTAAATATGTCATTTTTGTGATCAAAGATGAGTTTTAAGGGATAAGATTATTGACTATAGAGGGATTTTAAACAAAACCAGCCTGTGAAATGTAAATCTATAACATTGGCTACCTATGTTTTCTTGATGTACCATTCCATACTAATCCTCACCGAAAGCGTTCAAGCAGCCTGTCATTGCTATGGTTACCTCCTCAGCAGGATGCAACCTGTTTTTGTGGCTGTACATGAAAATACACACTCTAAACTTGCAATCTAATATAATTTAATGTCATTCGCGCCCTGATCTGGCCCTTTTCCAAACAAGATGGTGTTTTGCTGATAATGTGCCCCTGGGCAAGCATTCCAAGGTTGTTAGTTTTCTTTTTCTTTTTTTTCCCCCCCTTTCCTCATGAAATCAAAATTGGAGTTTTGTTGATTTTGTTGATTTGCTTCGAATCTAATCTATATGCAAGCAAGTTATGGTTCACAGCGATTTGAACGAGCATTTCCATGGGGCCTAAAAACAGTCAAACGGAACAAAACACTGTAAAGAGAAACATGCCGAGGGAATAACTAATTATCAGAAGTGATCACTTTAAAAACTGAGTTCAGTCCTGAAGGCTATCAGACATGTAGTGTGTGTGTTTGTGTGTGATGCACAATGGTATGGGACCACCAGTATAAAGAGTGAGCTGAGGCTGCTTGATTGCTCTGGATTGTGGGCGGAAAAGGATAAATTAGCAATTCATTCTTAATTACGAAGACCAGGAAAACATTGTAGCTAACAAATGAAGCAACAAAATTACTGATAGGGTAGCGCTTCATTTCAGTGCCGCGCAAAAGAGTCATTCTCCCGCCCGTCGCAGGGCCAAGCTCTGATTAATGATGATTTCTCATTGAATATCTCCACACATTTACGAATCTAACCGCCTCTGCGCTGCTTCCATAAATCCACACGGGGGAGAAACATTTCCGCCCACAAAGTAAGCCAGATCTTTGATCCGTAAACAGCAGGACGCGCTCCTCACCTGATCGCGTTGCGCTATCGGGGGCCGTCGGAATAAAAAGCCAGTTCGTCTCACGTTTAATTTGACGGCGGCCGTCAGTCAGTGAATGGCTGGCAGTCACGTCACTGCATTCAGCCTGGGCGTAATAAAGAGTTGAGTTAAAGCCCTGGATACAGGGCCCGCCGAGCATGTTTTGAAGTGCTGTGGTCATTCAGCAAGAGGGATTTATGGCCTGCAGTCCATCAGCTCTGATCTTAAAAGGCTGTGATTAACAGCAGAGAGAGTAGAGATGGGATTCAGCACCGCTGTAGGCAAACACTGACAAGGCCATACTACTCAGAAGCTTTTTACTCAGCCTGTTAACAAGGGGACTCACTCTCTAACCCACACACATTGTTTTTGTGTGGTGGAATATAGTAGCATATGTCTCTTTCAATAGAAAATAACCTCTTTTTTTTTTTTTTTTTTTAAACCCATAACAATAGAACTTGAAATTGACTGATATCTAACTCTGATCCTTTAAATCTGTTATAAATAGACTGCAAGAACTTTTTAGTATCTCAAAAAAAAAAAAAAAAGGTTGTTAATGACATGTATTTCATCTTCTAAGAATTGATTGTAAAATATTTCATCCTATGTCCTTCATAGACTCTAGGTGAAGAAATACAATTACCTGTAAATGTAATGAATTTTTAAATGCTAAAAATGTTATTGATGTTATTTTCTACAATGTGTTTTTGCTGGAGTCAAACTAAAGCAAGCAGAAGCAATGTTACTGTTATCACATTTGTTACTGTTATCAAATCCTTTAATCTTTTTCTGTTTGTTTTATCTGCTCAATGTATTTGGCTGTTAATTTATTTGTAACAGAATGATATAGAATAAGACTCTGTTCAGGGGGTTTTGAACCTTTTTTTAAGTCTAAACAACTGAACTTTGTCTTGAAACTGACTGATATTTAACTCTGATTTTTAATAGGCATTTTTAATATTTAAAATCATATGTCCTTCATGAAAATTTTTTTTTTTTAAAAAGTTACATAACTAGACTCCAGGTCTGAGAGACTCCAAGTGTAAAAGTATGAAGAAATGTAATACTTTTACACATGATACATTTTATTGATAGTATTTTCTGAAGTGTATTTTTGCTCGAGTCAAATTGAAAACATTGTTAATGCACTAAAATGAAATCTTATTTATGAATCACTTTGTGATTAAAATAGTATGAAAGCTTTTTATTAGGTCAGAGGTTAAATGGGAAATAGGTTCATTTTTAAATTCCTGTGATTATTTTTGCTTTTTGGGGTCTCTGAGACCCCAAATAAAAATGTTTTCATGTTGGCTTGTATCTGAAGTGTATTAAAACAGTTTGTCATATTTTTAAATACTTGAGAATTTACATTTGAGAGAATTCTGGCAGGTTTAAGGATGAAGTTCACAAATAAGAAAGAAAATCACTGAAAATATTGACTGTATTGGGCTTGCATTTGTGTATTTCTTATAGTGAGTTTGATATCAAGTTTTTTGCATTTAACATAATTTGATGTTAAATTATTGAAATTACATTTCAGATCAGTTCTTCTTGGTGATGTAAGTTGTTTACATTATTTATCAAACCTAGCCAGTCAGTGCAACCTAATTAATATTCATGAGTTAACCCTTCACCATATCCTGACATCACAGCCCGCCCAAATGATCAGCCCATTCAAAACCTCTTTGTCTTAGAATACAAACCTATTCCACTCAGGAAGCAAACCTTAGAAATACAAACCTATGCCACAAAGCAAGCCCTTTTAACACCACATCATTAGCATTATTTCTCAGACCTGCTGTAGCGGAGACGTTTTGTCAGCTGTGGTTGGCAGATTATTTGTATTCTACTAAATACGGATGCACAGGATTAGCATTGCACTCAGGTGCGTGTCAAAAGCAATCTGTCCGCTCACGGGGTTCGGAGTGTGAAATTAAATCCGATACACTCATTATCTCTTTGCACTACTAAAAGGTTTTAGGCATCTGAACAAACCACAACCTGTTTCTAAAGTTTTTCATCTCGCTTGCTTTCACAGGTGGAGAGCATGCGGCCACTGTAACGCATCCCCTTCCTGCGGCCTTCTCTGACCTGCTGCCACACTTCCTGGTGGAGCCTGATGATGTTTATATCGTTAAGAACAAGCCTGTGACCCTCACCTGCCGCTCGACCCCTGCCACTCAGATCTACTTCAAGTGCAACGGCGAATGGGTTCACCAGGATCAGCACTTGATCGAGCGTGATGTGGATCCTGCCACAGGTAGACCCTCTCAACACTCTTTTCGAGGTTGACAATAAAGCCGGCTGACCTGCAGCATTTATAAAATGGCACCGGAGAATAGGAGGGCCTATAAAGGATGCTTTCAAGATATGATGCTCTTTCTTCTTCTGTAGTATAGTACCAAAATACAAGGACTTCCTTCAAGGCAATTTTCAAAATGTCTTCTGCCCATATCATGAACAGAGCTAGTTCTGTTGCATTAGTGCCCTGTGTATCACGAATGGCTGGCTTGGTTTGGAAAGTCTTGATTTTGCTTTTGGGGTCTATTAGAAAAGGTTTTCATTCTTGAATGTTCAAAAAACACCTTATTTTTCACATATTTGAACATCAGTAACGCTGTGTTTAGTTACGGTCTCTTTGAAGCCCCTCCTTCCCGAAAAGCGCAGTATGCTCTGATTGGTCGGCTGGCCTATTGCGTTGTGATTGGTCAACCGCTTGGAGCGTGTTTTGGAAATGTTGTGCCACTTTACCATAACCGCGAGTTTCAGCACTGCTAACGCAACGGAACCAGGCCTTTTCCCCCTTTTTTTATTTATTTATTTATTTGCCAGATGCCTTGGGGCATGAATTATTTAAATGAGAAATATTGTGACGTACTTTCATAGACAAAAACTCGACTACAGTTGAGGCATTTCAGGGGGTTCAGAAATCGTATACTGATATAGAGAATAACTCGCTTTAGAGTAGACTTTGTGCTTTGTAGCTTTGCAGACGTTTTTCCATACTTAAATAGCAGCATTACACACTAAAGAAGGTTGAAAATGTAAAAAGCCTGCCAGTCCTCTTCAACAAATGTCAGTTTTATAATCTAGTTAAATAATCTTATTTAATAATAAAGCCACAATCCTTTGCTTTACAGTGATTTAACCATTATTAAGAGATGTTGCTAAGCACAAAGTGAAAACTTTTATAAAATGGCAGAAATAGCAGCATTATACAAGACTAGTGTTATATTTATTTTTTATAATCATTTAGATTAGCTGTAGGCTGTTCATGCTTTGCAAGCAACATAAAGGTCAAAGCTCATTCTATAAACTTGGCACACTAATATATAAGTATTAGGATAACACATTGAAAGCTAGATGTTTTATTGTATCTGCTCAATATAGTTTGGGTGTTAATTTAATTGTAATAGTGGCATTAATTTGAATGTTTGATGCTGTTAATGTTGTAATTAGATTTCAAACAGCTGTAGTGTCTAACTTGGTTGCCACCAGTTTTGTTGTCAAGCAAGATTCTTTCCCCTGCAGAATCATATGACCCTTCCTCATCAAAGTTATTTCATTGGCCGAGACTTCTTTTAATTAATTTTAAAGAGTTACAGTGTAATTGTTCTTCTTATTTATGAAAACAAGTTCATGTATTTTAAATTAAATATAACACATCACATATTACTGAAACATTTCAATTGTGTGTGTTTTCAGAAGCATTCCGGTTTTGCTAATAGCTTAGCATAGTGTTAACAGCATTGAGGAAGGTAGATAGGATTCTGTGAGGGAATGGATTTTGCACGACATTGGTGTAAATATAGTGAAGAGTTGATGGTCACTGTTGTTTTACGATGCATTCTGTGAATTTCTAGGATGTTTCGGTGCTTTGAACTATTTTAACAATAGAACTAAACATGACTGACTCCCTGTGCAACAAATACTATTACTACTAGAGATGGATTGAGACAGCCTATATTAATGTGCTATGATACTGTGTTTCTTGGCAACTACAGTATAAGTGGTCCCTGTGGTCGTTCTAATGACTTATGATACTTGGCAGAAGAATTGTTTGTTGTTATTATTAAATGTAACTATTTATTGAACATTGGTGTCTTTTTAACTGCAGCTTTTTTATGAAAGCATTAAGCCACTCGTGGCCGCATATCCGAGAACACTGTTATACGTCTTCAAATGTGACTCAATCGGATTTTAAGGCTAGAGCTATGTTTATTAATTTTTTTTTTTAAAGAATAATTGAAGTCCAGCATGGTTTCTCTGCAATTTGCAATTTGTTTCTTACTTTTAAAGACAGCTTTAAGTTGTTATTCCTCATTGGAATCACTCTTTCCCCTCAGAGAGCAGTTTAAGCGATGTAGCCAGAGATGTGGGCAATTTGTTTTGTTCAGCTTTACCTGTTCTTATGTGGACACACTGTGTTTTCACTTGTCTCATGATTGATTGGGATCTGCTGACAAGTACTCAGTTCTACTTCCTACAGTATTGTTCCTAGCGTCAATAGAATAAAATAATTTCCTAAAGGGCTTTCTGTCTCTCCCATTCACCGTCTTCCCCTGGTTCTCTCAGGAGGAGGAGGCGGGGACGGCTCGTCAGCATTCAGCGAACGGATGTTTGTGTGTTTGTTTGACGCTCCTCGGCAGAGGCAGCGTAGGGGCATAGGGATGCACGTCACGCGTGTGCTAGGTTTCAGAAGTGATCTGTAACTTAAAACCTCCAATTCACAGCATGACAGCTGATTGGGAGAGCTGACGTGCGGATGACATGCTGCAGAGGAGCTGCAACAATTTTCAGGGGAATGTCGTATTTCTTAAGATGGAGGATGTGCCGCTAGGTATTAGAGCAGACAGGCATAAACTCCTGTCATCTGTCTATAACACATGCACACGCTAGACTATTAGCATTCAGTTTCTTTTGTCAGACAGTACATTGTGTTTATTTATTTAGCGGTGAGTCGCATTGTGAATGCACACGCACATTCTTCATTCACTGATGTGAAGTCGGTTAGTCTGTTTGACTGTCACCCACATCACTTACTTAGTGTATGTTTTGCCCACTGGAAAGATTATGACACTTCAGACCATGTTTATTAGATCACAACATATTAAAAACAACAGATTCAACACAGAAACAACGGTTTTGTCAGATTTGAATGGCCATTGCAATGTTGCTTTTCCCTGTACTGCCAAAAATATAAAATGAAAAATAATATTTTAATATAAGGTAAGACACCTGAGTTGAATAAGGTAAAAAAAAAACTAAATTAATTAGATACTTTCTATGTTGGTTGATAGCATTAAGAATCGCAAACATTTGTTGTATTACAAGTTTTCTGAAATATGTTTAAATATGCAAAAAAGGTATTATCTCATTAAATATACACTAATTTGCATACATTTCCGGAACATAAATCTGAACATTGGGTAAAGCCACGTTCAAAATTATATTTTGTTGACATATTAGACACAGAGGTTTTTACAGAAGGGATTTTTGAAATCTCGTTTTATCATTCTATAAATGGAAAAAAGAAAGAAAAAAGGTGTTTTTAGGAATAAAATGATGTATTCATGCTGGGTTGTTTCAAACCCATGTCTGGGTCAAATATGGACAAACCCAACCATTGGTTTAGATTTTTTATTTTAAACCCAACGGTTAGGCTTGTCCATATTTGACCCAAACATAAAACAATCCAGCATTTTTTAGAATGTACAGATGCAAATAAAGTACAACAAAATAAACTCTTAGGGCCAGATTTACTAAACAAGGCAAATTAGTGTGAGCGCAATTCCAAAAAAGCACAGATGGGAGTGGAAAGTTCTGCATGTGATCTACTGACGACATGTAAATTAACCCTTTCAAGCGTGAGTTTAAAATATTCTAACTGGCCCCCCAGAGTGAGTTTTTTTAAGGCGACCGTTATTTTAGAACGTTTGCCCTTATTGTTTCCATGGCGACGCGTCTTGCGTGTCACGAGCGCTGAACGCAGCCACAATAACACTGTATGACAGATGGATCGCTATTATTTTGTTTTTCCTTTTTTATTTAAAATATTCGCAAACTTGCTTACCATGTCATCAACCATATGATATTCCGATTCTCAAATATGTGTAAGTGAGTGTGTTCTGTCGTTTAAAAACCTTTATAAACGATCTTTATCTTGATCTATAATGCGAGATGGGCGCCGCCATCTTAGTTTGCGCTGCAGTTCACAGAGTCCTGTCAGTCGGATTTACAGCATGTGAATTCATCAGTTTCTCCCAAAATATATGCAAGTAAGTGGCTGGTGAACTGGAAGAATAATAGAGTAAACTTTATAGTTACTTAGGCCCATTATGTGTGTCTGATTTGAATAAATGTCGGCAAATTATATTTGAATGGATTGTTATTACTGCTTTCACTGATGTCTGACATCAGTGTGTATTTTATAAACTCTAAATGTATTGTTTTAATGGTGCTTATGCGTATTTAAATGTCTGAAACCTTAAAAGAAGCATTATGTGGCTGAAAACGCTGCATAGCTTTGGTATATGACAAGAGCTGCGCGCGTCCGTCTCACAGCCAAAGCGCGAAAGCACAGTTTGAATCTGGCAGTTATGTGACGTCGCTGAACGTTCGAAATCCCATATGTGGGACCGTACGCCCAGGGGCACAGAAATAAAAATCCCACATGTGGGACCGTACCGCTCAAAGGGTTAAAGAACACAGACGCAGCCTGATAATTTCCATAATGACCAATGCAATCTACCAAGAGCAGGGCATATTAGCGTCCGGTTTAAGACATGTTTTTTTGGGTGATGGCGAAAAAAAACAGAAAATTGACAAGCGCAAACCTTAGTAAATCACCTTTCACGAATCATTTAAAAACTCTTCTTCCATAAATTTTGCGTCTGAAAGGGAAACTCCTACAAATGCATATGCAATAAGGTCAGCTGCAAAAATAACTGAGTGAAAAAGCAGGGACCTTTTCAGTGCTTTTTTTTTTTTTTTTTTTCACTGCCTGTCTTTAGTAAATCCTGACAGTAGTTTTGTAACGGCAAAAGACGGTTTGCAAACTATTAGTAAATCTAGCCCTTAAAAGTAAATTGTGCATGTTTTCTTTTCACTAACAATAACATGTTATGAATTATGAATGAGCCCAACACAACCCAAAATCTCAAAACTGACCAGTGCATGAAAAAACAGTTTTTTTGCCTGTAGTGAGACCATAGATTGACACTAAACCCTCAGACCTTACAAAAGATGTTTAATTTCCTAACATTATCAATATTTTTAGTAGTCTATATAGTAAGTAATCTATATAGTAATGTAAACAAAGTGATGTCAAACCCGAGGGCAGGTCAGTACGCTTCAAGAGGTTAAAAAAAAAAAGACAAATTGGTAACACTTTTTTTAGGGCCTTTTAACTAGTTTCTTATTAGCATGCATATTACTAGAATATTGGCTATTTATTAGTACTTATTAAGTATATATTAATGCCTTATTCTGCATGACCTTATTCTACATTCTTAATCCTACCCAATACCTAAACTTAACAACTACCTTACTAACTATTAATAAGCAGTAAAATAGGAGTTTATTGAGGGAAAAGTTGTAGTCAGTAGTTTATTTGTGTTCCCTATTCTAAAGTGTTACCAACAAATTTAATTAATATATTCTCTGAAAAAAGTCTCATTTTATTTTTCCTCAGGAAAAATTATGTTCTTGTATGAAAGCTTGTTTCCACCACGGATAAAATAATTTAAAAGATAATTGTGTCTTTTTATCTCACAGTTCTGACTTTTTAACTCCCAATTGCAACTTTATATCACAAAATTCTGATTTTATAACTCACAATTGCGAGTTTATATCGCAGTTCTGACTTTATAACTCACAATTGTTTAGTTTATATCACACAATTCTGAAGGGAAAAAAATCAGAATTGTGAGATGTAAACTCGAAATGACTAGGGAAAAAAAAGTCAGTAAGATTAAAAGTCTCAATTACCTTTTTTTATTTTTTATTCAGTGGTGGAAACAAGCTTCTATATTGTTGGATGTTTGGATAATTTGCTTTTTTAACAATAGAATGCTTTTTAATGCGTTTTAATACTGAAGAAGAATATTTTGCAGTATGTTAGCTGAAGCATTGCTTGACTTCAGTAACTGTCATTCTGTTTGAATACAATCCGTTGTCAACAGTGAGACAGAACAAGGTTTCAACATGACACCCCATTCCCCTTGCCACTGTGTTGCTGATGAATGTTCAGCGTTTGGCCAGAGATGAAGGACAAACAGATGTCCAACGGTATAGGTTTCCGAAGGTACCCACATTGATCTCTTCCAACTTCCACATTGTGCTGTCAGCAGTGTTTTGAAAGGCGAGCAGTGGGAGGCATCATCTCCTGTGTAGTTTCACAAAGTCTGGCTCAAAGTTAGAGCTGAGAAGTAAACTAGACTTCTGACTTTTTCTTTTGAATAGAAAAACAACTCAAACATATGTAAGCTCATTGAAGCGGAGAGTACAAAGTAGCTTGGGTGCAAAGGAAATCAGTGTTGTATGAATGTTGTGTCTTAGGTAGTGTCATTGTCCTAAATATGCTTTTGTCTTTAGTCGTCATGGCATTTACATTTTATATGTAGTAAATGCTGTAATTGAAAGTGTTATACAATTGAGGAAATGATACAACAACAGAGATTCATACCTGATGCTGCTGGATATCTTTTTTACATTCTCTTTCTCCTCCATCACTGATTTTTATTTTTAGTGCTTTCTTTTCTTTCTTTTTTTTACTTTATATATCCAATTGAGTAAAAACACATAAAACTAATCAAATAAAAGATATACTCTCTGTAATTAATTGCAGTTGTATTTTTTTAAGGGTGCTTAAATATCCTACAGGACAAAAATCAAGAAACCAAGTATGTGGTACAGGATATTTTTAGGGGATTTTATTTTACTAAATTATATTTATGCAGTAGTTAATAGTCCATTTATTCACTTTTTGAGCATAGACCTGAAAATGAAATTTCTGGACTGTCAATTCTTAAATGCTTTGGAGCTCAGACTTCAGTTTCATCTCTTTTTAAAGACGACACTTAGCAGATCATTGCCAAAGTGGAAAAAAAATAAAATAAAAAAGTGAACTTAAGTTATAGAATTTTACATTCTAAAACGCTACATCTACATCTAAAATGCTCAAAAATAAAATTTTCAATTTTTATATGAAATGTATATTTTCCAAAACAGCTTTACTGTGAGAAAATCAAAGCCATAAATCTTAGTAAGTTGTGCTCCAAATTTGAGATATCTCAAAAAATTAGCTTTTAGTAAGATTTTATTTGGGTGCAGTACCCAACCCCCCCCCCCCCCCACCACCATTCATTCAAATAATTTCCATGTTGTTGTTTTACACAGCAAGTGACAAAACCTTTAACAAATTTTGTAAAAAAAAAAAAAAAAAAAAAAAAATCTAAAATGTTTCTCTGACCAAAGAGCACCAGAGGGTAAATGTATTACTTATTAGTATTTATTTAAATTATTTATAGTACAGAATTTCATTTATGCTGATTTAAGTAAGAAATCATTGTGTCCAGACTAAATCATTTTCCTATAGCTGCATTAAAGTAATGAGCATGAGTTTGTTTCACATTAGAGTAACATGAATTTGGGCAAAAATGTGCTATATTCCATGAAAATAATGTCACAATACAAAAAAAAATATATTATAATATTTTTTTTTTTCTTTCCCCTTTTAATTTTGTTGTGAAAAAATTACCTGGACATTTCTTAATGAGATTCCCCCCCACAATATCAATGTTATATATGCTATCAATATTTTAAAATGTCACATCCTTCATCATGTTTCTCCCCTCATCATTAAGACTCAGAGTTCTTCATTCTTATCAGGGTTTCAGTCATCTGTACCTTGAGGTGGTTTGATCTCATCGAAGGAGTTTGCAAAAATCAAGTTATCGACAACTATTTGGTATCTGTCTGCTTCGTGCACGTCTCCGTTATATCTGCAGTGTTTACTCGAATGAAGAATAATGCAGTGATCTGTCCTTCCTCTCCAGTGTATCAGTGTCCACTATCGATTCTTTCCTGGGAGTCTATTGGTTCTCATTACCTGTCTCCAGTAACTTATCTCAATTGTATTTCTATGGCCAGTTCAAAGCTTCTCCCCTCCTGCTTTTACACACACACAGGTTTCTCATCCTCTCTTCTGAGGAAACAAAGCTAAGACAGGGGAGAGATGAAGACATATCCATTTAAAGAGAAATCAATGATGACAGTGGATTTGCATGGACTAGACCTGGATGCCGGCTGATCCATTATGGCAATATTCACTGTAGTCTCAGACATGGGGGAAAGATTGCAAATTCTTCGGATTGTACGATTATATTTGATTTGTTGCCTCTGAGAGGCTTTCTTTGGAAAGGATCAATGTGGTTTTGAACTTGATCGCTTTTATCTCACATAATCTGTCATACCTGACAACATCTCATTTCCCACTTATACGGTCATTTGTGGCAACACTTTAAAAGTAATTGTAGAGGTAGTTCTTTTGATAAGACATCTCACTGACTAGTAGACATGTATTAAATTCAAAATTTCCCATGAGGTTTTTTTTGGCTACTTGGAGATCCTGGTTTTGATTATGCAAGACTTTCTCATATTGAAGACATTCGATCAAGTTTGGCTGCATGAATTTTTCTTCATATTTTCTTAATCAAATGAAAGTGAATTTGTTTAAGTAAATTAAGTTCCTTTGGAACAGATTCCCTTTATTTATTTTGTTAAATGAGCAAATTATGATTTTTCTCTGTGCCAACATTTTGAGCTTGTTTTCACTCTTCTCTGGAAAAGCTCCTGGGTTCCTACAGACAAACTAAGATGATTGGCTCAATCACTTTTAATTGATGATCTCAGGTAGAAAAAGAGAATTTCAGTGGTCTTTTTACCTTCTGAATTATACGAAGAACATATAAAAAATAGATGCATAGTTTAACTTGTGGGAGAAGAGAGTGAGTGCATGTCCTAAGGTGAAATGAATTATGGGCAATTTTCAGAAACCTGTCAGAATTATTGCCACCCTGTGCACATACTCTCAGAACAGTGTAATTAAGTTCATGCAAACTCTAATGTCTTTGATTAAATGAACCCATTCTTTGCCATGTTACGATTTTTCTCAAAACCTCAGGCCTCCTGGTCATACTTTTACTGAATAACAGAAAGAAAAGCAATCACAGGGTTCTATTCAGAAAAACCACATTATTATTCGTTGTTATTTTTGAAACTACCCGGAAAAGGTGCTTATAGAGTTGATGTGCGGACAATAAGAAAAATTAGATTTATTCATAAAACATAATGATCTATATCAGAGCTGTCAAACATGACTATGAATCTAGCTGCGTGATGATTTGAAGAAATGTTTTATTTTATAATCCATCATTCAAAAGTTTGGGATTAGTATAAGATTTTTTTTTTTTTTTTTTTTTTTTGAAAGAAGTCTCTTTTGCTCACCAAGGCTGCATTTATTGGATCAAAAATACAGTAAAAACAGTAATATTGTAAAATATCATTACAACTGTTTATATACTGTATGTACCATTCAAAAGTTTGGAGGTCAGTAAGATTTTTTTAAAACAAATTAATACTTTTATTCAGCAAGGATGTGTTAAATAGAACAAAAGTGACAGTAGAGATATTTGATAGTAAATACTGCTCTTTTGAAAAAAAAAAAAAAATATATATATATATATATATATAAATAAATAAATAAAAATATAAATATATATATATTAATCAAAGAATCCTGAAAAAAAAAATGTATCAGGGTATCCAACTAACATATTAAGCAGCACAACTGTTTTCAACATTGATAATATTAAGAAGTGTTTCTTGAGCAGCAAATCAGCATATATATATATATATATATATATATATATATATATATATATATATATATATATATATATATATATATATATATATATATATATTAATCAAAGAATCCTGGAAAAAAAAAAAAATGTATCAGGGTATCCAACTAACATATTAAGCAGCACAACTATTTTCAACATTGATAATATTAAGAAGTGTTTCTTGAGCAGCAAATCAGCATATTAGAATAATTTCTGAAGGATCATGTGACACTGAAGACTGGAGTAATGATGCTGAAAATTCAGCTTTACCATCACAGGAATGAATTATATTTTAAAGTATATTAAAATAGAAAACGGTTATTTTAAAATGTAATAACATTTCACAATATTATCAGTCTAATGCAATCTAAGCAACCCCAAATTTTGAACGGTAGTGTGTGTATGATTATGTATTATACAAACTTTTACAGCAGACTACAACTGAAGATGATCACACATGAGAACATCTTGCTAACACTGTAGAAATGCAAAGATTAGACTCACCAGTGATAAAACCTTTAATGGGCTGTTAGAGGCCTGATTTAGTCAGTAGCTGATGTATCTAAGGCCTGGGCTGTAATGAGCATCAAACGAACGAGTAGGAGGCGAGGACAGTCAGTGTACCTCTAAATGAACATAATCGTCTCGTGCCACCTGCTAGACATCAATCAATAGCAATGGGGCTAATTGATAAGGCATTATTAGCAACTTTCCCTTTAATGGGAATTGTATTTCATCCTGTCTGAACGGTAGACTGGGAGAGTGTTTGGCGTTGAGGCATCAGGAGCAGATGGCAAGGTCAACGGCTCCAGTAATCCAGAAGCAGACAGCCCCATTAACTGGCCTGGCCAGGTCAGCAACAGCAAGGGGATCTGCATTACTGCAAATGCTTCATAAAGAGACTGTTTAGAAATGGAGCACAGGCAAGGTAACGTAAGGTAACATTGCTGCCTATAAATCGGGCTTCCTTAAGGTCAGAACGCCAAACACTCTCCCAGTCTACCGTTCAGACAGGATGAAATACAATTCCCATTAAACACATACACTCCTTGGCAAAAAAAAAAAAAAAAGGCAAAATATTAAGTGGTCTTTTAATGGTCTTAACTATGTTAATCACAAATCACTGGTCAGGAAATTAGCAAGAATTGCACAAAATACACAAATACTGTAGAAAAAAGTAACTTAGCATGGAATAACCTTCTCTAATTTGCAGGCAGTTTTTTTTAAAGGAAGAAAAGTCATTAGCTGCATTTACATAGACTAATAATCCGATTGTAAACGGACTACCACAGTCGGAATAAAAAAGTAATATGGAATAAATTGGCCAAATCTGATTAATTTAATTTGTATTGTAAGGGGTGGTTTAAATCTTTTCTAATCCAATCAAGCACCGAAAGCACTGCGCATGTGCAATGACATAGCAATGGCGTAATAACGTATGACACAAGGAACAAGCTGTTGTCACAAATTTTCCTTCCACTCACTGTCTGTGAAGTGGAGCAGGACAATGTCCCACTAGTCCACTCAAAAAAAAAAAAAAAAAAAAAATTGTTGGGTTCCACACCGCTATATTGAGTAATTTGTACAAATAACAATTTAGTTGTATGAACAAATGAAATTTCAAAGCCTACACAATTTCTTTGAGTAAATTCAGATCATTTGAATTTGTCAGTGTTACATAATATTTATGTTCAATTTACTTAATAATGTTATGCTAAATTTATAAAAGTTTATTATGTAAGGCGAACACATTTATTGAGTTGATTTACCTTATTAAATTAACTATTTGCTCTACAAAATGCACTCAAAAAAAAAAAAAAAAAACTTGTTGAACAAACTTAATTTAATTGAGATCAGGAATTCCATAAGTATGCATATATGAGTGCTCACAGCCTAAACACAGGCGCCACTCTTCTGCATAATAGTATCCACAAAATTAAAAAAAGAAACATTACAGAAACTCCTCTAAATGTCCAACATAACTGAACATTAAACACTAACATAAACTAACAACATCTTTCCCTTTACTGAAAAACACATAAAATAACACTTTAAACGCTAAATTGACTCTCCTAATGCAGTCCCTTGCAAAGCATGCTGGGAACTACGGATCCACTGCCCAGTTAGTTGTAAACTAAGTTAGTTAAAAAATTAGTTTGTGCGTTTCACTCAGCAATGTTAAGTTGACTGAACAAACACTTATTTAGTAAAGCTGACAATACTCATTTTTAGTAGAAACAACTCAGTTAAATTAAGTTCATGTTGTCACGTGAGTTTTTAAGTAATGTGTTAGTAATAGTTAGTAATAAGTAATAGTTTGAGTGAAACTAACAACAATAAAAGTTCTTTTTTTTTTTTTTTTTTTTGATTGTTTGGACAGGTGCTTTGTTTTTGGCACAGGAATGGGCGTTTTTACTGCTTGATTAATATAAGCATCACAGCACAAAGCTTCATGTGCAACATGTCCTAATTAGGACGGAAGGAAGTAGATAAAAAGTCAAGTCTGTTCTTTAAAACAATGAAAATAAGCAATTTAGGAGAATAGTATGCGCAAACTGTAAAGGAAACTGTATATTCGTACAACATATAAACGTGCACATCAAAATTAATTAATTCTGACTGAAACAAAAGGTGTCCTTGTAAAAGTAACTAGTGTTGTTCCACTCAATGTTAATGGCTTCAAACAGTTCATGACTAGTTTGTTTAATGTGAGACCAAATATTCACTATAGGGCTCAAATCTGGACTCTGGCCAGGCCAAAACATGAGCCAGATGAACTTGTTCTCAAGTCACTTCTTGGTTGTTTTTGCAATTTGGGCAGGAGCATTGTCTCGTTAAAAAAAATAACATCTGATCATTCCTCTTTAGATAACTTTTCATTTGTGGGAAGCAAGCCATTCTGCACTATTCTCCTGTACTCCAATGCATTGAATGACTTTTTACAGTGAAGTAGCTCACCAGTACCAGCAGCTAAAAAGGCTCCCCACACAATGACACCTCTTCCTCCATGCTTCACTGTGGTAGAGATGCATTTATTTGTTTGTTTCTCACCAGACTGAAAAAAACCCGTCTGGAGCATCACCATGTAACTCATGTTTCATTGTGATTCATCACTCCACACACAACTTCCCATATTCTGCCAAAAACTTCATTCAAACTTCATTGTTTTTCTGAGACAGCAATGGGTTTTTAAGTAGCGCATTTGCTTTAATTTTGCCAATTTTCTAACCAATAAGTTGTGCAATAAGCTTAGTTATTAGCCATTTTGGGCTTTTGCCCATTTTTGGGCTCTATTTTTTGCCCAGGAGTGTAGATTGTGGACTAAAATGCCAAGAGCTGTTTACAAAATTCTAAAATGTGAAATCCGATTGCAGGCTTCTTTATAATCATAGGAAATCAAGGTGTGCAGGTTTTTATTTTTCTGCCATGCTCCCTGTTTACAAGTTGCCAGGCTCAATGAGTGCCTTTAAAGAATACCTTCTGGTTTTGCCATAGTTTGACTTGCATTAAAAGTTTTGCCTGAGACTTATAGAAGCAAATATATACACAGTACCATTTAAAGGTTTGAGGTCAGTAAGTTAATACTTTAGTTCAACAAGGACGCATTATATTGATCAAAATACAATACGACAATAAAGATTGTTACAAAAGATTCGATCTCAAATAAATGCGTTTCTTTAGAACTTTCTATTCATCAAAGCAGCACAACCGTTTTCAACATTAATAATAAAAAGAAATGTTACTTGAGCACCAAATCAGCATATTAGAACCTTTTGTTGTTGAAATGGTTCAGATATGGCTGCTCTGATGTTAGATTTGTAATTCAGGTGTAATTATGGCTGTCTTAATTCATTTGACATGATGTGCCCCAAATCTTGTGCGTTTAGAGGAAACGTGTAGCACAACAGAAATTTTGCTGGACAATGAAAACAGCTCCTCTCAGTACACACACAGCCTGCTCTCCCACAATCCATTTCAGCTCAGCCCATAGCTTACAGCTAGTAAGTAATTACTTTTTGATCAAGAGCTATGCCCTTGTTGTTGCACAGAATGCAATCTAGACTAACAACATGCCTGTGGTAGTGATTCTAGCATTTATTTTTCTCACTGTGCACTAGGAGACCAATGGATTATCAATACTGTACCATTAAGATGTGTTGCTTTTTGTGGTAGGAAATGAAGATTGACACCGTAGAGTGGCTGCGAAGTGCCCCGGAGAGCTGTTTACTTCAAAATTAAAATGCCAGTGATGGGAGCAAAAAGAGAAAATGCATTTCAGGATTGGGAAAATGTTCATGGAATGGCATAGAAAATGGGATGTGGTGTCTTCGGGGCTGGTGCTATAAATATACATACATTGGGAGGTTTCCAATGGCACGAGTCATGGATGCTTGTCGTTTTACAGCTCAAAATAAAGGTACACAGAAGCACAATGATTGGTGGAAGAACGTTTTGCCTTCACAATTTATGCTTTAAATTGAATCCAGACTTATGTCTTTAATTCAACAATTTGCCCATGCGATGTACTAATCACGAGTAAGTCCATAAATATCACATCATTTTTAAAATTTCAGTTAATAGATATATACTTTTTATCGAAAATGAATCCAAAGAATCACGCAGAATCATTTTTTTGATCAGCAGTCACATAAATTACCTCAAAATATGAATTAAAATCAATTCTTTAAAAATCTTATAGTAATAAATTATTTTTTAATTAAGTGTTAATTTTCAGTTTTAAGTTAAAGAGATAGTTCACCCAAAAATGAAAATTTTTTCATCACTTAATCACTGTCAACACTTTTTTTTTTTTTGCACTAATACAAATTAAGTTAAGTAAATTTAACAAAATTAACTTTTTACTCAAATAATATAACATTGAATTAAACCATACTTTTAAAGCGTATGCTTTACTTAGAAACATCTAAGTAAATAATACAATACTGTAGGTATCATGTAGACACCATATCTACATAATAGAAATAATGCAGTACTCACCTGAACACAGAGACTTCAGTACTTGGTACACAATACATAATGACGGTAACATTCGATAGATTGTTTTTGGGTGTGAATGTTGTTTTGAGTAGAAAATTAACTCCAGATGTCACCAAATCTCAAGTTAATAAACCTAACAACAAAATCGATGATAAAACGATGTAAATACAGCTGGAAAACAAACATATTAATTATTCATTATTCCCAGTGCATGATGGGAACACCAGTATCAGAAAAGTTGAGTAGGTTTTACTTAATTTTATATTGATGATATTTATGCTTTAATTTCTAGATTGCTTGGATTGAGTACTAATATTGAATGTCGTTTTTTTTTTTTCAATTCTTGCCTGAACTAACTTTTTCATGTAGAAATTAATAAAATACTATGGAAGTCAATGGCTACCGTCAACTGTCTGATTACCAACATTCTTTAAAATATCTTCTTTTGTGTTTTACAGAAGAAAAACTCATACATGTTTGGAACAACTTGAGATTGAGAAATGATAATTTAAATTTTTGGGTGAAGTATCCCTTTAATTTTACGTTTTTTAAAAAAGTATTTCTTTTTAGTTCGTGTTCAAGTTTCACAGCAAGTTCAAGTTTCAACCAAAGCTTTCCATTATGTATTTCTTTGCCTAATTTGGATGTATTACCATATGCCATATTTTGCTAAATTACCATAACTTTTTTTCTCAACTAGATAAATGCAGTGTTAATTCAGTGGCCGGTGGTCTTATAAGTTAGTCATCTAATTTGTTTCTATAAGACTGGTAATAAGGTCAGTTACATAAAAAGGTAGATTGGTCTTATTTGAATTTGAAAAGTGAGAAACTGAGACTGATTACCTTTTGGTTAACTGCTAGTTGGTCAGACTTTTAAGACACAGTCTTAACATAGTGGCTATGTTTATGCAACTGGCCCCAGATTTTATTTCACTCAATCCAATTGCTTCTTTCTCCATATTTCCTAAAGCAGAATGAGTGCTACTAGGAAAGCCTGACAGAGAAGGGCAACAGCGACTAATTTGATTGACATCTGTTGCTACTCCGCCTTCTTCCTCCATCTCTGATTGAAATGCTTATTTTCTTTAGCATGTGCTGGCATTTTGCAAAATCAGGGGTAGATACAATTGTTAAAAACTGAACTCAATAAGAAATTTCTACTGTTGTATACAATCTACCCCTAATACCTATCATTACAAAGATGATGTGTGTTAGAGATGTAAATTTTTTTTGTCGCATTCTGTGTATAGATATACTGTAAGACTGTAATTTTGTGTGTGAAGATGGGCGTTAATAAATTTATTCAGATATGCAAAAAAGAAATGCTTTTGTGACTAGTTCTGCTTGTCACTCAAGCCTTACTGAACATAAACAATCCACCAAGACATTTACAGTTTTTAACTGTCGCCAATCAACTAAGATGATTTTTGATGCAGATCAACACCTGTTCGGCTCACGTTGCTTTATAAATAGATCAGCCGCTGGGAAAGGAGGAGGGGATGTGACAGCTTAATAGTCCGTGAAGATTTTTGATAGGCAGAGAAACCGGGTGGATGACAGTTTGTGTTTTGTGTGCACTAGCCCTTAGGAACGAATCAGTATAAACTCACTTAGCACTCAAACAAATATCAAAACATACGGCTCCTCTTTTTGCCAGCTTCAGCTCCTATCACATGTAGGATTATGACAAAGAATGTAATTTTGGACAGGAAATGGTTTCTGAAAAGATTTGGAGTAGGTCTGGATTGCTACATGATATTCTGTACAGCAGCTGTAAAATCCTGTAGTGAGTTTGTTGTTGAATTTCTGTCCTCTAAAGGCTGATGTTTTCAGAAATATCCTTTGTTCATCAATCTCAATAAACTTTTCAGCACGTTGACATCTGGTATTGACATCCCTCTTGGGCCTTCAGTATGTGTGTGTGACTTTTTAATGTTTTTGAAATAAATCTCTCTTATGGTCACTAAGGCTGCATTTATTTGATCAAAAATACAGTAAAAACAGTTGTGAAATATTTTTTGAAATGTAATTTATTCCTGTGATGGCAAAGCTGAATTTTCAATATCATTACTCCAGCCTTCATTGTCACATGATCCTTCGGAAATCATTGTGATATGCTAATTTGGTTCATTAAGAAAATAATCTTATTATTAAAGGGATAGTTCACCAAAAAGTGAAAGTTCTATCATCATTTACTCACCCTCAAGTTATTCCAAACCTGTATGAATTTCTTTTCTCTGCTTAACACAAAAGAATATATTTTGGAGAATGTCGGTAACCAAACAGTTGATATGCCTCATTGACTTCCATAGTTTTTTTTTTTTTTTTTTTGTGTAACAGTCTTCCCCACTAGCCTCTTTGGCAGGTTGAATTTTATATTTAATTAAATAAATATATGCACTGGGGGTTTCAGAGTGAAGCACAACGCTTTAATTTATTTACATGCCAGCAGGTTACTTGTTTCTTCCAGCATCTCAGAACGGCTCCATTCACAGTAAATGCTGTTCTACACAAACTCAGTCTCTGCATGTGCTGTTTTTTGGGGGTTTCCAATAACGTGCTTTTGGGAACGCAGTCTGACATGCTTTGTGTTTCATAACTCACTCTGAGTTCTTGTTCAAGAATTGACAGCAGCTATAGCATTTCTATCATAAAGAAGTGGCCAAATAATAAATATTAAGTGGACATTTGAATTAAATGTTGTTTGGCCAATATTAAAGAAGGATTTGATTGTGCTGTAAAGTGTAACAACAATCACCAGGCACCCTCTGCAGGCATTTGTTATAAAAGTTGATTGTTTATATTATGTACATGTGTTCAATAAAACCAAATGATTACTTTCTTTTTATACTTTATTTGAACCAATTATTATTGCCTCATTTTAAGTCATTTTAAAGGCAATAAAGGCTATAGATTAGTTTAAACATTTCAAAATGCAACTGCATTGTTTTACATTTTGTGACTATCAGTCAAATAAAAGACAAGTTCATCCAGTCATATATTTTGTCATTGAAGATTTCTTTAAAATAGTATTAAAATATTATCTCGTTCTCGTGAACCCAATATCATTAATCGTCTCGTCTTGTGAGCTACGTGTATTTGCACACTTCTAATCATACATAATTTCCCAGCAACAAAATTGTGGTAAGTGAAAATGCTGAGTGGCTGGTAACTTTGGAAAAACCACTAGCCACAGTGGCTGGTGAGGAAAAAAAGTTAATGTCAAGCCCTTTATATATGTATATATTTCTTATGTACATACGCTTTTTTTTTTCAATCTGTATTTTGCTTTGTCAATGTGCAGTGTCATGCTGCATGCATTGTGTGAAAAGCAGGCATTGTATAGAATGCCTAGGGAATATATAGAATGTGTGAAGTTTGTAGGCAAAGTATGAAATGTCTGATTTTTGTGATTATTGCATACTATACATAACTTATTATACAGAATGACAAGCCGGCTGGCCCATTGGCATTGTATAGAATGCCTAGGAAATGTGTGAAATATAAACCATTTCTTTCTTTGCCTACAAACTTCAGGCATTCTGTATATTCCCTAGGCATTCTATACAATGCCGGATTTCACACAATGATGGTAACATATATAATCATAAAGACCCTCCCTTGAAAAAAAAAAAAAAAAAAAAATCTGATCACAGGTGCTCACAGGAGATTTGTTTGGTCGTCTTGTCTTTTGGTTAATAAATCTCTTATTTTGCAGTGCTGTCAAATGCCTGTCTGCTAGGCAACATATTTAAAAGATATAAACCCAAAAGATGCCAGCTGGTTTTCATGGGTCGGTAGGTTTTTAGCTTGGAGCTATTCAGAATATTTTGGCCATACACTGTCTTTAATTGGTTTACCTTAACAGCTACTTGCTGACAGAAATGCCTTCTGGTTAAAAAAGTCTGATAGAAATGGAAGTTTAATGAGACTGATGTGATTTTTGTTAGCTCCATTGCTATCAACTAGCAGATGGATGGTCTCAGTGTCTATCTTTAGCTTTGATAATTTATTACCTGAGGTGTAAATGGTCAACAGAGGAATACCTTCTGTCAAAGCTGGATTTATTCTTGGTTGTTGGCCTGCTACAACCAACTATGGCTCATGCGGCCAGTAAATGTTGCTGGAAGAGGAATGAACTAACAACTTGCGTGTGCGCACACAAACACACACACGTGTCCAGAAGCTGCTGTGTTTTAGCGCAGCCCACCTGCCTGTGACCCTTAGGAAACATAAGCATTGGAGAGATTGCTTCCATGAAATGTTGGTTTGCGATTCGTGTAATTGTGATTGATTTAATTGTTTTCACAGTGTAAGCTTAATAAACACTTAAATTATTTTTGCCTCTTGTTCAGTATATTAAAATCTAAAGCAATTATTTTTGAACATTTTGTCACAACTTAATTTCATTGTGTTCAGTCCACCTTATATATTTAAAACTGTTTATATATATATATATATATATATATATATATATATATATATATATATATATATATATATATATATAGGGTTCCTATGCAGTTTGGAACAGTATAAAAAATAAATAAATAAATAAAAGTATGGAATTTGATTTCCAGGTCTGGATAAGTATGAAAAAATATTTGTGTTTCCAGGCTATTGCTCTTTCATACCAAAAATGAAATGAATAAGACTCAGGCTAAAGGATATTTACGCCTGTACAGTAGAGGGCGCAGCTCAAACAAACCTTTCAGCTGTGCTGATTAACGAAGAATAGGATACAGGAGAAGGAAGTTCAACACTCGTATTTCTAAATCTAATCTAAAGTAATTTTTGCTTATTAGTATGAATTAGATCATTGAAGGTCAGCAGCAAAGACATTGGTTAATAAAGTGAGATTAAATACATAAAGTATATTTGTGTAATGTAATATAGTTAATTGTAATAGGTTTGCATAAAATTTGCGTAAAATTCATTTCACTGTTTTTATTAATTTTGAGGAATACTGAATGTTTTCATGCAACTGAGATGAGTAAATGCATGTTCACATTTAGTCTAGAACTACAATAACCATCATGTTTACACAGCACACACAACACCTCTGCACTTGATTTCTCTCAATATGGGGACAGGAGAGCTGTCAATCAATAAATGTAAAAAAGTAACTTGCGTTATTTGTTTGAAAAAGTCACTGGATTACTTTTTTTAACCCGTTTAAATTATACATTCCAATTTGATACTATTGTAACCTGCAAATGATGTTGTTAGTATGTGTTGACATTGTGTTCAGTACTCAACTTTCTAAAAATACTGGAGCAAATTAGCATTTCATCAGCCTCTGTAGATCTGTGAATTCCTGTCCTCTCTTCGCTGAAGATGCTATGCATGTTAGAACAGGGCCCCCTTCAGCCACAATACATGCTCATCGCATGCTGATCTTACATCACGTCAAACAGACTCTCTCTAGAGGCAATTTAGCATCAAACGTCCAATAAACTGCAATCAACATTGACATGCCAATATGGTGCTACGCACAGATCAGGGTGTTGATGCCTTAAGATAAGAAAATCAATCAGCAGACGAATGACAAATTACACCTTGAGTAACCTTCACTAGCTGCCTGTTGAATTTATCTTACAAAAAGAAATCTTATATAAAGGAAACTCAGTATTTTAAAGAAAGTATTTTAAGGCAAGATTGGTGTGTTTACGTGTTCTGTTAGGAAATAGTCTACTAAATAAACTTGCGTTCACTGTCGCCAGGGCTTTCTCAGGTTATAGACGCTTAGCATTTAATGTCCGTCACATAAAAGTCGACATAAAATCATAGTGTTGTCTTTCATGGTGCTTGTAATCACTCTTTCTGTGTCACAGCCCATTTCAGGGCTCTAGGCTTTAATATTGGTGTATTTTCCCTTTTTCAAGCTGCAGACTGACACGTTAGCATGCGTGTCAGTGGTTTTTCTAACCTACCTGCAAGTCATTTCACCTTGAGCTGGTATTGGCCTGAACTAGACTGGATTGATTGGTGCCACAGCCACATGCTGGGTCACCAGCCTTAAATAATCCATAATTGAACGGCGGGCGTGAGCGGGAGGCCTTGAACATCACATTCACAGTCGCAAATGGACAGTTCAATCAAATTAGAACTAGAAAAAATATTCCTGAAATAACTAGAATCCTTGAGCCAAGCCTTGACCCAAAAAGTGTGCTGGACAGACTGGTTTGGGGTCTCCGGATGTGCCCGCATGTCACCTCCGTGGCTGATAGATTTAATGTGGCCTCTGGAACAGTCTGTCTGTCTCTTCTCTTCTTCATAGACTGCTGCTCACTGGAGTGAGCCGAGGATTACAGTATCTTATTAGTGCAGGAAAAGAGACAGCCGTTCACTGAGTCATTCTGCCTGTTGGTCCACATGGGCCACACTTCCAGCTTTAGAGTGCCTGAGGACACTGCTGGGTTTTTTTGGAGCTTTTTGGGGGATGAGATGGATCGTTTTGATCCTTCGTCTTTGTGCAGCATTATTTTAGACTGTTTATTATTGGTGGTGCTACCCAAGAAGTTCAAATCCCTAATCATACATGCCATTTATTCTGTGAATGATACCTTAAATCATGTGGCTTGTTGAGGAAAGGTGCATTTGTAGTTTAAGCATTTCAACATCAGCATTTTTTTATTTTTTTTTTTAACATGCTGGATGATAAAACGGGTGGGGGAAAAAATCCTGTAGACTTACCCTAAACAATATCTAGAGACTTAAAGTGGGCTTTTATGGACTGTTAGGAACAGCTAGAAACCACATAGCTTTGTGATAAACAACAACTTAGCCTGATAGCAAATAGTACTCTACTTTTTTTTTTTTTTTTTTTTTTTTTTTTATTGTTTTTCATTATTTTTTTGTCATTTAATCATTTTTATATTGTATTATTTTTGAGCGTATTTATTTAAGTATATTAATTTTGTTTTGTATACATTTATTTATTAATTTCATTATTTTTTAATAATTATAACATATTTTATAAATAATTTATATAAATAAAAATATTTTATAAATAAAAATGTTATAAATAAAAAAAATATTTGTTTTTTATGTTTTTATTTTATTAATTTTAAACATCTATGAAACCTATTTACTCTTTACTTCTTTTTATTTTTTATTAGTTTATTTTTGGTCAGATTTGAACTCAAGCATTGTTTAGCATAATGTTTATTCATTTGTTTGTTTATCTATATTTTGTTGTTGTTGTTTCATTATTTTTATTACATTTATTTACTTTTGATCTTTTTGTTGATATGAGTAATTTTATTGATGCCCAAGGAAAAAGAATGATGGGGAAATGTTATGAGGCAGAATTGAACTCATGTTGACCTCCTAAGCATCGGCTCAATGTTTCGGCACACAGCGCAGAATTTTGTCGGTTTTAATGACATTTTCGAATTGCTCTGATTATTCATGTGTTTGTTTACCTCTCTAGCTTTGGCCGCTGTTTCAGGGCTCAGACGTCCAGAAGCGATAGCGGGTAATGAAAAGAGTGTATTGCAATGAAAGAGAGTGATATGTTTGTCAAACAACATGGTAAACATTGCATTATTCAACACAGTTCAAAACACTAATGTGTTTTAAATGCGTATTTACCTCTCTAATTCAACACTAATGATAAACATCATTATTGCCACTAGGTGATGTCTATACAGGTGATGGAAGCAATTATCTGTAAGATTCAGTGCATCAGAGAATGACTCTTTATTCCAGCTGTATTCAACTGGAAGTCAATGAAAAAATAAAAAAGTCCCTTGTGATTGGCACACACTGACCTTCTGACTGATCGTCCTAGTGTAAGTCAGTTCCCCTTAATCCCAGCTCCCATTGATGAATCTTAGCTCTCGGCGCTCTAGATGCGGCCTAATTGAATTTCCTCGGTCACAATGAAAACTTACTTCAACCTGCCAGTTTCGGGCTGCGCCTTTGATAAGCAAATGACCCCCGTGGAATTGAGGTCACCGGCAGCAAAAACAAGAGTGAGTGAAGGAAAAAAAAAAAATCAAGTCTCTTCACCAGACAAGCCCCTGTATCCACTCACAAGAGAATAAGAGCAGCGATGTCACTGTGGGTCTGTGAGTCTTGTATGTATTTCTACACATACACACACATGCTATTTGATTTAGCAGTCTCCATCCTCTTCACAATAAAAGTCCTTTATAGCAGTAATGAGAAATGTTACTCACACATTTGGATGGATAACATCCTTGAATAATGCATCTCTTTGCCACCTAGTTGCTCCTCTTGCAGCGTTTGTTGCTCCTTTGGGGAGCTGTTGATGCAGACACAATGAACAGATGTTCGCTGCTGCAATAATATGTAGAGCAGTCACTGCAAAGTCACGCTGGGACTCTGATAAAGTTATGGTGTAGTGTGTCGGAACGGGATGTTATCATATCCCTGGATTCTACTGTGAATGCATTGTTGAATCCGACAAGGACCCTGTTAGTTCCCTGGAGGAAACATCTCATCCATGGTTTTTCCTACCTACAAATACAACAGTTGATGGGGGAAAGTGTAACTGAAATGATGGAAATTCTGTCATGTCGTTCCAAACCTATATGACTTACTTTCTTCTGTAAAACAAATAAGAAGATATTTTGAGAAATTTCTCAGTGTGTTTTTGTCTATTCAAAGGAAGTCAAAACCGGTTGGTTACCCACCATTTCTTTCTTTTTTTTTTTCACATAAGAAGGAAAGTCATACAGGTTTGGAACAACATGAGGGTGAGTAAATGATTGTTTTTATTTATTTATTTATTGGGTAACAAGGATAGTGAATTATAAAGAATTGTTACTATGCAGGAATTATAGTAAGTTTCAATAAGTGTTTAGAAAAGTTTTTCTTTTAGCCACCTTAAAGGGTTAGTTCACCCAAGAATGCAATTTCTGTCATTAATTACTCACCCTTCGTGTCGTTTCAAACCTGTAAGACCTTTCATCTTCGGAACACAAATTAAGATTTTTTTTGGTGAAATCCAAGGGTTTTTTTTATCCCCCATTGAAAGCAAAATAATTACCGTCATTCAAGGTCCAGAAAAGTAGTAAAGACATTGTTAAAATAGTCAATGTGACTACAGTGGTTCAACCTTAAAGTCGGCATGAAATCAAAATGGACCCTATTTACTTTGTTAGTGCATATAACTAGTCTTGTGGTGAGCAATTAATCCATGCAAGTTAATACACAGAAAAATATAGTTTGTCGTGGTAATCTTTAATCAAAATCTGAAAAGTTACTTCTGGTCTGGAATGGCGTTCCTTCTCAGATGACGTCAGTTTTGACAAAGTATTCTCGTCATTTCATAACATTAAGGTTGAACCACTATAGTCACGTTGACTATTTTAACAATGGCTTTATTAATTTTATGGACCTTGAATGACGGTAATTACATTGGTTTTAATGGGGGATGCAAAAAAACAACAACTTGGATTACATCAAAAATATCTTAATTTGTGCTCCGAAGATGAACGAAGGTCTTACGGGTTTGGAACAACATGAGAGTGAGTACTTAATGACAGAAATCTAATTTTTGGGTGAACTAACCCTTTAAAGTTACTTCAAAGCATTGGTTCTCAACATTTTTGACTGACAGGCCCCCAACACAATATAGGTAGGCTTCCTAGTGTTATTTGGTGTTTGTTTTTTTTTTTTTTAAGCATTTTAATGTAGAGTTGAGTTGTTTTAAATATTAATCATTTATTAATTTAATTACTTTTTAGTCATTGAACTTTGCTGAAGCCCCCTAGTGGACCCTAGCCCCGTTGTTGAGAACCACTGTTTTAAAGGGTTGGGAGGGGGGACAAAACTTTTTTCTGTGTTCTGTTTCATTCACATTATTCCTTATGATGCATGCATTGAATTCTGGGAAATGCCTGGGAACTGGTTGACCTTGTGGTCTGTTATGAAAAATGCACTCGGTTCAGCTAACCCCAGAAAGGAAAGCAGCGTCATTATTATTCTTTGTCTGAATTTTACGTCTGTATTTAATAATTTGTTAGATGTCATCGTAGAAAAATGGGATGGGTTATGAATTTTTAACAATTAATTTTGAAGGTGTGCTGCATGTATTGAGTATGCAGACGCACAACACGACAAAAGCATAAAGCAATAACTCAGAATTACGATTCAGTCTCCGCAGGGCCTTTTTTCTTTCAGGGTCTAATAAATGTGTCTTCATTTTGGAATAATTTCCTCCGTCTGTGGGGGTTTAACAGTATTGGAAGCGGGTGCTCGCATGTGACACTCAGTCTAAGAGTCAATTATTCTTTAACTGTGTGACCTCTTAGACCCCAAAGGGAGGGTTGCCACAGCGACCTCGCTCAAGGGCTCAGGGGTGAACATTTTAATGGTGTTCCTAGTCAAAGACTTCATACTCGGTTAATTACTAATTATACAAATCTGCGTTACAGTATTATCCTGGCCTATCATGCAGCTAAATCTGTCATGCAGGAAAAGTGAATTTTCATGCCTGAGCAACAGTGCAGGCCATTTGGCATATTCACAAAAGTGAATGAAACCGAATGTGGCGGCCTCAGCGGTTCGTCATGAAGCACAGACTGAGTGTGAGGTCAGAAATCCGGGTAATTGCTGCTAAAAGAAACAAAAAGCAATTAATAAAACAGTCAGTGTTTAAGATAGCTTTTCCTCTGACTATTTCAGGACTGTGCCTGTTTCTCTTAATTGTATTTTACGTTTTAATGTGAAGGATAATTACATTCTCTCTCTTTCTCCAAAAAGAAAAAAAAAATCACACCTTAAAAAATCACCATGATATTAGTGGTGTAATATAACTATTTTCGCTTATATTGAATTGGTTACGCAATTTGAATTAAATGCAATGCGAGTAGAGCAATTAATTGGGAGTATTATTTTCAATGTACTTATTTTAGTCTGGATTACAGAGATTTGTGCATTGAATCTTATATTTTTGACCCGTTGCAAAAGTGTTTCGAGCCACAAGCGATGATTAAAGTCCAGACGTTGTGTCAGAGGAGAGCAAGATTGTCTGAGAGGTCCGTTTTGATGTTGACGCCCTGAGTAACACTGGAGGGTGATTTAAATCTAACAGTAATTGCATGTGCTCCTAATGTCTGCCATTAGGAGTGAGACACAAGCTCTCCATGCTGCCCTATTTCTCTCCTCCTAGAGTCTCTCTGCCAAGTGGTGATGGATGTGATGTACACTGATTTGTGACAAACAGGTTGGAGCAAGAACTCCAATGACCAGTAGGATTTGAGATGATGCATTATTGTCACATCGCTGGATCACCTGACCACACCTTGGCTAATTGCAGAATGTGGTTATTGGAGTTGTTTTATGGTTTTATTATGGTGTATTGACATTAAATGCTTGACTGACCATGTAGTGCAGTATGAGTTTCAGAACTCCATATTTGGACATCATAGGGGAGTTGGAATGTTCAATTTAAGTCTTTGCACACTCCTATGATGTGCAAAGATGTGTTTAAATATTCCATTGATGCCAACAAAATCAATTTAAACATTGAAATGGTGTCCAGAAATCAATTTGAACATTTGAAGGCAGCTATGTTGTGCATAAATCTATTCAAACATTCAAATGATGCCAAAACATCAGTTCTAGCATTTGAAAGACAGAAATATTGTTCAGAACCTTTTGTATTTTACATATGGAGCACAAAAAAATAGATTCAAACATTTGAAAGATTTCATGTTTGGGAATGTTCAAATATGCACAAATATAGATTTGCACATTTAAAAGGGACATATCATGAAAATCAGACTTTTTGAAAATGTGAATAAGGACAAGCCAGTAACTTTGTTTTGGCAAGGTTTTCTCTGCAAGCGTGTAAAAAAAAAATTAGCCGCTCAGATTTCGCTCCCCAGTGACGTAGGAAGGGGATTTTATTGTAATATTACCGCCCCTTAATCTGCACATTTCCACCCACGGTGCCGTCATTTTATTTTTGCAAGCGAAAACGGTGTACCGGTTCTGATGCCATGGCAAAAGTTTGAGCAAAGCATGCTAACTGTTCTGTCGTTGGCTGCACAGACGAACGCAGAACAGTATTTAGAGATTGGATAGTCTGCGAGTTGACCCTGGCAAGCTTGATTGCTAAAAAAAAAAAACAGTGTTTCTCTCTGAGCGATATTTTGGAAAAAATATTAGACCATTCACAGCATTTGATAGCAATCATAAACGTTAGCCTGGTGCGTATGGCTCTGTTTGGCAAACAGGTACGCTATGTATAATGGGCGTCCATACAGGTTTTGCACAAAAGATTAACATGACAGATCAACTCCACAGCATCTACATAAATTTATCCACTAAACATTCAGAAATGTCCAGTTGCATTCTAACTTCTTCCTGAGTCTCTCTGTCACTGTCCAACTCCGGTTTGAACAATGTAAGGCTGAACAGCGTTCTGTTAGTGGAATCACCATTTTGGCTGTGTGAGATTCTCCATCATTGTTGTTGTTGTTGAGCAACCGAAGCGCGAGCTGTTAAAGCTCCACCCATTTCTGGAAAGCAGGCCGGGAGCAGCAGCTCATTTGCATTTAAAGGAACACACAAAAACAGCATGTTTTTGCTCACCCAAAAAGGGTCAAATTTGACAAGCTATAATAAATTTTCTGTGGGGTATTTTTAGCTGAAACTTCACAGACACATTCTGGGGACACCAGAGACTTATATTACATCTTGTGAAAAGGGGCATAATAGGTCCCCTTTAAATGCAGAAATCAATTCAAGCATTCAAAAAATTCCTTTGAACATTTTTTTATGATGCCCAAAAAGCAACATGAGTGTTTGAATCTACCTATGATTCACTAACGTCTATTTAAACATTTCATGCCCCAAAATCATTTTAAATTCTCATATGATGCCCAGAAATCATTTAGAATTTTCAAACACAATTACTGTGTCATGCTCAACAGTCGATTCAAACATGTCAATGGTGCCCAAAATCTGATTTTGATGAAATTTGCTCAAAAATCAAAATAAAATTGTGAGTTAAATGCAACTACAATGCACAAAAAGATTTGAAATGCCTAGAAATCATTCTGTTCAAACATTTTGATGATAAAAAAAGATATGTCTATTTGAACATCATATTTTTTCTATAATGCCCAAAAATGCCCTAGGTTTTGAAACCTAGGCCTTGGTTCTAGTAAAGCCAAACGAGAAAAAGGGAGAGGGAAAAAGGAAAGGATTAATATGTTGGATGGAGAGATTATGAGAGAAATTAGGGGGAAGGTGGATGTTGAGGGGATGTGGACATCTTCAAGGTCATGCTTTCGTGTTAAGATGAGCGATAGCCATGGAGGAAAATATCAGAGGCTTAGGGGGTGAGGAGATGGTCCAGAGATAATGAAAAGAAAAATTATCTTTGTCTAGCCCCATCCCTCCATCCTCAAAGAGAGCTTTATTGTGCATTACACATTTTGTGTTGTTGGTGTTGGTTAACTCTGATCATGTTCATTTGTAATTGTCAGCTGAAAATGAATCATTTTGTTGGATGACTTCACATCAGTTGTATAGACATTATTCACCCGACTGTGGTTGACAAATTACCACTTCATTCCTTTTTTTTTTCCTTGTCCCCTTTTACATTTTATTTTCAGAAAAGACCTCTGAGCTTTGATGGGATAATTCCAGCCACTCATGTCTGAAAGGAAATGCACATATTGAGTAACCAGGAAAAATATCTCCCACTGGAAGCTCACATAAATATTAATATCTGATTATTTATTAATTCACCCCAAGGAAGCATAGTAGATTTTGGGATTTACTATTGTGAGGTGGTTTCGCATGTCATACACTTCCTGCATTTAGCAAACAGTGATCGTTAATCATCTTTCAATATTCAATGAATTAAACAACCAACGAAAAATGTTTGTTTGCAAAAAACTTAATTTGTTTCCCCTTATTGCAAATGGTTGGCAGCTCTTCACTGGATGTGGTGAACCTCCAAAAAGTGGACAGTTTGCCACGTCTGAAAAGTTTGACAGCTGTGATAGATTTCACATTGTTGCCAAAGTTTTGATTCACCACTGCCAGTGAAGTGCTGCTAATTTTTGCCAGCCAATTTGCCACATATTAGCAGCAAGTTCGACACACATTAAGTTTTTACAGGGGTCTGATGTACGCCTCATCTGAAAGACTGTCTCTAAACATCTGTCTCTGTCAATGGCGATATGTTTTGAGCATTGAGCTGAATGTGTTTGCTGTGTCTGGTTTGGTCCCAGGGCTGCCAGTGATGCAGGTGAAGATTGACATCTCCAGACAGCAGGTGGAGAAGATCTTTGGTCTGGAGGATTACTGGTGTCAGTGTGTGGCCTGGAGCACTACAGGAACCCAGAAGAGCCAAAAGGCATATGTGCGCATCGCCTGTGAGTTCAGCTCTGCTATCTTATAAGGCAAACATTTTGACCAAATGCCACCTTATAATCTGATAAAATAATAAATGTCTAGGTTCTCAACTGGCGGGTCGCTCCCTAAAATTGGTTACAAGTCTGTGTTGATCTAGACAAGAGGGGAAAATCTAATGCAAACTCCTATGCAAATAACCATGCAGCAGGATGGTGCATAGTTTAAATAAAGTACCAAAATAAATTAATCAATTATGAATTTGATATTTATAGATTGTAATTTTTTTAAATTTTTGAAAGAAGTCTCTTATGCTCATCAGGACTGCTTTAAAAAAAAAAAAAAAAAAAAAAAAAAAAAACTGTAAAAACAGTTATATTGTGAAATATTATTAAAATTTAAAGTAATTGGTTTATATTTTAATATATTTTAAAATGTAATTTATTCCTGTGATGGCAAAGCTGAATTTTCAGCATCATCAGGTCTTTAGTGTCACATGACCCTTCAGAAATCATTCTAATTGATTTGGTGCTCAAGAATAATTCTTATTATTATCAATGTTAAAAATGTATGTATGTATGTATGTATGTATGTATATCTGTATTAGTGAATATACATATATATATATATGTGTGTGTGTGTGTGTGTGTGTGTATATATATATATATATATAATAGAAACATCAAAAGAACAATATTTACTGACACTTTTGATCAATCAATTTAATGCATCATTGCTGAATGAAAGTATTAATTTCTTCTTCTCAAAAAAACAAACAAACAAACAAAAAAGCAAGCAATTATCAACTAGAAAAGAAAACACTTTCTGTATCTTTTGTTGTTATTGCTGAAAAGGTTGTGCATCCAATTAACCTTCACGATACAAGAAACTTCATTTAAAATGGGTTCACCTAGTTAAACAAGGTTTTAAATGACCGCAATGTGTTTTTTGCAATTAATTACTGGCTTAATATAAAATACTAACAAAACAAAAAAAATCTATATTTATTTGCAAAATGTTGTTATAGCAAAAATGTTCTTACCAGGTTGTGTCATCATTTGATCCCCGTGTAACATTTAGATCCCAAAGCAAAACCATTTAAGTTTATCATTACTTGTGCTGTGTTTAAATGCACACTATCTACATGAACAGGTGTTTCCTGCCGTAGATGTTAACATAGTTTATTTGAATACTTTAATACTCCTTTTAAATACTGTGTAAACAGTGTGTTCTGGTAAAAAGCATGTTCAACAAAATTAATTTATCCCCAATGTATTTTAAAGTGCTCTACAACGCTGTAGCATTTGCTCTTTTTTATCACTCCACCGTTAAGTGTTTTGATAGTGATATACTTTCTATTAAAAGTTATTTTGAAATTCCATTTAGCCAATCAATCTAACCACTTATGTTCCGTTTTCTCCCCAAGGCTGATTGATTCAGTTGGTTTTAATGTTTGATTGGGAAGTTTGATCAGGAAGAGCCCATGGCAAGGAAATCTGCTAATCTGCAATTTAACACTTTGTAATTGCCTCAAGAGGCCTGGTAGTTTTGATATTTCTGTGTGATTAAACACCAGGAAACCGCACCATTGCACCGCCTCGCTCAGAACAAACATCAGCACAAAACAGAGGAGAAGACGTCCTTACTTTAAAGAAAGATGATAGAGTCTAAAACAAGGATTAAAGCATTGTGCGATTAAAGTGGATTTGGGATTTATCCCAAGTGCTTCTTATAAATATTCTAGATGCATATTTCTCTTGCCAAACATAGATTCAACTCAGCTTCTACTTTCGCATAATAAAAGGACTTTTAAAGGAATTTACTCACCCAATAATGCATACAATGACCAGATGCTCTGAAAAGAGCCTATAAGGGTGGTTCAGAAGTTTTGTCCGCTACATAACTTTCAGTCTGTTCCTGCACACAAAGTACCATATGACTTCTGAGCACTTTGAATATAACGCATTATTCATATGGACCACTTTTATGTTGTTTGTATGGTGTTTCTGTCTTTTTTTGAAGAGCCTCAATTCCCATTCATTGCAATTGTGCTAGGGTGAACTATTCCTTTAACAAACCTCCCGAGTTTTCCCCTCAAAGTCACGGCAATGTCATCTCAGGAGTGGATGGCCATCTAATCCTTTGTGCCTCTCCTATTCCCATTAAATCCTTTTTAATTAAATTGAATGTCAAAGACCCCTCTTCACCTCTTAATGTTTGCCAAGGCCTGATTGTTGAAGACAGGCATGACATCTGTTTTTAAGAAATGAAATGACTGGCAGTGTCGCTGTTATTGAGAGAGATTTTATTCCCCAGCATCGGAGCTGAAGACAAGTCCGCCGTCTCAATGGACACCTCCTTCCAAAAGCTTTTTCATGTCATAACAGTTATAAACGTTTATGCAAATGTTGTTTTGAAATTTTGCCATCCATAGTCAGGAGGACACGAAAGCCCTCCATCAACACTAATGCAATTTTGACAAGCAAATACAATTCGACTTGCATCAACACTTGTCCCAGGGGTTTTAGGTGGAGTGAGTGGTCGTGTGGATACCACAGCCTCGGTGCGGTATCGAGTAGAGGAGGAAGATAATGCAATTCCTTTTTGTTGATGCTTTGCCTGGGGGCTGCAGGCAGCCTTTCTCTGAAGCAACCAAGCAGGGTCTAATAAGCACTCGGGTCTGTGATATGGATCCTTCTAAGAGAGAAAGGCCGCTCAAGGCTCTTGTTGAACGTACACGGTGCAAACAAAGCCCTGAGTTATGTATGGAGGAGCACTGAACCCCAAAAACACATGGCTAAATATGACACAGATAATGTTAGATTAAATGGCTTGGCAGTTTACCTTCCTGGTGATACATGTACAAGTTCTGATCCACTTTATGACTACAGGAGGATTTTAGTCAGTATCCTGGCTTGAGAGTCCACAGGAAAGAAAAAAATCATGCAATACATTTAAGAGCACATTTACAAGACAATGATTTCCTAAAAACGGAAAAGTTATTCTTTTGCGGTTTTTCGCTTTTTTGAAACCTGTTTTTTAAAAGTTTTTGTTTTCAGGCCCCCCAAAATGCCATTGTCCAAAAAGCATTTCCATTTTTAGTTTTGTAAACGACCCCTAAAATCTCACTTGTTTCTTGCTTAATGCCCTCTTTTATCATGTAGCAAAGTGAAAATCTGGATCTATATAAAATCTGTACATGTAAATAAATTAATAAAATAACAATAAAATAAAATATGTATTTTTTGTGTTGCCCAAAAATAAATAATTGTATATAAATTGCAGCAGTGCATAATGCATCATATCATACACACATAAGCACAAGTTCATAACGTCAGAACGCACTCACCAGGTCACGTCTTTTCCTCTGAGGATATATACCAAATATAATAACAAAATTAATGTTAGTTACACTAATTAAAAATGTTTAATATTAAATATACAATAATGTGCACTACAAGGTCTGTATATTTTTTGCACAGCACAGTCTACCATTACCTCATCTTTTGTTGCGATTATAAGTTTATATATACACTATATATTCCTAATGACTAATAAATAAAATAATTTTGCACTACAGATCTGAGGAAGAACTTCGAGGAGGAACCGCTGGGTAAGGAAGTGGCACTTGATCAGGAAATCCTTCTGCGCTGTCATCCTCCTGAAGGTGTGCCTCCTGCAGAGGTGAGAGCAACAAGCAAACATGTTAACAACCAACGACTCTAATTATCCCACTCATTAATGTACTCACACAAATATACCATCGAGCCAGAGATCTGACGTCTTTCACCATATTCCGTCTGTTACATGAGCTGGACTTGAATGAGGAACCATGCAGAGTGATTTGGCAGCTCTGGGAGTCCCATCAATAATACATGTACTTTTGCACTGGTGCAGGACTAGACCAGCCTGCGACCAGCTGTTGCAGCTCAAAATGTCCATCCAAACTTCCAAACTTTTAAAGTACATTGTGTTCAATAAAATTTAAGCATTTGTCTCATAATAATATTACAGTAAATGATTTTGACTAATTCACCAGTTTATTATTATTATTATCATTATTAGCATTAATAAGTTACAGTAACATTTTTACAATGAAAGTTTAAAAGTAGTAAGTTGAAAAATGATATATAAATTAATTTTTTGTGATAAACATTACACCACAACACATAAAAATTGAATCACATTTTTTCTTTTGTTCCCAAAGAATTACCATAATCACAATTTCTACTTTAAGTTCTATTTCTAATTTTAAAGTGAGAAATGCATGTTCTAATTTTCAGTGTACAATAGAAAAACAATTGAAAGAAAATGCTAATCCACTTTCCTACTGCCTCGTGCTACCATGCAGTGCCTGCCAAACATTAACATCCTCAGTCCAGGTTTTGGCCTTGGGAGCTGCCCAATATGGCAGCTGGATCCGAGAGCATACAGAGCGTTTTCCATCCATTTGAGCCAGATTGAAGCTGTGAAATGTTTTCTCTTGCGTATATCTATAGGTGGAGTGGCAGAGAAATGAGGAGCTGATCGACCCCAAGACTGACCCCAATTTCTTCATCACCGTGGACCATAATCTCATCATCAAACAAGCCCGCCTGGCCGACACAGGGAACTACACCTGCGTGGCCAAGAACATTGTGGCTCGACGCAAGAGCTCCTCAGCTACTGTGATTGTCTATGGTGTGTTTCTTCTCATACTTTTTTCCTTTCTTAGATCACAGATAAATGGACTTTACCTTTCAAGATTCTGACAAAAGTTTAGGATGGTTTTGACCTGGAGTCAGGGGTAATTTACTGAGAGAGTCAGGCTAGCTGTGATGGACAACTCTATTTTGATCAGACTTTGAGAACATAATGTACTGACTATATAGTCAATAATTTTACCTCTTAAAGGGTTAGTTCACCCAAAAATAAAAATTCTGTCATTTATTACTCCTCCTCGTGTCGTTCCACATCCGTAAGACCTTCATTCATCTTCGGAACACAAATTAAGATCTTTTTGATGAAGTCTGAGAGGTTTCTGTCCCTCCATAGAGATCCAACGCAACTACCACTCCAAGGTCCAGAAAGGTAGGAATGACATCATTACAGTACTCCAGTGGTTTAACCTCAATTTTTAGAAGCGACGCGAGTGCTTTGTTTGTGCAAAAAAATATAATTTACCATTTACAAAAATATTGATCTGCAGCATGCATTCATGAGAGCTTCACAATGCATGCGTGCTGTGCACAATGCTCGCGCATCAACTCAACACATACGCGCGAGTGTTCACGAGAGCGTCACGACACATGCATTTTGTGTTTACGTGAGAGTTGTTGCATGAACACATCTTGGATAATATTATTTTGTAAATAAAGTGGTAAATTATGTTTTTTTGTTTGTTTTTTTGCACAAACAAATCACTCAAGACGCTTCATAAAATTTAGTTTAAGCCACTGGAGTCACATGGAGTACTTTAATTATGTCTTTCTACCTTTCTGGACCTTGGAGTGGAAGTTGCGTTGGATCACTATTGAGGAAAAGAAACCTCTCAGACTTCATTAAAAAGATCTTAGTTTGTATTCCGAAGATGAACAAAGATCTTACAGATGTGGACTAACCCTTTAAAACTCATCTTTGATCACTGACATATTTAAACGTTTTATCCTTGAAAAAAAAATAGTCATGCCTTTAAAATAGCTTGAATGTAACTACACCCTTGCCTCATTTAGTATATGCGATTCTATGAATATGCAAATTAGTCCCGCCTCCACTCACTCACACCAGCTCGAGATCCACTCGTTGACGATCACACGTTGACGTGATTGGTTATCAAGGTAGTTTGTGACGTCAGAAACACCAGCAATTTCAAACCATGTTTGCTTCACTGCAGTTTTAAGGAGAAAATACTTATGAATTTGCACATGGTTTGTCTTAAAACATATTAGAAACACCACATAGACATATAAATAACATTTAAAGCTTGATTTTCACCACAGGGGGACTTTTATTTATTTATTTATTTATTTTAAAGCACTTCAGTCACAGTTATCACAATTAACTAGAAAAGAAAGTTCTTAGAAATTATGGGAACCCTGTCATTTGAATACTTTTATTTAGACTAAATGCTGCTTGCTTGATGTAATATACATTAATATATTTGCATTATGTAGCATACATTTACATACATTTTGTAAGTGTGGCCTAAGTGTCCAAATAATTTTTGAGGCCAGTGTATTTCTTGTAGACCTTAAAACTAAGCATTACAGCATGGAGAGCATTCTGTTATTTCGTATCCGTATATCCTCTAAACCTGATCATGCTGTAAATGATTGCAGCAACATTACAACATATCAATTTGGGAGCAAAGCAGCCAGACAGTGTCTCAAATCTCAGCAGAGCTGACGAACACTCACACTGTAGTTGAGCTTGTTGAATTAATGGCAGAAAGTGGCTAATGAATAGGTTTATAAGCTAGCTGACCTTTATTAAAATGCACAGCGGCAGAGCATTGCGAACCCCGGAGGGGTCCCAGGACAAGCGGCGTTCTAAAGGTAGCATGCATTACAACCCTGTACACGCTCTCTACTGATCCCGGCCAAGTCAATCACACACCACACGTAATACAGTACTGGGACAGATCTACTGAGGATACTACCACAGACAGACATGTTAACAATGGAAAATCTGAACTCTTTGCCTTTTTTTTTTCCAGAGGTAATGTATCAGTTGTACTATGAAGCATAAAGATAATGAGTCAAGGGACAGCTGCGTGATGATTTGCATTAAACGGGAATAAATGCGGACGTGCCTTTTAATGCAGAGACTGCAAGTCAATCAGAGCAATCAGTGTGTTGTATTTAATAGGAGAAAAATGAAGCTAAAACTGACAATTATTTCTCAGATGAATAGAGATTAGATAAGTTGTTGCATTTTGTTTGAATTGCCTGAATTGGGGATATTTTGACGGAAGGCTCTGCAAAAGTGAGCAGAGAATATTTCCGCTCTTGTTTGCTTTTTATGCTGTCAATCAATGAAGCCCTCACACAGGGAAAAAGAAAAATGGCACATGAATGCTAGGTGCGGTGCCTTACAATTTGTCGGTTTCAAATTGTGCAATGTTCCCGAAGCAATTTGCTACCATTGTAGAAATTAATTAAAGAAAAATTCCCTGTGAATACCTTTTGATCAAAAGAACTATTAGGCAAGGTCCTTTATGCTATTCTTTTTTTCCCCCATGGCTTCACATTAAAATGTCAGTTTACTAATTTGAAGTCTTGCAGGCTTGCTTATTGGCTGAACCATAGGTGGTGTGAGAGCTGTTATTAGTGCTGTTGGACAGAGGACGAGATGAATTTTAACAAGGCTGGACTTGACTTGACACAACGGTGTTCTAAGAGGTAATCAGGACCCGAGTTGCTGCGCAATTTCCTTCTTCGTGGTGAGCAATCAGAGAGGCTAAAGAATTGATTCGGTCTGACCAGAGCAACATTTCGTGGAGAATTAGGAGTAGCTCCAGGCACAATATACTCTGACCAGCGATCAAGGCTTCGGGACAACAAATCGGTCGAGTTACCGGGGGAAGAAGAAATCAGATTTGCTCTGAATTCTCCCACCAAGAGAGAGGAGGCTGGGAACTTGATTAAAAACCCTGCGTGAACTTTGGACTCGGGATCATCCTGGAATCCTTGCAGGATTATGCATTTCACCAGCCAGGATGCTGGCGCCATAAAAACCATACTGTGTATCGGTGTAAAGCAGAAAACCAATATACACCCCACATGAGATGAAATCTAGGCCGTTCCCTCCCACCATGTGTCCCCCGTTTTGCTCAGTAGCTTTAACATTGACAGTTGTTAATATAAGTTGTAAAAGAGATTGAGTGATAGTGTTGTGACTTGACAAGGGCAACCGTAGAGAATAATGTTTGGTTCTGTGGCCTCATCCAGATGTGGCCATCTTTTTAGACTTGCACACACTTTTTTTTTTTTTTTTTTTTGTCAGAGGAAGCAAGGAATTTGGATGAGAAAATAATTACAAATTTAAAAGAAAATACTTCAAAACAGGAAGTGAGATAGTCTGTAAATACACAATTGGCATAACCCTATGAAGTTTCAGTAGTGCAGAAGGAGTTGCTCTTTTGAGATCATGTTTTCATTAAGATCCAAACTCCAAAGCATGCTGACAATGTAAAAGAGCAATGGCAAAATACAGGCAAAAAAACGTCACTCCACAGTGACTAGCTGATTATTATGTCATTGTTAAATAATTCAATAATGCCTGCCTACCCTACCATGCTAGAAATAGAGTGCTGCAATGATGACATATTTTTGTAAGTTAGCATCACCCTGGTTCCTTCGACAAAAACCCAGTAGAATTTTTTTTTTTTTTTTTTTTTTTTTTCTCTTTTTTTGGATTATTGCAGATAATAAGCTCTGTGACCAACAAAAGTTTGATTCTTAGGGCTCATTCACACAGAAAGCGTCTTTGAGTCTAAAAATGCGAGACACGGCGCTCAGGAATGGTTTTAAAAAAAGCGCAGTGCAGAATGCGAGGGTCTCGAGACGTACTTTTGAGACGTGATGCAATAACGGCAATAATGAACAACTAAAACAGTTGCCATGCCAACTTGCTACTGTAAAACAGAAGCTTGCAACGCTTGCCCCGCCTCCGAGTTCTTCTGATTGGTCCACTGTTTTGGAACTGACATTGTCAAAAAACGCGGCACTCGTGCAAAGCGCTGCAAAAGACGCGAGACGTGAGCGCAACAGTCATACACGTCCTTCTAGTGCATGCTTACATAGAAAAACAATGAAAAAGTAGCGCATTGGAATAGAAAAACGCGTTCTCATTGATAGCAGCCGCCTTTTCAAAACAAATAAACACATTAAAAAGTGAGGTGCTAAAATGCTAACTCATTTTTGGGCAAAAAAAACGTCATCCTTGCAGCACTCTATTGGTCAGCAAATCAGCCTAAATGAGTCAAGCTGCAGTAGATGTGTTATTTATAGAATAAATTACCCACCAAACTTAGGGCTCATTCACATAGAACACGTCTTTCTGTCTAAAAATGCGAGACGCAGCGCTCAGGAATGGTTTTAAAAAAGTGCAGCGCATAATGCAAGGGTCTTGACGTGCTTTTGAGACGTGATGCAATAATGGCAATAACGGAAATAATAGAAATAGGCAAACAGCAGAATAGATAGATCCTATTTTTGACATGGGGGGAAAAAAAGAAAATAATAGCACTAGCTATGGCCTCCTAAATAAAACAGTTGCCATGCCAACTTGCTACTGTAAACAGAAGCTCGCAACGCTTGCCCCGCCTCCGAGTCCTACTGATTGGTCCACTGTTTTGGAACTTACATTGATGAGTGGCGCAGTGTGTAAAAGTTGAAGTTCTTTTAACTTGACACGGCGTCTTAAAAACGCGGTGCTCATGTGCAAGGTGCTGCAAAAGACGCGAGCGTAGCGGTCATACATGTCCAAGTAGCGCGTTTACAATGGAAAAGTGAATAGAAAAACGTGTTCTGTGTGAACGGCCCCTTAGAAATATTGAATGTTAATACACTATGGAATTCTGGGCTCTCTAGCACCATCTTTGTTTGAAATTACAATTGCAGTAGATTAGCAATAAATCAATTTCTGCATCCTGTCTGCTGCTTCAATTCAAATTCGGGAATTTAATTCATTCCTCTGTGGTGTACTTTCAATATCAACAGTATTGTAGTATTAGTTGCTTGTTGATAGTGTAAGATAAGTGCTGTTCTTTGAGCACAGAAACTGTGTAAACATCAAATTAACACAAATTTAGATTGGATGAAAAAACAACAGACATGGCACCTGCCACACAACTGCCTCAAATCAACAGTACAGTGTAGCATTGACAACTATTGACGTTAACATAGCTTTCGTATGTTGCCGTTGTCCCTGTGGCCTGCCTTTAAGCACAGAGCTATGTTTGTGGCTGTTTATCATCCTCGTGCTTGTCGGGTAATCCTGACTCGCTGTGTTCGTTTCCCCCTCTCCTTTGCACTGGGCGCACGAGCAGTGAACGGTGGCTGGTCCACGTGGGCCACATGGTCGGCCTGCAGTGCTGTCTGTGGTCGGGGGTGGCAGAAGAGGAGCCGGAGTTGCACCAACCCCACTCCCCTGAACGGCGGGACGTCCTGCGAGGGCCAGAGCGTCCAGAAAAGTGCCTGCACTGCCACCTGTCCAGGTAACGTCCACCGGGCGTCGCTCACTGCAGAGTAGAGCTAGTTTAGCATTAGCGCACAGACCCTTGCACGGTCCCCTTGCTCTAATGGCACCAATAGCTCACTCTCTGTAGGACGGCTAGCTTTGATTGGCATTAGCTTTTTTGTGCTTAAGCAAAACTTTCTCATGTTTTTCTTTTCTTTTGAAAACCATTGAATTATTCATAGCTGAACCAGTGCTTGTGTCTCCATTCTGGCCATCGTGTTTTTTCAGATATTTTCATGCTCTGTGCTGCTTTCACTTTTGCTGCATGAGGTTATTTTTTGTTCGAGTGTAAGCAGGGTCCAAAATTAACTTGCCTGCCAGTGGTCAAAATATATTTTTGTCCCTAGCTGTTTTTTTGCCCCTTGTGTTTGCATAGCATTTGGTAGCTAATCAAGAATTCCTTTTAAATTCTAATTCAGTTCCTAAATTTGAATTAAGGCAGAAAACAGGATGCAGAATTGCAATTTGAATTTGAATGTGCACTGCTGTTTAAAAATGGTTTGGAAAGAAGCTTCTGCTCATGAAGGCTGCATTTATTTGATCAAAAATACAGTACAAACTTTAATATTATGAAATATTATTACAATTTAAAATAATGTATCTTTGAAAATGTGAAAATTAATTTTCCACAGCCATTACTCTAGTCCTTCCGAAATCATTCTATGTTGATTTAAATTCTTTGGTGAATAGAGAGTTCAGAATAATTTTTGTTACAATGTAAATGTATTTACTGCCACTTTTGATCAATTTATTGCATCCTTGCTAAATAGAAGTATTAATTGCTTAAAAAAAATCATACTGATGCCAAACTTTTGGACAGTAGTGTAATTAGTAAAATTAAATTGAAATTAAGTTTTAACTAGAAAAGCAAACTTTAACTAAACAAACTTTGAATGTTATTTAAACATAATTTAAAGAAAAAAACTGAGGATTGAAATAGATAAATTGAATTATATTTAATAAACTCACTTTTTAGATTTTTTTTTTATTTATTTTTTTTACAAATTCTAATTCAACTTCAATTTTGGACCCTGGTTCTAAGCTGGTAAGAAAGGGCAGAAAACTAAGAAATCAGACAGTGATATTTCAGCCTGGTCGATATTTACTCTTCTGCGCATCTTGTAAATACAAAGATTAGCAAGTTATTTGATGCTAGCGATCTGCGTTAGCGCTTATAAAGTTTTACTGATCTCCTTCACTATTGCTAGTAGAACTTTCAAGGGTTGAAAGTGAACAGACTAAAAGGAGGAGGAAGCAGGGAAGCAGCACGGCTGCTTTTCCACAGTATCGATCGCGTGCAGTTTGAAATGAAAGTCAGGCCGCTTCATTTACAGGCTGACATTAGACTCAGGTAGATGGGGGAAGGGATTCTCTTGATTACTGCGATAGGCCGGTGAGTGTATTTCAGCAGGGACAAAAATGGCATTATGCAGGCGCTGCAGACCAGCGGAAAATATCCACGCTTAGTAAACAGGAGAGGAAATCGAAGCTTTTGTCAGCTGCAGCTTGTCTCCCTCGCTCACTCCTTCTCTTCCTCCACTCGTCCTGTGAGAGGGTTTATCTACTTAAGCCAATCTCCTGTTTCATTACAAAGCATCCAGTGAAATTTAATAAGACGCCACCTTTACGCTGCTCTGTAAGTAACGTGCTCTCAAAATGTGGCGTTTTTGATGAGCAAAAACACAAAGCATGGGGGAACACTTTTGACAGAGCTCTGTAGGGATGGATTTCACATGATTACGACCCAAATAGCATTTCTGTAGAGGAAAAGAGTGACAGTGAAGGAAATAAAGGCATGAACACTGTTAAAGACTGTTAAAGAAAAACACTGAAAGTACTTTTATAGGAAAACAGTGATAAGAAGTAGAGCGTATGACAGCTAATTGGAAAATTGATTCATCTGTCAATTATTTTTTTTCCGTTATTCATTTCAATTTTTTTATTTCAAACAATATATAAAAAAAGGTTTATAATACGGATAGTTCGGACTCTAAATTCTGATTGGATGAGCCACATTTGAAGTTATTGTAATATTACATTGAATTAATGCACCAACTTGTTGTCGTTTGAAAACCATGTGGTACTAATGAACTATTTATTTGCGTTAGTATTGTTTATAATGGTAATTATCACTTTTAAATGTAACCCGTTATTGAAGACTGCACTGTAAATGCTTACACTCAAAATAATTCATTGGTTTGAGTAGGACAAACTTAAATTAAACAAATTAGTTCAGTCAAATTAACTTTTATGCGTATTTAGCGCTTTCTTTTTCTTTCAAGTTCACAGAACTGATATATTTTAAGTAAGCTGAACTGTTTCATTGTTTCAGCTTATTTCCTTTAATTTAGACGAACTTAAGTTTAACTGAAACTGGGCTGGGATTTCTATTTCCCAGCATGCTTTGCCCATGGCACTCGAAAGGGAGACTAAATGCTAAAATTAAGTGTTATTTTTGTGCAAGATTAATATTAAGTGTGAGATTTAGTAGTGATTAATGTTATGTTATGCTAATTTAGAAGAGTTTCTGTTAATGTCATGGTGACAAGTGATGCATGTGGCTTGGTTTGAGAGCATGTTAAATGCTTTATATTGCTGCACTCATTCAGCAAGTGCTATACCATGCTATTGTTAACATGTTAGCAAATTAGCAAGTTAGCATTTTCTGAATTAGCTTGTTATAGCATTAACATTTCAAGTTAAGAACAATTAAAATGTATGAGTACAAAATAAAGTTCTGCTTGCTTAAACTTTGATTTTTTTTTAACTTAAATTTTGAGGCAACTGATTGCCTTACATTTTTTGAGTTTTGACAACTTATTCGGGTTTACAGTTTTCAGTCCTGCTTCACACAGCTGTATATTAAATACGTTCTGATTGGCTCTGATTGTGAGTCACACATCAGTTTCGTGTCCACTGCAGACAGACTGTTTTGTGTTTAGTTGCTTGTCACTGGAAACTTACAGAGAGAGGGAGGAAGAAAAAAAAAATAGCAAGAAAGGAGGTTCACAGTGGTGGCCATTGCAGGATCTTTTTGATAAGGGTCATGCTGAGCGAGCGAGTTGGACGTTGTTCCTGTGGTGGCTTTATTCCCCTTGTGTTTCTCGCACTCCGACCGATTAATCTTGACACGGGTCGCAGTGTGGGAGCCATAGTGTCCTGGCCAAGGATGACTTAGTTGTGTTCCCAATCAAAAACGGGCACCTGCCTGCTTTAGCATGCTCACCAGAGGACCCCAAATCCTGTCAGTGAGAGAAAAGGAGAAGGAGAGAGAGTGACCATCCCGTTCCATTTATCACCATACAAAGACACGCACGGACAACTGCAGGCCCTAAAAATTACATTTGAGACTTCATCTCGATTTATCAAAACGTGACTTCTGACTGCAGGAGGTATAAATCATCATTTACTGACTAGCTGCAGGTAGAGGTACTGTGTTCCCAGAGCACAGTCAGACAGCAGGAGACAGAAAGAGAAACAGCAGAGCTTTGATAAACGACTCTGTATGTGAACATAGTCCATCGCTGCTGTTCTACTGATCCTCAGGACAGGGCGACTTTAAAGGACGTGACGTGATTCTTTGTGTAGTGCGGCGAGCATGCGATGCCATATGAATTCTGATGAAGCTGAATTCTTTTTGTAATACGAATAGGTTGGAATAATATTTCCAAGGCACTCAAAATGCTATCCTCAGTACCAAGGCTGCAGAACCAATCAAAATAATATAATGTGATTATTTACCGCATAAATATATACTATACTCTTATTATGAGTGACTGTAATCTACTAAACATACGCTAACCACACATAGTACTCATGACACAGACATGGTTTTCAGTTTCAGACTTATTTTTATTATTATTAGTAGTAGTAGTAGTAGTAGTATTTTAAAATTAAATATAATATATTGATTTATATAATTTTACTATACATTTTCAATTTTAATTTATGTGATTTTAATTTATGCATAATATAAGTTTTTAAACCATTTTTTATTTATTTAACCAAATTTAATGAATGATAAGTGGACTGAAACACTATCATAACTAATGTAGATCAAAAACAGATCAAAAAGAGTACACTTGCAAGCCCAAGGACAGTGTGAATGCAAAAAGAGCCCTTTATGTGTTTCTATTAGCAGCAGAGCATGGGCAAAACATGACTTAATTGGAAGTTTTTGTGTTTCGCATACAAACATTTATCATATTTATTGCAGCTTAAATCACAATCACATTATTTGTACATATACTCCCATTTCCAAACTAAAACCAAATTGTGCAGCCCTTCCATGTCCAATTCTGAGGACTCATCCGCATGATGTGCTGCCGTACAATTTCTTCCTCTCTCTCTCCCTCCTTTCTGTCCTGGAAAATTATTACCATAGTCTCAAGAATCAATAGCTCTTGGGTTTTTTTCTTCCTTCAAATCTTTTCAAAAGGAACAAACCAGTAACTTAACACAATTGGCCAATCAACTGGATGAGTTCAGCTCTGAAGAGTCTAATGTAATAAGTGGGTTTTAAAGGGCTAATTGACCCTGATGAGCCTCTTGTACCGGCTCTTGTTGAATCACTGGCTGGTTAGACCTTTAGCACACGTGAAGAGGCTGCTTCATCTAAACCCGACGTGTCAGAGACGTCATACGACATCAACCAGCACACACACACACACAGACAACCCTCACCTATGACTGGAGAGCCTCGTGAATTTAATAGTCTCTGAGGAGAGCATCATCTGATATTGAATGCAGTCCCCCAGACATCTTCACTCTTTTCTCTTTCAAGTACTTTTAAAGCTTAGAGCAAGTGCTGATTAATTTGCATTCTAAACTTTAGCACTTTTAATGTGAAATTAAAGTATTACAAAGGGGGAACAAAACAAAAAAGTTAACATCACAAAAACCATCTTTCACTGATGCATTATCATTAGTCTGACGCATTCAGCTTGGAACCATGGCAGTGTCTTAACTGATGGAGAACAAACAGGTCTAACAGCTTACGTTGCAGTATGATTTCCTCTTCCCTGGATGCTAGCCTATTCTGCTGAACTTTATCTCTTAACATTTCCTCGCCTCTTGAAGTTTTTTTTTTTTTTTTAAAGATAAAAAGTTGGCCTATAACTATGAATTAGGTTTGGAAGAAGGCTCAGTGCCAGGAAATGAAAATCTCTTTTTTTCCCCCCATGTTATTCTGTGCTAGTCTTTGCTCCTGTTGGCCCATTTGCTGCTTCTTTTGGTTTCTTTTCCACTCTTATGACTTTTACTTTGACTCTTACTTTTTGTGCACAAAAACAAAAATGAAAATAACGACTTTATTCAACAATATCTTCTCTACCCTGTCATTCCCCTACCTGTTTACGTTCAGCGTTTCCAGGTTCTGCGTCAGAACGTCGGCTCATTATTGGCCAGCCCCTGCGTCAGCATCAAACACATGCATTGTGCTGCTCACGTGAACAGCGTTGGCCAATCCTGAGCCGGCATTCTGACGTAGAACCTGGATCATCACGTTCCCACAAGTTAACATGACATCCCCACAAATTAATATCGCATGGCCACTACATCTTATCACGTTCCCACTAGTTAATATGTTGTGGACACAACAAAACTAAGTAAACCTTACATGTCCCCTCCCGGTTACCTTAGTTTATTGTCATAAAGCTGTAAATCCAGGACATTTAAATATTGAGCCAGGCTCTTACAAAGGTGCAAGTAACACAATGCTTCAAGCAACGCAAAGGTTATTTTTTTTTTTTTAAATGTTGTTATGCTTAACATGTTTTTGGTGTGAAAATACCCTAAGCCTCTTTTTGGCAAGCTTCAGCCAAGAAATGGTTTCCATAAAGTATATGCTGCTCAATAACATGCTTTCCTGAATCCCAAAACCCTTTTAGATCCCTGTATTCGAAAAATTATTCTTTTTGTGTTAATGTTGCATGATGCACTTGAATAAAAGGCAGGCAGCAGACTGTTATGACATCATTCTGATCCTGCTCTGGCCCCGCCCACTCTGGCTCAGAGCCCATGAATCACCTGTAATTTTGTTGTCTCAGATTTATTGAACATGGAATGTTTAGGTCCAGGTGAGATTACAGATGTGAGTGTTGACTCTGTCTCGTCCCTGCTGATCTGAAAGGTAATTGTGTGCCTCTCCCGCTCAGTTCCTCCTCTCTGCTCAAGGACGAGGCAGCTGGAGGTGTCCAGTATTGGCCATTGTGATTTTGAGCAACGGCGAGTGGAAATGGGGCTTCCTGCAGTCCTTTTAAAGAGCAGTTGGACGCCTTTTAGATGTGCCCTTGACAAGATGTCCAAATAGACCTGCCACTGCGTTATTGGGTTGCAGGCACCCTGGCACAACATACACACACACACACACACACACACCCCTCTTCACCCTATAGCAGGATGATTGGAAATCAAAGATAATATGTTAATGGCAGGGAGTCTGGAATGGTCAATTATTTGTCTGGCTTCGGTTCCTTATTAGGGCATCCTTCACTCATGTTAAGCAGGTTTAAGATATGATTGTTGTGTCTTTTGAAAGGGAAATTGGCCATCACTGTCTATTTTTCTGCTTTTCTTACTTCATTATTTTTTATTTGCTTGTTTAAAGTTGACATGAAATCAAAATGGACCCTATTTACTTTCTTAATACACATTTCTTGTCTTGTTTTGCACAAACGGTGCATGTTATTACAAAGAAAAAAAAAAAAGTCTTTCATCAATAACTTGCAGTTCCTCTAAAATTAATTTAATTTTAGGCTGATGTCACTTATGGCAGGCTATTGGTCAGTGCTAACCAACGCATTAATGTTAATTACTAACCAAATATCTGTTTAAGCATTGTTTAAGACTGCTGTTGTAAGTCTACACAGCAATTTAAACGGATTGTTCACCCAAAAATGAAACTTGTTATCAATTACTCACCCTTTTGTCATCCCAAACCCGTAAGACTTTAGTTCATCTTCACAAAAGGAAGATATTTTAAATGAATTCTAAGAGATTTCTGTTCCTCCATTGACGGTCTACACAACTACCATTTTGTCTCTTCAGAAAGTTCATAAAGAGATCATAAAACTAATCCATATGAATCGAGCAATTTAGTCAAAATTTTCTGAAGAGACTTGATAAATATGCTAAATATGATTAATAGATTGAATTTAGTCTTTTATACACATATGAACACTGATCCACAAACATAAACAAAAGTTTTACGATCTCTTTATGAACTTTTTGAAGCATCAAAGTGGTAGTTTCATGCACAGTCAATCAGATTTTATCAGAAAGATCTTCATTTGTGTTTAGGAGATGAACAAAATACTCATAGGTTTGGAACAACTTGAGGGTAAGTAATTTATGACAAGTTTTTCACTTTTGGGTTTGCTATCTCTTTAAATCAATTCAATGAAATAAAGTTTACTGCAACAATAGCAAATGATGAGATATTTGACAGAGATGTTCAAGGGTAAACGTTGACCTTTAGCTTCAACGCCACTCTCCCTGTCAAATGTTTGATCAAAAGCATCCCAGGCTCATTGGACAAATGTGCCTCTAGCTACATTTTTGCAAGTTTCCAGTTGAAATGAACACTGGACAGTAAAACAACTTTTAAAAACAACTTTTGTTCTTTTACTTCTGCATTGTTCCTTGAGCAATACTATATTATCACCTCAAAATATTTTTACAAAACTTATCCATACTTTTGTATCACACAGTCTGATCCATGTGTTTGGCTTTTCTTATGTAGTAAATTGGCTCAGTAGTGAAAAAATGAGACTTGTATCAAAGACTTGTAGAAGCAAGCTAAATTGGCATAGATGCTTCAGCAAATGTGTTTTTCTCTCACGTTTGCTATAGAATAGGTTTAAGGTATTATTTTCGCATTATTTTCAAACACAATAGAGCATTAACTTTATAGCGGCACTCACCAGACATTTCACTTCCAAACAGCCGAGATACATACAACAACCAAATGTAATAAAAACAATGCCAGGAAAAGTGGAAGTATTCCTTCACAATTGACTACAAACTTGTCCAGAATGATACAGAATGTCTACATTTCATGATAATTTCATGATCCAATCAATTTCCAAGGGATTAAATAAAGTCTTGCTATTCTTTTACGAATTTAAAATATGTAATGTTATCAAAGTCAAATGGGTTGAGAATTCCGTTTCATGTTGACTGTCTATTTTGCTGCTAGTGTTTTATCTGCAATTCGTTTCTTCTCAAATAAGTCAAGAGAGTTCCTCTCAGTCGCTTTGTGAAGTTTTTCAGAGAGAAGAAAGAGTCTTTTCTTCATCTCTTAGCTGTTGATCTCTCATCACCTGTCTTTTAAAATTCATGCAGAGAATCAGAGACAGGAACACGATTCTTATTGTAATGTATTCATTAAGCATCAATTCCCTGTTCAGTCAGGCTAGTGTGATGATATAAGCCTGTCTCGCTCGCAAATGAGTCCACTCAATGGCAAACAAGGACAATTATTTTATTTCTTCGCCACTCTCCCTGCCAAATGTTTGATCAAAATCTGTGTCAGCATCTCTTTTAGATGCACTCCACATGTTCTTTGTTAGTATGAATATCATTCGCCATTGCTTAATAATTTCTCTGCATATTTAAATATGAAAAACTCATTCTCATTGGGCAGGCTATGACTGTCATTTTTATTCACAGCCATTTATGATGGCCGAATTTTCATCTTTCTTATCTCTAAGGCACACAAGTACTTTATTAGCTGGATGTTTGGCCAAGCGGTAACCTCACTGTACTGTCAGGGTCGGGTTAGCGGAGCAAAACTGCACAGTGAATATGCTATAAAGCCAGAGGTTAATGAACAGCCCAGCGTGTCTGATCTTGGGTCTGTTGAATGGAGTCATCAGTAACTGTATCCAAGTATCATAATTCACCCCCTGCTCTTGGTCCTGTGAGGGCGCAGCTCAGCGCCCCTAGAGAGCTCATTACCAGAGCTGCTCACATTAGCCCTGTAGTAACCTTCTCCAACCTGGCACAACGTCATCCCGAATAAGGCTTCCAAAATGGCCTCCGGTCCAGCTGACGAATAACGGTGGCCCTGTGAGAATGAGAAATGGAAATAAAATACGTTTTTTGTGGCTTGGGAGGAAATAGGACATTTGAGTGTTGTTACACTAGGCACAAACACATACAGAATTTTCCACCTGCCTTTTATCCTTGTATGGGCTTTTCACACTTGAAATTGTAATCGGGTTATTGTAGACATACTCTAACACTGCGAATGCTAAGCTCCTTTTTCATTCCACCCAGACCATTTATGAAAGCTAAGTTGCACAAACATGTTATGCATAGTTTTGAAAATTAGCATATGCCTGCCCACATTTATATGCAGCTATTCAGTATTCAGCAACTTGGCCAACACAGATTAAGATTTTTTTGATTCAGCAAGGATGCATCAAATTAATCTAAAGTGACCGTAAAGACATTTATAATGTTAATATAGTATACTATTAAGCTTGGTAATAAGAAATAACCCTTTAATACAATTCAATGTAAAGTTCACTGGAACAATATCAAATGATGAGATATTTGACAGAGATGTTCAAGGGTGAACTTTGACCTTTACATTGTGTCCTAACCAGACGCGATGCGATAAGATTCGAGCAACGAGTAATTTGACTGTCCACACTAGACGCGAAAATGAGAAGCGATAAAATCAATCAAAAACCACAGCCAATCAGAAGAGAGTGTGGGCGGGCTCTCTCGGCAAGAGCAGACACAATGAAATGGGCAAGTACTTAGTAAAATTCATAAATATTACACAATTTAAACATTTAAAGTACATACGGAGTGACTGAACCAATCTTTGTCATAGAATACACTTGTTTGTTTGCATTGAATTGACAGTTTGAACATTCTTGTGCCCATTTATTTATTTTTATTATAAATAAATTGAGTTAGCCAGTTTTGTTTTATTATAGCTAAAAAACTGGGAACACAGAATAATATTCAAACTCACATTAGATGCTTTTATCATTAAATAAAGCACATAAACAGTACCTGATATTATCATTGCCATACTTTGTGTTGCTGTTCCAGCTGCAACTTCGCAGAGAAATAGAAACCGTTTCTAAAATAGAATATTTGCGTCGCCGTCGTGAACTGCAGCAGTGCTAAACTGCTCACGACATCATATAGTTAACAACACAAACTATCAATGTATGAATCAAACTCACAAGACTGCCGACAGTTTCTTTTCCATGCATCATTTTACTATATCCATGTATGTACAAATCATATAAAACAGTGAAATCGCTCCAGAACTATTCCTGTCTATCTTGCCTGCACTCAAGATGGTGAGATGAGCTCTAGAGCCTTCACTCCTATTGGTTGTCGCTCGCGAAATTCGCTCCTCATTTGCATAAAGTTGAAATTTTTAAACTTTTGTCGCGTGTCTCCCGTCGCTTGACACGCCTCACAGTCTCTGTTGCTCTTGTTGAATGGGATCTTGTCGCTTTATCGCTGCGTGTCGCTGGCGGCGTAAACGGGGCTTAACATGGAAAAGATACCTTTAATCGTGTGTTGAGGCGTCGCGTCGCGTCTGGTTAGGACACGGTGTTAGCTTCAATGCAACTCTTCCTGCCAAATGTTTGATCAGAAGTGCCCTTAAAAGCAACCCAGGCTCATTAGAAAAAATGTGCCTCTAACTACATTTTTGCGAAACTTAAAGTACATAAACATATAATTGACTGCAGTGTCCAGCTGAAATGAACTCTAGAGACAGTAAAACAACTTTTACAAACAACTTATATTCCTTTATTCCTGCACGGTCCCTTGAGCAATACTATATTAGGACCTCAAAATACTTTTTACAAAACTTATCCATTTGGACTTGTGTATCACATAACCTGATCCATGTGTATGGCTTTTCTGATGTAGTAAAATCGCTCAGTAGCTCACCTGTTACATCCTTGTTCTCGCAATGTGGAGCAATCAGTTATGAGTCCAATGAAAAACGAGCCATGATAAAAGACATCAAAGACTTGTACGAGCAAACTAAATTGGCATAGATCAGCGGTCGGGAACCTATGGCTTGCGAGTCACACCTGGCTCTTTGACAAAAATCATGTGGCTCACCAGGTCTCCCACCCTTTACCTGTAAATGATTGATAAAAAAATTAGATGCATCAGTAGAGTTCAGTTTTCTGCAGAAAAAGTAACCAATTGCAATTCCTTTGTTGTACTTACTGAAGTTAATCAAAAAAAGAGAGAAACGTTTAGAATAATATTATATTTTTAAAGTGCGTGTTCAGTGCTCTTCGCGAGTGTCATGACAGCAATCCTCCTGCACTCAGATTCAAGAAGCTACGTAGCTTGTTTGTGATAATGGCGAAAACTATTTTTAGAACAGCAGTGAAGGCTATATAAAAAAAGTGACTGGACTGAAATACATAATTTTATTGAAACTGATGCTCTGCTGTGCCAAGAGACATTTTGAAACATTTCACCGGTTACTTTCGCTTTTTCCGCAGACCTGATATGTCCTATAAATGTCGTATTTATGATAATCCGGGCAGCTTTCAGTGAACGATTCTGTTTGAAGTTATTAATAATGAAACATAGAAGAATGAGATAGTAAAGAGCGGGATGTGATTGATATTAAAAAGAAATATTAAAAACACGATGGAGCATTAACTTTTTAGCGGCACTCACAAGACATTTAATTTAAAAAGTTATTTTAAATTGTAATAATATTTCACAATATTTCTGTTTTTACTCTATTTTAAACAAATAAATGCAACCTTGGTAAGCACAACATTTAAAAAAATCTCACCGATTCTTAAGGGCACAGCAGTAGAACAATCTGTTTAATACCATAATTAAACTAAATTGTTTGGTACGGTACCTTTTAAGACATCTGTCTTTAGAGAAAGGGTGGAGAATGACTGCTTTTGTTTAAAAAAAAAAAGGAAAAAAAAAAAAAAAAACTTTACTACACATAATTGGACTTCAGGGGAAAAAATAAAATGCTTCAGAAGTGATGAAAATATAATATTCATAGCTGTAACTACTTAAATCAGAATATAGCAAATGTAAAGCTAAAAAAAATACTATTTTCATATGTGGGGGTTGATGTGTGTGCATACAATATGTAAAATTGTGCAGCTGCATTTAGTTGAGTGTATCATAGAGACAGGCGTTGCATCCATCAGTATGACAGCATTCATATTGCATAAGCTGCATTATTTAATACACCGCAATGTCAAAACCTTTGTATGTGTGTGATTGACATGAGCAGAGAGCAGGTGTGTGGAGTTTGTAAGAGCACATGGGTGTTGCTGAGATAAGCGAGTCAGCTAATGTCAAAATATTTATCACTAGCTTACCTGAATAACAAGTTGACTCTATCACCCACTTCAGTAGTGAGTTAGTTACTGCACATTATGTATGTACAACAGAACTTTGTGCTTGCTATGCTTTGACTAAGTGTTTGAGTTTAGTATGTTTCTGCCCTAATATTGATGGATTGCTAATTCTATGTCCTCTGTGTGCATGTGTGTGTTCAGTGGATGGTGGTTGGAGCGAATGGAGTAAGTGGTCACCATGCGGAGCCGACTGCACCATGTGGAGGAGTAGAGAATGTACCCAACCTACGCCCGGCACTGGTGGGAAGGACTGTCAGGGCCTGGATCTTCAGTCACTCAATTGTACCAGCGAGCAGTGCCCTCAGAGTGAGTACCACCAACTCTGTCACAGATTTCCTTTATTGATCACACTAAATGTGATGTGAAGCCTGGGATGCATCAGTGAGAGTCCCATTAACCACTAGACAATGTGGGAAGAACGAAGAAAGGGCACCTTGAAGGTCTGCATTGACTCATTTGTTTAGTGTAGCAGGCAGGGTTTGTGTATTGTTGGGTTGTCTTTTTTGCAGGAAGGTCACTTTTCCAGATCAGAGAATCTCGAGTTGTCCAAGGTCTTGATATCCCCTGGGTTCCGTTCTCTGTTTGTTTTCCAGCTCTTCTTCCCTCAAACAACCTTTCCCGTTCCTGTTGTTCTTCTCTTCTTTTAATGATGTTAAACCACTCAGTCCTGCAGCTGCCATTGTCATAGCACCACAGCAGCATCGACATCGGCATCCTCGGAAACAGCAATGGTATTGCTGTTCTTCTTATGATTGTTGTTGATATCGGAGCTTCTGGTGGTCGTTATCAGCTGTTTCCGAGAGAAATGATTGGTTCGAACTAATGCCAGAGGGTACACAGTGGAGAAGTCAAAGCTCTGAGTAATTTCAGGTTGGCTCTGTGTGACTTACTGTGGGTAGAAGAGCTTTTTGAGCAAATGGTTTTATGTGCTTTCACAGTTCCAAAGTCTTTGTGCTAAATGAATACTAGAGATTAAATAAAGTGTTGTGACTAGAAAAATCCTGCTTGAAATATGACGCTTAAATCATAAATTGTTTGTTTTGGCCCAGTAAGTAATTAAAAATGCTAAAATTAACATTAATAGTTAATAGTTTTTTTAATGTACTATATTTGTAATACACCACTGTTCAAAAGTTTGGGGTTGGTAAGATTTTTTTGTTTTTTGTAAAGAAGTCTTTTATGCTCATAAGACTGCATTTATATAATCAACAATATAGTAAAAACAATAATAAATAATACAATAATTGAATATATATATATATTGCCAAAAGTATTGGGACACTCCTCCAAATCATTGAATTCAGGTGTTCCAATCACTTCCATGGCCACAAATGTATAACATATGCAAACTGCTTCTACAAACATTTGTGAAAGAATGGGTTGCTCTCAGGAGCTCAGTGAATTATATAACAAAGTGGAAGCAATTGGGAACAACAGCAACTCAGCCACAAAGTGGTAGGCCATGTAAAATCACAGAGCGCAGAAGTTGCCAAGTTTCTGCAGAGTCAATAGCTACAGACCTCCAAACTTCGTGTGGCCTTCAGATTAGCTCAAGAACAGTGCGTAGAGAGCTTCTTGGAATAGGTTTCCATGGCCGAGCAGCTGCATCCAAGCCTTACATCACCAAGTGCAATGCAAAGCGTTGGATGCCGTGGTGTAAAGCACGCCGCCACTGGACTCTGGAGCAGTGGAGAAGTGTTCTCTGGAGTGACGAATCACACTTCTCTGTCTGGCAATCCGATGGACAAGTCTGGGTTTGGTGGTTGCCAGGAGAACTGGCCTGACTACATTGTTCCAAGTGTCAAGTTTGGTGGAGGGGGGATTATGGTGTGGGGTTGTTTTTCAGGGTTGGGCTTGGCCCCTTAGTTCCAGTGAAATGAACTCTTAATGCTTCAGCATACTAAGACATTTTGGACAATTTCATGATCCCAACTTTGTGGGAACAGTTTGGGGATGGCCCCTTCCTGTTCCAACATGACTGTGCACCAGTGCACAAATCAAGGTCCATAAAGACATGGATGAGCGAGTTTGGTGTGGAGGAACTTGACTGGCCTCCGCAGAGTCCTGACCTCAACCTGATAGAACACCTTTGGGATGAATTAGACCGGAGACTGCGAGCCAGGCCTTCTCGCCAACATCGCTGCCTGACCTCACAAATCCCTATAAACACACTCCTAAACCTTGTGGAAAGCCTTCCCAGAAAAGTTGAAGCTGTTATAGCTGCAAAGGGTGGGCCAACTCCATATTAAACCCTGTGGACTTTTGGAAATATAGTTTGTATGTATATATAGATATAGATATATATATATATATATATATATACACACACAAACTAACACTCAAACACAACTATTAAAAAAGGTTCAAACATTCACTGATGCTCCAGAAGGAAACCCGATGCATTAAGAGCCGAGGGGGTGAAAACTTTTGAACAGGATGAAGATGTCCAAATTGTTCTTATTTTGTCTAAATATCATTTTTTTTAAATTTAGTACTGCCCTTCGGAAGCAACAGAAGATACTTGCATGTTTCCCAGAAGACAAATTAAGTACAATTTACCTTGATCTTCAAATTCAAAACATTTTCACCTCCGACTCTTAATGCAACATTTCCTATTATCAATGTTAAAAATAGATGTGCTGCTTAATATTTTTGTGGAAACCATTATATTTATTTTTTCATGAATGTTTGATGAAAAGAGCAGCATTTATTTAAAATAGAAATATTTTTCTTGTCTTTATCATCACTTTTGGTCAATTTCATGTGTCTTAGCTGAATAAAAAAATACATATATTTAAAAAGAATATTAAAAAAAATCTTAATGACACTAAACTTTTGAAGGGTATGTATAAATATTATATAAAATGTTACAAATATGAATAAATGGTGACATACTGTAGTATTGTAAAGTTCTCTAGTGTGGCTCAGAGTGTGATTAACAGTTTGAAATAATACTTTCTTCTTGTTCTTTCCTAAGATATTTGAAGAATCTTATCAATTATAAAATCAGTCTTTAAATCAGTTCTTTGAACAAAATAGCTTGTTTCCATGCTAAGGGCCAGATTTACTAAACGGGGCAAATCTACTGCTGACGCGCAAATTAAAGAACACAGACACAGTCAAATAATTTACATAATGACCAATGCAATCTACCAAGAGCAGTGCAAATTAGCGTTGGGTCGCAAATAAGCAGAGCTGATACTGATCAGGTGCTGGTCGACACAGGTGCAACTTATTACATGTAATATGTGACCCTGGACCACGAAACCAGTCATAAGTCGCACGGGTATATTTGTAGCAATATCCAACAATACATTGTATGGGTCAAAATTATTGATTTTTCTTTCATACCAAAAATCATTAGGATATTAAGATCATGTTCCATAAAGATATTTTGTAAATTTCCTACTGTAAATATTTTAAAAAATATATATATTTTTGTGAGTGATTATGCATTGCTAAGGACTTCATTTGGACAAATTTAAAGGTCATTTTCTAAATATTTGGATTTTTTTGCACCCTCAGATTCCAGATTTTCAAATAGTTGTATCTCGGTCAAATATTGACCTATCCTAACAAACCATAAATCAATGGAAAGCTTATTTATTCAGTGTTCGGATGTTGTATAAATCTCAATTTAAAAAAAATTGACCCTTATGACTGGTTTTGTGGTCCAGGGTCACATACGGATAATGTCTTCCTCTGGCATTCCAAAGAAATATTTGCAAGTGGAAAATATTTTGTCCCTTCTATCACGCACTCTCTGTTCTCTGCGGTGTCTCCTTCTAGCAGCAACAACTGCAGCCATGTCGCAAAATGGGTTAAGAAATGCTTTTTTTTGGACATGAAATATTGGCTCAAATACCAGTAAATCGATGAGCGCAAACATTTGTGAATCGCGTTGCGTGATTCATTTAAATACTCTCCTCCCATAAATTTTGCGTCTGAAAGGGAAACTCCTACAAAAAAACAACTCAGTCCATGCCTTTTCAGCGCTAATTTTGTACTTCGTGTCTTTAGTAAATCCAGACAGTATTTTTTTTTTATTATTACCGAAAGAGGGTTTGGCGCTAAGAATGCAACTCTTACTTACTTAACATTATTAATTATCTTCATAATCAAATGAGCTTAAGTAATTTGAAGTGTTTGCACTGACTTTTGACTTATGTTTTGGTCATGTCACGGTTGAATTATTCACCCTGTCTGTCATTCAAAGCGCTTTGTGTCATATCAGCTGTGAAAAACGCATTTTAAAGATCTTCCAGAGAGACAGCAGAAAAACAGAAAGGAGCCGCACTTTTAATGTCTCTGCCTGTAATTTACCCACTGGTTATCATGAAATGTGCTGAGCCGAACATTTGTTCTTTATTAACAGTTAATTTGGGTCTATTTCACTCCCAGCAGAAATTAGTGACTAGTCTTCACACCGGCTCCGTTTGATTTTGCTATGGCCACGACTGTTGCTGATATGGATCATTGACAGAGATAAAGGGAGGCAGAATGTGAGCAAACACCCCCATTAGTAGAGGTCAAGAGTGAAGAGTTTGTATTCCCCATGCTGTGAGTCGATGCAGTTCTACAAGCTTTCAACTAGGGGCCACATGGAGGGATGTCCAATTGCAGCGTTGAGATTTTACATGCAAAAATTGCCAATGTTGCAATCGGCAACTACAAAAGTACGAAAATACTAAATATTGCAACCTTCCAGCTGAGCCCAAGGCCTAGTTATTATCATTAGATGTTTGTGTTTCTCTGTTCTGGGAGGTTGCGCTGCAGTCGGGATGTTATTAATTGGCCCATATTGCTCAAATTAAAAGCACAGAAGCTGGTACGATGGCAGCCACTGGGAAATTTGCTCAGTTGGGGGTCCGGCCAAGCAGATGGGCCTGTATTCGCATCTTCACGGATCAAAGTGTTGGGGTAATTTGGGGTATGCCGTGAGTGTCCTGTTAACATAGTCCCCCCTCCAGGACACTCTTGCGTTAGGGTCAAAGTGGGGTGGGACAGCACCAGCCGGTCGAATCCTTCCCCTCGTTCTTTAGGGTTTTGCACATTTCAGATTTTAATCTGAGCCCTCCCACATGTCATTTACACACGGTTGTACTAGCTCAAACTCTTAAGCCCACATATACAGGCACACTGAATAGGCAAAAATCCCTGAGAATTGGAATGCAGGCCACAGAAAAATTCGTGTCCCAATCTGTTCTCAGCAGATGTCTCTCGCCAGACAATAGACCTGTTTTATACTGTAATGAGCAGAAAATCCTGCCTGCTTTGGCTACTCTGCTGCACAAGATTTTTTTTTTTTTTTCCTTCTTCTTCGGAGGGTTTAATTAGTTGTTAGAGGAAACTCGTTGAAATAAAAGTATCATTTAGTGTCCTCGTAATTCAGGGGGAGATTAGCCCTAGCGCACCTGCTATGGGTTAAATGCAAGTTGAAAAGCACATAAATCCAAAGCAGCTGTGTGAAATGAAGAGCATCAGAAAGAGTGTTTACTCTGTACAGTGGATATGATCGAGGAGGACAGGTTGACACACTGTTAAGGTTCCATCATCCATGTGAAATGTGAAGTAGGACAAATTCCTAAATTAACTTTTTTTTTTTTTTTTTTGGTCCTAAAATGACATTCACATCCAAAGCAGTGTTGAATGGGATTAGCTTTCCAAACAATGCTTGAGTTCTAATTATTAACGTGATAACTGTGATTTCATGCACTGATTTGGACTGAATGTGCAAAAATGTCTAAATCCATAATGAGGGTTCACTAAGCAGTGAAACAAAAAATGTTGCTTTCGGCAAAAGGTTTGTGTGAGAATGGAAATATTTATACTGGCTGTATCTGTTGCAGCTCAGTTTTTAATTATGAATCTCATAGGTCTCCATAAATATAATTAACTTCTGACCATTACACCAAAGCCTGCTGTGATGTTTCTGGACTGATTTAAATCTTTTCTAACTGTATGTATAGAGCAATTTATAATGACTTTATAAGAATAATTTTTATGTAACTATCTTTTTTGTTTATATTTTTACAAAAAAAAAGAGTAATAAATATTATATATTTATATCATATATAATTTTATTTTATATTTAGATTTTTGTTTTTTAACCATATGTATGCACAGTTATAGCAATACTGACTTTATAATATTTTTATGTAATTATATTTTAAATATACTGTAGTAAATATTAATAAATATGTGACCAATGCTGGCAAAATGAGTCGCAATGAGTACATTTTAATAAACGAGTTATTGTTATTTTCAAAATGATGTATGATTTGTTGGAATCCGACAAAAAATGACTGAGCTACACTTGTTTGATGATTCCATAGAGTCAGCGATTTTGAGAAAAATCGAGTTAAAGTTTTCTGAAAGTTCCAAAATGAAATCACCTAGCAACCATACCTTAAAATCCCTGTTAATAACACTTAATTTGGCACACACCTCATCAAAACCAAATATCTATAGGAAAATGTATATATTCAACTTTTTTTTTTTTTTTTTCAAAATTTTACCTTAATACTTTGAAGTACAGTAATTCTGTTTATGTGTGTATATCGGGATCGGTCACTATCTGAGGCGTCTTTTTGCGAGCACTTCGGATCTGTCGGTCCGCGCGAGTAAGATCAATTTGTTTACATCAGCATGAGTTTGAAAATCACATTTCATTGGTTCAGACTCATGCCATCAAAAATTCGCTATGAATATTCACAAAGTTGGAATGCTGCGCTTTAAAACAAAACCAAACTTAGACTTATGAGGAAGTTGCTGAGGGGAAGTGCAAGTGGTGAGCAAGCAGAGATGCATTAATTTTTATACCAACGCATTGCATTACAAGTCATTTATTTAGTATTTTTTTTATACCAATGGATTTGCAGTTAAAATAAAGTTGGATGCATAATTATTCATCTGTTTTGATGTTTCTAAAGACTAGCGTTGAGCTTACAGCTGATTGGTTGATAGGAATATTGTTGCAGGATGGACAAGGGTGTTGATCCAAAATTACAGTCACCAAACAGTATATTATTGCAGGTGTCTATTGTTTGATTTTCACAAATCAGTGGATAACTACAGTGTGGATGCTGCATAATGCCTCATAACATTCATTCATCTAGTCATGATAATTAACAGTTTGGCGCATCACCACCTGGTGAAATTACACCCAGGTGTTGCTGGGTAAAAAGTGATGATGGGAAGGAAAAGTCATGTTGCTGAATTAATGCAGCCTGTGCTGATAATCAGGCTAATTTGTGGAATAGAGTAAATTAAATTAAGACATTTAAAAGCACCTAGTTTTAGCTATTTAGCAATAATTGAAATAATGTTGTAACCTTTAAATGCGAATCTGCTTTGTCTTTCATGCTGAGGGACTAATTCAGTAATACCTACTGCAAGAATGCTAATTTATTTCCCTTTTTTATTTTAACCAATGTGATCAGATACAAAAGATTCAATTTTAGACTTTTTGATTAGCTTAAAGGGATCGTTCACCCAAAAATGAAAATCAGTCATCAATTACTCACACTTATGTCATCCCAAATCCATAAGACTTTAATTCATCTTCAGAACACAATTGAAGATATTTTAATGAACTCTGAGAGATTTCTGTCCGTATATTGAAAGTCTATTAATCCAAAATTCTGATGCTTCAAATTGTACATCCGGAGAAGTAAATCCAAAATAAATCCATATGAATCAAGAAAGTTAATCCAAGACTTCTGAAGAGACACGATCACTTTAAAAACAGATTTAATTTAGGCTTGTTAAATGATTACAGAATTTTCATGTTGGGTGAAGTAACCCTTTAAGATCCACATTATTTATCTTCTCATAAATAACCACAAATAACTCTGCTGTTACAAATTTCTATGTTTTGGTGATATATGCTTACCGATTACCGCGCAAGCTAGTGTTTTATCAATACAAGCGCAACACAGACCTACTTCAACTCCGAATCTTCCTGACAGAATCACTACTGTTTCTTAAAATGTCAACCTGTTTCTGTCAGCCATGATAGGAGAATTGCAGGTTGTAGGCTGTATCCCACCGTGAGAGTAGGGGAGGCACTCTCTGAGATTTACCCACAGGCGGAGTTTGCTCCCCTCAGGCCAGGCCTGACGCCCTGCTGTTAGACAGCACAAGATGTTTGGAGCCCACTCTGTTACACCTCCAGAAACCTGTGTTTCGACACACCTTATATCAGCCTCAGGAACAGCAGGAACATCGCTCGCTCTGTTTTGTGTTGATTACAGCAAAAAGGGAGCAAGGGTGTGGGAATCTAATGCCGAAAGCAGATCAGCTGCCTCTCTCCCCACTGCCTCCATGTCAAGGCAAGGGGAGAGAGAGCGCTTGAATGCGGGGCAGAGAAGAGGTGCTGTGGAGGCAGAATACTGCCGCGTGGAATCAGGAAGAATCCATCCAATTATAAAAGCTGATTAACTGTGTCAATTAAAGTGTGATGGATGTCTGTTCATTTATTGAGCAGGGCAGGGTGAGACCGGTCTATAGGCAACTTCAATACATCTGTTAGACGTGATAAAAAGTTGCACTAGGGAGGCTCTGATAAGTCCTATGAGGTTAGCAGATGAAAAAAAAAAAAAAAAAAAAGGCTGGTGAATAGGAAGGGAGAGAAACTTACTAACAGAATACTGCATTTTGTTGGAGCCGTGGCCAGTGGTTAGCAGTAACACAAGTGGATAATACAATATAATATACTAATATACTTTGTCTGCATATTGCTTTAAATATAACAGTATCTTTACATTGTTATAAGTAATAGAATGCTTTCTATCTCTGACAATTGAACAAAATTTAAAGAGATTTTTTTTTTTTTTTTTTTAATTACTGTAATTAACTTAAAACACAAAGAAAAGCATGCATCATTTAACCATTCTGGTAACTTTGGTTATATGAAGTGGTTTCACAGACAAAGCTTAACCCTAGTCCAAGGATAAAAGGCATGTCTGAGCTGTTTAAACTGAAAGCAGGACAGTCCAAGTTTTGCCTCTTTGTCGCCATCTCTGTTTGAAACCTGCAAATACAGTTATTTGCGGAATTATTATTTTTACGTGGGTTGTGGATCGGTAATTGGTAATGACACAAAGACTAACAGCTGCATGCCCGAATTTACGGATTACCGATTTTATTATAAAACAATATTACACGCTTACCGTTATGAATCGGGCTAAGGTTAGGAGATAGTTTTGAACACTGGCTGGTTATGTACTTGCTCATATTGATTTTGAATCATTTTTAACCAAAACAAAATTCCAGACAACAGCTTTAATGTGTTGGATCACACAGATTTCATCTGCATTTGTGATAATTTTATATACAACTTTATATATATTTTTTTTATTTTGTGTTTTCTTATTTTATTCTTAAATATTTATAATTTTATTTATATTTTAATTTTACTATTTACTATTATTATTTTCCCCATTATTGTTATATGCTTTGCATGGTTATATGTTATTCATTTATTATATTAATTATATTATTATTTTTTTTATTATTATTTGTAATAAATTTATGTATGCAGTTTATGTGAGGAAAAATAAGGTAAAATAAAACGTGTATATATATTCCCCTTGGAATTATAAGTTTCTATCTTCATTCTGAGCAGTTCTGAGATATTGAGCTACAAAGTTTTTGCATTCCAATGGACTTTGTAGATAGAAACTTTTTGTTTTGTAAATAGAAAGGCCCTAAATGTACATTACCAAAACATTACCAAAAACATCACATATTGTAAATAAGTTGTCACAGAATAAGAATATGTGAATAACTCAATTTTGAAATGTCAGATAGAACCATATAATTCCATATATATATATATATATATATATATATATATATATATATATATATATATATATATATATATATATATATATGTATGGAAAAAAGTAAAATAAATTAGAATATATATAATTAAAAAAAATTAAATAAATAAATATATATATATATATTATTATTTTAATTATATATATATATTCTAATTTATTTTACTTTTTTCTCACAGAAACTGCATTTCATGATTCAGAAGAGTAGAGAGTAAGTTTGCTTCCACTCTCAGGGTTTTATGGATTTACAGACACTTCAGCCTGTTAATCTTCTTTCTTTTTTGCACCTGTATTGCACATGCTACAGGCACAAACCCAACCCTCTATCATTTCTCGGTGCGACGACTTTTAGTTCATGATATCATAAGTCTTATTAAACCATGACAAAGTCACTTCCCGCAGACATACTTAATGCATCGTCGATATCAAGACGCAGGAGCGATTCCTGTTTGCATGCGCTCAGTCATTCGCGATTGACCAGCTGTCATAAAACAAGCCCTGATGAAATGCCACTTCCTGCAGCTCGGCCACCCTCCTGCTTGCACGGTATCATGTCGTATTGACAGAGTCATCAGTCAGGCGCGTTCACACAAAACATGTCAAGACATGTTGCCGATGACTCCTGAGCGGCATTAGCGATACTCTGAAGTCACGTCGGAATAATGGAGCTATATTTGAATTAAATTAACTGGACCAGGCACCTGTAGTCCTGAGAAGTGTAGATTGTCTTAGGTAACATCTCCGCTGATAGCAATGAGGGTGTTTATTGCAACTGGTGATTAAGAGTGTGATGAATAATTAGAAGACAGCTTAATTAGAGTGACGCAGGCTGGCATAATGGTAATTGACAGCCCTGTTTTAATTGTCTGTGTGATTTTGGGCTTGGGGGTGATTCTAATTTAATCATTTCCTTTGACAGTCTCACTCTCGTTTAGTCCAAAAAAAAAAAAAAAAAAACAAGCAGAGAGTGTGAGAGTGTGATTGTGTCGTGATTGAGTCAAAGAGAGTCAAACTTCCTGTGTGTTTTTGTTCACACTAATGAAGGGCAAATAAAGGGCTAAAAATAATAATTAAAAAAAGAACTTTGTTGCCTCCATCTAAATTAAACACGGTTGTGAGCAAAAAAAAATGCTTCAGTGGTAAATTGTCACTTTAAATTGAACAGAACAATTTATGATTTTATGAACTATTACCATTAACACAAATTTAACCTATGTTCCTTACAGCATATTTTTCAATACCTTTGCAAACACTTAATTAAAAATTATTAAAAACATGCACCTTTTATTCTTGAATTGCCCTTCCCTTGATCCCACTGTGAACAGGAAAGGACTATGTTGTGGGACAGTGCGTAATTCTCAGTGATATGGCCCATATGCACAGCTTTGACTCTACCCTGGAATTCAGTAGCTTTGGCTGAGCGATTCCTCTTAGCTTTTAGCTGTCAGTCCACGGAGCATCTAAATCGGCCTGAATACGCCTCCGCAGTCTCTCTTCACAATGCAGAGCCACTGGGTCTCTCCCAGCAGTGAGCGCAGACACCTCTACCACCCAAAAATCAGCACGCCACAGAGACAACCTTCACAAATCCCATTCCCCACCGACACAATTGATTAGAATAATTTTGGATGTGATTGTCTCTGGGTACTCAGCCATAAAGCTGCAGGCCACAACGAGAGGGGGCACATGAAATTATGTGGATTCATAAGGAAATCTGCTTTGTGTCAGAAACTCACACACATGCACACTGCCTCTCTCTCTCCCTCTCTCTTTTTGGAAGGAAGTGTCTTTCAAAATCATGGCCATAAATTCAGCAACTTGAAGAATGCTGATGTAGCAGGCTGCCAGCAAACACTCCCATCTTTCCAACTGCAGAACAACCCACTGAAGCACAGATATGATTACCTTTTTAAGGAGGCGGCAGTGGGGAAGCTGCATATCTACTGAAATGTTTTCCCAGCAGTTAATTCCCTTCTGCACAATGCAAGCCAAGTCAGGTTTAGGTAATTCTGTTTGCTAATAATTTTATGCTTAAAAAAAACACTGGCATCTGGCAAAATTTGGTTAACGTCAGATTACACAGTAACACACGTGAAGAACAGGTATTCCATTCCAAAATTGACGTTGATTATCACTTTAAGCAGTTTTAAACCTGCTATTCAGGCTATGTTTGGAGTGGAATACTTACTGCATGCATTGCACAGTATACAGTTTTTTGTCTAAAAATTTCTTCTGTGCAGTCTTTTCTTTTGTTTACTGCACATTTGGCAATTGCAGTAGGCCATTCAGGTGTTTCACACATGAAACTATGCACAGTATACATAATATACTGCATACTTTTTAAAAAAAAAAAAGAAATCAAAACTTTTATTCAGCAAGGACATATTAAAGGTTCAGTGTGTAAATTTTAGCAGCATCTAGTGGTGAGATTGTGAATTGCAATATAGAGAAGCTACGGTGGCCAACACAGGACAAATATGACATCGACAGACAGCAGAGAGAAGCCAGTCAAGCAAACTCTGTAGAGCAGTTTGTCCGTTTAGGGCTCCTGTAGAAACATGCCGGCGCAAAATGGTGACTTAGCATGTATTGGGACCCACGGTGTAGATCGAAATGGCTCATTCTAAGGTGATAAAAACAGTTCATTATGTAACGTCTTTATACACCACTGAAAACATAGTTATGTACATTATATTCAGAGGTGCACATAACTTTTTTTGGTCTGGTTCTCAGTGACACACGTGACACACTTATCCTAAAAGCTGTCCTCATCACTTTCCTCATGACTGCTCTCCTCACTATTTTCTTTTCTCTCGAACATGGTAGATGATGATTTTTTTTTTTTTTTTTTTTTTTTTTTTAACTAACATTAATGACAACAGCAAGAATATTAGGCTGCTGTCACTTTAAGAAGGAAAGCACGGACCGAATAACTGACACAGATTCGGTTTCTTTCTCAACTGTTCACTTATGACATAACCGAGAGAATACTTGCCGAGACAGGTATTTTGACATAATTTTGTGTGTATGTGTCTGTTCAAGCTCAAGTAAACGCAAAAGAGGAATTAATTCATGTCTGACTGTCTCTCTCTCTCTCTCTCTCTCTCTCTCTCTCTCTCTGCGTGCACGCGTTTCGGGGGTGTGAGGCTGTGCACACATATAACAGTTTGCGAGTCCCGATTTTCGCCTCTTCTTCCACTTTTAAAATCGTTTGAATGTGTTAATTGGCAAGACAAAAACTTCCAAATGATAAACTTTCACTCTATGATGGTTAAATTTAGCTGTTAATCCGCGAATCACATGCGTGCCGAACCGTTGGACCTTATTTGTACGGATCACTGATTAACTGCGATCTGGTGCACACCTAATAATTAAAGAACACACTTATCATCATGATAGCTATCTTACCAGAGATGGAGAAAAATCCTACTCCAGTAAGTAAACGTGTCCCTGTGAACCAGCCCTCAAAAATGTTGGTACTCAAAAGCACTTCCCTCCATGTTTTCCGGTGTGCATCGTTTATTTTTATCACACATGTGCACCTGCGTACCACTTATGTGCACCTCTGATTATATTGCATTTCTGTCAATAGATTGATCAAAAGCTTTAAATTGATCAAAAGTGACATAAGATTTCTTTCGAATAAATGTGTTGTAATATTAAGCAGCTGTTCAACATTGATAATAAGCGATGTTTCTTAAACAGCAAATCAGCATATTAGAATGATTTCTGAAGGATTATGTGACACTGAAGACTGGATTAATGATGCTGAAAATTCAGCTTTGCATTTTGGTGAATTAGACTTTAAATATATTTAGAAAAGTTATTTTAAATTGTAATAATATTTCACAATATTACGGTTGTACCATGTTTTTGATTAAATAAATGCAGTCCATAAGAGACTTCTTTCAAAAGTCTTACTGACTCCAAACTTGAATGGTAATGTAGTTTTATATACATAAACCTTTTTAACTGTTTGAATGGATGTATAATAATCCTTTTAGTATTGTGTAACACAATGATACACAATTAATATTATTAATACAAATAATTAATATAAATTATTTGAAAATGTTACAGAGAAAATCTAGCTTATGTATCTGTTTTAACCATGATATGCTAAAAGTAAATTTTTGTGCAAGATCTAACATGCTTCAAGTAAAATGAGGCATCAAAACATTTTAGTTACAGCTTGTAATATCAACCTAATCAGCTCACTGTTATATGTACTAATAAATAAATGTGAATATTGACAACATGGTATCTAAAATGACTATGAATAACACATATGTGTCTCTTTCTGTCTCTGTGCAGCGGCATCAGGCGCTGAGGATGTGGCCTTGTACGTGGGAATCGTGGTGGTGGCTCTCTGTCTGACTTTGCTGCTGATCATACTGGTGCTGGTTTACCGCAGGAAGAAGGAAGGTCTTGATGCAGATGTGGCCGACTCCTCCATCCTCACCACTGGCTTCCAGCCCATGGGCATCAAGCCCACCAAGCCAGGTGTGTGGGCACCGCGCAGGGCAGCCCGCAGCAGTAGGCTATTGTTTCTCTACACTATCCACCCCTCGTCACGGTGTTTCACGCCCATCCTTTCATCCCAGTGCCCGTGTTCCTGTACCACCTGTGGCCGTAGCCGCCTGCAGTCTCGCAAATGTGTCCGTGTTTGTGCATTGTTTGCGTTAAACTGAGGTAGTCATAGTTTTGTGTCTCATCTTCACAAATGATTCACAAATGTTTGTGATTTGGTTTTACTTGAATCATCTTTGAAGCTTTAAGTGAGAGGAGACCTTCACTCGTCCGCCTGCTACCTTGGGAAGTGATTTGGTAATAGTAGCATTAAGCTGATTTCCATTGATCCTCCCACGAAACAAATCTGCCTACTGCTGTGCACTTTTATTTACATATGTAAAGTGTTTAATGTGGAAAAACATGAGAACGGCTCTGAAATCGTGAAATATGGAGTTGGATTTTGGGGATTTGAACCTGAATGAAACCACACAGTAAGCTATATTTAAAGTGTAAAAAATTTAAACTGTGACTGCCAGGCTTTCTTTAAACGCTGTATGGAATTGATTGTGGCTGCTAAAGAGGAGGAGGAGGCATTGATTTATTTATGAGTGAGTCTCTCTCAGCGCAAGGGCCCGGCTACATCCATGGATTTGTGCGTTTGCACTGAATTTCAATTTTTGCTGTGTACTTTTAACCAGCATGACCTTTTGAAGTGTTTTTCACTCGTTTCTTTCTCTTTGTTTCTACAGAAAACTCTCATTTGCTCACCATCCAGCCTGATTTGACCACCACCACCACTAGCTACCAGGGAACTCTACGTTCTCGACATGAAGTCGCCGGGAAGTTCTCCATGAGCAACGGCCCCCTCCTGGAGCCCCTTCCCAACGGCTCCCACACGCTGCACAACGGCAAACTGCCCAGCGACCCCAACGACTTCATGAACCGCCTTTCTTCTCAGACATATTTCAAAACGCTACCGAGAGACAACGTCAACACCTCCTACGGCACTTTCAATTTCCTGGGTGGCCGCCTAACCCTCCCCAACACTGGTAAGATTATACTTGATTGTACTGCAAACAGTACAAAATGTGTTTTTGTGTTTAGTCAGGAGTGTTGTGAAAGAACACTGTAGCTTTGTTAACTGCAATGTTATTATACCGACATGGCCTAAAATGGAAGGGTGAAGTGATCCAATTACACAGTAATCCAAGCAGTTTTATGTAAATCGGGGCACGAGCGAATGCAAACATCTTCTAAAGACGTTTTTCAAGCAACAAGGCAGAGCGGGCAAAGACGTCCTTCCATTTATACGCTAATGATTTTGTTATGACAATGACAACCGTTTTCGTTTTTCGACAGAAACAGCTGTAATTGGGCAACGTCTTGTTTTATTTTCCCATTCTTTTTTTTTTTTGAAGGATACCTCACTGCATATTCTACGAGCCGAGCCAGTGGCTTCATTGTCAGCCATGGCACTGTAAGCCGATATGCAGCGTGCACATTCATAGTGCCTGCAACTCTATCCACTCCAAGGACACCACCAGAGTATATTCAAACCAATTAGTCTCCTTAATCACAGACAGAGGGTTCATCAGGCTGTCACATTATGAATCACTCGCGGTCAAAGAGACAGCTTACGAGGCAGTGGAAATGAAATAACCAGGGCTCCCTCGGCTGAGAACATTGGGTCTCATTCACTAATAATTGTGTGGATTATTTTGTATTTGTACACAGGAGAACTTCTAATGAAAAATATCCGCCTAATTCACAACACGTGCGTAAGCACATGAATTTGTTCTTAATCTTGTTTTAATGTTAGTGAATTTGGAGTATTGTAAATGAGCAACCCGCTTACACAAGATTAGTCATTTGCATAAACATCTCCAACATTTAATATCTTCATATACGGCTTTCCGCACAACCTTTCCTTTACAGTCTTTCGTCACTCCCATCAAATCCTCCAGCAATGCCAAGTGTGCCATTCTCAAAACCAAAGACAATAAACACCTTTTATACAGACCCAGATTACAGACCCATTGTCCTTCAAAATATAATGCCCAACTTTAGATGCTGTTATCCGCTGCGGTTTTGAGAATGAAGGCAGTATAATTGCATCCCCTATACCAGCGGTCACCAAGTAATTAAGTAACCAAGCACTGAAGTAATTATAAACATAGCATAGCAGCATTAATCTTAATCTTAATCTCATTAATTTTATTTTATTTTATTTTATTTTATTTTATTTTATTTATAATTAATATTTAGGGATAGGGGTTTGTTCAAATCCTTAACGCATAACACCATAATAATCTGTTCGGATGCAGAAAGGTTTATAATAGTGTATAATAATATTTTAGTTATTTTTTATTTTAGTTGAGTTTCATTTTGTATGTCACAATTTCCAGAGTTGATTTGATTTGATTGATTGATGTTTGTTTGTTTGTTTGTTTGTTTGTTTGTTTGTTAGTTTGTGAATCAATCAATCAATCAATCTCTAAAAGTGCACGTTATACTCTTAATTTCATAGACATAACCCAGATTTAGGCACTTCCTGTCCCTGTCCTCGTCTCCAGGACAGAAAGTGAAAGACTTTTTGAAGGTACACCTGGTAGATGACATCTTTGCCCTTGACTGTGGATTTGTAACGGCATTAACCACATTTACTTTTGTCACATAAAGGCCCACTGTGAGCTGTGACAAGCTGTGTTCAGATTGAACAAATGAGCCTACTTTGTCTCTTTTGTTCCTATTTACATTAGGAATCAGCCTGCTCATCCCGCCAGAGGCCATTCCCAGAGGGAAGATTTATGAGATTTATCTCACCATTCAGAAGAAGGAAGACATGAGGTAGGTCCCTGGAAACAATCTGAGGATCTGCCTCACGAAGAAAGAATGCACCGTTTGAATCAGATTTTTAAAAGGCCCGGCACAGAGCGTCAAATATAATTGAAGTCAATCTCCACATTCTGGCATGTATGATTGTGTGAGAGAGCCGCTCAGATTTAAGACTAATGCTAGCTTGAGATATCAAAAGCTTGTGTGTATGTGATGTGTGCCTTGTCTGTTATATGCAAATGAGCCTTGGTCTGCAGCGAGGGAAATGTTCTCCTGTTTTAGATTTTCCTGTCGGAGCGAAGCACCAGGTAACGGTCTGGCTATTTTTTGCTCATGCATTCATACAGTGTTCACGAGCAGCTTCCCTACTGCGCTTGAATGCAGAGTGTGAAAAGTCAGATCAGAGCACCAGAGCCCTGATTAATAGTGGAAGCCCGTCTTATTAAAGGGTCTGCTCTGTGCTTGACATTGGCCATCCATCCAGATCCCTTTGGTTGAATCCTGACCATGTTCTTCCCCTCTGCCTCCCTCTAGATTGCCCCTGGCTGGGTGTCAGACGTTGCTGAGCCCCGTGGTGAGCTGCGGACCGCCCGGTGTGGTGCTCACCCGGCCAGTCATCCTCAGCATGGACCATTGCTCTGATGCGTGCCTGGAGAACTGGGCCATCCGTCTCAAGAAGCAGTCATATGAGGGAACGTGGGAGGTCAGTGTTCATTTGCGTTTGTGTGCATTTATGTTTATCTTAGTGGTAAAGATCTGGCTGATAACTGAAAGGATGCAAGTTTGAAAGCTAATTTTCCCTCTCAGTTTCCATTTCCATAATGTGAGAAAAATCTCATTATAATTCTTATGTAATATATTCTTATATAATACAATTTAATTAATTTATTAATTAAATTATTATATTTATAAAAAATTACCCCATGATTTACTCACCCTCTAGCCATCCTAGGTGTATATGACTTTCTTCTTTCTGATGAACACAGTCAGAGTTATATTAATAAATATCCTGACGCATCCAAGCTTTATAATGGCAGTGAATGAGACCAATGAGTATGAAGCTCAAGAAAGTGCATCCATCCATCATAAACGTACTCCACACGACTCCGGGGGGTTAATAAAGGCCTTTTTAAGTGAAGCGATGCATTTGTGTAAGAAAAATATCCATATTTAACTAGTTATAAAGTAAAATATCTAGCTTCCACCACACCGCCTTCCGTATTGAACTTACTTTTTTCGTAATTTGAATATGGAAGGTGTAGGACGTAGCGCAAGCGTTTTGAACTGCAAGAGGCATTACACTTTCTTTGTTGAATACAGAAGGTGGTCTGGTGGAAGCTGGATATTTTACTTTGAATATTTTTCTTACAAAAATCCATCGCTACGCTTCAGAAGGCCTTCATTAACCCATCGGAGCCGTGTGAAGTAGGTTTTGCTTTGGATGGAGGCACTTTCTTCAACTTCATTCTGGTTGGTCAAATTCACTGCAATTATAAAGCTTGGATGCGTCAGGATACTTAATAATATAACTCCAATTGTGTTCATCAGAAAGAAGAATGTCATATACACCTAGGATGGCTTAAGGGGGAGTAAAGCTTGATGTATTTTAAAGTGAACTAATCCTTTAAATTATATATATATAATATATATATATATATATATATATATATATATATATATATATATATATATATAAATAAATATATATATAAATAAATATATATATATATATATCATTATATATGAATATAAATTATTTTAAAATTTGACTTTTTTTTCTGCATTTAAAATATGTTTGGCTCAAAAATCTGAAATGTAGAAATGTACTTAGTGAAAGAAAATGTACTTGGGGATAAAAAAAATATGCAAAATATAGTTACATTTATTTTAATATGCAGGGAGTGCTGAAAAATACATTTGACATTTTTGTGAGATTTACCCACCTGCGTACAAGTTTCTCCAGTGAAACCAACCCCACATGGTGACACCATGTGAAGTTACAAGAACAAATTCCATCAGCTCCATGCATCATTAGCGTGGCGATAAATAAAGATTCTGTTCTATAAGATAGTGCCTCAATTTAATAAGTGTTGAACTGTATGTAGGAGGAATCCATGCTTACGTTCACCTTTCTTGCCCTTTCCCATCTCTTTTTCTCTTATCATTCTGCTACTGAATTGAATATCTTATGGGGGCAAATGGTCTGTATCGTCATAATCATTTCAAATAGCCTCTCAGACAATAAAGCTCTGAAGTGTCTCCATCAGCGTACTCCTCATTTCACCTCTCTCTCATACCTTCACATTTAATCTCCATTTAATTGTATGGATCTTTTCCTCATTCCATCCCATGGTCATCAGCACCCACCTTTAAACTGAGCCGGGGTGAGTCCTTCATTATGCCTGATGGCTTTTCCAAAATCTGCACTGAACCGCGCCGGGTCGCTGCGAGATACACAGAGATGAGGAAGAGGAGGAACCTAGGTAGGAAGGGCGGAGGAAGAGAGTGAAGGTCTTCTTTCATGTTTGATACTGTGCATAAATTATTCAGGCTCCTTGGTGTGGCAGCAATGGGACGGCAGTAGAATGAATAGGCCTGTCTTAGATAGAGGGTAGAGCAGCACTTTTAATCATCCCCTGCCCCAAATATAGCCCATCGGCGGCAGGTCGCCGTTCTTGGCCAGGTACAGCAGACAAAAGAGGGAAAAAAACACAGGGAAGTTTGTCCTGGAAGGAGCCTTGGCAGACAGACTCGCAGCAATTAATTTCTCCAGAGGACGCAGATCAGCAAAATGCGAGCAGAAGAGAATGAAATATAGTCCGTGTCGTTATCGAACCACAGGATGATTTTTTTTTTTTTTCTCAGAGTCGTTTGAAAAAGGAAAAAAATGATAATGGAAAAAAAAAATTAGACTTCATTGTGGTCAAATGGAAAACGGCTTGTGCCAATACTAATTTCACTGATGAAGATAGTGGCTTATTTTATTGATTGCTGGATGTAATTTCCTGGCCCGGATCCAGAGGTGCATGACAGTAAGGCCGCCTCTCTGTATTTGATTAGATAATGGTGTGAGCGAGAGAAAAAGAGAGAGCCGGTGTGTGAGGAATCTTTCTGATGAGCTTCCTGCGAAAGGTTCTGTCGCCACATATCCCACTTGCCTTTTCTCTAATTAAAGCCACTCTGGGGAGCTATTATGTGATTGTATCTGACCAGAGACTGTGAGAAAACGGCATTTTCCCTCACTATAACGTTGGCCTTTGCTAGAGTCACGTTTTCTGACAGAATGCCACGTTTTCTTGTGATTTTAATACAGTTTTCTTTGTATTAGGTTATATAAGGCACACTTGAAGACATCTCTGATGTCAGTCAGGATTCGTACATCCAATTAAAAGAATTGTCTTGCCATGCCCTGATGAGCTCCATATTGCGCATGGCAACCTGTTAATTAGTTTATTCTCCTGGTTATTAGTAGAGAAACAGCTCAAACTGTCAAAGTCACTAATTGATTAACACAAAACAATGGGGTGCAAAATGAAATAGGATAGGTTTTGGCTTTGCAAAGGATAAAGTAATGTGCGTATCTTAAAATGAATTGGGGGGAAAGCTAACTATTAAAGTACTGTTTGAAACTCATCTTATACTGGACATGAATGATAGCTTAAAGTTAGTCTCGCGTAGCCAGAACTTCAGACTGACGGCAGAAGGTCTGGACTCTATCGCAGCTTTCATTGGCTAAGGACCGCACAAGAGGACATTTGACTGAAATGTAAAGCAACCAGTCAGAGTTCGTTTTGTTCCACGTCATGTTTAGGGGCGTGAAAATGAAAGTCGATGTCCGTACAATAACAGACTGGTGTGCATCTATAAATTATTCATTCAGGAACGTTGTGCAAGTTTACTTCAACAATGGAGCGAACTTCACATACTTTTGAAAATGCAGCGTTTATTTGATCCTGATAAGCACTCGATGTTACATTTGTAAACATGATGGCATTCTTCTACGAGGGGGTTTGGTGTCACAGCATTTGTTTCCAAGCGGACCATTAAAGAACGCAACACACACGTCTCCCGGACATCCTGTAGAATTCAACCAACCAGATGACGACTTTCGATACTGCTGAAGTGTTTCCAGATAAGTGTGCCATATGCATCAGACGTTCAGCCAACGGTCTGTGGGTGTGACGTCTGAGGCTGAGACTAGCTTAAAGTAAACCATGCAGCTCTTTAAGGATTGATGTTTTGTTTGTTGTTTGTTTTTTTTTTGTTTTTTTTCTAAATGATTAAACTTGCAGAGAGCTCTTATAAACTTGAACTATACAGTTCAAAAGTTTGGGGTCATTTGGGACATATATGTGACCCTGGACCACAAAACCAGTCAAAAGGGTCAATTTCAGTTTTTGAAATTGAGAATTATACATCAAGCTGAATAAATAAGCTTTCCATTGATGTATGGTTTGTTAGGATAGGACAATATTTGGCCGAGATACAACTATATCTGGAATCTGAGGGTGCAAAAAAATAAATAAAAAATAAAAATACTGAGAATATCGCCTTTAAAGTTGTCCAAATGAAGTTCTTAACAATGCATATCCCCCTAATGATTTTTGGCATAAAAGAAAAATTGATAATTTTAACCCATACAATGTATTGTTGGCTATTGCTACAAATGTACCTGTGCGACTTTTGACTGGTTTTGTGGTCCAGGGTCACACATGTATATTAAGATTTTTTTAAGACATTATTCACCAAGGGTGTATTTAATTGATCAAAAGTGACAGTAATTGATTGATAATGTTACAAAAGTTTTCATAACTTTGATTTCAAAAGATTTCATAACATAATTATTTCAAATAAATGCTGTTCTTTTGAACTTTCTATACATAAATAAATCCTAAAAAAAAATCAGCTTTACCATCACAGGAATGAATTATATTTAAAAATATATATTAAAATGGAAAACAGCCATTTTAAATTGTAATATTATTTCATATAATATGTCACTGTATTTCTAAAAAAAAAAAAAAAAAAAAAAAAAAAATCAAATTTAGTGAGTAGTACATAGTATATAGTAGTATAGTGTATGTAGATTAACCAGCAAATTTAGTAAAATGTAAAAATGTAGCTATCTTTACAAATCAGAATGGTGAAATAAATGAATAAAATTTCTTTGTATTTTTATTTTTGTTTGTTTGTTTTAATTGCTCATTTTGCTGTATTTAACTTATTGTCTTTTTACATAAGTAAATCTGAGCTGTAGACTTTTTTCCCCTGCTTGTAAGGAAAAAAGCGGAAGCTCTGATCTCTTAGTGGGCGCTACCATGTGTGAAGATTCACAATGAACTCCTGCTATTAGTGTCTCATTAGAGCACAGAACACAGTTCATTATGCAGATCTTTCAGTTTCTGCTCACCCAAGTCACTTCGTTGTATCTAAAATCTGACACCGAACATCCTCAGGGCAGGAGTTGACCATCTCTCCAATAACTTCAATGACACAGTTGCTCTCTGCCCTCCCCTCTGATCCCCATGTCATTTTCTCATTGGCTCATCAGGATGTACTTCAGCTGGGTGAGGAAGTGGTGTCAGAGCCGTACTACTGCCAGCTGGAGGCGGAGACGTGCCGGGTGTTTACTGAGCAGCTGGGCCGTTTTGCTCTGGTCGGGGAGTCCCTCAGCATGGCTGCCGCTAAACGCCTAAAACTGCTGCTGTTTGGTCCCGCCTACTGCTCCACGCTGGAGTACAACATCCGTATCTACTGCATGGACGACACACAGGACCTACTAAAGGTAAATTCAAAATATGTGACCCACGCTGGCAAAATGGGTTGGAATGCGCATGGGCTCATTTGAAATATGGGCAAAACAAGTATAAAATGTCAATTTTGGTCAAAATTGAGGTTTTTACAAAAATGAATTAATTAAACCCTCGTCTAGTGATCCTAATGATCCAAATAGCAAATAAGCATCTAAAAGTATCTTTATTTGTATGTTTTCTGAGAGGAGTACCTATCGTTTGACCATGAAAAATGCTGTTTTTGTTTCAGAACCTTCAGAAAACTTTAACTCGATTTTTCTCAAAATTGACTTTGCTGACTCTATCAACTTCAAACAGGTGTAGCTCAGTCAGTTTTTTGTCAGATTCCAACAAATCCTATACCATTTTGAAGGTTTTTTAATAGAGAATGGGAATAACAATAACTCATTTTTCAAAATTTGCTCATTGTGACTCATTTTGCCAGCATGTGTCATATATACCTGTAATTATGTCAATTGTATTGCTTACCTATAATTTGGTCTTCTGTTTCTTAATCACAGTCCACTTGTACCCTGACGAAAGGACCAACTTATACCAACATAGTAGGAATAGTTCACCCAATTTGCTCACCCTCATGTTGTAAATTCATGGAAACGAGCATGAAAACAGTTTTAAAATGTTTTGTTTTCTGTGGAAGAAAGTCACACATGTTCAATACAATTTGATGGTGAGTAAATGATAGAATTTTCATTGCTGAGTGAATCTCTTTGATTGTTGGTTGACCAAAGATGTCATGCTGGTATCTAGTCCACCAAGACCAAGCATATAAAGACCAATCATAAAACTAAAGGGCCAGGCACACATAACTAGCATACACACGGTTCCAATGGCTCAGCAGCAGTACAGTATGTTGAATTGTCATTTCCTTTGTCTCCTGCATGATGGGGGATTTTCTATGACATACATTTGGCTTGTATTGATTAATCTTTATTGTCACCACCTCTGTTGGGGGTAATTAAAATTTCTGTTTGTGACTTGTGCGGCAAACTTGTTTCGGAGGATTACATAATGTTAAACATTACTACATAAAATGAATAACATAATGAATTATCCTTAAAATGAATAACATTTCTGTAATTGTTTAACGATTTTGTAATATTTAGTTTATTTGCTGTGAGACACAAAATGCGTTTTCTCCTATGCAGCGACTGACAATACAACCTTGAGATAACGTTACACCAAAACACAACATAAATTCACAAATCACATACATTTTATTTGTTCGCTGTACTCCAAATCTTTAGAATCCATATGTTTGCAGAATCCAAATTCAGCCCTTTATCTGCCGATCTTCATATTTATTTTCAGCAGCGACCATCACGGTCAAAGCCTGCGCTCGTTATGATTCAGATTTGAAAGTTGCGTCCTCGAGAAGCGTTACGACATGGTTTACAGCACTGATATCGAACGCTCAATGGCTCTCTTACCTGCTTCGTCACAGATTGCGAAATGCCGTGTTTTAGTGGATTGACGTTTGAAATGACTACGTGCCTTCACGGACAGAAGCTGAATTCATATTTTCATGGATTAATAACTTAAATTCTGCTCTCTACCCCATAAACTATTACCGTGAAAAAGGACTGCGACTCATCATCTTTTGAACTACTTTTGGTCCACTTTTGACATTTTCGCAGCTCAAAATATTGTTTTATTCTTATATTGTTACTAAAAATGTAATTTTCCTACAAATTATGTTTTATTCTTTTAATATTCTGTATAAAATGGGTATGTTTAGGTTCGGGGTGGGGTTTAGGGATCTTACATTTTTCTATAAAATGATAAAAGGGAAATTATACCTTTATGACATGAAAGATTCGTAAATATTTTACGTTTTTTCACTGTAAAAACATAATAATGCTACGTTTAAATGCTGCCAATATGTCCATATTGTACGTTTCAGCACCTATCCAAACGTACAAAAATGTACGTTTTGTGTCTTTGAAAGTTACGTATTATTATCTACATATTAACAATGAGACCAGGCTGATATATACACATTTCTTTTTCTTTTCATCAGCGCAGTCAAATTGTTTCAGTTCCTTCTGGCTTTCATTTTTTTTTTCTTTTTTCTGTTTTGCTCCCCCTCCTAACAGATCAGGAATAATCAAGAGCTAATGCCAAAGCAGCCTCCCTCGAGGAGCACGTCTGAGCAGACTGTTAAGATTTCATTTGCATGCTTAATTAGTAAATGAAAAGGAGAGACTCTCTGGTCGTGGCCCCTGAGCTCCGCTCCACTCTCACTGTCAAAGTAAGAGGGTCCGTTCCCTGCTCTGCCCACTCCAGCCTCTGAGAGCCTGCCAGAAAGAATGACCTGCGCTACCCAAAGCTGCCCGCTGGGCCCCGCTAGGGTGGTCTGACAGGGGAAAGAGATTGCGAAAGAGATGCCAGGAATTTGCCAGGTTTGTTTAAAATGAGCTCTTAGCCATGCAGAGATGAGAAGTGCTCCAGCCCATGATGGATGTGAGCACTTCCTCTCTAATTCTCTCCAAAGGGTCCACGAGAACGCTTACTGTTCTGTCATTTTAAAGTGAAATGTTGAAGTGGTGATTTGTTTCCCCCCAAGAAAAGCACTTTTTATTTATTTATTATTATTTTTTTATTTTACAGAAGTTGCTGTTGTTTAACGATTATAGGTGAGGATCTGTGATGTGCTTTTATCTATAGCCAGGGTGTTGAGCTGCTAATATATATGCTTTTTCAACCCATGACCTCTTTTCATACTAACCTTGCCTTTGATCAGGAGTGGGCCACTCCAGGGGAACCTTTATACGTGAACTGACTCAGTCATGCAATGCTCTCGTGTAGAGCTGCTTTCCATGAATCCACCCCATTTGCATTTTTCACTCCCCTCAAATGCACAGACAGTTGTGGTAAGCCTCAATTTCCTCATAGGACAGGCAGTTTTTTACAGGGTGGTTTAGCGGGGAGTCGAAATCACAATGCTTATCTCAGTATGAAAAGAGAGAAGATTTTTGTTCCTAAGGCCAGATGCATACTCTATGCAAGTATGTGAATGCAAACACTTCATATTAAACCTTGAAATATCCATTTTTACATTTTGTAAAAACGTCTGTTACTTTAGTCCAGGGAGAGGCAACGTCGGTCCTGGAGTGCCGCTGTACTGCAGAGTTGACCTCCAACCCTTCTGAAAATTTTTGGTGCAAATTTTTAAGTTGCTTAAAAATGAAAAGCATTTGCTAATGAATTAATGTAGATTTTTTTTTCTTATTTTCCTATTATTTATTATTCTTGCGTAGAGTTCATTTTGATAAATCAGTTCTTTAGCAAATCAAATCAAATCAAAATGATTTCTTAAACTCCCCATATAGGAATAAAAAACAACTGGAAGGTTCATGAAAAAAATCATTGGTCAAACAGTTTGGGAACCCTGCTTTTCGCTACGGCAGCAATTTCATGTGTCATTTTATTCCAAGATGTTTTAAACGTAAAAATAAGCGTAAAAATTAGCGTAAAAGGTCAACAGCAGTTGACGTGAAAGAGAGAACTGGATGTAATCACTGAGGGTTTTTAACCGCCACCTTGATGCAAGTGTGTACATGTAAATGCATTGGCCGAGCATTTGTGAACTCATGTAAAGTATGTTTGCAGTGGTGTAAAGTATTTTAGTAAATGTAATTAGTTACTGTACTTGAGTATCATTTTGGCTACTCTGTAGTTTTACTACCTCAAAGATATTAGCAACTTTTACTCTTTGCTTGACTACAATTTTGAATAAGTGTACTCTTTACTTCACTACATTTGTAATGAGTAATGCATTTACTCATTACATTTTGCATGGCACCTAACTTTTTCTGCAGCAGTTTATTTCTGCTTCAAAATAAGCCATCTACAGGGCACTGCAAGTACTACATCTTGCATGGTTTGCCCTTACTCAGAAACTTGCTCAACAAGGCTACTTTACGTGAATGTGAGTGCAATAGCAAGTAGTTGTGAATCGCTAGTGTTTTATATATGAGATGAGGACAGCCGCAGATGAGACCAAAACCGGCACGTCCATTGCAAAAAGGCTTTGACTTTTTAATTTTACTTAACATTATTTTATTTATGTTATATTGAAGAGAGCTTTTTTTGAAAGATATTGATTCACTTATGCTCTTTTTGAGCACTTGAGCTTAACTGAGACTTGATTTTCTGTAGACGTTTAAGAGGCTGTTGTGTCGACCTTGATTTATTGCAGTTTTGAGGTGTTTGGTTTTATTTTGAATAGAAAATAAATATGATCGCACTTCTCAAAAATCAACTCTTTCTTGTGTTTCACTGGCATGTCTCTTAGGTATTGAAGTGCATCTTTGAGCCTATATTTAGTATGAGTACTTAAAAATACTTAAGTTCTGTTAAAATCAGATACTCTAAGGCCCGGTTTCACAGACAGGGCTTAGCCTACACCAGGATCATGCCTTAGTTCAATTAGGATATTTAAGTAGTTTTTATAAACGTACGCTAGAAAAAAAAAAAAAAAAAACATTACTGGTATGCATCTTGAGACAAAACAATGGCACTGACATATTTTAAGATATGTCAGTACAAGTTGCTTTCAGTTAAAACAGCTCTAGGACTAGCTTAAACCTTGTCTGTGAAACCGGGGGTAAGACTTTTACTCAGGTTGTTTTAGAATTGGTGACTTGTAACTTGTAATGGAGTCATTTTCACTGTAAGGTATCTGCACTTTTACTCAAGTATGGTTTTCAGGTACTCTTTACACCTCTGTATGTTTGTGGTCTAACAGGTGCTTCACCCCCTGAGAAGCACATCTGAGTCCCTGATTGACTTTCCTTCAAAGATGTGAGGCTGATTTATTGTGATGGAATTATTATGCTAAACGTTGCTGATAACAGAAGAGGATTTCGGAATTAGCATAGCATTAGAAGAGTCGGTCATGACAGAGATGCATTGTTTTTGTGTGTGTGTGTGTGTGCGTGTCTCTTTCTCCACCATCATCTTGGGTGAATATTAATTGTATTTTGATTGCTGCTGGGCTACTTCATTACTTTGAAACTCAGTAATGTGCCACCAGTGAATAAGATACCACTGTTTTTGATGGTTGTCACTCTTCCATTCGGCTAAGAAATTGTCGCTCTATACAGATACATTTTCCTTTCTCTAACAAACTATTTCTTTACTATTCACTCTTTCTTTCTCAGTGAAGCAGAGTTTTGCTTGTGCCTAAAACAACAGCAATCTTTAATCTCCTAATTAAACCACATTAAAACAATGTCATTGTCTTTAATCACAAGTATGACATTTTGGGAGTCAGTGACATTTCAGCAGAGATGCTTTCAATATGTTTGTGAGCCTTATGGGACCAATTAGATTAATATTTAATGTACAATGGTCCATTACAGAACTGCATCATCTGCTGGTTTTACCGTAGCTGGACATGTCATAGCTGACCCTCCTAAAGGACCTGTAAGAGACACTTCTATTGATGTGGTTAATTATTGACCTCCAAATGTAAACCTGACCTTATTAGGCCAGGCTAAGAAACAAATCACTACACCTTGGCTCTAACCCTTTCATTCTTAACGTGATCTCATTATACAGCTATGCAGCCACTGCAGAAAGAGCATAAAGATCCAGATTATAGCGTGCTAGCATCAACATGTTGCGAAGGAAGTTTGAAGCACCAGCAGAGGAATGTTTCGGGTTCACTGGTTTATCTGGCTTGTCACCAGGCAGTGGATTGTAAAATATCCTCTCGTTTCAGAGATGGATGAGCGATGACCTTTGGTGCCTCTTTCCAAATGTTGTTCACATTTAATCAAGACCTGTGTGATATTCTCTTCTCCCTTCAGACCTTTCAGACAAGTAGCCAAATGTCTGTGGAGCCACGTCTGGTGTTTTTTTTTTTTTTTTTTTTTTTTATCTGCTGACTGGGCTAGAAACAAATAGAGAGAGAGGGAGAGCGAGCATTCTCATATTTGACCTTTCGTCTAACGTCTGAGCATAATTTGCGCATATGTGCGTGCATTCATGCTACCGGGGGAGAAACCAAAAATGGTGCACGACTTTGATCACTGACGTAACATTTAACGAGACAGTCGGCTTCATTACCCGACAATAAGAGAGAACGAGACGAAAGAAAGCTTGTATGTTACTTACTGTTGCTCTGATTTGTCAAATTCATCTCTCTGGCATGCTTGTTTGGAAAGCATCTTGCACATCGCTCGCATTTTTAGTTTTTAATCAGAGAGGAGGCAAGAGAGGAAATATTTGAGGTGTTGGCTGGGAGGGAGAGAGAGAGAAAGAGAAAAATAACCTCATCACCAGCTGGAGAAAACTCACAGACATATGTCTAGATGATTTACTTTTGTGAAATGTTTGCCTCCATCATTCAGATCTCTTTTCTGACTTTTCTGACTTGCTCATCAGCTCAGAAAGTGCAAGGTCTGTTTTCTCACGGCTGAGAAGTCATGGAAGACACCAGGCGGAAATTAGTCAATGTCAGTCACTTTGTTATGCTATCATATCTTTATGCTCTATGAGACAGTTGAGATTAAGTTGTTAAAAACTGGAAGAAATCTTCTATTATGGCGGATCTATGCTGTCATTAAAATCAAAGCCTTTTTATGCAGTTCACAGATTTAAGATGTTGCGTAACAAACTTGTCTCAGTGGTTGTTAATTTATGGCGTGCTCATTTTAATTTTATATGGTATGATGGTTATTTCTTGTACCGTATTACTGGCAAGCCAATGGGGACAAAATGGATAGACCAGAATCTGCATTCATGTTTAATAGCTTTTTATTTGATTTACTTTCAGGAATTTATTAGTGTGCATGCTAAGGCAAGTGTCATTATTACTATTGCTCATACTAAAGGTTTTGGATTTGAACAAACCAAAGTATTAAAGTATTAACTTTTGAATTTTGACCTCACATTCACCTTTACAACCACACAAATCACCATAGCAAAAAGCTTTACAACACTCTAGCAACTACCCAGAACACATTAGCAACTACACAGATCAGCTTAGCAACTATATAGCTACAAGCCTGGCAAACACCCTCACAGCTACCCAGAACACCCTAGGCAAAGAGCAACAAAAAAAAAAAAAAAAAAAAAAAAAATTGAACTTTTGACCACTGTGGTTCAGTCTTCTGAGAGTTGGCATTAAGTGTTTTATCTTAATGGAAGTTTGGGTTACTGTGAACTTTGTAAACACATTGCCCTTTTGCCTGAATTGTTTTTAAATGTGTGTGTTTGGCGGAGGAGCGTTTGTAGCGTGAGTTGTGGCTGAGCATCTAACCTCCTTCTGTCAAAGACAGCTAGGGGAGATAAACTATATAAGAGTCTGTTGTATTCCCAAATGGAGTGCAGCACTAGTCCGTCAGAGCCCCGGCTCAGCACACCACAGGAGCTGTCCGGGCCTGCGAGGATGAAGGGTTTGTGGGCTCGCGAGGACTGTGGCCATGCTTCCCGTAATCCTGTTATCTGTCTCTCTAAAGCTTACCACTCTTCTGACCCGAAGACACCAGTGTTAAGCTGCCTCTGTCTACTCTCCATTCCTTTTTTTTTTTTTTTTTTTTTTTTGTATTATATCACTCCCTTACTCTCTTTTTCACCCTCTCTTTCTCCAGCTCTCAGTTTTCCAGTGAGTAAGAAAAAGTCAGAGAGTGGTCTTTGTCCTAGATTTCTTTTTTCCATCTAAAGTCACTGTCAAAAATAGGGAATCCTTTTATTCTAAAGTATTTTCTATGGCTAAGTCATCACCATCTTGTCTTTATCCATGAGAACTTTACTTTGTCTCCCTCCCCCATTGTACTTTAAAAGAGTCCTTATTAAAAACTACTATGTTGACCAGCTTCTGCTAAAATGGTGTAGTTACTGATGTTCTTGTGAGGGATGTCAAGCACTTATTTTTTTCTAAGGGGAACAAGTGGCATTTCTGGCTCTCTTGGTGCCCCAGACAAGACATGACCAAAAACAATTTAGTAGTTATTTTTGTGCAAGGGGACTTTAAATTCCAATGTCTTTGGTCAGTCTGATTGATTGATTGATTGATTGATTCATTCATTCATTCATTTGAATTTATTTATATTTTTATTTGAAACCGTGTTATAATTATAAGTAAAAAAAAAAAAAAAAAAAATAGTAATATATAAAAAGAAAATATATAAAATATAATTAAATATATAAATATATTATTTATTTATATAGAAATTGTTATTATCATAATTATTATTACTATTATCTCTAATCTTAACTACTTTTTTGTTGCCACTTTTTACTTAACTACAAATATCTATGGTATATTACTTCTAAGGTACATTTTTGTAAGGGTATGCTTAAATTTTGTGTGGTCTATGCAGTCAAGTGCTTTTTGCATTGAAGGAAAGAATTTTTGGATTGCTTTATTGAAATTCTGTAACAATTTATAAACAAGACAATGGGGTGTAAACAAGGCCAGTATTCCCTCAGCCTGAGACATATGTTAAAAGCAAACACACAAATGGCAAGCTCAGTTCTTGGCTGGGATGCGGCAGTGGCGGGCCAAGACTGACATGCTTCTGCTCATCATTTTGAGCTGGCCTTGTTAATATACGTAGGGTGGACAGGCTGGACTGTGTCTGCATTGGTATGCATGCTCTTAGGGCTTTTTTTATAATGAGATAATTGGCAAGCTCTTTGGTGTCTCCCATTACTCGACAGCTAGAAGTGCTGATAGGTCAGAATCAGAGTCTGCAAGTGGCAATTTGCAATGCTAATTTCTGCCCATAGAGTGATTGTGTTTAAGACAAGAACATAAAATTAGATTCTTGTCATCTAAATAAAGTGTCTTTTGTTGTGGAGAGATTATGTTCCTCTTCAGATTCTAGTGCACTTAGTGCCATTGACTGACATACACCCTAATGGAATGAGATAAACATCGACCTCTAACCTTTTCGGTTCTCTTAAAATTCACCTCTGTGGCTGGGCCGAATAACCATGAAAGATGACAACATCTCTCTTTACTGTACTAATAGAGAGAGAATGTAGCTTTACTTTCCAACTCTGATAGTAAAAATGGTTGAAACTTGGGGTGACCACCCATCCCGCATTTTGCGAGACGGTCCCGAAATTGGGAGCTTTGTCCCGTGTCCCGCAAGATGTAAGCAGTGTCCCGCATTTCAGTTTTTTTCGACCCTGAAATTACAATACAACAGTAAAAAATATAAAAACTGTGACTGGCATTTAGAAATCTATTTGTGCAGCCGTCATGTTCTAGCTATTAAAATAACCTACCAACTACGCAATCATAGAGAGAGGTTTTCCCGCTGATAACAACTGAGTGGACAGCGCAAAGGAATAGCTGTGGGCCTCAGCAAAGTCAGTAAACACAGCTACACCAGCAAGGATTTCATCTAACATACTGGATAAGAATCACAAGAGCTGCTCAAAGATGCCCAAATTAAAGCATGTAATCATCCTGATGGCAAATATTTCCAACAAACATGCACCGATCCCGTGGATGCTCGAGCACCTATGGAAAAACGCGAGATATTCTCCATTCATTTTAACCAATAAAAAAAAAAAATTGATTGCAACTTGCAGACATGACTTTCTTCTCCTGCATGTGCACTCGTGAATCTAGAATTGTCTTCTCTCCAGGATGTAATGTTGCCTGAAGCGCAGCATTATATGTGGGCACTAGGCACCCACCGGCAGAAAAAAAATGAATCGGCCAAGTTTGCCAGTGAATGTAAATCAATATTCACATAGCATAATTGTAGTAAATTTATCTGTCTCACACGTGTCCTGCATTGTCCCGCAAAATCACATCTACTGTCCTGCAACAGATCAAAAGCCAGGTGGTCACCCTATTGAAACTACTTTCATTATCACTTGTGGTCTGTAAAAAGATAAAAGGATGTTTTGTGCTGGGACAGGAGACAAAGCTCATGTCTAGAATTTTTAGTTTTAGCTTTTTTGTCATATTTAAGATACTTTGTTCTGGCCAAATTCTAAAGAAAGACATAATACACTGTGACAAGCAAACGTGAGAGAAATTTGATCATAATTACATATTATAAGATAGATACATACATACATACAGTACATATATACATACATAGATGCATACAGTCAAACCAAAAATGATTTTTGATATTTTTACTAGTGGGTGCAGGACACTATAGTTCATTTATGTAAGTGAGGATAGCAAAATAAAGTAAACTGTGACATATTATACTCAAAATTCTTCATACAGTGGACTACCAGTAAAACTGATACAAATTTGGAACCAAAAATTATTCAGACACTTTGACCTGACCATGTTTTGCTTAAGTGTTATCTGACATAATTAAGATTAATTGTTTTCTGACACAGTTTAACTCTGAGATCTTGTCATAGTTTATTACCATTTTTTTTTTTAAACTATAGTGAATAAACTGTATTAATGAATGAAATGTTCAAGGTGTCTGAATAAATTTTGGTTTGACTGTACATACATAGATACATAGATAGATACATAGACTGACTTAAACAGGTTGTTTGTACATAACGTCATTGCAGCAGCGTGAATGAGTCTGGAGGGCAGGGAGTGATTTTTCTATATAGGAATCCTATCAAAAACTCAAACTCAAAATCTGTATGTTTTGCGTCGTTTATGGCTGCTAAAATTGTTAAAATCGAGAACCCAGAAGGTGTTTATATCGTTTACATAACTTATACTGTTTTTTTTATAACTTATTTCATTTTTTAACTTTAAAAGTTGTCGCCTTTTATAGCGTTTTGCGTCTGCTGGTACTGAAATGAATATGGATACCTGCTTACCTTTTGTTTTTGACTTGGTTAAATATTCACATTCTTCATGGTATCGTTTGCAGGGAAGAGAAGCTATTTTATCCTATTGAATGTTAATTTAGTGTTTTCACTTCAGTTTTGTAGAATTCCGTTCACAATGTTGATGTGGTTACCGTGAGAACAGTGTCACGTGCTGCTGCTTCAGCCATCATATGATAGAAAATGTCCAAATAAAAAAAAAAATGTGTTCAACAAGCTGACAGAAGCATGTAATTGTAGTTTTAATGTTGTCTTTGTAAATATTCATATTCCCATATGGCCATGAAGGAGAATCGGAGGGATACATTCAGGGGACAGACACGACACACTGTATTTTTGTATTTATTTCAACAATTGACAACCAAAATCAAACCCATAGAAGCTCATGAACAGTTCTGAAGTGGCTGTGTGCAAGTTATAATCATTCACAAGCAAGTGAGTCATACTCGCAAATGTAATGTTAAATATTACACAAAAAACAAATACAAAACTCAGCTAAGTATATGATTATTTTGAGTGAAAGTCAGTGGGTTTATTCAGTGACATTTGCTAAACGTCGTCTTCCCTCAACCAAGGCGAAAATTGTATCTGTCCAATCTTTTTCCCCGAACGATGATGTGAGTTCCTATAGCAATTCTCGATTAAGCATAAATGACCTGCAATGGCGAAATTTTTCACAATCATGACAGAAAATCAAAATACTGCCCTTAACGTCACTAGCAGAAAGGCAGTGCGATACAAACAAACCAAACTAGAACTGAACACGGCTTGACGGCAGCTTCACATTCTTTATATCTACCTCCTCGATCGCAGGAAAGTCTTTCAATTCAGTAGAAAAGTCGCTCCTCTTCATAACATAAGGATCACGTCCAACATATGTTGTGATTTTCTGTTTATACCTTTCTAAATCAGCACAGTACGGACTTTTTTCCATCTCTACCATTCTAATTTTCACTGCTTGCCCTCCACCGGAATTTCGCGCGTCACCAGAACCACGTGATTGCAAACAACCTATTGACAGTGGAAAGGCACAATATGTAATTTTCTGCCACAAGAGGTCGCTGATTCAAAACAAAGGCGTAGCTTGATGATGCCTGGACGTAATTATTAATTTTCTGTCGATGAATGTATCCAAACAGTTGCTCACCTGTCTTATAAAACACATATAATAAATATTAAAGTGTCTTTGGTGTTTCCATGGAAATCGAGGGTAACGGGGTTTGATTTCATTGATAGGCAACTCACGGACAAGGTCCGTGTCCTCGTTAAAGTTGCTTTTTTCTCTGGATTAAAACATCCTTGGAAACATTTGGGAATAATGTAAGTACACAAGTCAACAAAATATATAACATTGTTTATATTTTAATCCTAAAATCTTTGGATTTTAATCCAAAGACACATTGTGCCTTTAAGCAGATAATATGGTACTTGTATAGCAAGTACTGCAAATTAATAATTAACAGGTTCTATACCGTTTTAATTGAAACTGGGCCTGCCGATACTTGGGAAAGAGTGCAGAAAATTGAATCGTCCATGTGCAGATAAAAATCACTGAGATTCTCCATCTTAATTAGAAGCGCTCTCAAACACAATTCATGTGCATCCACATTCACACAGAAAAGAATCAAACATATGGTAATTACTGTACCCCCCATCTCTCTCCTCCATTTGTTGTCTGTTCGTTCAAGTAGCTTTCTTTTATACACACCGCAGCTCGCTTCTCAGGAACGCTTCACCTGTTTCGTTTTCCTTTAGTCCTTACCTTTGTGCTGTTGTTTTGTTAGCAAGTTTGCATGTTATGAAAGATTGCCGTCCTGATTGGGAAGGTCTGCCAGTCCTCTAACCTCGGCGTCCAATTCATCATATCGTTTGAGCCGTAGTTCCTCTGTGCAAGCAGAGGTCTTTGATAGGAGTCTTTCGGCTTTCAGAGACCTCTGCTCTGCGCACTGCTTTAGCATGAGAGATGTGCCCTGAAAAAGAATTGATAGATCAGCCAGGATGTGCGCGGATATTATTACCTAATTCCAGATGGCCGTTCTGATGGCAACAAATGGCCTTGCCGTACCAACCCCACTGAGACGAAAACATTAGACGTGCGAGTACAAATTTCTCCTGGCATAGCTGCAGAAATGAAATTAAGCGAATCTTTGATGCACGAACAATGAGCACTTGACGAATAGCTCAGCCCAGACCTTTATTACCGCAGCACCCTTGGATTTGGAGTGTGTTTGCCAGAGTTGCCTTGACCTTGGCGTGACATTATAGGAGCGTATGGGGAACGGAACGGGGTTATGAGGGCCGTGGCCTGACCGACTTTACTGTGCCGTGTTGCTCCACAGGAGGTGATGCAGATGGAAAGACAGCTGGGAGGTCGATTGATTGACGAGCCTCACGTCCTGCTCTTCAAAGACAGCTATCACAACCTCCGTCTCTCAATTCACGACATGCCACAGGCGCACTGGAGGAGCAAACTACTCGCTGGCTATCAGGTGGGTTTCTATGCAACACCTGTCTCTTGCAACACTTCTTGAAATACAGGGATGATTCACCCATGAAATTTCTGTCATCAGTTACTCACTTTCATGTCACTCCAAACCCATAAGACTTAAGGTTAATCTTCAAAATGCATGTAAAAATATTTTTAATGAAGCCTTCGAAGCTTTACGAATCTTTTGTTTCGAATCAGTGGTTCGGAGTGTGAAAGTCACGTGATTTCAGTAAACGAGGCTTTGTTACGTCATAAGTGCTTTGAAATTCATCACTGGGGGCATGACTTTGGCAGTATGATGCATGCTCTGAACCACTGATTCGAAACAAAAGATTCGTAAACCTTCGAAGCTTCATGAAGCAGTGTTTTGAAATCGCCCATCACTAGATATTGTTGGATAAAGTCGTTATTTAGTTTTTTTTGGTACACAAAAAGTATTCTCGTCGCTTCATAACATCAATGTTGAACCACTGTAGTCACATGAACCGTTTTAAATATGTCATTAGTAGCTTTCTGGGCATCTGAAAGTGTTAATTATCTTGCTGGCAATGGAGGCCTCCCTGAGACATCAGATTTTATCAAAATTATCTTAATTTGTGTTGTGAAGATGAACGAAGGTCTTACAGGTGTGGAACGACATGAGGGTGAGTAATTAATGACAGAAATTTCATTTTTGGGTGAACTAACCCTTTAAACCCCTCTCTTCATAAGGATTAATTTATGGATTCATTCATTTATTCACACTTTGACCTTTTTGGTTTATCACTTTATGACATGTTATAAAGTTTTGATTACCTGGACTTTCAATGGAGGCTCAGGTTTCATTTAAAATATCTTAATTTGTGTTTCAAAAATTGTTGGAACAACATGAGGGTGAGTAACTGATGACAGAATTTACACTGTTGAGAAAACTATCCCTTTAAAGGTGTTTGATGGGGTGAGTTGGTTTTTCAAAACCCATAACCTCAAATATTAAGGGTATTAAACATTAAATATAAAAGAAAATGCCTGGAACATGATAAATAGGCAAATCAATTTCAAGAAGCAATCATTTCTAGTCCTAGCTAACATATATGCAGAACACTTTAGCAGCCACGTAGCTACTACCCAAATTGTTCTGGCATTATGACAACAAGTTTTGCTTGAGCAAAGTAGCTGCAAAACTCTGCTTTGTGCAGTTTTCCCTCTATTTTTATCCGTTTGCCTCTGTAACATGTACTGCTAATGTTATGTTTGTCTTTTTGTTCTTTGTTGTCAAGGTCTTTTTTTTAAACTTAATTGAGTGAGTTAGAGTTATCTAGCCAAGTTAGTTTTCTTGGGGGCACTGTGGCCGCTCTGAGCTTTCTAACAGGATGTGTGATCTGGTATGTCCTCCGGATTGCAGTAATTGGAAATTTCGTTGGTTTCGCCTCATTAGAGTATTTCTGAACGTGCTGGGATGCTAAAGAAGCCCATTATAGGGTGAATTGGCGAGCAGGGACCCTAGAACGTCTGCTCTTAATAACATGCACGGCCTTGGCTACGAGTTAACGGCTTCTTGGGTAAAGAAGGATTGAGAGAGGTGCAGTTTTCTCATACGTCTTCCTCACTATTCTGCCCATCTCAGGACTCTTTCCCAGTGGAGGAGATTAAATATAGACCAATATGTAAATGCTCAAGGCTGCAGCACCTGATTTTTCTCGTGTTTCCCTTCCTGGATCATGTATGCACGGGCCTCGGAGGAGCGTCTCTGGATTCTGGAGGAATCTTGGCGTAAAAAGCTCCTCAGAGGATTTGAAGATGCCAGCTAACAGTGTTACAGCACAAATGTGCATAGAGGAAACATTTTCTCACCTGAACGTCCCCTAGTTTTTACATAAGTGTGTTGCTCGGCTTGGTTTCCCTGCAGACTTTTCAGTCTGTATAACAGCTCCCCCATTAGAGTAAACTGAGGTACTGCATATTCTCTGAGAACACTGGCTTTCATTGATTTGCTGTTTGATTGGTTCATGATTGATGTGTAGTCTTAAATAGTGTGTGCTTATCTTTGTTTTTGTGTCGCTCTACACAATTAATGAGACAATATGAGGCAAGAGCGTGTTATAAAGCTGAATAATTAGTTAAATCAGAGTGTCACACTGAACGTGTTTTATTTGACAGACAATGTATTGTTTTAATACATGTTCTTATTTTATTTAACTGTGGATATGCAGGCATATCTGTTCTATCTAGTGAATTGTGCTCGCTCAAAAATTAAATCCAAATCCCCTGTTGTGAACAATTAGCTTTTCAGGACGTTCTACTGTTGTCAGAGACAAAGAAACTATTTTCCTGCTCTGTTTAAAAATGCCAACGACAATAGATTTAGAAGAGCTTTCATAGACTCGCACCGGCAGCCAAAGCATCATAAATCATCAGGTGTTGGACTTTTTCTTTTGTCTGTTTCTCTTACTGACAGTCATATTCAGCTGGATCTATTGTTTGCAAGTGCAGAATTTTTTTTTAATGGAATGGAAGCTGTGTATTATCTACCGAGTGGCAGAATTCTTCTTGCAAGTTTATTTATGTCAGGTGCAAAGTTTGCCAAAGGTTGCCAAAATCTGGAAACTTTTGGATACTTCATGTGTTGCAAAAATCGTACTGTCCTCCTACAGCACTGAAATGTAGCATTGCATAAGCCTATTAATTTTAGTTTCATTATTTGAAACAGTGTGACATGTCTTTGGCCCTTTAGGAGATCCCATTCTATCACATCTGGAGCGGCTCTCAGCGGACCCTGCACTGCACCTTCACACTGGAGAGACAGAGCCTGAGCACCTGTGATCTCACCTGCACGCTGTGTGTTTGGCAGGTAGAAGGAGAGGGACAGAGCTTCACCCTGGACTTCAACATCTCAAAGGTAACTGAGACCACCTGCAGTATGATCTACCAGTCTAACAGTACAGACAGTAGTGTCACCGCACTTTTTGGCGTAAAGTTTCTTTACGAGATGTATTATGATTTTGAATTTAGTTTAGAATGAGAATTGGATTTTTGAATTTAAATTGAATTTGAATTTAAATTAATTGGCACTTTATTATGTGCCCAGCAACGATTCTTTTTTTAACCGTTCTGCAAAACATAGCTCAGCTACAGTAGTGGCCAAAAGTGATGTCCAGCCTAGGAAAATGGACATCTTCACCCATTGTTAAATACTATTTAAATATTTAGAAGCATATTGTGTAGTTGTGCTTGGGGTAGTGTTGTCAAAAGTACCAACTTAGATACCAAGTCAGTACTGAAATTTTCACGTGCTCATCAGATATGTTTGTGATTGGCTACAATGATCAACGCTTCAAAAACATGTTGTAAATAGACATCAATGACACTCACCGAGCTCTTACTCAGATACACATCCGCTTTCAAAACACTTTCAGTTTCAAACACCTCTGTGCGCTTTCAAACGCTCCCATGTGTTGATCATTGTAGCCAATTACAGACATATCTGATGAGTGTGTGAACACAAAGGCCAATCAGAGGTGTTTACGAATCCACTCAAAGTGCCACATTTTTAAAATTCCAGTACCGACTTGATATCGAAGTCGGTACTTTTGACAACACTAGTTTTTTATTTTAGTTGTGGTAACACAATGAAACATGCCAAATTGTGTGGACATAATATTTGGCCAGGCTGTCATACTAATGCAAAAATGCAAAAATGAGAGAACCAACAATTTCCTGTGAGTTTTTGTTTTTCTATGCATTTTTTCCATAGTAAAATAAATACCTGTAGCTGTAGTTTTTGCCAAATAACTTTGTCAGACAAATACCTTACCCAAGTTTAGTGTTTTGTTCTTCCCTCATTTTAAAATATATAAAAAAAAAAAAAAAATTAATTTAACAGAATTTAACTAAATTAAACTGTATGTGGTCTGTACAAGATTATTTTAGAATTCTAATTAGAATTTGGAATATAATGTGAACCGAATTGAACTGGGTTACTCTTTATTTTGATGGTCCCCTATAAACATTCTGCTGACTATAAGTAACGCTGCTCCTACATTTCAACTAACTCTTATTAGAGTATTAGTAGACTTTCGACTTAATATCTGCTAACACTTTATTTTGATGCTCCCCCAACGGTAAATTTTCAAGTACATATCAACTTATTCTACTTACCCTAACCCTAACAGTCTATATTCTAGTTGAATATATAGATACTCAGCTAATACTCTGAGAGTTGACATGTAGGTGCAACCTTACTTAGTCAACAGAATGTCTAAAGGGAACCATCAAAATAAAGTGTTACCTTGAACTGTAGTGTACACATTTCTCAAACACCTTTTAAAACCTTTCAGTTCAGTTTAACTCTCCTATTTTATTGAACTATATTTTCCTAAACAATTCTCCTGCAAACGGCTATACATCTTCAGATTAAAATCCCTGTACACTTGAGTATGAGTATGTTCTTGACTCCAGGACATCAGACCACTGGACTCTGATTTCCTGTTGATGGACAACTGTACCCCTGCCCTGGCTGGTCCGAGCGCATTCCAAATCCCTTACCTCATCCGACAGAAGATCTGCAGCAGTCTGGACACCCCCTGTCCCAACGGAGCAGACTGGAGACTACTGGCCCAGAGACTGAAGCTTGACAGGTACATGTAGGGTCTCTTAGCAAAGGTAGAAGTTACTATCTCTAAGATTGGGAATGGATCCTGTTTAACCTGTTAAAATCTGAGGATTCTGGTCATGTAAAATGTTTTTTGCAGAGTGCCGATATCTAAAGGTGATTATCTCTGTACTTGCATATTAAACACAGACTTCCACAGGAAATTGCAAGGCAGTGATTTAATTACTGTCCCATTGAACTTCCTCCAGGTAATGGAACATAATGGGCAGACTTCATTTGTCCAATAATGTTTACTTGCTCCAATTAATTACAATTTGAAGTGTTGTGGTGTGTTCAATTAGCACACTAGCCCTAAACGATCAATTTTCATTTACTTTAAGGAAGTAGTTAAGGAAAATCGCAGAATCCACGCAGGTGGAAAAGTTAGGAATTATTTATTTATTTATTTTTACTCATGACACTGTCCTCAGAAAAAGTTTTAGGTCTTAAAAGCAGCGCTACTAGTGAATACAACCCCGACTGTAAACCTTTTCTCAGTGAGAACAGAGCACATGCAGAAAACAACACTTAAAGCCCCAGGCATTTGAGGTCCAGAAAAAGGCCGCTAGATCGAACAACCCACTTCAGCTTCCTTTGGGAGATGCATCTCGCAACATCTAATACGGTGCAAAAAGGGGTTGCTTTGTTCTTATTGATCAGCTTTGATCCAAAAGGTTCAGCCTGGTCAATGGAAAAGGTCACATGCAACCTAGGTTTTACCCTTTTAGAGGACTGAGACCCACAGTAGATAATTCATCAAATGAAAATACAGGGCTGCTTTAGTTCAGGAGTTAACAAAGGGGTGTAAAGCATTTGTTCTGAAGAACTGAGCATTCGCTCATTGGTTTAGTATGTTGGAATGGAGAAGAGTAGGAAAATATTGTTTTATATTCCTCTGTGGAATAACTATGTCCAGCTAATGTGTCTCCCTGGACCAGAGTGCATAGATTTTCTACTCTCGCTTTGAATGGAGTGACAGTGAGGTTGATATATTGGTTTATAATGCAAAATAAGCTTCTTGATGTTTTGTTTTATTTCAGGGAATAATAACTTATGACTTCCATGAATCCTGTTTAACTTTTTACAGTGAAACATATACATAATGCAGTGTGAAGCAAATTCATTGAATTTCTAATATAGTTTCTATTATATCTGGTTATAAAGGAAAAACAAAAGGCTAGCCAAGTGAATCTCACAAAGAAATGTCCAGGTCATATTTCACCACAAAATCAAAATAATACTCTGTGTGTGTGTGTGTGTGTGTGTGTGTGTGTGTGTGTGTTTGTGTGTGTGTGTGCTTTTTTGTGAGACATCAGGACACAAATTTGTATAATGACATGGGTATGACATAGGTATTACAAGGAGAGGGTGACTTATGAGGACACTACCCCATGTCCCCATTTTTCAAAAGGCTTATAAATCATACAGAATGAGTTTTTTTGAGAAAGTAAAAATGTGCAGTTTTCTGTGATGGGTAGGTTTAGGGGTAGGGCGTTAGAAAATACGGTTTGTACAGTATAAAAACCATTACGCCTATGGAATGTCCCCACAATTCACAAAAACAAACCTGCGTGTGTGAGAGAGAGAGGGAGATTTGCATAAAAAAAAAGCTTATTTTTAACAATGTTTTTCATTGGTGTGTTTAATTTGTATATTCAATTTAGAACAACAAATGCTATCCTGCTTACAGATGTACTTTACAATTTAAATAATAGATTAATATTATAATCTTTATTTTATTTATTTATTTATTTTGGTCCATTGCAATGTGTTTTTTGTTTGTTTGTTTGTTTGTTTGTTTTTGTTGTTTTGTGTTTTTTTGGGTTTTTTTGGTAGCATTTTACAATAATGTTCCATTAGTTAACATAAGTTAAAGGAATAATTCACCCAAAAATGAAAATTCTGTCATCATTTATTCACCCTCAAGTAGTTTATACCTGAAGTCTATGGAATAATATTACCCAATATATTTGAATTTAATAATGTATTATTAAATGTTGAAATTAACACTAACTAGTATTAATTAATGCTAATGCAAATGGAACCTTATTGTGAAGTGTTACCTTTTTTTCACAATTATTGTTTGGTCTCAAACTGATTTTGATGAAGAAAAAAATTCAACAATTCGAATATTAACTTAAACCAAAGCTAAAGTTAAGAAGCAACTGTTTCATTTAAAATGTATGAAGGAAAATTGTTAACACTTTATTTTAGGGTCTTTTAACTAGTTGCTTATTAGCATATTACTAGAATATTGGCTATTTATTAGTACTTATTAATTATATATTAATGCCTTATTCTGCATGACCATATTCTACATTCTTAATCCTACCCAATACCTAAACTTAACATCTACCTTACTAACTATTAATAAGCAGTAAATTAGTTGTTTATTGAGGGAACAGTCATAGTTAATAGTTTATATGTGTTCCCTATACTATAGTGTTACCGGAAAATTAAATGTAACACTTAAGACTTGTTCCTCTTTTGTAAGTTACTTTGGATAAGTGTCTGATAAATGTAATATGTAAAGACTGTGTACATCTATAATGAATATTTTAATAGTTTTGCAATATAAGCATCTTAACATAAGTACATAAATATAATAACATGCACATGGAAGTCAGACATAAACTGCAACACATTTTATACAACATAAGACTGGCTCTGTCTATCCACACTGCAGTAGGATTCTGACAATTTCCTTTCCTCTCTTTTCCCTCCCCAGGCACATGAGTTTCTTCGCGTCCAAAGCGAGCCCCACATCAGTGATTCTGGACTTATGGGAGGCCCAGCACTTCCACAGCGGAAATCTCAATCAGCTCGCCGCTGTGATGGCTGAGATTGGCAAGCAGGAGGCCATGATATTCCTGGTGTCAGACGGGGAGTGCTGACACATTAAAACTGGAGCAGAGCGGCCGTCTCTGAGTGATGGGGTGGGGGGAAGGACGCGACCCTCTGCCCGCCCCACCAGAGATGAGAAACAAATCAAAGAACAGGGTTTACCCAACTATATGAGGCCACTTCCCAAGTGAATAGGGAATAAAAGAAAAAGGAAAGAAAAAAAAAAAACAAGACCAGGCTCAGGAGGAACCTGGCAGGGCTTTTAGATGTACTGTGACTGAGACAAATGCCCCTTTCTCAGAACAAAAATCCATTTGTTTTGAAAATAATGGTGTATAGAAACTCCCAGATTCTATGATTCTGGTCCTGCCCTCAGTCACTGACCAATATGTACTTTCTAACCACATTTGTGTTAGGCACATTGATATATTAATATCAGACTGCAAACTAAAACGAATCGTTTTAAAAGATATCAAGTGGAAAATATTGGTAAGGTGAATATTTTGCGAACTAATTCAGATTTGTGACATGCATTTTGTAAATGTGTACCATTTAGCAATATGCAAGCACACATATCGATGACAATTTCCTTTGGCCGACACGTTTCTTACCTCGCAAAGCATTTAAAATTTTAGAGCGTTTGCTAAATTTCAGGTCAAAAACATTAATGAAGCGAAACGTTTTTGGTGAGAGCCATCACTTGTTCCTCTGCCCCTGTGCACTTAACATGTCTGTTCGACTTCATGAAGCCATAAAGTCCAAAATTCACCTCAATGCAACGATATATGTTCTGATCCGGGTGGATAATCAGTAAATAAGCACAGGATTCTGTGGATGTTTAGCTGCTGGAGAAAAGACATCTGGGATGGGGGATCAGGGACCTCAAACATTCATAACTGTCTTGAAAAACATCACATTTGTTGTTGTTTTCAACAGACTTTTGAGATCAGATGTTCTGAAAAGCATTTTTTCATGTCAATGAAACCCCTTAAAGTGTAGAATGATGGGATCTTTTGGATTTATATTCTTCGTTTATAAAGGAGGAAGAACAAAAGTTCCCTGTTGGAAAGGTTTTCTTCTTTTATAAACAGAAAATGCAATACTACCAAATGCTTTTCTCCTTCATATTTAATGAGTCTATGTTTCTCTGAAAGCCATTTTGGCTGCAGGGCAAATTCTTATTCGTAGGAGAAAGAATATTTTCATCAACCCCTAAAAAGCAAATGTTCCATCCAAGAAAACTTCATCGACACTCAGCAGCTGTCGTGTTTTTCGAAATTCCTCTATCACACGCGTGGTTTCTTTCTGTCACGGCCTGTAGAATGGCAACACGTCTCAGCCCCGCGTTTGGCGCCATGAATGTGCATTACACAGTTTGAAGATTGTCCGATTTTTTTTTTTTTTTTTTTCTTCTCTCTCTCTCTGTTTGAATGTGAGAGTATTTCATTCTAAATGAAGGAGGATTTGTGAGAAACTGTGGATCACAAATTGGCCGTGTTCATCTTGACCAGTAATTACAGCCACGTCTGAAGAGATGATTGAAGGAGCCCGGCACATTCTCTCCACAGCAAGTGGAAATACACAGGCCTGTTTCACTCAGCTAACAGAAAACTCAAGTTAAATGCCATATTGTGCACATACTGTGTTTTTTGTTGTTGTTTTAACATTTTTTGTATGGTATGTTTCCTTAAAGGGTTAGTTCACCCAAAAATGAAAATTCTGTCATTAATTACTCACCCTCATGTCGTTCCACACCCGTAAGACCTTCGTTCATCTTCGGAACACATATTAAGATATTTTTGATGAAATCCGATGGCTCAGTGAGGCCTTCATTGCCAGCAAGATAATTAACACTTTCAATGCATAGAAAGCTACTAAAGACATGTTTAACCTTTAAATGCATGAATGTTTCGCCAATCATTCTTACATATTCGGGTCTTTAGCGACCCGGATCTATAATAATATAAAACTCCCTTAATATTAGAGTAACAATTACAGAAGAATAAAATAAAGCATATTTTGTTACCTTTTGGAGCTTGGAAGAGTTCAGATGTTTTATGCCATCATCACTGTCCTCGTCAGAGCTCATTTCCCAGTTTTGAGAATATGTTTGAGATCGCGAATATGAGCTTATTTTCAAAACTATAATTTTCAGCATCTTGAAAATCAATATTTTAATTGCTGACAGCTTCATCAGATCCATCATCAAGTGACTGTGACACTTATATTTGCACTTATATATGCTCTGCTGTAAATCGCTGAGCCATTTCAAGTTATTATTCCATTTCAACTTATTCCATCATCAAAGACTCAATTATTGTTGTGAAGAAAAAAAATAAATGATACACTCCTCAGGTCGTTAGCGACCCTATACAATTTTTACAAAAAAAAAGAATGGGAAAACAGGCATTTTTATAATTTTATGATTTTTTTTTCTTGTTATATTGTTTATAATGAATTGATTGAGGAATACTAAGAATTGATGTCAAACTTTAAAAAATGAATGAGGAGGAGGGGATTTAAGAGGAGTATGCATTGAAGGGTTAAAGCAGTTCATGTGACTACAGTAGTTCAACTTTAATGTTATGAAGCGATGAGAATACTTTTTCTGCTTCATGAAGTTACGAAGCTTTAGTTTCGAATCTGTGGTTCGGAGTGTGAAAGTCACGTGATTTCAGTAAACAAGGCTTCGTTACATCATAAGTGTTTCGAAATTTCAATGGTTCACCACTGGGGGCATGACTTTGGCAGTTTAATACACGCTCCGAACCACTGATTCGAAGCTTCATGAAGCTGTGTTTTGAAATCGCCCATCAAGTCGTTATTTTGGCGCACAAAAAGTATTCTCGTCGCTTCATAACATTAAGGTTGAACCACTGTAGTCACATGAATTGTTTTAAATATATCATTAATAGCTTTCTGGGCATTTGAAAGTGTTGCTGGCAATGCAGGCCTTACTGAGCCATCTGATTTTTTTTGATGAACAAAGGTCTTATGGGTGTGGAACAACATGAAGGTGAGTAATTAATGACAGAATTTTCATTTTTGGGTGAACTAAACCTTTAAGATTTCCATTGGTGGTTTTCATTAATCAATTAAGCAGTCAGCTATTTTTTATTTTATTTTTTTTATCTATGAAAGTCATTGTCTTGTAGATAAGTACTTTTCATATGACACATCTCTGCGCAACCAAAGTGTATGAGCCATCTAAAGCATTTCTTTCATATCTATGCCGATTGTGATTTTTTTTTTTTTTTTTTTTTTCCCAGTACAAGTAACATTTCTATATTCAACACGCATCTATTTTTCTTTCAAGATCTCATGACTTGTGCTAACTTTTCATTTTGAGCATTTCACTGGTAAAACAATTTAAATATTTAATACAGCACTTTGTAAAGTAATTGTAAATGATATTTTAATAACAAGCCAAAAAAGACAACTGACGTAACATTTGTCGAAGTATAACCTGTGAAGTGTTTGCCTACTGTTCATTGGTTATATAGCACTGAGTTAATTCTTTCTGCAGTGTTTGAGGTTTAGACTGTTTTCGCCATAAGTTTGTACACCGTCGTTTTGTTTCGTCCTGAGGCTGTTGGTTTATGGGTAATCAGTTCTTAGATTCCTACGAAATCTCAATTGTACGTCATGAGAAAACAGATGCACCAGTAAATTATACTTCTGCTAGAGTATTTAGACAAGGATTTGGTGCAAAAAACGATCAGATTCCTAACACTCAGGTTTATAAACAGTTCAGTTGAAACAGACATTTTGCGCATTTCTAAACATGAATTTCTCATCAATGTTGCTACTTCTCACTGACATAAAAATCCTCCCAACAGTCTGTCGCTCTAAACTCGCAAAGCAGAAGTCAGCTTCTAACACTGAATAAAGCAGATGCCATGATATTCACTAAAAGAACCACCGATCTCTTTTCATGACTGTACATTTTGTCAGCCTCATTCATGGCTTTTTTCTGTGTAAATGAATGTGTGAGTGTGCTATTTCTTTCCACTGAGTTTCTTTTTGAACTGAAAACCGTAGAATTGTGTACCTGTGAATGTTCAATTCGATTTCTTAATTCAATGTTCCTTGCCTTTCTGCAAGTCAGAATGCTGTATTTATTACATGCCACAGCGCTTATGCAATTGTAAAATTCTTTTCTATTATTATTCTTTTTTTCTTTTTTTTCTTTGGTAAAGTTACTTTTAATTTTTCTTGTCGATGTAAATTGTCGTCGATGATTTTGTGGTAATAGGAAGCCCTCTTCTGCAGAAGGTTTTCTGTACTTTTTGGACAATATGGATTTGTGGGTAGAATTTTGGAAATTCGTTTCTAAGTGCTTTCAAGTATTTACTTGGCCTTATGTATATATCTCTCTATGAAATTTCAGAAAAGGTATGTATAGTAATTGAACCTAAAATGGATGTAAATAAATTATATATTGTTAAAAGAGGAGTGGAGTGATTTGTGCTAGCGCCACCTACAGTTCCGGAGCCTTTGGAATTCAAATACATGCAGAAAACCCAATGTCACTGGCATTCATATGAGCAAGTCAGCACACAGCAACATGACTGCAGGTGATTTATTGACTGTCTCTAGCACAATTTCTTTATAAATGATTTGCATCATCTGACATAGAAACCTCTATAATATGCACAACAATACAGCAGTTTGACACACACAATAGTTAAAGGCTGCAAAGCTATAAAAAGGCACTTGATAGTTGATACATAACACATTGTCAATACAAAAAAAAAAAAGTACAAAAATTGAGCTGTTGGCTCAAATATATATAGAGAGAGAGAGCTTTCAAAGAGCAGGATAACGGAGGGTTGCATTTCTTCCGATTATGGCGCAGGAGATCGCGATAAGGGAATGATGTTCCGGGCAGCATCTGGTATGTAGTCTCTGAAGAAGAGGTACTGCCCAAATGCCATAAGATTAAGGACATATTGGTGATATCCATAATCCACTGGCCAAAGCTTTAAATAACACAGCAAGCAAATACGAACAAACGCTCTAAGTGACCATATAAGATTGCAGGATCCATTTGCGCCAATGCAAACCATTTTTTTTTTTTTTTTTTTTTTTTTTATGGTATCACGGGCCTACCCTTAATTAGAACTACCTGTGTGATTAGAACAGATGAATGTGGCATATTTAGTATTGAAGTCATGTAGAGACCATTGGTTGGGTCAGGATGAAACGCATGCAATCAGTGCTAATGTATTTCAGTGTAGCTGCCAGGGGCGTTTTATTCCTCTGTGGTTTGCCATTACCTTAAGTACCCTGGCACAGCAAATCAGGCAGAGCAAAAAAGTAGGCTGCACAGCATCTAGAGGATTGAGGGGCCACTTTAAGATCCTGTCTGAGTAGATCACATGCTCAATGCTTTAGCCTACAAAATGGATTGTATGTATCGGAGTGTGACTAGATTGCTTCACTCATTGCATGGGAAATGCTTTGTCCTTATTTGAGGAAAAAAAAAAAAAGGACAGAACTTTGGATGATAAATATACATCCGAGTGCAGATGAAATGGATGAATCTCATATATATATATATATATATATTTAAAAAAAAAAAAAAAAAAAAAACACATGGTCACGATTTACACCAAAATCAAAAGTGTGACAATATTTTCATGATAATCAAATTCCCTTTATTTTTTTAATGGTGATTTTCATTACTGTATTAAAATCAGCCTAAAGGCAGTACAAATACTATCATGATGTATAAACACTACTTTATTTATTTATTGTATTACAGTAAGACAAGTAGGGAAAATGTGCTCAACTGTCATGAAAATAAAGTCATAAAAATGTTATTCTTACAAATGGCTTAATTTTCTTTAAACAATATAAAAAGGGGTGAAATATGACCAGTTCTTGTGAGATTCACTCCAGATGCCAAATTGATAAATACTGATAATAAACAAACCAATTATATCTAAAAAGTGAAAGTTAAGTGAGCCATATAAGTAAAAACGTACAATATCTTTGGATTTTTGAAACATCATGAATACTGCAGGTGTACTTTTGGAGGTGGATGAGGAGGGACAGCTAAGATACTTTGCCTTGTTATCCATTCTGGCATTGGTGGTTCTAACAGTTCATAAGCCGTTTTTCCAGTTGAATGACTGGCATCGTAACACAGCAAAACTGAGGCCAGTCTGTCGGCTTACTGTAGCAAGCTACCGAAAATTCAGATCTGTGCTTTGCTGAATGACACATACTTAGTAAATGCTGATCGAAGCGGGCTATAACAGCCGGTGAAAGCCAGCGGAGCTACTATATCCATCACTCTGTCAGTCAGCCATATGTTACAGGCTTCAAGTAAAGTACTTGGTCTTGTTTGGCATAGCTGTAGACCCCCCAGTCTCCGTTCCGGCCCCTCCTTGAAGAACAGCAGAGCCTCACAGCGGAGAGAAAGCGTGGCTTTTACACAGTGGCTTGTCCTTCTTTGAATAGAACGTCTTCCCCTCTAGATTGATTTGACAGATCTGAGGAGATGAAAAATGAGGATTAAACAGTGGAAGTCAAACTCTTAGTCAATCATGGAGCTAATGCAAAGGGACTATTCATGATTTGCTACTTTCTAGAAGCCAATAATATTAGGGGGAGAAGTGTTTGAATTTTCTTCATTTGGGAGCAGTTTGGGGTCAGAAATATTTTTTTTAAGAAATTAATACTTTTATTCAGCACTAAGGATGCATTAAATTGATAAAAAAAAAAAACAATGTTACTAAAGATTTCTATTTCAAATAAATGCTTTTCTTTTGAACTTTCTATTCAAAGATGCTTAAAAAAAATTTTTAACAGTGATATAATAAGCAATGTTTCTTGAGCATCAAATCAGCCTATTAGAATGATTTCTGAAAGATCACGTTACACTGAAGACTGGAGTAATGATGCTGAAAATTCAGCTTTGTCATCATTGGAATAAATTACATTTGAACATATATTAAAATAGAAAAAAGTTATTTTAAATTGTAATACTAAATCACAATATTACTATATTATTGCTGTATTTTTGATCAAACCTCTTTAAAAAACATTTAAAAACTTTTGAACAGTATTAATCGGTCATGCAAACAACATATATCTACTGTTTATATCAGTGCACATCAAAATTAAAGTAATTGCTATCAGACACAGACTGTCAAGACACAGACAGACTTTTATGAATTTTACAATCCATGGTTGTGAGAATGCGATATGGCTTAGTGTGATCATCAAATTGCAATGGTTGTGATGTAATAATATAAATATATAGTCTGACGTGCTGCATGTTTAAGAGTAAAGCACAGCACTGCGTTCATTTTCAGTTTCCATTCACAGTAAATGCTACACTGCAAGTGCTGTTGTATTTGGGAATGCAACATGCACCAACCATCTTCCCAAATTCGTGATGAGAATTGTTTGTTGTCACACAAAGAGAAGCGATAAAGTCTCCCTGCAGTTTACCGCCAAAAATAAAAGCTCAATGGTTTAACGTTTGAAAGCAAATGAAGACAGCCATAAATTTTAGTGTTGTAATTTTACAGTTGTTCTGTAAAATAATTTAAAATAACATTAATGATAATAAGAATTATAATTATTATTATTAGTGGTATTAATAATAACAACAACAATAATAATTCTATTAATATTTTATTATAACATTATTATGATTATTAAATACTTGATTTTTTAATTTTATAGTACAATAGTATGTATTATTGCATAGTAAGATATTTCTTTATTAATTTAATAAAATTAATTATAAATAATAATAATAATAAAGTAAAAATAGTGAATTCCTAAAAATCTAAATAAATAGCAAGAGCATCTCCAGTACTTCCATAAGAGAATAAAAAGTTCATATCTTTATTTATCTGAAATATGAATAAGAAAGTGCAAACAGCCACTGTATGAATTTGAGAGAGAAATGAGTGGGTTCACAGTGGCAAATTCTTGATAGTGTTGTGTGGTGCAGAAAGTTTAAAATGGAGTTTCGGGACAGGTCCCAATGCATCAAAATGACTTACGGCACAGACAAAGCAAGTGTCATGCCAGCTGTAGCCGAGCGCCTCAAGGAAACGGTCCCCTGCATCAATCTTGAAGTCACAGCCATGGCATTTGGTACCAAACATCTTTTCATAGTCTGCAGAGAAAAACAAACCAACCAAAAAGGGCCTATTAAGACAGCGAGGAGGAAATGCTTGGTCAGAGAACAAGTCAAGAAAGAAAGAAAGAAATGTCTTATCGAAAGGAAAAAGAAAAGGGATTACATTTTCTCAGGCCTCACATGCTCAGTGTGTGATAACAGACACTGGTCCAGATTCCTATATGGATTGCCCCAGTTTTACCCATTACGGAAAACTTAAAAGTTGCAGGCTTTACGTCTCGTGCGCAAGGTAAGTGGTTTAGAGCACAATCCTTTTAAGGTGCTGAGACTGCAGCTATTTTATCAACACTAGCTTTTTATTTCTAACAGAAACAGCTGCCCACTTGCTGCTGACACAAGACCAAAACTCTTCAAAGCTGTAAAGCACCGGAACTGCAATGCAAGCCAATTTACATAATAAAGACATACACTCCCTTCAGACAGCTTAATGTCTGTTTATGTAAGATTAGGGGCCCAACAAATGTGACAATGTGATTAACTGCACTACATAAATATAAATTAAATATGGAAGGTAGCTGAATTTAGCAACTTTCCACCACTCAGGAAACAAAATGAATGAAAAGCACAGCTTTACAAGACAAATTTCACTACTGAATTCAGGTTCTCATGTGGGAATGTAGGATCGAATCTGATCTGCAACATTCCCAAGCCCCATATATATCGATCAGGCATAACATTATGACCACCTTCCTAATATTGTGTTGGTCCCCCTTTTGCTGCCAAAACAGCCCTGACCCGTCGAGGCATAGACTCCACTAGACCCCTGAAGGTGTGCTGTGGTATCTGGGAGCAAGATGTTAGCAGCAGATCTTTTAAGTCCTGTAAGTTGCGAGGTGGAGCCTCCATGGATCGGATTTGTTTGTTCATCACATCCCACAGATGCTCGATTGGATTGAGATCTGGGGAGTTTGGAGGTCAAGTCAACACCTCAAACTCGTTGTGCTCCTCAAATCATTCCTGAACCATTTTTGCTTTGTGGCAGGGTCCATTATCCTGCTGAAAGAGGCCACAGCCACCAGGGAATACCATTTCCATTAAAGGGTATACATGGTCTGCAACAATGGCTAAATCCCAAATGGCACCTCACCTAAACCCTCACCTAAACCCTCACGGTCTTCCTCCGCAATTTCATGACGTATTGCCGCTTTGACTGCTGGGCAAAGTCCTCTGCGTAGCTCGCAAACTTGCGGGCTCAGCTGAAGTGCACATCGAGGGCGCATAGCAGCTGCAAAGAGGGTGCTCACGAGAACCCTTCTGAAACCTAAAATGATGAATGGGACACCCTCCGGTCTTGTGGACTTAACGGACACGCACACGCAGCAGCCATTGTAAGTCCACAAGACCGAAAGTGCATTTAAGTGTGCCATTTGGGATTCAGCCAAAGCTTAGGTAGTTGGTACATGTCAAAGTAACATCCAGTTCTGATGCTCACGTGCCCACTGTTGTCGCTTTCGACTGTGGAGAGGGGTCAGCATGGGCCCCCGACTGGTATGCAGCCCCATACGCAACAAACTGCAATGCACTGTCTATTCTGACACCTTCCACACTTCTTGAGCAATTTGAGCTACAGTAGCTCGTCTGTTGGATCGGACCACATGGGCCAGCCTTTGCTCCTCAAGTGCATCAATGAGCCTTAGCCGCCCATGACCCTGTCGCTGGTTTACCACTGTTCCTTCCTTGGACCACTTTTGATAGATACTACTGACCACTGCAGACCAGGAACACCCCACAAGAGCTGCAGTTTTGGAGATGCTCTGACCCAGTCATCTAGCCATCACAATTTGGCCCTTGTCAAACTCGCTCAAATCCTTACGCTTGCCCATTTTTCCTGCTTCTAACACATCAACTTTGAGGACAAAATGTTCACTTGCTTTCTAATATATCTTGTCAAAACAAAACAAAAAAAATGAAATAAAACAAAAATTCCTGATTCCTTGTTGCATCATAAATGTAAGTGTCAAAAAAAGTTAAAAAGTGGCTACAGCACATGCTGACACTTTCAGCTGGTTGCTCATATGGTCAGCATGAGTTTGAATCAGTCTTTAAAAAAAAAAAAAAACAGTATTAATGGTTTCATTGAGCAGCAAAGCACTTTCTACTAATGGCATATTTAAAGTAGATTCTCAAGCATAAAAGTTCTCAGCAAAGCTCCTAATCAATGTGCAGGGCCGGTATGGAGCAGATTTGAAGTCTGAAGTGAAGTGGCAGCATTTGAATGATTAAACACCGCATGAGCCCGCGCTCGGCTCTCGGCAGGGGCTGTCGATAAGATGTGCGCCCGGGCGTGCGAGTAGGGCCGCGGTGGCTCACCTCTCTCACAGTAGGGCTCTCCCTCCTCCATGTAGAAGGCCTGGTTCCTGATGGGCATTTTGCAGGCGGCGCACAGGAAGCACTGTACGTGGTAGGTCATCTTCAGGGCGTGCATGATTTCCTGCGGAGAGGACACAAGGGTGTGAGGGATCTGCGCACACCATCTATGAATTCACACTTCGAAAATCATTCCACTCTCACTTTTGAACTCTCACACACTTTACCCCACTGGCACTGCTCTTCATCATCAGCTTCATGCTATACAATCTGAGTCAATCTAAAACTTTTTTTTTTGTTGTTTGAGGTCATACTGACATTGTCATAGTATTACATATTTATTTATTGTCATTTTTAATAAATTTGTCATATTTATTGTCATTGTCAAACTTACATTGATTTTTTTCCCCCTACAATTTGAATTGTATTTAATGCTTTGCATAATTAAATCCTGGTAAAGCTTAATAATAATTTCTGTTAAGCCATTAATATTAAATAATACTTAACAGATCAGTGAATATAACTTTATACATATATAAAGAATATATGAATTTATTAATATGTATGAAAACACCTAAAGTCAACATGAAATGCTGTTTGCTACCCATTTAAAGCTTGGAATAATAAATAAATAACGTACTAATGTATTGTGCACAAAAAGACAAGATTTTATGTTGGCTTTTGACTTTAGAATGTACTGCATATTAAAATGTATATTACATAATGTAATGCTCTGTATATTATACACCACTGTTCAAAAGTTTGGGGTCGAAGGCACGTACACTACCAGTCAAAAGTTTGGAATCAGTAAGATTTTTAATGTTTTTAAAAGAAGTTTCGTCTGCTCACCAAGGCTGCATTTATTTAATTAAAAATACAGTAAAAACAGTAATATTGTGAAATATTATTACAATTTAAAATAACTGTTTTCTGTTTGAATATATTTTATAAAGTAATTTATTCCTGTGATCAAAGCTGAATTTTCAGCATCATTACTCCAGTCTTCAGTGTCACATGATCCTTCAGAAATCATTCTAATATGCTGATCTGCTGCTCAAGAAACATTTATTGTGTACAATTGTACAAAATATTTGTGTACAATATTTTTTTTTTCAGGATTCTTTGATGAATAGAAAGTTCAAAAGAACAGCATTTATTTGAAATATAATCTTTTGTAACATTATAAATGTCTTTACGGTCACTTTTGATCGATTTAATGCATCCTTGCTGAATAAAAGTATTAATTTCTTTAATTTATTTTCAAAAACTTTTGACTGGTAGTGTAGCACCTATTGTAATCGTTGGAGTTCTTCTTAATATTATTATAGCACCACCAGCTGTCCAAAGTTACACTTGCGTTTGCGCTAATAACTTTTGAACCGTAAGGGATAGAAACAAAATTCCTAAATATGTCTTTAATTGCTCATTGTTGCAGTAACTCTGATGCTCTGACTTGTTGTGCCTTCTTTGTGCTTGGCCCCGATAATTGCTGCTTGCAGCTATATTTATTATATTGTTTTTAAAAGTATTTTATGCTGCATTATTTGTTTGAAAGACGTTATTGTAAAATATTATTACAATTTAAAATAACAGTTTATATATATTTATTCCTGTGATGGCAGAGCTGAATTTTCAGCATCATTACTCCAGTCTTTAGATCCTTCAGAAATCATTCTAATATACTGATTTGCTGCTCTAGAAACACTTCTTATTATTATCAATGTTGAAAACAGTTGTGCTGCTTAACATTGCTGCGGAAATTTTGCTAAGATGACTCAAGTTTAAAAAAAAAAACACTAACACATTTGATCAATTTCATACATCCTTGCTGAATAAAAGTGTTCTTATTCTTCTTACTGACCCCAAACTTTGGAAAGGTAGGGTATACAATTTTTTTTTTTACAATTTTACAAACTATTCTACCACTCTTTGAATCAATTGGTACAAATTCCAGTGAAACTCTATTCTAAAGAACTGCATTGTGTGTTTGTGTTGCAGAACAGTAGGAAATGTGGTCACCCCAGTGATCTTCTTCTTGCATTTGGCACAGTTGGGTGAGTAACGGTTGTCATAACACTTGGTGCAGTAAATGGATCCTTTTTCCTCAAAGAAGCCCCCCTCGTCCAACAGCCTTTTACACTGACAGCACATGAACTCCTCTGGGTGCCAGGAACGACCAAGCGCCACCACGTAGCGTCCCCTAGAACACAGGAACACAAACACAAAGTCTTACAACTAAAGCCTTTTGCACTGAAGTGAAAGGGTCAGCTGGGGCATTAGCAGCTGGGTTTAGCACTCTTAAGTGTTCAGGGTGCAAAAGCCATTCTAATGGAAATAGTAGGTCAGACGCAGAAACCCACTCCATTCCATATTGATTCTCCACAGCAGAAAGCCCAAGGACACGGCGCTATTTCTGTGCTCGGCGTATTTTAAGAAATATAGCTGCCTTACAAAGTTTGACAACCTTTTTCCCTCCCCATGTCTTGTAAGTAATGACATTTAGCGCATAGTCATCATTGATTTAGAGGTATTTTGGGCTGCCTGCAGCAGTTAGCTCTGGGATTTTAACTGCTACATTTTAGGCAGTCCTGAAGTTTGACTGGGGGGGGGGTAGCAGAGTTCCAGCCGTACCTGATGATCTTGTTGCACGCGGCACATTGAGGTGTACGGCCACTAGTGTCGGCAGGGCTCTGCTGTGCCGCCTGCAGGATGGAGCTGCGGTTCTGCATGGGAGTGGGTTGGACCGGCTGCTTGTGTTGCGTCACCACCGTGCTGGTCTTGTCTGGGTGGTAACGGTCTGCGAAACCAGGGTCCGTCACCCATGGTGGCCTGCAGGCTGGGGTGGAACCCGTTGGTGCTTTAGCTGGTGCTAAACAAAAAAAGAACAATGAAACATCTAATTTTTCAGCACTTCCTCACTATGGTCCAACAGAGACCTGTCAACAGTGTGTACATTTATGGGCTGCTATTAAAACGAGTGCAATTGTAGTCTAAAATGGCTTGCTTTTATCTAGAGACCAACCTATAACACAAAGATATCCATCGAGATGCTGCCAACACCATGAGAGGAGAGCAATAAGGGCGGCTCATGGTTTAACTCAGCTTATATAAATCGCATCTCAGGAGAGTGATAATTGAGTCATATTATCATCTTTGACAATAAACACATAAGTGCCCCTTATGTCTTACTTTTCCCATTAACAGCAGGCCTGTCTGAGCTGGCCGGACTGCTCCGTGAACAAGTCAGTGAGTTAAGTCCTTCCCGTGGGAGCAACTCCGGGCCGTGAGTCAGTGTGTACTGTGTGAGTCAATCTATTCTGTCTGTTCTGAGATTACTTACCTTGAACTTCATCAGGTTTGTCTGCTGGCTTGGACTTGGCAGGACAGGGAGTTACTCCATGACTGTAGAAAGAAAATTTCCCTTCAGAACACAGGACATAATAAAATGGCTTTAACCAGAGCCAATGAAAATGTTATTAAGCTACGTGACCTCTGGCATCTACATCCTGAATGGAAAGTACACTCCTGAACAAAGCGAAAAGATTAAAACATTATGGCATTATAGACATGATATATTAATTAAAGCACAGGATGGGTGTTTTCGGCTTTAATTGTGAAAAAAACAAAAAAAAAACCTTCATCTTTATTTATTTATTTATATTATTATTTGCCGTTTATTATTTGCCATCAACAAAGTGACAACATATTTAGACTAGTAGACCTTTTTGACTCCATGGCCCCCTTTTTAAAAGTCACTTAAACAATTAGAATTATTACAAAAGGGTTTCATAATTCCAGAAGTTTGAAAAGCTGAATGTTCTCAGGGACCTCACGGTTTTCCAGTCATTTGTGATTTATTGGATTCATATATTGTTATAAACAAAATTGAATCACAAAATGTACTACAGCTTCGCATAACAAAACAATGTGGGTATTTAATATACATTTTTATACAAGATTTTATTCATTTACATGACTTTTCCAAGACTAGAAATAACTTTGAAAATTAGGCTACCTCATATATTCTAAGAAAACTCTTGGGGCCCCCCTAGAAAAATAGCAGAAGCCCTGGTCCCCTGGTTGAGATTTAAACTGATTTAGACTATGTGTGGTTATAGCTTACAGGTTACTCTAAAAATGTCAGTTTTTGCATTTATGAGCTTTTCGTCATACATCATCTGAATGAAATGAATAAACATATCCAGATCCTGTACTTCATCTATGATCACACAAGAATAACAGTCATGTGCTTTCCAGATGCGTGTATGCAGTTTTATGTTTGCGATTATGTGTGTATGTCATTCCTCATGTTTGGTGCTTTCTCAAATGAATTAATGTCCTGAAGTTCCCAAGGAGTAAACATATCATTCATCTATACAGAGTCAGCCAAACAAGTCTGCCTTGTGTTTTCATTGCCAAACACCATTTTAAAATACCAGTTGGATAAAGCGAGATAATGAATGATTACATTTCTAGCCGAAAATTCTGAGATAATTGAATTGATTCCAAATAAAGTCTAATGAATCTCTTATTTGCACGCACACACACAAACGGGTTCGTTTTGCTATCAAAGTGAGGACATTCCATAGGCGTAATGGTTTTTATACTGCACAAACTGTACATTCTATCCCCCTACACTACTCCTACTCCTAAACCTACCCATCACAGAAAACAGTCTGCATTTTTACATTTTTAATAAAACATTGTTTAGTATGTTTTTAAAGCTATTTTAAATGAGGACTCATGAAATGTCCTCACATTTCATGCTTACATCGTAATACCAGTGTAATACCCATGTCATTATACAAATTTGTGTCCTCATAAATCAAAAATGCGCGCACACACACACACTCACAACATTTCAGTTCTTTTCCAAACCCTATGAGCTGCCCACCTAGGCAATATTTTTAGGCACCATAGGCACAAGCACAACAGGAAGTCTGTTCAAAACTGTAAGTAACAAAATTACACTCGTTTCTCACTTGGTTTTGGCTAAAATCTAAGATAGAATTGCCAATCCTAGAATGCATTGCACTGAATTTTATATAGAAGGCTACAATTTGATAAAACATAAAATTCCACCTAGTTAAAAAAAATACAGTATTTTTTGTCATGATTTGAGCATTTAGAAACAAAATTGATGAGATAGTTGTCGTCATATTTCATTGGTGATTTCAAATATAAAATGTAATCATAAGCTTGGTGAACAGCTTTGGGGAATCTGATGTTTCCCCATTCAAAGAGAAATGAGCTGTACTTGCATGACTGAAATAGCTGCCCCGAAAGACATTTCAAAGATGGCCGCCAAATAAAATGACTTTTCTTAAAGGTGCAGTAAATCAAATAGCCGTGTAAATAGCTTAGCGGTTTACAGGCAGTGTGGGTCTTACTAAGCTGTCTGGCTTATGATAGCAAGAATACAGGTACATTTCTACAGTGGCGGATCTCGGGTTCGGGTTAAACTATAACAGGACCGGTCGGGTCGGGTCAAACGATCTCAGGTACGGGCCTCAGTTTAAAGCTTATGCAGACCTCTAGTGCTCGGTCTAATCCACTTTTAACAGTGTTTTTCAGAAATTGCTTGCTGCACCTTTAAAGGGACTTTGGAAATACTTGTGCTAAGAATATTGCCTAGAATATTGAGTTGTTAGCTTAACTAGCCAGCAAAGCTAATATTTTAACGTTTCAATCTATGCTGAATCTATGCTCTTCAATCTATGCTCCCTGCTGAAAAAAAAAGCAAATTAAACCAGCCTAAGTTGGTCTGGGGTGATTTAAAATGACAAATAAATATAAGGGGTCAGTTAATTTTTCCTCTCGGTTCTTTAAAATACTATATGTATAAAATGCAGAAGAGGGTACAAGCAGAGGCTGAAGAAAATAAAGGAGGACAGCAGAAAGTTTCACAGTGTTTTATGTACTCAGAGACATGAGTCAACAGATTTTTTTTCTTATTGGATACAGAACCAGAGGAAGAGCGATCAGATGACATCATAATAGTGAATTATGCTAAATTACAGTCAGAAAAAAAAGAATGAAATATAAAGGAGAAAGAAAGAAAAATCCCAAGGGGGCTACACAACAATCAGAAAGACAGAAAGAGTAATAGGAACAGTCCTGTGATGGATAACTCCTCTGAACAACCACAAAAATCATAATAACAATAAATTAACATGATTATCAGTTTGTAGAAACGATACCACTTGAAAGAGACTATGTCACACCAACAGCATTCAGATATTCCTAACGGGAACTTGACTGTAGGGCTCCGTTTGTGTGGTTTTTCCGACTATGCCTGCATTTCTTCTCACGTTTGTTTTTGCTATTTTTAACTTGTATTTTTTTTCACATTTTTTTTTATTAACTTGAACTCTTGATAAACCCCCTCCCCCCTTTTTTTGTCCTGGTATAGCTGGGGTCGGTGTTCACCCAAAGCTGGCACGCGGTATTGTGTTTGTATCTAGTGCGGCCGTATCTCAGCCACCTCGGCCTTCTGATACCCGGGAGGCAGAGCGTTCAGGACTTGATGTTGAGGGCACGGGCGGATCTCTCGTGATGCCAGTCTCTCAGCCTGGCATAGCGGGGACTCTGAATCTCAGTGAGGAACTTTTCCCTGCCATTCAGTGCACGACAGAGAACAGGAAATTAGGAGAGTGGTGAGAAAACAGAAGGAAAGAAAGACATGCCAGCACATACAGAAAGACAAAAGAAGGGAATGAAAATAAGGTTGAGAGAGCAACAGAAAGACAAATCAGAAAGAAATAAAGAAAGATTAAAGGGATAGTTCACCCAGAAATAAAAATTCTGTCATAATTTACTCACCCTCAAGTTGTTCCAAACCTGTATTAATTTCATTCTTCTGCTGTACACAAAAGAAGATATTTTGAAGAATATGAGGAACCAAACAGTTGATGGACCCTCCATAGTATGAAATAAATATATAAATAAATACTATAAGTCTAAATGGGCTTCAACTGTTTGGTTACTAAAATTCTTTAAAATATCTTCTTTTCTGTTCAGCATAATTAATACAGGTTTGGAACAACTTGAGGGTGAGTAAATGATCACAGAATTTTCATTTTTGGGTGAACTATCCCTTTAAAAGATGCAACATATGCAATCAGGGGGGAATTCAGAAAAAAAAAAAAAGTGTATCTGTAGATAACCAGGCCCCAACAGAATCTGCACACTTTTCCCACATTTCCGGTCTCGAATTTAATGGAAAACCTGCTAAATGGATTTGGAGCTACACGCTTATTATCAGTTGAAGACACAATCAAATAAGCCAAACGTTTTAAGGACATTTACATACAAGAAAGAGAGTTCTGACAGACAGCAATGCACAAGATTCTTTATTTTTAAAGGTGTGGAAATTATTTGGTTTGAAAAGAGTATTTCTGAAAGCAGAACTAGGTTGTGTCCAAATTTCCATACTTTCATATAAGTACATTCTGTAGATATTAGGGCTGTTGAAATCATTTTAATATGCAGATTTGGTGCTCAAGAAGCAAATATTAATCGACAGTTGTGCTACTTAAATTTTTTGTGGAAACGGACACTTTTTTTTTTTTTTCCTCCAGGATTCTTCAAAAAGAACCACATTTATTTGAAATAGAAATGTTTTGTGGTATCATCAACGTATTTACTGTCACAATCGACCAATTTAATGCATCTTTCCTGAGTAGAAGTATTAATTTCCTTAAAACACACTGACTCCATACTATTGAAGGGTAGTGTACTTGAAAAGACTTTTTAAATCTAACAATGACTCGGCTCCTGTGGCTTTATGGGATAGCAAGGTTTCTGTAGTGTTAGGGAACACCACTTTCATAAACCCTTGCATTTGTCCTTGACACGATCCACCCTTCCCATCAAAAATCAATGAATTTGAATTGCTATCTGACACGGTGTAAACTACATCTATAAAACTGTATTTTATACATGACAGGCATTTATATCTGTGGGCACGATTCTGTGTGGGTCTGATCATAAGGCACACAGCACTCTGTGTATGAATTTAAACTGCAAATGCACAGATCAGACAAGGGCTTATAATGCGGATCAAAGCATATTTTCAGCGTTTCTCCGCAGAGAGCTGAACACCGTGATCTCTTAATGAGGGTAGTAAAAGGTCAGAGCCAGCGATTTAATGCTTCAAACTGCACTTCATTAGCAAGTTCACACAGTTCTTTACCTGGACCTTTTCATGTTCTCATCATCCGGGTCCTGCACTGAGGGAAGCAGGAGAGATACCAATCAGACCAACCATTAGACACACAAAACCATTAGACACACAAAAAAATCCACTGCCAAGGTCTGCACAATGCTACAAAACACTTGAGGATTGCTGCTTTAAAAGGAATTATCTATCACCTTTTAATATGAGACTCAATCCCGTGGGATGTACAGGTACGGTATGGCAACAATGGTTGGCTGCACAGCTCTTTCCTACCACTTACACAAGAGCAAATCACAGCCACTCAGGCTTTAGATAGCATAAAGGAGCAAATCGCAGCCATAACCCTTTAAGCTATAGACAGACGACATTTTCCACTTCTTTATGATCTCACTCTCAATATCAGATCAGCGGTTGGGTCCTCTAGGACATGCCGTCATGCCCTCCTACACTAAGATTAGTCCCTGCCACTAAGTAGAAGGGATTTAGGAGAGGGAGTTTTTTTTAACTTAGGAACAGGGCTGGGAGGTACAGGGTTAGTTCAACCAAAAATGAAAATTGTCTTTAATTACTGAAGCAGTGTTTTGAAATCGTCCATCACTAGATATTATCATAAGGTCGTTATTTTGTTTTTTTGGCGCACAAAAAGAATTCTCGTCGCTTCATTACATAAAGGTTGAACCACTGTAGTCACATGAACTGTTTTAAATATGTCTTTAGTAGCTTTCTGGGCATTGAAAATGTTAATTGTCTTACTGGCAATGCAGGCCTCTCTGCGCCATCGGATTTTATAAAAAATATCTTAATTTGTGTTCTGAAGATGAACAAACGTCTTACGGGTGTGGAACGACATGAGGGTGAGTAAATAATGACAGAATTTTCATTTTTGGGTGAACTAACCTTTTAAGTTTTGTTTGATGTTTGCTACGTTCAGGAAGTGTATTTTCTTGGAGTAGATAAAATAAAAAGGGTTTATATATCTGATTGCTTGTATTCAGACAAAAATGTAGCCATGTGAACTAATATTGAAAACTGAGAATGCAACGCATCGTGATGTATTGTGGAATCGAATCATTGACTTGATTCGAATCGAATCGTGAGACCAGTGAAGATTCACACCCCTATTGTGCACCGCAGTAAATACACAGTGCAATAAAAAAAAGATAAAAGACAAAAAAAAAAAAAATAATAATGGACACAAAGTAGAAAAATAAAAACTACTTTGACAGCTTCATTAATTTATAATTGAGCAGTTTTTAGCATTTCAATGCTAAAAATAAAATAAAACCATTTTGTCCGTCGTTTGGAAACCATCTTGTGATATACCACTGCGTGATAGTTTTATATCATGATTAAAGATTGTGGTCATAACTCCCACCCCTACTTAGGAACGTCTTTTTCCACATTACTTCACAAAATACTGACTCCCTGAGAAATGATCTTTCCAAAGAAAGCCATTGACACAAATGAGCTTAGATGCTGAAAAGCCCAAATGACAAACACAACTGCTTTGAGAGGAGTCAACGGCGTTGACAGGCTGTGGTCTGAATGTGTCTGACTTACTGAAGTCAGTGCCTGTGAGCTGGGCCAGAATTCGGAAAGAGCGAGACTGGGTGGTGCCGGTGCGCGGCTGCCAATCCTCCGTATCCTCGATCAGTCTCTTCTTACTGCGATCGTTGGGGATGAAGCAGGCCATGTTTTCCACCCGCAGACCGTGCCTGGAGACATGAGCCCTTCGTGATCTCTCTCATTCACCACAGCAGCACAGCACACCACAGAAAATCCGCAAATGGCTTCACATAATGCGTGCAGCACAAGAAGAGACGACTAGAACAAACGCAGCGAGGGAACGTGCTGTACATGAAGATCAAAAAAAAAAAAAAAAAAAAAAAAATCTGTTTTTTTGTGTTGTTTTTTTCTGGGGTGCATGAATTCCCTTCCCTTAACCAAAGTTTCTGACAAAATAAGTAGTTAATACAGTTATTGCTGTTACAACACCAAGTTACCACAGACCAGAGTAACTATATATGTATGGTGCAGAAACTATGATTAGCATTGTAAAATTTAGTAAGGGGATGTTTAGCGCCAGGGTTTTCAACCAGGGGTCCCTTAAAGAGACAGTTCACCCAAAAATGAAAATTCTGCCATCAAATACGCACTCATGTCGTTCCAAACCCATAAGACTTTTGTTCATTTTCCAAACACAATGTTTATATAGTGAGTAAAAGCCTAAATAAAATCTGTTCAACATATAAAGCAAGCATGTCTCTTCAGAAGTCATGGATTAAACCTCTCGATTCATATGGATTTATTTTACAATCTCTTAATGAACGCTTTTAAGCGTCAGAGCTTTAGGTGAATAGAATTTCAATGGAGGTACAGAAATCTCTCCGATTTCTTTAAAATATCTTCATTTGTGTGTTTTGAAGATGAACAGAAGTCTTATTGATTTAGAACAACGTCAGGGTGAGAAATTATGACAATTTTCATTATTGGGTGAACCCTTTATGGCATTTGATGGGGTCAACGGAAAAGATCAGCTATAGATTTTTTAAAAATGTATTTATTTTATTTAACAATTAATGTTTATTTTATAATTTGTATTATTAATAGTAATTAATTTTAATATTTTATTTTTACATTTTTTATTCATTTATTATTAATTTTTATTAATTTCATAATGTTAATAGTGCTTCATAGTGCTTACACTATGAATATTAGTAGCTTTGGTTAGAAGCGTCTGCTAAACGCAAATGTCTTAATGAAAGTTATTCAAAATATTATTAACCAGTTTATTATTTAATTACATAATGTAGCGTTAATATTAATATTATGAAAGTTATAAAAAAAAAATTAAATACTAGAGACTGTGGGTTGGCTGAGAGTCTGGTGGGATGGTCTATAATGGTTGAAAGCCCTGTTTTTCACACATCAGATTCATAACTACATGCACACAAAATAATAAATCAAAACACCCACGAAATGTGATTTCAGTTCAGGCTCCACATCATTGCTTCATGCTCTAATGAAGTCACTCAGAGAGTGCACGACTACATTTGCTAATAGTTTCAAATGACCCAGCTAAAATGCCGCGTTTCAATACAGTTCAACTACTGAGTGAAAAAGCAATGAAACATGGTCTGATGTCGTCAAAAGCAAGAGTTTATTAGTGAGGTCAGCGGCAGGTCTACGTTCTTTCAGCTAGTGCATTAGAGCCACAAGCATTCAGCACTTACTTCCCCTCAGGGTACAACTCCTCATAGAAGGCTTCTCCTCTAATGAACGGGAGAGTGAAGGAAGACAGAAAAAACAGGATGGAGGAAAAAAGGAAAAGGAGCACAAATAACAATAGAGATGAAGAGTGGGAGCAGAACAACAAAGAACACAACAGTGTCCATTAAAGCAGGCTGACGTTAGGCCGAGTGAATGGAGGCTGTCCGCTGATCTCCACCACTGTGCTCGGAAATATCAACGCTAGAATAAAGCGGTGCATTTACAACCCCTTAGTGAATAATTACAGACTGAGACGACAGCTTAGATGTGAGAAATCTGCCTTCTCCTAAAGCCAATACTGCAACAATGCAGGCTTGGGAAAAGAGAAAGATAAATTAAATTTAAGGGAAAAAATATATGAAAACGGATAGAGGCAGAGCCACAGGGCTGGGATTTGATAGCCAAAAACAATAATTGCACACATTTCTCAGAGTAGAAGGGAAATAAGGAAAGGCATTACTAACTTGTCAAGAACTTCCATCTGTGGAATGACAAAGGAGATAAAAAAAAGAGAAGGAGACAAAAAATTGTTTAGAAATAAATCACAGAGAAACGCAGAGCAGAATAAACAGCATTTAAAAAGACATGCAGAGGAAAAATAAAGCAAATTGTGGGTTTCTAGTGGTGTAAACAATCACAGCGTGCTTTAAGTAACAGAAAACTTGAAAACATGAGCTGTACCTCCTATTAAATTAGTTAAAAGATTCTGTTCTAGAAGTATAAAATGTGCATTTATTTTTAAAAATATCCCTGAACCTTTAGCCAAACATGACAACCACTAGATCTAACTGACACTGAATCTGGCTTTTTACCATAAAACCAACATTACCCTAAATACATGGTTCCTAAAATTCTGACCAAAGATTTATGATTTTTCCAGTCGTTTGTGACAACTGCATAAAATCATTTTATAGAGATTTCAATTTCTAGCCAATGAATCATTAAGTAATTTTAAGTTGAGAAAGTAAAAAACATTATTCATTATATTAAAAAAAAAAAAAATCATGGAAAAGTTATGAATTACTATTTTGATAACTTACTCAACTGTCTAGGTCTGAGAATACTACAAACAGCACGATAAGAAAAATACTGTCAAACCAAAAATTATTCAGACACTAGATATAATTTCTGATATATTTTTACTAGTGGGTGCAGGACACTGTAGTTCATTTATGTAAGTGAGGATAGCAAAATAAAGTTAACTGTGACATATTACACCCAAAAATTCTTCATACAGTGGACTACCAGTAAATTGATGAACATTTGGGACCAAAAATTATTCAGACACTTTGACCTGACCATGTTTTGCTTAAGTGTTATCTGACATAATTAAGATTATTTACACAGTTTAACTCTGAGATCTTGTCATATTTCATTACTATTTTTTTAAACTATAGTGAATAAACTGTAATGATGAATGAAATGTTCAAGAAGTCTGAATAACTTTTGGTTTGACTGTATATATACACTATAACTTCTCAGAAAGAAGTCTCTTATGCTCAACATAGCTACATTTATTTGATAAAAATACAATGAAAACAGTAATATTGTGAATTATAACTACAATTTAAAATATTTGTTTTGTTTAAATATATTTGAAAATAGTCCTTTATTCCTGTGATGACGAGTGTTTTCAGCATCATTACTCCAGTCTTCAGTGTCACATGATTATTCAGAAATCATTCTAATATGCTCATTTGCTGCTCAAGAAACATTTCTTATTATTATCAATGTTGAAAACAGTTGTGCTGCTTCTGTGATACATTCTGATAGGATTTTTTAAAAGAACAGCATTTATTAAAAATGGAAATGTTTTGTAACTAATAAATGTATTTACTGTTACTTTTGATCAATTTAATAGGTCAAAATATAATGCTTGTGATTTGAATGCTTCAGGCATTTTTCAATTCTCCAAGTTGGTACCATTCCACAAACACTGCAAGCAATAGTGCCCCTTAGAGTGAACAGTTGTAAAAACAAGCATGTAGGCGTGCGGTGCTGTAAACATGCTCAGAATGCTGACGTGACTGAGGTCTCCATGTTCTCTGGAGATCACACAGTGTTAGATCGCAAACACGCACTCGGAACACTCCAGCAGCCAATCTGATTCACCCTCCTTCCCTCCCACTACACTCCAAAACTGTCTACTCCGGTTCTTAGCAGCAGAAAATGTTCCCACAATCCAACTGAAGATCAAGTCTTCTGAATAAAACAATGAGGACATCTAATTGAATAAAACATCACATTCATGTAATTTGTTTGTGTGGAAACTTCTGTTAAGGTGGATTCGTACAGAAGCCTTTCCAAGTAAGGCTGTTAAGTAATTCAGCACCGAGGTCGTAACGGCACTTTGAGGGCTCAGCAGATTTTATGGGAGGGTCTTGACTCTATAAACAGCAACAGACAACATCAAGCCCTGGCCTTAAGACAGATTTCAACCTTCTCGACCTGGCCAGATCAACACCTTAGAGCTTCACAAACTCCTTCATGTGTTAATGTTTAAAAAAAAAAAAAAAAAAAAAAAAAAAAAAGCACCAAAATTTTATTGTCTTCGACTCTACCGGACTTGACTGCTAGCATCTGTTGTTTTGATCAGCTTAAATAAAAGTGCTCGTTAAAATGCAGGACCTTGGCGGAAAAGAGGTGCAGAACATCCCCGCAAAGGGATGATGAAGAGGTGGAGGGAAAAACAGATGAAGACAACATGTTCGAGTGGATCCCAGAACAGTCTGGTCACCGGGGCAGCGATGCAACCGCCTGTTCCAACAGGGAAAACAGACACAGCTGCTTAACGCCACGTTGTTTATTTAAAGCAAGCACAATAAATCCAGAAAAACACTAAAGACCAGACTCCTGAACTCACTGACCCCAAACCTCACTGTGCGCGAACGCAACACAGAATGTCGACTTAAACTTTCAGAGTAGGCCTGCACGAATAAAATTGTTATCGCAATATGTCAAGTCGCGCAGACTACATTTTAATTAAATAAATATATGTGCTACCGTCACCAGAATATAATGTAAAATTATTTTTATTAAATACTCTATTTCTTATTTTACAGTACAACAGTTACAATATTTCCACATATTTCTTATTTTGTTTAATATATTATTAAATGATAATAATCACAATAAAAAAAAAGTGGAAGAGATTTTTTTTTTTTTTTTTACTTTTTTTGTGTTCACTTTTTGGTTACTTAAAGAGGCTTGTTGTAAAGAGTAAACCCAATTTTAAAAATAAATAAATAATAGTAATAATAAAAACGTTAAAGGGATAGTTCACCCAAATGAATCAGATGTATTTAAAAATATCCTAGCTCTTCCAAGCTTTATAAGTTATCGCAGAATATACCCCGACAGGTTATTCTGCAATAACAACTGGCTGGTTGTACATTATTCCGCTTATTACACGGCTAATTGCCACATAAGTAAATAATTAGACATGAAATATTGATCTGAGTTGAAATATTTTATTAGCTCTTTAAACGCGAAGCTTCCACGGAGAGAGCAGTTGCTAGCGCGGCAAGTTCAAACTAGACGGACATTTAAGAGATATGTTACAGTCATACCACATATTACACGGCATTTCGCCACAAAAATAATTATGTGGATATTGATCTGAGATAAAACTGTTTTAAAATCATACCTGTTTGTTATCTAATAATCCATTCCAGTGAACAAAACAATAGTCACAAAAATGGCAGCAGCTGTGTTTGTATTAAACAAGAGAGCGAGTCCGCGATACCGGGTGACATTAAATAACTGTACACAAAATATTGATTTGACTGAGTTTTATTATTTTATTAGCTCATCAAACGCAATACTTCCATGAGGAAAAACCGTTCCTAGCAAGCTTATAGCTCTGCAGACTTAAGTAACCCGGATGAGCCCGTGTTATCCATTTTTAGTGGTTGTTATGGATGGCGCGATTGACCAATCAGAATCAAGTATTCCACAGAGCCGTGTAATAATGGTAGTGAAAGGGGGGGCGTGTTTTGAAGCACAAAAAAAATGCATCCATCTATCATAAAAAAAAAATAATCAATACGGCTCCAGGGGGTTAATAAAGGCCTTCTGAAGGATTGCGATGGGTTTTTGTAAGAAAAATATCCATATTTAAAAAAACTTTATAGTTATAGTTATAACTAGCTTCAGGCAGATGGCCAAATGCATCGATTAGTGGCGGAAGAGTAACCCCTGGCCCGACGCATGACGTAATGATGAACGCGGAAGCTCAGAGGATAGAGCAAAACAAAACACCGGTCACGAATTAGAAGTCTAAAATGAGAAATTTTAAGGAGAAATATCAGAGGATTTCGAAATAAGAGAAGAGGATCTTGAGTTTGTTGCTCAGCCATATTTGTTTAAACGGCGAGAAGCGTCTAAGATTACGCTACTCATACATCGCGTCGGGGGTTAACGTTACTCATTTGGCGCAAGACGACTTGCACAGTATGTGTACGGGCCTACGGCGGAAGCTAGTTATTTTAGTGTATAAAGTTTGAAATATGGATTTTTTCTTACAAAAACCCATTGATTAGCTTCAGAAGGCATTTATTAACCCCCTGGAGCCGTATGGATTATATTTATGATGGATGGATGCATTTATTATGGGCTTCAAAACACACACCCTGTTCACTACCATTATAATGCTTGGAAGAGCCAGGATATTTTTAAATATAGCTCCAATTGTGTTCGTCTGAAAGAAGGTAGTCATATACACCTAGAATGGCTTGAGGGTCTTCATATTGCAATATATAGTATCTCAGAAAAAGTAAATATCATAATGTCAGGTTTTTTTTCTCCAATATCATGCAGCCCAATTACAGAGCTAGCATCCAGACAACTCACGCTCACCATGAACTCTGGGAGCTGCGGGCGTTCTTGCCCATCACTGAGGTATTGCTGCATCATTAGAAACATGCAGCCTTGGGTATGATGAGGCTCATTATTGTGGACTAAGCTCATCAAGCAGGTCCTGTGGCGATCAAAGCCCGCTTTAAAGACAGATTATGAGCCAGAGTCTCAGTCGGAAACCTGGCTGGCTGGTCACCTACCCATTGTGAGGCTGTGGCGTGCTGCTCGGCACCTGTGAGTTGAAGTTGAGCTTGGGGGCGTACGACACTGGCTTGATGACGGGCCCCTTGCTGCCATTGCCAAAGGCTGCGGAGAACGGCCGCGCCATCTTGTTTATGGTTGTGCTCGGTGCAAACGAGTACTTGGGCTGACTAGATGCAGGTGCAAGTGAATCCTGAGTGTGGAGAAAGACAGTGCAAAAGCCACACCATGCATGTCAGATCATGCACACACACACGCAATTTAATAAACACTAGTGGCACCACAGGTGAATGGACAATCCCAGATATGGTTTAATAGTTAATCCTCTCCAAATGAGAGGATTAACTGGGGGAAAAAAAGGTATGAATCGTCATATTTTCTCACAGCAAATTATGAGCACAGTGAAAGTGGAGAGAGATTGTTTGAGAAGTGTGAACACACCCTGGACTCAAATATTTATCTTGAGATCAGGCCAAGGTCCAGCTTAAAGGACCTCCTTAATTTTGGCTGTACTCTGCACCTGAATGGGTCAAAAGGAAAAGTATAACTGTCTCATAGACTAGAATTATAACAGGCACTGTTGCTGAGACTCGTGCTATGATCTACTGCAGCCACATGAGGGCGCAATTTCTCCCATTCAAATGCAGAGTTTTGTTTTAGCATGCAATGTGGAAGGAGATAAAATCTAATTAGTTATTAATGCTTTTTTTTTTTAAGTTTTTTTTAAGTTTTTTTAAGTTTTTTTGTTTTGTTTTTATCTGCCCTGCCAACACTGATGAATAACATTATAGATGTTCTTTTGTTAATAATTCTTTTTAAACACTTCTTTAGAAAGTTTTAAATGTACATGTCAAATATATATATATATATATATATATATATATATATATACATACAGTAAAATCAATAATATTTAAAATTTATAAATGTTATATATGTACATACTCATAATATGAAAATACAAATATAAAACAATTTATTAGGCTTTTAATTTGCAATTCTAGCTATAATTTATACAGCTATAAAATATAAGGCAGGTTCATTTATAGCATGTGCAAATGGTTTACTGGGAAAATGTACATTCAGTCTGGGTTTGTGCACTCTGTGGCAATGCAAATTCAATCAAACCAAAAACTGCTGAAGGGAAGTTTTAAGCAAGATCGAAAGTTTAACATTTGAATCAGACAGGCAAATAGACAGACCACCCAAAACTTCCGCAATATAGTGCAACCAGCACATGAAAGCTAACTGAGCCATGAAACTTACATGAGAATTACTTATGAATGAGTTATGAGGTATTGCGTATTTGAGAGAATTCATACTAGTTAAAAGCTAAAACAAGTATGTGTGTGGAGGTTAACTAAATTAAATCTAACAAACATTTCCTTTGGGAAGTTGAAGGATGTCCCTAAATAAAAAAAGAATGTTATATATATATATATACATATATATATATATATATATATATATATATAAAACATTCTTTTTTATTTAGGGACATCCTTCAACTTCCCAAAGGAAATTTTTATATATATTTTTTTTATATATATATCACACATACACATATGTGTGTGTGTGTGTGTGTGTGTGTGTGTGTGTGTGTGTGTGTGTGTGTGTGTGTGTGTGTGTGTGTGTGTGTTCAGTTCTGAAGTATTCAAGGCAGCTGAGAACTTGAGAACAGATCTAAATCTGTTTCTTCAGATATCAGGAGCTGGTTGAGCGGTCTTGCGAAAGCTTTGCAGTTCTGTCAGACAGAAGAGAAAAAGGGTAACTGTCTTACCTTCTGCTCTCCTCCGGCAGTATGAAAGGCTCTGCAGAGAGAAAATTAGAGAATGAATTCACTTAAGCTCATTCATAAAATTACTCATTTCACTGCAATGTTTAATATGTTAACTAAGGAGAGTCTAATAGATGAACAGACAATTGTGCCAAAGTCTCGTGGGAATTAAATCGGATCTTTCTGGCTCCAAATTACATTTTGTCAGTCTGAATGGAATGTTGCAGCTGTTTGTGTGAATTAATGCCTGATGGTTGTCCAAATGTTTTTTTTTTGTTTGTTTGTTTGTTTTTTTTTTGTTTTTTTTTAATAGACATATATGACTCAAACTTGTGGAACAGCAACAAATCTGATGTGGAAAAAAAAAAAAAAAAAAAAAAAAAAATTCTCAACACTCAATGCTAACATTAAAAACACCTTTTCCAACTATGTTTTTCCCTTCTTTTCTTTTGCTCATTCTCTTAAAAAAAAAAAGAAAAAAAAAAGACCAAAGACTACTCTGTACCCCAAAGTACCATGGCATTACCATTCAATACCATCACTGTACTCAAGATAACCACTGTATTCTGTATTCTGCCCTAAACTGGACTGTCTAGGTTAGTTTGACTAGGCTGGAAAAACTGTTGCATTCCATCAGTGACCTCCCCATGAGTCTGCATTTCCTGTGCCTATACACCACTTCCTGTGACAGCGTTAGTATCCTTTTGCACACTGGCCTGATTACAGATATCAGAAAATAACACAACCAGGCTGTTTTACATGAGTGATACGGTCCAGGAAATGAACATCGTCCAGTGCAACTGACAATATATAGAGCACTATATTTTCTATTATATGCAATATATTTTCCTCCATGCAAAATAAGTCCACTAATCAATTATTAATTTTTAAAAACATGCATTACAACTTGTATTACACAATCTAAAACAGTAGTTTAATGAAAACAGCTACTAACTTTTGGTTAATAGCCTGTGTGGCCTATGTAATGTCAGCTGACAAGTAAACCCGTTTCAGTGGCAAGAGCAAGCTATTGCATTTCGACAAAAGATTACGAAGACAAACACATTGATACAAATCAATTGTAGTTTCACAACTTAATGCTTTAAACAAACACTTCACTAACCAAAGGAAGGGCAAACTAGGACAACGATTTAAAGCAACAAAGCTAAAAAGAGACTTTGTGTTTCAAAGAACCCTTGCAAACCACAATTGAAGAGGTTGCCCTAACGGCTGTGTAAACCAAAATGACACCACCCTCTGTAATAAAAGTATATCCCAGAGTAAATACAGACATGTTCAGACATTTGTCTTCAAGTATGCCTTTCCATGGAATACAAACACTGTAATTTATCTGCAATAGACAGATACACTGACATGTCTGACAACCAAAGCACCCAAAACAATAGTCAAGATCCTAGTCATCCATCAGCATGGGCAAAGGGGTAATTATGAACATTGGTAAACAAGATGTTTTCACAGTTATGTCACAACAAACTCCACAAAAATGTCAAGAAATGACATCATTTAACCATCAGCGATATGACTCATGAGGACACGCCCACTTTCATTCACACATCCAATCAACTCATTCCGACCCCAGCATTCCAAAATTGTGGCCTGTGACAAAGAGCTGTCTGGAGAATCGGCTAGTCTCCGCATCCAGCAATATTTTATGACAGAACCGACCTCATTTATTTATGTCCTCCCTCATACCAGGGGACATTAGAGAGAGAATGACAAACAGCTTTCAAATCCAGGTGAATCTCACTAAGAAATATATGCATCATATTTCACCTAAAATCCATCCAACGGACCATTTAAAGGATTAGTTTGCTTTAAAATGAAAATTACCCCTTGAGCATTTACTCACCCTCAAGCCATCCTAAGTGTATATGACTTTCTTCTTTCTGATGAACACAATCATAGTTATATTAATTATCACCCTGATGCTCCAATACTTTATAATGGCAGTGCATGGAAACCACCTGTTTGAAGCTCAAAAAAAGTGCATTTATCCATCACAAATGTACTCCACACAGCTCCGGGGGGTTAATAAAGGCCTTCTGAAGGGAAGCGATGTGTTTGCCTAAGAAAAATATCCATATTTAACACATTATAAAGTAAAATAACTAGCTTCCACCAGACCGCCTTTCGTATTCGACTTACGAAACAAGCTTAACTGATGCAACATTTATTACAACTTATATAATGAGCGAGAACATAATCAACATCTTCCAAACCATGTACGCATATAATAAGTGTTTATATTCAGACCATTTTAGGCCGAGCAGGACGACAACCGCTGCATTATAGCCCAGTACCTGCATGATGCGTCATATAACAAAAACAGAGAATTTGCAAGACTCATGCAGTTTTGCTAATCAACTGCTAGTGTCGAAAGTTACATAGTGTACCTTTAATTACTATATAAAAATTTCTGGGTGAAATATGACCCTGATTGTGTCTGAAATCAAATACTTCCCTATATAGTACATAATACAGAGTATTTGCAAAAACAGTAGGCGAAAATTCCACGGATGACCTACTACTTCAGCAGAGATTCTGAATTCGATGGACACTTTACTATCCCATGAGGCCACGGGAGAGGATTTGAGAATGGCAATAAAGCGGCAAAGCTGACGCTGGTTGGTCACGTGACAGTAACAATATGGCGGACATAGTATGTACGAATTTCATTCATACTACTAGAGTTGTCAAAAGTACTAACTTTGGAACCAATTGGAACTGAAATTTTAAAAATGTGACGCTTTGAGCGCTGTTAAGCAGATTCGTAAACACCTCTGATTGGCCATTGTGTTGATGTGCTCATCGAATATGTCTCTGACGAGTATCATTGATGAATATTTACAACATTTTTGTAGCGTTGATCATTGAAGCCAATCACAAACATATCCGATGAGCCCGTCAACACAGTGGCCAATCAGAGGTGTTTATGAATCCGCTCACATTTTTAAAATTTCAGTACCGACTAGGTACCGAAGTCTGTACTTTTGACAACTCTACATACTACCCACATTCATACTATATAGTGCACACTTTTTTAACGGTCGCAAAGTAAATTCAAAATCAAATGTAGTACCTGCTCAAATAGTACACGATTTCGGACGCAGCGTCAGTCTTGATAGTTTTCATGAGATTTGCCGGTGAAAAGAGACAAACAGATTTACATATAAATATTAGAGTCATGCACATATTGTTTGAGCCGAGCCATGTTTTATCAAGGGAAACAATTCTCAAGTGCATTTTTATCCCTCATCTTCTCTTAAACAGGCCATTACTAACCACTACAAGCGCTTACCTATGTGATGACACATAAATGATTCTCGCACGCCTAAAAAAAGGAAAACCACATTCATAACTGCGGTTTGGACCATTAAACAGACTCTTCGTCATCTTGTGTTGATCACAGGGATGGCTTAATGACAGAGCAAGAAGGAGTGCATCTGTCACTCTGCAGCTAAGTTCCTCTTTTCCCATTACTCATCTCTTAACCACAGACATTAGACTCATTCCACTAGTAGCTCCTGTTCTGTCTGAGAGCAGTAAGGTCCATTTCAAACTTTCCTTTTTTGGGCCCTTTCTGCAGCTTCCCAAAAGGAGTGCAATGTAAGCAATTTGAGAATTGTGTCCCATGGCTTTGGAGTTTTCCCATCTCCGTGCTGAGAAGTGAAGGGCAACTCAAGTCACGGAGTTAGCACTGTCTCCAGCTTATCTGCTCTACCTTTAGCCCAGGGTCATCCGAGCCATCGGACAGTTTTATTACACAGCATGAAAGAGAATTTATACGATTTTTTCTATGCATTTAATACCGGTCTTAAAATCTACTTGCAAAACACAAGAGGCCTGAAGATCTAGAGGCCATTTAATTTAGCTTAAATGCCACAAGAGGTCCCATGCCAAGTTATCAACACAATTGCTATGGCAACAGGCAAAAGACCTTTTCATCTGGAGTCATGTCGCAACCTGATAGATCTGCACTCTAGACAAAATTTTGGGCCAAATTACATTGAATTATGAACTGTTTAAAAGCCACATTCACATTTTCAAAACAACAGACCAAAATTAAAAGCTAAAATATCACAAGAGCACAAGTGTGACTGCCTAATTTTTATGTCGCCTTGGTTTTGAAGTAAATTGATTTTACATTTATCCATCTGAAAGATGTTTTATCCACCAGTTTTGTGTTCTCTGAGAATCAAACCTATGTTATAAGTGATAAAAAGCATGTTGTTGGCAAACTGAGATACATATTTTCCATAGGCATTTAAATAAAATAATAATAATAAATAAAGAGTTCTAAGAACCAAACTAACCAGCTCAGAGATAAATCATAACATTTGATTTAAAAAAAAAAAAAAAAAAAAAAACAACTAGTATAGTATACTATAGTAGCCTACAGTATAAAAACAAGTCTTATTATTTGGATTTTATGTGCTTATATAATGCATTTATTATTACTTTACTAATAGTTATATACTTTTAAAGTATTTATTAATATTTTAATTTTTATCATTACTTTATTTTTCTAATTTTTAATTAGAAAAGTATTTCAATTATTTTTCTAAGTTTTAGTAATTTGATTGTGTTTTGTCATTTACATATGTTTTTATTATATACTTCTATTTAGCTTTAAAATTATTTTACCATTTTAGTTTATTTTTAGTATTTTTATTTTATTTATTTTTACCATTTTAGTTTTATTAATTTTAAGTACTTCATCTTAAACTTATTTTATTTCAGTTTTTATTTTTTTATTTATTATTTATTTATTAGTTTAAGTTTTAGTAATTTGGTTATGTGCTTTTGTAATATTTTTATTATTTCTATTTAGCTTTAATTATTATTTAAATCAGTTTTAGTTTTAGTCATTTTAACTACTTAACCTTAAATTTGTTTTGTTTCAGTTAGATGCTAAGCAACATTCCTTTTTTCATCAAATATTTATATTATTTTATTTTATTACAGCTTTATTTCAATAAAAAATGACTAGTTAATTGCTGTTTATGGAGATCGGCAGTGGTTTTCGCATTTTTTTTTTTTTTTTGCAATTATAAACTTACAACATTTTATATATATATTATATATATATATATATATATATATATATATATATATATATATATATACACGGACTGACATATTACACAGTAAGACAAAACATACCAAGATAAATACAACAAGAAGCAAGAAGGAGGGGGAGGGGGAGTTATATCTCAGAATTACAGGTGATTTTGAGGTGTGTAGTATTTAAAGACATTAATTGCTTTTATATGTTTTTCCCCTTTACTCCTCCTTCCCCACCCCCCTCCTCAAATTTCCCCAGCAACCACACTAATATCATTAATAGTTATGCTAATAATAAGAATATTATGGGGTTTTTCCCTTGACTGGGCTATCCACAATCATTCCTGAGGGCGGGAAGGGATCCTACCCACCCATGATCCGTCGCCCACCAGCAACCACTCCCTCCTATTCCAGCATCCCGACCAGCCACACCGACCTCTAGAGGTTAAGATTCATTATAATCATTATTCTGGGTCTTGCTTACCACCCACCCTGCAAGCCACAGAGTGCACGCTCGGCTCCTCGCTTTTTTTTTTTATTTTATTTTTTTTTATTCCTACTATTCCTTCCACCATTTTCCTGTCCTCCAGTCATCCTTTCACAACCCACTGTCGACCATTGGTGGCAATGAAGTGTGATGATGCTTTGGACAGTTTTGAGTTGTTTTGTTAAAGTTTTGGCATCCTTAACAAAACAATGGTCACAACAATGGTCCGCCATCTTTATAATATTGTCTTTGAACTTCCGTTTTTGCAGTAACTTTGTATATTTCTATGGCATCGCTGTCAAAGAATAACTAGCTGGTGAAGTGGATTTACCTGTTGTAGAGTTAATGAAAGTTATTATAACCATTGTAATGTTTAAAGCTGATGTCTTAACAAATGTCAGTAGACCGGGAAGATTTTAAAACAAGCAGTTCATTCATAAATATGTAAGATCGCTGTGGAAGTACAAACCGGAAGTCAAAACACAACGAGCGCAGCGCTGAAAAGGGGCGGGGCTACATAAGGTCTATAAACAAACAATTACATTAAATGGAATGCCAAAATACTCTTTTAGGTATTAGCTATTAAAAGGTGTCCGACTGGTCTTTTTTTCAAAGCCCTTTAAAGCTCTTTGAAGTCACCACAGTTGTAGACATCATAATACATTTGTTTAGTTGTTTCTAATGCACCACATGTTGTAAAAATCACACTATCTTTCAAGACTGCAATAAAAGGGTTTAGAGTGATGCATTAACCAGAGAACTCAATTTCCTGTCAAGTCACCCTCTCTCTCTTTATGTGCTACTGAAACTAAAAGACACTGAGTAAATGTGCGTGTGTGTACCTGCTCAGAGTGAGTGTGAGGGAGTCGGTTGCAGCTCTGATCTTGTTCTGTGCCTCCACATGCGTCATCTCTTCTGCGTTGGCCTCCGAGATGGACACCACCCAATCTCCAACACCCACTCCGGCCTGGGCCGCCTTGCCACCTGGGGTCAGCTGAAACAGCCAAAGAGAACAAACATTAGTCACTCTCTGTATAATGAAGTGTCAGGAGATGACTTTCAGCGAGCTCAAAACATTTCAAATCTAAACCAAATTTTCACATTTTTTTTTAAGCAAGTGAGTTGTGCTGAAAACAAACAATACAAGGGGTGTTGTGAGTGGTTGCCAAGGTGCCAGGGTTCTAAAGCACTTTGTTATGTGGTTGCTAGGGTATTCTGGGTGGTTGCTAGGCAGTTGATTAATGACCAAAGCCATAAGTGCCCACCCCCAAACCTCTATGACTTTTCTGGTCTCAACGTACACTACCAGTCAAAAGTTTGGAATCGGTAAGATTTTTAATGTTTTTAAAAGAAGTTTCATCTGCTCACCTAGGCTGCATTTATTTAATTAAAAATACAGTAAAAACAATAATATTGTGAAATATTATTACAATTTAAAATAACTGTTGAATATATTTTATAAAGTAATTTATTCCTGTGATCAAAGCTGAATTTTCAGCATCATTACTCCAGTCTTCAGTGTCACATGATCCTTCAGAAATCATTCTAATATGCTGATCTGCTGCTCAAGAAACATTTATTTATAGCAGACGAAACTTTTTAAAAACATTAAAAATCTTACCGATTCCAAACTTTTGACTGGTAGTGTATGGTTAATACAACTACTTCTACAGTATGCAAATCTATTGGAGTTTTTAGCTTATTTTCCTGCCCGACAAGTGGAAACCGCAAGTCTCGAAGCTCAAAAAAAAAAAAAAAAAAAAAAAAAAAAGAGCACACACACACACACACCTCTCCTCAATGAGCTGCATAATGTTAGGTATAATTTCCATCTAGCATGCAGTGTTTTATGCAGCATTAACCAAAACAAAAACTATTAAAAACAATTTTAATAGAGCTGAAATAAAATAAAATATAAATATTAGATGAAACTTGGACTAACCGGAAAAAGGTTGTCTTGGCAAATGACAACCAACTAAAATAAGTTTAAGTACTAAAATTACTGAATTAAAACCAAAACTGAAAATAAATAAATAAATAATAAACAATAAATATATAAATACAAATGAATAAAAATAATTATAAATAAATAAAATAGATATAAATAAATACTATTTAAATTGTTTTTAAAAACCAAAACCTAATAAAAATGACAAATTTAATTTAAAAAAAAAAATTAATTAAAATGAAAAAAAATATATATAAAACTAAAAGCTGATTCAAAATATTAATTAAAACATCATTAGTATATAACTAAACACTAAAATAACACTGGTAGAATGATGCAAGTTTTCTGTCTAAGTTTAATGCTTAAAGTAAGAGCTTATTTAAGTCCCTAACCCCTAGTATGAACTATAGCAATAGTAATGCCTGTCTTAGCACCACTAATATGAATCTCCAAAGGAATAAACTACAATTTATTTAATATGTAAAAGCTGCTAAATTTATTATAATTTGACCCGGTTTCTGAAGATGTCTAAATTTAGGGCTCTATGCTTTAGTGGGCCACCAGCAATTGAGAAGATTAAAATGGGAACATTTCTCTGAACCTGCAAACCTGACCTGTTTTATCAAGCATTTTGTCGCTATTATCACTCAAGAAAGGAACATTACTTTATAAGCATTCAAAAACACTTTAGTTGCATCAGCTTGAATAAATGACAGGCATTAGATGTAAAAACGAAAGATCATCTTAAAAAAAAAAAGTATTAGCCAACCACACCTCATGCTTTTCAACTATTCAAAACCACGTCAACACTAAAACCACAGTAGTGAAAGAAGCAGCACACCTAACTTCCAAACAATCAAACCCAACACACAAGAACAAACACCTGAGAGGAAGTGAAGTCTACAGCATGGACAAAGAACTCACAATGTAATACTGTTGAATGAATCCATCATCATAACAAAAAACAAAAACAAAAACAAAAAGCTGGTCTATATAATAATCCAGCACTTTAACGCAGCATTGACTTTTACAGTCTCACTGTGCGGCACTTTCAGATAAGACCGACTTGGCAATGAAGCAAACCACAGCATTTAAATCACTCAGAAAAAGGCCAGAGGCGTCACCCAGAAGGGAAAGTGAAGAGAATGTAGGGAAATATGCAAGTGCCGGTGTTACACGGAAATGAACATCGAAAAAGTTCTACATGCTGTCTGGACTCTGTGTACAATATGAATGGGAAATTATGTTCTGTGTGTCATGTCTAGGAACATATGAGTCACATTCATGTGTATATCACTGATTTATGCTAAAGCAGCACATATGTCCCAGATTTAGGCTTATACCTTGTTCATCACTGGAACAGCAAAACCAAAATGTGATACTCCAAGGCTTAGTCAGCCTGTGTCTGATGCCTTCTGGGAAACAAGACCAGCAACATGTCAGATAACTACTGAGCAAAGTGTGAACTTGAATAACACACACTGATGATAAAGCACACAACCTAGACCCAAGATCCCGCCAAACTGATATGCCATTTAAAATTTCTGAACATTGATTCCAAACCATGCGAGCTCCGCCAAGCTTTGGAGGAATTTCTCTGACCTATTGTTGATCTGGCAAGCAGCTCAGCAAGAATTCCACTGAAGATGTACATTTATGAGGAAACTTTGCTCAAAACTCCCACAGAAATGGTAAATAGGAAAGATTCAAGTCCCACCCTAAAGCTAAAAGGTGCACTTTTTTTGCTTCAAAGATGGAGGTCATAAGAATATCTGTTAGCATTCATGTTCATTTCGATCATATTTGCTCAGCTTTTGAATGGCCATTAATGAATAAAGATGCTTTTTTGAACCAGATGGTGTAGTTACGACATCTACCAGTAGGGTTAACAGGATCATGTGAAACCATGACCCCGTGGACCCAAACAGCACCACCACATTTTGGCCACAAATAAAAGCAACTCAAAATGCAAAATGCTGCACATCATTAACAGCACTTAGTCTGTGTAATAAGATAATAAGACATTTGGTGGTAACACCCTAATGAGATCCAGCTTTTGCTGTTGGCATGTATTTGAATTCAATGCACTTGGTCTACCCTCATGTCTATATAAAGCTGTCCCAGAAGTTTTACCATCTGCTCTGGACATTTCAGACTCCCTATCCCTCCATTCTCCAAGTTCTACCACATTTCCTGTCCCTGCTGCCTGCTATTCACTTCAACAAACATTTACAAGTCTTCTTTGCTGAACTGTGAATTGGAATCCGGAGTTGGACAGCACTGGGGGAAGAGAACAAAAGTTATTGTGCTTTGGCCTCAGCCCTCAACAGCCTGTTTGAGACCATGCAAATATTTATGAAACATAAGAAGCATTGTGACGTCGTCAGGACATCATGAGGAAATGGCTGTGGTCTGAAAAACAATCCTGCAGAACGTCCTCCCTCAGGTGTAGCGCTTTGGCAAGCGTACAGGAAACAGACCAGACCATGAGAGGTCTTAGAATGTAATTGATTGTAATATTATACTGTAAAAATAAGAGCATTTAGTAATAATATAAGCAGAGTTGGGGAAAGATCCTTTTAAAAGTAATGCATTACAATAGAGTGGTGCAGGGATGATGTCAGAACCTGGATAGCTCATTCACCGCTGGTTCCTTCAAGATTTTTCTATGGGGTTTTTCAATTTATGAGTAAAATAAAGCCTATAACGTTTTGTTCAACATACTCTGAAGTTTTGTTCTACAACGTGAACTGCACACACTCACACCCCAAACTGTTGGGGTTACTTACGTTTTCAAAAATAAACATGACTGCTTCAAAATTCACGTTTGATGAATGGGTGCGTGTAGTTTACGTTGCAGAACAAAACGTCAAAGTATCATCAAGTTATGTTTACCACAGGCTGTACACTACCAGTCAAAAGTTTGGACACAGTAAGATTTTTAATGTTTTTAAAAGAAGTTTCATCTGCTCACCAAGGCTGCATTTATTTAATTAAAAATACAGTAAAAACAGTAATATTGTGAAATATTATTACACTTTAAAATAATTGTTTTCTGTTTGAATATATTTTATAAAGTAATTTATTCCTGTGATCAAAGCTGAATTTTCAGCATCATTACTCCAGTCTTCAGTGTCACATGATCCTTCAGAAATCATTCTAATATGCTGATCTGCTGCTCAAGAAACATTTATGATTATTATCAATGTTGAAAACAGTTACTTTTTTTTTTTTTTTCCAGGATTCCTTGATGAATAGAAAGTTCAAAAGAACAGCATTTATCTGAAATACAAAGCTTTTGTAACATTTTACACTACTGTTCAAAAGTTTGGGGTCAGTATGAATTTATTTTATTTTTTTGAAAAGAAATGAAAGAAATTAATACTTTTATTCAGCAAGGATGCATTAAATCGATCAAAAGTGACAGTAAAGACATTTATAATGTTACAAAAGATTATATTTCAAATAAATGCTGTTCTTTTGAACTTTCTATTCATCAAAGAATCCTGAAAAAAATAAAAATATTGTACACAAATATTTTGTACAATTGTACACAATAAATGTTTCTTGAGCATCAAATCATCATATTAGAATGATTTCTGAAGGATCATGTGACACTGAAGACTGGAGTAATGATGCTGAAAATTCAGCTTTGATCACAGGAATAAATTACGTTATAAAATATATTCAAACAGAAAACAGTTATTTTAAAGTGTAATAATATTTCACAATATTACTGTTTTTACTGTATTTTTAATTAAATAAATGCAGCCTTGGTGAGCAGACGAAACTTCTTTTAAAAACATTAAAAATCTTACCGTGTCCAAACTTTTGACTGGTATGTTACTCACAAAATGAAAAACCCCATAGGACAATCTCGAGGGAAACAGTAGCGAATTAGTCTTCCGAGTTCTGACGTCATCCCTGCACCACTCTATATTGCAGGACTTCCTAAAAAAAGTAACCAATTGTGTTGCATACAAATAAATAAATGAATAGATAAAAAGTTGTCTGTCTTAATCTACCCATTTTCAAAAGTTAAACTCATTAAGCTTTTATTTATTTAGTTTTATTTTTAATCACAGAGAGCTGATAATGCCTCTTACGCTGAGAAGCACTTGTTGTCATTACAAGTAAGTTTTATTTGGATTAATCATACTGCCCTACCTCGTGTCATTACAAATATGAACAAAAAGGACGTTTTTGTGTGCTCTTTTACAGTCAATGGAAGTGAATAATGACCAGCTGCCATAGAAAAAAGCACCATAAAAGTAGTCTGTGTGACTTTGGTGATATATTCAACAATACCTTTATGGTGCTTTTTGTCATTTTAGATCTTCACAGGCCCTGGTCACTATTCACTTTCAAAGGGAAAGAACAGTGCAAACATCCATTTGTGGTCTGTTGAAGGGGGGGGGGGTTTGAAGGCGAGATAATGACAAGGATTTTTTTCTCATTTTTGGGTGTACCATCCCTTTAAAAGTAAACACAAAGGAAAATGAGCACACACACACACACACAAATAAAAGGTTGAGAGACAAAAGAGATAGAAAGAAGACAAGAGGAACGTGGATGGGTGGATATGCAGATAAAGCTGATGGACATGGCCACCTGTGTTCCTGGCTCAAGTTCAGAGCCCAGCTGTTCCTTGGCTTGAGTCTGGTGGCAGTAAAGTGCTGCGCTAAGACCTTTTACAAGTCAAAGGGGGAAGAGTAAAGAAACCTTAAACCCTCTGACATCAATGTGCAGGGCGACAAGAAAATACACTTGTATAAAACAGCTAAAAACAAGGACGGCAGCCATTTTAGATGTTCGATGAATGATGATTTGGGTCACAATCAACAATAATTGTAACAAAAAAGTCTTTAAAATTTCCTATGTATGTCCTTGATATCTGATGCAAAATATTCTTTAAAATCATGGCCCATTTACAGTTTTCTCCCCCAGACAAGCAGCAGCCTATCCTTTTGTCCTTGATGGTGCTGAATTTTTATGTGGCAACCCTAAAGACCACCCTGTTAAAATACTTGCTGCATTTCACTTTCCATTTCCTTTTGGGGGGTTGTAAGACTCTGGGCCTCAGTGCAATTGCGTCAGCTGATACGAGTGAGCCATAAATATCTTGGATGTAAGAGCCAAGCTTTAAACCAAACTGTCTTCAGAGGTCTCCTTGAGCAGCCACTGCCACGCTGGCTAACAAGCCCTCTAAAAGCAAACAAACATACTGACAAACTTGTTAAAATGACTCTGACAAACTCAGATGATTAGGTCAGCAGGCCAGAAACACTGGGAATATTGTCAGTAAACCAAAAACTAAATGTCAAATGCATCTCTCTCTTTTATTTTGTCAAAGTAATAATTCAGCCAAAAGGGAAAATGCTGTCATTGTTTACTTACTCCCATGCTGTTCAAAAACCATATAGGCCTACTCTTTCCCCATTGTTGCAATGTTGTTAAGTGTGTCCCTTTAAATGCAAATTAGCTGTTGCTCCTGGCCCCCTTTGTCAGAAAGGGCGTTCATGTGCAATTTTTAACTAGGAAACTCTTGTTTATAATAATTCCGACAGCACGTGAGGGCAGCATCACTTCTGGATATGAAGTTTGAGCACAAAGCGTTGGTGTTGAGCCATCTTTCAGGATCAACCTTTGTGAAAAACCAGCGTTGAAGCAGTCCGGCGTAAAATGATTGGTGCAAATGTACAAGACTTTTCCTACTTTCTTCGGGACATGTCCTTAAAAAATTAAATTTAACCACAATGTCCTCAGTGACTCAGACAGCATGAGTCTATGGAGACACTTATGTTCATTGGTACATCACAAAACACAACACTTGTAATGCCTCTTTGGATTAGACTTTGTAAAACTCCATCTAGTACAGCAAAGATACAGAAATGGCAGACTCTGTGCTTCTCACTCAGGGCTGTGTCTAAGATAAAAGGGCAGATCGTCACCGGTTGTAGGCTGGGCTCCTCCCTACGATAATGTCATTGTAGTGGAGAATCTGAATCAGCTCATTTGAAGAGAATGCTTCTGATTTATGGGAATTATAAAAAAAGAAGTGAGTGGATTTTTACCATTATAAGCTGACTGTTTACACACACTGCAGGCACACATCGGCGTTCAAACACCTTATAGAAGTGAATTTTGCATAATGGGTCCCCTTTAAATAATCTTTTTACAATGACAGTTCTTGGTGACAACAGGAGCCCCCCCCAAAAAAAACAGCATAAATAAATCATAACAGAAGTCTACTTGTGTGCTTTATTTTCAGAGGAACAGACTAAAATTTAGGTAGTTATTCACTGAAAACCCAAAACCTTCCCTCCACTGTAGCTCCCATACACAAGAAACAATGATGTGCCTTTTAAAATAAATAAATAATCGGATTCTGAATATGAACGCAGCAGTGACACGATTTCTTCTGCAGGGAAGATCAGTGAATAATAATTTTCTTTCATTTTCTTGACAACCATGGTAACCTTGAACTGTACTTGTACAGAAAAGAGCTATATAAAAAAAATCCTATTTTTGAGTTTAAGAGCATACAGGTTTATAACGGCAAAGAACAATTAATCTTATTACATTTTTAACATAAACTATAAACGTATTATTAGCCAATAGAAGGACATTCTTATTCTAGAGAACATATGACTGCCAAACTAAATAAGTGAGTGCATATTTAGTCAACAATATTTTAGGTCTGTTTTCCTGAAATAAAAAAGTGTGCATCCGTTTCTTTTAAATCCTTATATCTGATATAAATTGGATTATGTCAACTTTTAAGGGCACACTAAGATGGCCTCAAGGCTAACCGTCATTGACTAAGAGTCACAAAAATCCAACTTTGATTTTATGGGGTCTTTAACCTCCAGAGAAATATGCACAAAGTAATAAATGTCTTCATCAAGGGAGAAGACCAGCTTCAGTTTGGGTTAAACTGAAGCTGGAACCCCAGGGAACAAATCACAAAAGAAACTGTTCTCTAATCTTCTAAAGATTACATCATACAGAATTTTCTAATTGCAGTTGTGCTTAATTTCAGCTGAATGGCAGGTTGCCTGCTAATGCAAACCAGATGGACATCCACTGAAGCAAATATAAATCATAACATTTGTACAATATAGTCATTATGGATTTCACAGCTAGTACACACAGATCCAATGGTTTGTGTGTGTGTGTGTGTGTGTGTGTGTGTGTGTGTGTGTCATCTCATCTGTAGGTTTCACTTTTACTGATTTCACCAGGAAAGTATTCCTTTGAGGTCCAAGAACCATGTCATCTGGTTTTGGGAATGATGACTGGAGACATTAATGGATAGTGGGTACAAAAGCAGACAAAGGGCTGCTCTGTTGCCAGAAATAGGAAAGCAGTGTTAAAATCCCAGGAATGCTGAAGAAATGTGCCGATGTCTGCAATGGAAAGAGAACAGGAGGAGGAGGAGGTGAATGAAAGGAGGAATGAAAGGGAAATACTCAGGCCAGTCCAATTTCCAAATACCATCAGCTGATGAACTCAATCCCTACTTATGACATGGAGAAAATACAGTCGCTAATGATGCTAGACTGTATTAGTAATGTGGGACTGGGGTGATTTTTAGCAAATTACCAAATGGTGTTACTAGGGGGTTCCTTAATGGCCCAAGTCAAAAGAGACCAAACCAAAGACTTGCACAGAAAAGCTATATTTAGAGACCAGAATTGGTCCCTAAATATAGCTTTTCTGTGCATGTTTATCATCCAACAGGTGAAAACTGTGAACTAGATTGCTTAGAAAAGCAACTCTCCTCAAAGACTATCACTCATGAGTTACACGCCAAAGTTTAAAATACAAGATTAGTGGTTTGTTTAAATCCTTAGTAAGCACTACTAATTATTATGTATAACAGCAAATGTTTTAGCTGTCCTCTATAAATAAGCCACAATGTTCCATTTCATCATTCTCTTGTTTGAATGGCCAGACTTGTGTGCCTCAGCATGTAATACCTCACTTTTTAACCTCTTTGTTCTCCCATTGAGGAGAAGGGGGAAAACAGACCACCCATCTTCAGATTACTCCACTTTAGAACCCGTGGACAGAGCATATCTTCATTAACTCACCATCCGTTTTAACCTAGCATGATTTAACACTGCATAACTTGACAGTTCAGCAATGTAGAAGGGCGTAGCCCTCTGTCAAGATGAATGTATCACTATCCCTCATATAAGACTAACAAAGCACCTTTAACAGCATAGTGTAATAGCATACTACAGAACAAACACACCTAATGAGTCAGCTCCTGTCATTATAATGACTGGCTGATGTCAACCTGAACATAGGAAGTCGTCCATCTGTAACATTCCACTGAAAATTCAATTTCACATCTGTCAAGAGGTGAGGACGACTGAGGTATGAAGTGTTTGGTTTAACACGTCGCAGTAAAGCAAAGGTACGTTCCAGGTCGTGTGATTAGTATTATGGTAGTAAATGGTGATAACATGCCAATTTAGGTCTTCAAAATAGAAAAGTCTTTGTGAGGCCTTACATAGAGAGCCACTGAAATATAAAAGTGAATAACTGACCCATCTGAATGGACTTATCTCCACTTTTATCAATTTTCTATTTCTTTGAATAAACGCTGAAGTGGTTCCCGCAGTTTTACTCAAAATAATTGAAGATATCCTTCATTTCCAAAATGATAGTCATCATTTATGCTATGTTAGCTCTAGCGCGAGGAGATGCCGGTATCTGTTCAGTCCTGTAATGAAATCATTCTTCATAAACCTAAGACCCTGCAATGCACTTTATGAGAAGCTAAATCAGGTTAAGAATGACACGCACAGACATGCTCCTGCTATTGCATAACATCTGGCAACAGCAGGCAGCTTTATGGCCGGCTCACACAATGACAGATGAAGTCACCATTTTGACTGAAGCAGACATTTAAGGGAGTGTCAGTGCAAGTCATCAAAGTAGACAGACGTCTGAAGGCTAAACAGATGTACACGGCGACAAGTCAGACAAAGTAAAGGAAATGGTGAAAACGTAAAATCTGGCAGAGCTAAAAACAAAGAAAGTCCAGCATTTGTTCCTAGATATTTCAAAGTATTTAAAACTGGCTTTGGAACTTTTACACAAGTGAAATGCTACTATTGGTAACTTCTTCAGCCAAGTGGTAGTCATTACTCTCAAAATGGCAAAACATTGCCAATGAATCAATATCAATCAATAAAATAATGTTCTTAATAGTTTTTCTTGTCTATATCTGTACAAGACACATTACTAAATGCAATGAAGACGTGAAGCATGTAATTTCCGCTGCACTAGTTTAACTCAGCGAAACCGCAAAATGACTGTTTTCAAACAGTTTTTTCAAATTCATCTGTCATTGGTTGAGCAAACAAACAGTCCTGCCCCAAATGCAATGCATTAGTTGATCTAGTGTTCCAGTCTTGGAATGCAAAGACGTAACTCATTGCTTAACCACCACAGTACAATTCATTGATGGAGAAATTAACTAGGTATTCACAACTGTTTCCAGAAAATGTAGCAACATGGATTCCTTTTTACACCATACTCCAGGGCTCCCTTATGCATATGCAACACTGATTGTTGACATGCTAAAACATACAAAATGAAATGTATACATTTAAATGGAATGAAAGATCTAGAATGTTCTGCATGTTAGCTTGCTTCTTGTGCCCAAGAGCTTAATAGTCTATCCCCCGGTTTCACAGACAAGGCTTAAGCTAGTCCTGGACTAAAATGCATGTTTGAACTGTTTTAACTGAAAGCAACTTGCATTGACATATCCTAAAATATGTCAGAGCCATTGTTTTGTCTCAAGATGCACACCAGTAATGTTTTTTTTTTTTCTAGGGTACGTTTATAAAAGCTACTTAAATATAACTTAAATACTTTGCCCTGTCTGTGAAACCGGGCCTATATGTTAAATACTAACTTAAACTATGCAGGTTGAGAGCTGTAGTTCCAAACACAGGTTTGCAATGCGGTTTGTGAATGTTCGTTGGAACTATGATTGCTGAAAATCCTGAATCATTGAACTATGTTGGTAATGACAGAACATGCAGCCATAACGATGGTTTTGGAAAACAAATCGCAATCTCAAAAAACAGAACGTTTTGAAAACATTACAGAGTTTTTTGTGGAATCAACCTACGAATAGCTTACTTGTGGTTGTCTGTGCATATTACTAGAAGAAAGTACTTGAATGGCTCATTTCCACCGAGCGGTATGGTTCAGTTCACACAGTACAGTAAGATTTGGGATGGTAAACACTGATCTGACTTGCGTTTCCACCACCAATATTACCCTTACTAGGCGTGGTGTATGCCAGAAAGTAGCAATCGATGTCATTCTCGCATGAAGAAGAAAGTGACAGTAAACAACAATGGAGGACATACAGCAGCTTTGTTTGAGCAAAAGCTGAAAAATACACATTGTGTTGCAACGGTATTGTGATGTCATTCCCCTTGTAGCACACACAAGTGATAATTGTTTGTCAACCAATCAACATTCTGCACTGAGTGTACCTCCACCCTTTTGGTACCGGTACTATTGGTACTATTGTGCTAGGTACCCCAACGGAAGGGTCCCAAAAACACGGTACGGTACGGTTCAGAATTAGGGTTCCATTCACAACTTCTGACAACAGAAACAGCTAAAATTGCATACCATACTGTAGTGTACTGAACCGTACCACTCGGTGGAAATGAGCCATAATATGAAAATGTATCCTCATCACCTTTATCCAAACCACGGCCTCATTAATCGTCTCCGTGGTATTCGTATACATACGAAATGACCTTTCAGGTCAACAACAGCACTAGCTACCAGAACTGACATTGTGTGTATACTACAAACAACACTGCTCAAATAAGGAATGGAAATTTTCCGTCTGGACCAGATCTGTTCAATATGCTCCATTGGAGGTGCCATTAAGCCAAGATCCAATGACCTTAAAGAGAGAACAACGCATGCTAGAAAACTAAACAAAGCATAACATATCCTTGTGAGGAGACATCTGAATGGAGATCTGAAGCAGCCCTTTTCTTATGGGGTTGATATCAAGCGGTGACATGTTTCTGAAAGAATGCAAGTGTTGAAATAGACCTCATGAAGCACTGAGCACACTGTTCTCATTAACTCTATTGCATTTCCTTTTGAGGTTGTGTTTGATGTCTTTCTGCGTGCAGAGACCGGGACCGTAAACTAACACAGAATTGGTGCAAAATCTCATTATGGAGATGAAAACACCTTGAATGAGTGATGGGTTCATGCTATCTAAATGAAGTCTTTGGAACACCTTGTTCATTTGTCAAACTTAAATGTTAAAGGGAACAAATGGGATGAATACATCATTTATATGTAGCTGACAGCTTAAGCTGTAAACATAACATGTCTATTACCCATCGCCACATCCAAGATGAGGTCACTTACCCTGGAAACGGTCAGAGGCATGTTGAAGTCCTTGCCTCCCTGAAGCCGAAAGCCCCAGGGAGCAGGTCCGTTGAGTGTTACACAGTATATATTCATGGCCTAAAGAGAAAACAAACACAAGAGAGATTATAGTTTCATTCCATCATGTAGTAATAATATTACAAATGATTCTGAGCTCCAAACAAAGCTAAAACAAAACATTCCAGACACATATGTGAACAGTGTCTGGAATGCTGCTGACGTCTGTGAATTAAATCCAACAACTCTTTGGATTGGAAGATATGTTGAACAATTATATAGTACAATATTGAACCATATAGTATATCCATATTTACTCGCATACATAGAGTACACTCATGTAAAGCTATATATACTATTACACTCTTAAGGTTCTTCGCAAATGCAAAATGGTTCTTCTATGGCGTCACAGTGAAAACTCTCTTTTGGAATCTTTATTTTTTTGTAGCAAAACTCAGCTTCGTGATTGCTTATATCGTAAACTACATTATCAAACAGTTCTCTATAAAAAGTTGGATATAGATGGATATATAGGTGAAGTACGTCCTACTTTATTCGAATACATACATCATACTCACATAAAGCAATATACTACAGCAAACCTCAACTGCTAAATCGCAAAAAAATGTAAACTTTAACGCCCAGCTCTAAGATATTAAGATTTCTGTAACCGGTTTAAAACAATGTTTATTGTGAAAAGCGCAACACACACAAAAAAACTTGACAACTGAACAAAAATTTAAATATCAGGTTTTAACACATTTGGCTTGAGATTAACAGCACTGAAACCATTTGAAAAGACTTTCATTCCTGCGTGACCAACTGTTCACGGCAGCGTTCGGAGACATTTGAGATCCGGCTTGTTTAAATTAATTATCAGGTAGGTGACAAAAATAAGCACCTATATATTTCCATCGCGCAGTTAACTGCACATTACTGGTCAGTGATACACAAGGAAAGTGCACATTATCTACACTCTAGCAAATCCATGAGTGAAAATGCAATACATTATGACAACGCAGCACATTTTAAAAGTTAAATAGATTTATAGCACTCAGTGGCTCTTTGAATAAAGTATAAGCACAATGATACGCTTATGCGTGATGACAGCAGATTAATTTAATAACTTTTGCATTAATGATTCATTTTATTCCTCAAACACTAAAATAATCCACCACTGACACCTCCAGCAAATCATTGCATCACTATGTTGATTATGTTACAGGTTGGTAAAAGAGCAAATAGTAACATAACTTAAAACTGAAAGCCAAGGACAAGCGGAGTCCCTAAAATCATGACATTTTCCCCCCTCCCTGTGACTTATGGTCTCCAAACTCCAGAGGCTATCCTATCCCATATACAGTTTACCTGTTACAAGGTGGCACGCTGCACACATACCTTATGCCACAGGCCAAACTTGTCACCCAAACCTCCAGAAAACCAAATGGAAATCTGGCACTGCAAGACAGACTGACTTTCTCACTGCTGGCAAAGCTCAACTCCCTCCCCTCCTTCTTTGTGACATGGGTTCGCTCCACGTCTCTCTTACTCCACAGGCTATATAAGGAATGTAAAACTACACCAAACTATTTCAGCCCAACACCCACGAGTCACGGAGAGGGGGAAAGAGAGAGAGAGAGGGAGGGAGTGTGAAGGAAGAGAAAACATCTACTACCTCAGATTCTCTGGCTCTAGATGTAACATTTAAACCCATAAACTACCAAAAAAAGACACCAGAAGGCAGGTTGGATGGGTAGGAAGCTAAATGAACATTCCTCTCAATGTGGATAGCATATGGTCGCACCCACGGTTGGGTATGTGACAGCAATTTGAGAGTGCAACGGTGCTGAGTTTGCCCTGTGGTAAAACTGCAATTGAGAAGTCATTATAAATTCTGAATGGTCTTCTCACACTGTGCGAATAACATATGTTTTAGACAGCAAAGCTGTACCACCCTAAGCAGGTTATGTCACACTGAATACAATTTGAGAGGATAAAACTGCTGCTGTTGTCATACCCTGTGGCAAAACTGTAATTGAGAGGGCACTGTACTTTCTGAAAGGTCTCTTTTCTGTGTGCATTTCAATTTTCCACTAACTACCTCCAATTTCACTCAGTCCTTTGTGATCAAAATTACTTTTAAAATAATATTCATTCAGAAGTTTGACATTTCATCCCCTAGGGTGAATTAGAAATTAAATAATGTTGTGCTTAGCAAATGATAAAGCTGAAAAAGCACATAACTATGCACAAACACAGGCAAGTGTTCGAGCTATCTGAACTGCTTTCTGTCAATGTTTTTAGGGTTCATGTGAGTGCAAGCATATTTTATTTCCTTATTATGTGGAAATAAAACAAATGTCATGGCCTTCAATCAATGAAACTAAATGACAACAACACAAACTGTAATCATGACATAAAACTAAAGGATCACTAAAAAGCAATATTTCCTACAAGAAGGGAAAAAAAATGGCTCTTTTGACAAACCAGATTAGATGCCAAACCACATTATAAATGTAAACAAATGTATTTCTAATTCCAAGTTAGGAAAAGTTCCAAAGTAACCTGAAGCTGATGCATAATTTTGCCATCATAACCGTTTATAACCTTCTGCAGTACTTCTCATATGAGAGTCTATGTAACCTAGAAACGTAATGCACTCTCTTTTAAAGCCCAGTTGCTGCCGGTACATCCAAAAAGAAGTTGGGAAACAGCGCACTTACCTCCTTCTGTTCGGCAGACATCGCAGCCTTCTGTTTTCTGATCTAATGAGCTGTTATAAATGGAGATCAAGTAAACTTAACAACTTTCTGGATTTGGGCGTCAGGTCGCGCGCAGAAGCCGCAGGTTTTCCCTGTTGGATTTTCTTTTAGTAGGACTCTGATAATACGTCATGCGTCACGTGGAGGCCTGACGCACTGGCTCGGTGGGCGCGCCCCCGTTACCAGACCAGACTCTCATACGTTCTCTGTGTTTGAATGAAGATGTGTTTAAGTTTGTGTACATTCATTGAGACTATTACTCTCCCGCAGATACTCAGTTGTTTGCAGAATACAGTCACAGTTATTTGATGTTTTGTAAACGTGGGCTCCTATTTATTTTTTATTTTTATTAATTTATTTTATTTATTTTTATTTTTTACCCATACTAATGCATTGTTTATTCAAGTATTTACCTATGTATGCATTATTTTGTTTATATTTCAGTAGGATTTTATTATATTTAAGGATTCTTTCTTGATCCCTTTGAAATCCTTTAGATTTGGTGCCAAATTGATTGAAATTTCAAAAAACAACCTAGAACATATGTGTTTACCATTTTTGGCTAAGGTTTTAATTCACAAACATGTTAAACATATAGTAAAGATTCAATTAAATAGTCAAACTATTAGTAGTAGTAGTAGTAGTAGTAGTATCTGTTGCAAACTGGCCAATGTCTGCTAAGACAAAGAATATATCTTTTATTCTTCCAATTCCACTTAAAGGTCCCTTTAGTAAAGATTCAATTAAATAACATATCCTAGTCAAACTATTATTATTATTATTATTATTATTATTATTTTCTGAATTTGAAATAGTCTATCTAGGATTTACAGAATTGGCTCTGTATAATACAGAAAACCATGTTCAACATGCTTTTATAAAGGTCAGTGCTACTGTACTTTACTGCATTTTCAGGTAGGCTTACTTTATAGGAAAATCTCAGGATCATGAATCTTTAGTTAGTATCAGAGGACTGTTCTGGCATTCATATATATAAAAATGTCAAGCTTGCTGGAAAATCTCCTCAGGAAAGTCTCAGAAAGTCAAAGTATGTGCACATATAGGCCTATATAATTGTGCAACACTGAAAGCTCAGCATTGCAATTCGCCAACGTTTTCCAAATATGCTTAAAATTATTATTTGTATAACCAGTGGCTTTAAAAGATGAAAAAAATAAAAAATAAATCATAAATGAACAATGGCATTTATTCAAATACCAGGCTTTCTGTAGGGTTGAAGCCTGTATTACATACTCTCTCCAGTAGATGGAGACATAACACCACAAATCAACTGTGTGTTCAACATTGTTACTGACATTTTCACAACACTCCCAACAAGAGCTGCGCGTCATTCAACTCATAGTCAACCTGCTGCCATTAAAAAGTAAAAATTACTTTATATACTTTTATACACAAATCTGTCTACGTTTGTTTGACCTTTAACATCTAACGTACGTTTATTGTTTTTTTTTCCAGCACTACCAACTCGCTTAAAGAACAAAACAGCTGGAGGGTTTTAGGTCAGCTTTACGGAAACCGGTGTTACTTTGTTAAATATGGCTGACGACTTCGGGTTTTCCGCCTCCGACAACGGAGTTCATGTAGAAGAAGACCCGGCCGCGGCGTTTCTGGCCCAGCAGGAGAATGAGATCGCCGTGATCGAGAACGACAGCGCCGGGTTCGGCGCGCTGGAGGACGGTGGACCTCCGCCCGAAGACACGTACACGTTTATCGGAGGTGAGTCTGTCACTCCGGCCTGTTTGCTTTTGCTTAATCAAAAAAGTTTTATTATTTATCGTTGTAAAATTAATGTAAAATTATGCTACAGTGTATTTCTTACACATAAGTACTACTACTAGTACCCAGTTTTCGAACATCTACCATGGTATTCTTGGAGGTACTTTGGAGTGCCATGTAAATACCATGGTACATGAATATGGTACTAAATGAGTAACATATCGCTTACCAAAAAGTACCATGGTTTTGTACCATCCCTTATAAGAAGTACTTAAATTCTTGTACCATGGTATTTACAGGGACTTTTAAAAATCCCATTGTACATGTCCAAAAAAAGTATTATATTAAATCATATTACATTATTTACTATAGAAGTGCTATAGTATTACCACTGGATACCACCACTGTACCATATACTAACACTGTAGTTTTTAGGAAAGGATAATACACATTAATTCTATGAATTATAGCAAAAATAACCATGATTACAAAATAATTACACTGTACTTGTTGTTGATTGTTAGAATTAATCATTATTACAATACATAAAGCAAAAATATTGTAAAGATGCTGTAATATGAATTGTGAGGAAAATTATAGAATCTACATCATCATCAAAATTATCTATTAGCTAACAGTCATGGAGATACATTAATTATGACTGACGACAACCACGAAGACTCTGATATATACATATAATTGAATAGTTTACTGTTTAACTAAACTCAAAACTAATACCACCAAATCAAATTTTCTAGATTTTTATTAGTCTAGCAGCACATCATCAGCATTAATGCTGGAGTTAAAGTCACACCTGAAACTGTCAAGGACAAGCAAGCAAACTGGAAAATCACACTTGTAAAGGCAACTGAGTATAATAAGAATCAAGACAATCAAGGTTGCTGAACTAAACCGTTTTGAAAAGTGAACACAACAGCCCATCTGCTGACTAGATCCAGAAATTGTGAGAGAGGTCTTTACGTACTCGCTGTCAAACAAGGTGTGCTGCATTCCGGTGATGCCTGTAATGTTTCCATAAGTCAACACAGAGTAGAAACTGTTGCCTAACAAGTGCTGAAACACAAGTTGTTTCTTCTATATGAGTGCAGGTGATTTTGGAGGAGCACCAGCTACTGCTGTAAACGGAGATATGTTTCAGGTGCGTGTGGTTAAAAAAACAACAATAACAAATCTTGTCATAGTAAATGTTCTTGTTTGTTTTTATGTACTACAACACAATTGCCAGTTGTGCCAGCAAGGGACGTTGTTAACATTACATCATCATTTGTAACATTAGGACACCAACGGCACAAATGACAGCTACTCAGCCATTGCCCAAGTTGACATGCAGAGACAAGAACCTGAAAGTCTGCGCAAATGGAGGGAGGAACAGAAGGCTCGGCTGGAGGAATTAGGTATTGAATTATTTCCTGTATAATTAGAAATTACTTTCAGTAAGAAATTGCGTGTGTGTGTGTGTTATAAACTGGATAGCCTGCTAAGCCCAATTAAGACAATTATTTGGCATGTCATAATATTAGATGCAGGAAATTTCTCAGTTGAAAGCTTTGGCTCTTAAAGGGATAGTCACCCAAAAATAAAAATTATCCCATGATTTACATCGGGTCAGAGGTCACTCTTCCGCCGGAAATAGACTCCTGTACGGCTGTTGCAGGAAGCCAGCTATTATAGTTTAAAAAATAAAATGAAATATCACTTCGCTTCAGAATTTATTAACCCCCTGGAGCCGTATGAATTACTTTTATGATGGATGGATACACTTTTTTTGGATTTCAAAATCTCAAGCCACATTCACTGCTATTATAAAGCTTGGAAGAGCCAGGATATTTTTTAATATAACTCTGATTGTGTTTGTCTAAAAGAAGATAGTCATTTACACCTAGGATGGCTTGAGGGTGAGTAAATGGGATAATTTTCATTTTTGGGTGAACTATCCCTTTAAGCTTGGTTTATCTTTATTTCATCTATGCTGGTTTCCCAGACTAAAATGCATGTTTGATCTATCTTAACTGAAAGTAACTTTTACTGACATATCTTAAAATATGTCACTGCCATTGTTTTGTCTCAAGATGCGCACCAGTAATATTTTAAATTAAAAAAAAAATAATAATAATAATAATACTTATGTCATAATTTAAAGCCTACTCCTGGCTTAAAGTCAGTTAATAGTACTTTTGACAAATATGTTTATTCCAGTTTATTCCACATAATACTTGTCCATTCCTATGGTGACCAGCATGTTTAGATTGCATGAACTCTTGAGAGTGAAAATAGTTGAATGTTGAATAGTTTTATTCAAGCAGTAGATTCATAATAGGAATTTGTATTTAAAAAACATAAACAGGCAGCATAAAAGCCAAAAATATTATTATTTTTTATACAACAAATTAGAGACAAATGAAATAAACAGCTTTGTATTTTAACTTTCTCTGGTTTCCAATGTACAGATTCCGCCTCTAAAGCAGCTGAGGCTTTGTGGAGGGAGAAGGCCCGGAAAGAACTAGAAGACTGGCATGTACACCAGAATGAACAGATGGAGAAAAATAAAGTCAACAACAGGTATTTTGACCCCAACATCTTTAATATCCATGCTTTATTGAACTGTATGTTTTTGTTAGTGAAAATTAGGATGCAGACAGTTGTAAACCACTAGTCCATACAAGAAAACATGTAATGAACAACGTCTTGATTACCAGAACACCAAAATACAGGCCAAAAATGGCATTTTTCTCATATTCAAAAGAAACGTAATTAATCCATTGTGAGTCTTACTGCTGGGCTGCTAATGCCAGCCACCTCTCACACTCCCTAATAGACTCTTGCATGGTATCTGATTCCCTTTGTTTTACTGTAGTTTTTCATGTGTACAGAGAAGACTGTTCATAAAGTTGTCTGCATGCTTTTTATTCTTGATAGAAATCACACGGACTTTGACTTATGTCAGGGATGGGCAACGTCTGTCCTAGAGTGCCACTGCCCTGCAGAGTTTAGCTCCAATCCTAATCAAACACCTGAACAAGCTAATCAGTGTCTTCAGGATTACTAAGGCTGTGTCCGAAATCACCCCCTATACCATCATTCACTATTCCCTACATTAGTCCACTAATAAAGTTATTAGGGAGTGGATAAAAATGAATGAGTGATTTCAGACACTGAGTGCACCGGAAGGGCTGCCACTTTTTGCATAGTTTGTGCTTGCCGTTTAATAATTATTTGAAACTTTGCAAACTGGGAGCTCCAGTAGTAATGAAAAGATTCAACTTGAATTCTGTGATGGAAACTATGTATAAACCTTAATTAAATAATTTAATAATCAAAAGGAAGTTAAACCTGTTTGGTATTACGCTGTAGCCACATTGGACCAGTGATTTGAAAAATGGATATATGATTCAGCTGCGGGTGCCATTTTCTGGTCAGACGTGGGCATTCATTAGGCGTGCGACTCTCACAGTGCATTATGGGTATTCTCTATCTGTTGAGTGTAGAATGGTTGTACATTAGTTATTATGGTGCATTGTGGGATTGAATGAGTGCACTCGATAACGTCCACTATGGTTTTGGACTCCACTACAAATGGCTGTCCCCTCAAATAGTGCCCTATTTAAGGGTCTAGGGAGCGATTTTGGAAACAGCCCAAAGCTATGGGCAGATGAGTTTTTTTTTAATCAAGGTTGGAGCTAAACTCTGCAGGACAGTGGCTCTCCAGGACTGACATTGCCCATTCCTAATTCATTCCATATTGTGAATGGTTATAATTTTTTTATTGGGTGTACCATCACTGTACACTGTACATCACATTACAATATTATAATATATATTATAATAATGTGTGTGTGTGTGTGTGTGTAAACTTATAGCAGAAAGAGATACAAAGGCACACGTCAAATAAAATAATCAATAAAGGAATATTCTGGGTTCAGTGAAAGTTAAGCTTTAAGAAAATCATCCCCTTGGAATTATAAGTTTCTATCTGCATTCTGAGCAGTTCTGAGATATTGAGCTTCAAAGTTTTTGCATTCCGTTCGACTTTGTAGATAGAACCTTTTTGTTTTCTAAATAAAAATCCCAAAATGTACACAACATTAAAAAAAAATCACATAATGTAAATAAGTTGTCACACAATAAAAATATGTGAATAACTCAATTTTGACAAAAATGTCAGATAGAACCTTATAATTCCAAGGGGACGAAATGTAGACTTGTTCCTTAGAAACACTGTATTTACAGTAATGTACTTACAATTTGTACTGAGGGGATGATCAAACTTTTTCTTTGATAATGAACAGCAAAACACACCACATATGCTGTTGATTAATATTACCTTTTATCTTCAGTCTTCTTGGTGTCATGAAAAAAGGATTTGATGCATTTTAACACTTATTTTCATGTGCAGCTTGTGTGTGACTGACTATCTTCTTATGTATCTCTCTCTCTCTTTTACTCTCTGGCTCCCATTTTTCTCTTCCTTCCCTTTTATCTGTCCTGTCCTGCTTGTTTGTGCACTAGGATCGCTGATAAGGCTTTCTACAAACAGCCCAACTCTGATGCCATAGGCTTTGTGTATGTTTAATACAAATCAGTGAGATTACATAAATGCATATAGTTTGTTGTTTGCATCACATAAACAAAGATACTACACTACCGTTAAAAAGTTTGGGGTCAGTAAGGATTTGTAATGTTTTTGAAAGAAGTATTTTATGCTCAACAAGGCTGCTTTTATTTTATCAAAAATACAGTAAAAACAGCAAACAGGTAATATATTTTAAAATTAATTTATTCCTGTGATGCAAAGCTGAATTTTCAGCATCATTACTCCAGTCTTTAGTGTCACATGATCCTTCAGAAATCATTCTAATATGCTGAATTAGTGCTCAAGAAACATTACTTATTATTATAAATGTTGAAAACAGTTGTGCTGCTTAATACTTTTGTGGAAACTGTGATACACTTTATTTGATGAATAGTGTTTAAAAAATTATTTGAAATGGACGTTTTTGTCCAATTATAAATGTCTTCACTGTCTCTTTTGATCAATTTAGTGTGTTCTTGCTGAATAAAATTTCTGAATATGCCTATCCCAAACTTTTGAATGGTAGAATAATCACATTCTGGCTTTTTCTCATTTTATTTAGAGATCTGATGAATCCATTCCACCAATATTTTACAGATATTCATGCTTTTCTACTTAAGTCCTTGTTAACAGGTCTACAAGTTTCACCTTTTATTCTTAATGGGGAAACACAGCATAGGCATAACAGCTGGATATAACCCCAAAAAAGATGAAACATTAATTTCAAATATCTTCTGATTGGCCGTGATTGTCACATTGTCCTACTGTTTCACATTCAGTGTGTTCATACATGGTTAGGACAGAAAATAATTACTATCGCACATAGAAAATAATGTTGTTCAATCTCTAATTTCATTTGATATCATGTCATGACATGACCTGTGGTTCTCATGCTTCTCTCCTGTCTGTTCGTGTAGAGTATCAGAGGAGGCCTTCCTCAAGGAGTGTGATGATGACAGTCCTGGAACAGAATGGGAGAAAGTGGCCCGTCTATGCGACTTTAACCCCAAGACCAGCCGTCAGACTAAAGACGTGTCTCGGATGCGCTCCGTTCTTATTTCTCTAAAACAGACGCCTCTGGTTCGCTAACGTAACTCCCTCTTGTATTTTCTAGGCTTTCTTTCTTGTTCCCTCTTGCACTATATTTTAATGAGGCTGAACACTTTAACAGATTTAAGTTTTTATGTTTTAATGGGGTCACTGAATGTGTACACTTTACTGTATTTAAACTTCCTATTTATAATTTTGGCTATTCCATAAGTTAAAGAACAAGTTGCAAGTGTGCCTCGAACGTTTGAAAACAGGTCAAAAGAATGAATGGTTTTCCCATTAAACCCAATGTCCATGAAAGGCAGCAGTTCTATCTAAATGCCAAAAGTATTTTGGTTCAGCTTACAAGTTATTTTGTGATTGTTGTGACATTTGCAGTGCCTACAAACCATTAGACAGCATTAAGTCACTGGAATCTGGAAGTGTCTTTGTTTTCTGTTACAAAGGAAATGGAAGTATTTGGTTACATTCTATTCTTGGATACAGTTTAGTTACCATCTCTCACCCAATATAATATTTTTTTAACCATTTATTTGTCTTCATAAGTTGAACACTGCGTTTTAATCAGTATCTGGGTTTGGCATTATCTGCTTTTTTGTATTTCTGTTCACTGCCAAGAGGGACGTTTCATTTCTGAGCTTGCTAAGGTTATTGTTGTATGATGATTTACACATTATTAATTTTTTTTAATATTCAAAGTTTTTAATTTCACAAGCACATTGCTCATAACAGCTTCTTTACTACTTAAAATAGCATAAATCTTTTATAAATGAAGAACTGTTACTCAGATTTAACCTGCTAATGTACCACTCCAAATCAATTCTTCATTGCACATGCGCTCTGTGCTCATATAGCGGTTTTTTTATGCTGTTACTGCATAGATATGCGAATAATGATACAGAGTTTGAACCATGTGCTTTGTCAAGTGTACATTTCCTGATTCTCAGTCTACGACAGCAATGAATCCTGTGCCTGAACCTTTTCTCACTGTGAGACTTACTGCCTATCTGTAGGCCTTCATCAGTCTAGCTTCCAAAAGCGCTAGAAATGAAATGTAGCACAGTGAAATAATGCAGGTAGTTGTACTTTTACATAAAATGCTGGATGTTTAACAAGACTGCTTTTTATAGTGCAGAAGTTGATTTCTTGTCCTACTTAATGGCACGTGTATAAATGTTACAGATTGTTTGTACAAGTTAGGAGGCCTTGTTTCAATTAAAAATTGAATTTTTATTAAAAGTTTAACAGTAGTTAATAGCCAAAGAAACCATCTGTGTTTTTTGACTATATAATCCAAAAGTTTAATTGAAGCAATCTGATGAAAAATAATTTGTAATTTAAAATTGGTTAAATTTCTCAGTGATTTGACTTTTTTTCCCCTTTTATATATCTCTTAGCCCTCAATCTGACTCTAAATAAATGTGTGTGCATCAGTGCAGACCATGCAATAATTGTGTATTCAATAAATAAATAAAATTAATTCAATAAAAAAACTTCTGAATTCAGATGTTTATTGCGACATTTCTGAACAAACAAGACATACATTTATTACACTTGGAGAGTTTTGATAATATCAAATTTTCATTATCTCTGCATACATTACATTGCACCTTGAGTAGTCCTACACACATAGACATAATGGAAAACTGAGGTAAGAAGCAATGTAAAGTTTCAAGCAATGGTCAACAACAGGGAAAAAGAGGTACTATGCTTGTCAACCAGACACTTTAACCACCAAACAGTGGCTACTGTGACACTCTTTAAATTAAATACTGGGTATTAAATATATGTATAATTGTGGCAGATTGATACATTTTTTTTAAATAGTGCCACCTATGAGATCTTACACGGGGCTATTTTTGCTCAGTCTGAAGGGATTAAAGAAAATAAAAAATGCTAACAATTGGCATTTAATGTTCAGTTCATTCCACATTCACATCATATTTCACCCATTGACCATATAAGGCATTTGTCAGTGTGGTCAGACAGGGTCTGTCTTCTCGTCACTGCTTGGGCTTCAGTGCTGTCGCAGCCACACCCACTATAATAGCAACGACTGTGAAGCCTTGGGCAAAGATACGGGCTCTCATTAGCAACTGGGACTGTCGAGTCTTGCCCCGTCTGAAGGCACTGAGGCCGTAGATCAATGCTCCTGCTGTTCCCAAACAACCTGAGGAGGAAGACCACAAAAAGAAATTACAGCTATTTCATTTTATTGTATAATACAAAATAAGAATTTTTACCATACTTACACATTTAATGCCAAATGGTTTGTTCTAATAGAATTTGAGACGATCTATAACTTATCTTTCTGTGAAGAATGCTAAAATGTTTTTTTTTTTTTTAATTCTTCTGGCATAACTATCTTATGTTTCTGTTTTCATTAGCTTGTATTTTGAGTGAACCCCAGCTGGACAGCTGCGTAGGTCACATTTAAACCCCACAGCTGGAGAGAAGGGTGTGTTTTCTGGAAAATCTACCATGCCCTGGGATTCACGTTGATGTTTACACAACTTAACTCAGCCAGAAAGCAAGGGATCAAAGAAAATAATGTGATTTCATATCGCTTACTCTCTGCTAAAAATACTATATTGTACAATTTGGTGTCTTATTAAGAAAATTATCAGAGGTTCCACAAAAATACAACCCGAATTCCGAAAATGTTGGGACAATGTTGATCAATAAAATGAAAACTAAAAGACTTTCAAATCACTTGAGCCAATATTTTATTCACAATAGAACATAAAGAACATAAATGTTTAAACAGAAACATTTTACACTTTTATCCACTAAATGGGCTCATTTCAAATTTGATGCCTGCTACAGGTCTCAAAAAAGTTGGCACGGGGGCAACAGATACTGAAAAAGCAAGAAATTTTGAAAAGATTCAGCTGGGAGAACATCTAGCAACTAATTAAGTTAATTGATATCAGGTCTGTAACATGATTAGCTATAAAAGGGATGTCTAAGAGAGGCAGAGTCTCTCAGAAGTAAAGATGGGCAGATCTGTGGAAGAGTGCATAAAAAGATTGTGGAATACTTTAAAAACAATGTTCCTCAACGTCAAATTGCAAAAGCTTTGCAAATCTCATCATCTACAGTGCATAACATCATCAAAAGAAAAGAGAAATCTCTGTGCGTAAGGGACAAGGCTGAAGACCTTTATTGGATGTCCATGGTCTTCGGGCCCTCAGATGACACTGCATCACTCGTCGGCATGATTGTGTCAATGACATTTCTAAATGGGCCCAGAAATACTTCCAGAAACCACTGTCAGTAAACTCAATCCACCATGCCATCTGCAGATGCCAACTAAAGCTCTATCATGCAAAAAGGAAGCCATATGTGAACAGGGTCTAGAAGCACCGTCGTGTCCTGTGGGCCAAGGCTCATTTAAAGTGTTCTATGGTCAGACGAGTCCAAATTTGACATTCTTGTTGGAAATCACAGACGCCTTGTCCTCCAGGCTAAAGAGGAGGGAGACCTTCCAGCATGTTATCAGCGTTCAGTTAAAAAGCCAGCATCTCTGATGGTATGGGGGTGCATAAGTGCATACGGTATGGGCAGCTTTCATATTTTGGAAGGCACTATGAATGCTGAAAGGTATATAAAGGTTTCCAGATGACGTCTATTTCAGGGAAGGCCTTGTGTATTTCAGCAGGACAATGCAAAACCACATATTGCAGCTATTACAACAGCATGACTTTGTTATAGAAGAGTTCGGGTGCTGAATTGGCCTGCCGTCCAGATCTTTTACCTATAGAGAACATTTGGCGCATCATTAAACGAAAAATACGTCAAAGACGGCCACAAACTCTTCAGCAGCTGGAAACCTATATCAGGCAAGAATGGGACCAAATTCCAACACCAAAACTCCAGAAACTCATAACCTTGATGCCCAGACATCTTCAAACTGCTTTGAAAAAAAGAGGAGATGCTACACCATGGTAAACATGCCCCCGTCCCAACTATTTGGAGACCTGTAGCAGGCATCAAATTTGAAATGAGCTCATTTTGTGCATAAAACTGTAAAAATTCTTTAAACATTTGTTATGTTATTTATGTTCTATTGTGAATAAAATATTGGCTCATGTGATTTGAAAGTCTTTTAGTTTTCATTTTATTCAAATTTAAAAAAAAAAAAAAAAAAAAAAAAAAAAAAACTTTTCACTGATATTGATAAGAAATGTTTCTAAAGCACCAAATCAGCATATTAGAATGATTCCTGATTCCTGAATGATCATGTGACACTGAACACTGGAATAATGCTGCCAAAAATTCAGCTTTGCCATCACAGGAATAAATTACATTTTACAATATACTGAAATAGAAAAGAGTTCATTTAAATTGTAAAAATATGTAATAATATTACATATTACTACTATATTTTAATCAAATAAATGCTGCCTTGGTGTGCATACAAAAATTCTTTCAGAAACATTAAAAAAAAATCTTATTAGCCCCAAACATTTGAACAGTAGTACATATGTTTAAAAATTATTACACAATGTTACAACAGTCATTGTTAATACTAGAAAACTTTTTTAACTTGGTATCTACCAGGTAGCCATCAAAATATATTACACATTTATATATCATACATACATTATAATAAGCATCATCATCATCATCATCATCATTATTATTATCATAACTAACTTCTCATAAATTACAATTAACATAAAGATACAGAAAGCATTCTATGTTGTCTCAAACATTCAGCCTTGGCCAAGCTTCAACACCAACAAAGCCAACAATGCCCCTGTTTTTATTTCATCCTTGTTATCCTTTTATTCTGGCTTTGGCACAGCAAAGAATTTGCATGGCAGCACTTCCATAACACAGAAGAGAGAATTGCCACCTATGAATTGCTGGTGTTACTTTGACAGAGGGAGATGAAATTCAAACTCAGAACATGCCATGTCATTGCAAGATAATCACCTTGATCTAGAATGTATAGCATAAGAGTTGTCCATGCAATGGCACTGAATGTATACATTAAGCCTATTCAAACTCCTTGCGTTTTATCTTTAACGGTGTTTAATTGTTGGTCACCAAGATCATATGAAGCTCTATGGTGGTTGTATAATATAATTATGTTGTACAACTTGTGTAAGTCACTGCTTTGTGTAACTCACCTATAGGAACGAATGGATTCTCTTTCGTCTTCCTGATGAATTTGTCTTTAAAGTTCTCTTCCCTCGCTCTGGGCAGCGGGGTGAATCCCTCGATGACCGGGGGCTGAGACAAATCAAACACGACGGGTGGAGAAGCTGTTTTGGTCGGTTGATCTTGGCCAACCGGGGTCGTTGCAGTTGCCATGATTAGAACTTCGGTTGACAGGAAGTGGATTTAACACGGCATTTCCGCCAGCTGTATATCACATGACATAAATGGTGATTTTTTTTTTTTTTCCATGCTTGTGTGCTGTTGTGTGGTAAGCTTCGTAAAAAGAGACAAGTAACGTTAAATAAATCCAAAATAGGACTAGAATTGATTCTGAGGCGTTGGCAATCAAGAGTCGTCTTACACTTGACCAGTAGAGCCTTGCCAGTGACTCGATTATTTGGTTCTCTTCAGCAAAAAGACTCGTTCTGGATTGTTTACTATTGAATTATATTGCAGTATCAATTTTAGTATTGTGAGGGAATCTTTGAATCACTCAAATGATTCGTTATGGGTCGTTCACCAAGTCTAAACAGCATACATGCACTAATTTAAAATAGTTTTATTCATATGCTGCCTAGGATGCCGTATGTAAAGAAATGTTCTTTTTAAAATACTGGTTTGTAATCTCTAAAGCTTACTTGATTTGTGGATCATTGCACATAGTGCTTTGGATGCCTGAATTGCCTTCACACATTCACACACAAAAATATAATATATATATATATATATATATATATATATATATATATATATATATATATATATATATATATAATTTTTTTTTTTTTTTTTTTTTTTTTATTGCAGTTTTAACAAACAGAACAAGTCGTTACATACAAGAAATATAAACAATCTTTCAAATAAAAAGAAATTATGGTCCAATAGTAAACAGAAGAATTATGTAAGAAACCTAATTAAATCTACTGAACAATAATCCTAAAAATTAGAGAAGAGAGAGAGAGAAAAAAGAAGAGGGCACAAAAATAAAGAAACAAACATTAAGGAAGAATATTAACATGTCACAAATTCTGGATGTTTTCATTGCTTTCTTGTTAACTTGTCAATTCTTATTTGAAAAAAAGATAAAGTGGGGTTTACATTTCATATATTTACATTTATGGATATAAAACTTTACAATAAATAAAAGAAGGTTTATACAAAATACTTGTATTAAGTAGATTCCTGTCTTTAACATAAAACCCAAAAAGAATGTGTCTATATGATAAAGAAAAGTTACAAAAAACATTTTGGACAATCAGAGCATCAATATTATTCCAGAAAGACCAAGCAAAAGGATATTCCCAAAACAAATGATCAACATTTCAGAAGAGGCTTCACAAAAAGAGCAGGATGTATCAATGTCACTTCTTAATTTCTGTAAAAAATCTTTTTTTTTTTTATATATAAAAAAAAATATATATATATTTCTTTAACTTTATTTGTTAGGAAGAATTTCTGAGCGAGTGACCAAACATACGACCACTTAATATCATCAAAAAGGTTATTCCAATAAGAAATGGAGGAATTTCTACCTGGGGATTTGTTACTTTTTAAATTATTTATTGAATCAAGAATTTCTGAAAGACTAATGGGTGCATCACACAGACTACAATCTTCATTATTAATTTGTTTTATGTGAGATAAGGAATAAAAAAATTCTGTGGCGGACTACTGGCAAAATTTAGAAGAATATAAATCATTCTATTTATGGCAAATGTTAAGGCCCTTTCACACCAAAAGTGAAATGAATAAGCCTCAGGCTGAAGGAAATGCAAATTCACGCCTGTACAGTAGAGGGCGCAGCTCAAACAAACATTTCAGATGTGTTGCCATTCTGGATGAAAGAAGAACAAGATACAGGACAATCTCTGGTTCAACACTCTTATTTCTAAATCTAATCTAAAGTAATTTTTGCTTATTAGTATGGTTAAATTAGATCATTGAAGGTCAGAAGAGATTACATTTCACTGTTTTTATTCATTTTGAGGAATACTGAATGTTTTCGTGCAAGTGAGATGAGTAAATGCATGTTCACATTTAGTCTAGAACTACAATATCCATCATGTTCACACAGCGCACACAACACCTCTGCACTTTATTTCTCTCAACATGGGGACAGGAGAGCCAATAAACGTGAAAAAGTAACTTGGATATTTTGTTGTAAATTGAAAAAGTAATGCATTACTTTACTAGTTACTTGAAAAGTAATCTGATTACATAACTCAAGTTACTTGTAATTCGTTACCCCGTAACACACAACATAAACATATTTGCCCACTTCGGAGTTGATTATCAGTTTGCGGAAGAGTCTCATTTTCCAAACAATTCAATGGTGCCAGATTATCACTTTACAAACAATCATGTCTTCTATATATATAAACAACCAGACCAGCTGATCAACAATTAGTACTAGAAGAAGAATTTATAGGATAAGGGATTCATCTTATCCAAATCAATACAAAAGGTCAAGTTGATTTATTTACTTGGCCAGATTATAAAATATAATAAAAACTCTTGTGTTTCCTCATTGGTTCACATTATATGCAAAACAGCAGTTAATTGTTGTGCAAAGCAATCAGTCTGCAAATCTGATTAAGTGTCTCCACCCACAACAGGGCCTAGAAAGAGCTGCTACTTGAGCTTATATATATGTTATAAAGGACAAATTCTCTAGCACTCTCTCCTGAAACTGAAAACACCAGTTCCTCTTTTTCCAGCAATGTTGTGGATTCTGCTTTTCTTAGAATGGTTTGTGGATTGGGCTCGTGGGACGTTCTGGTATTTGTTTGGCTGGAAAAGTGGACTGTGCAAGGGAACTATCAGTCCTCCTGGTCCACTTGTTGCAGACCAGAAGAAAAAGAACAGAGTGCTCCAGAAAAGTACATAAATTTTTGAATTTTTGAAGCTGACTGCAAATGACAGGTGTCCATTGTTAACTAATGTTATTCTTGACCAATAGAATTTGATGAATTTGAAGTGCCCAGAAACTTGGATGTCATTGTGTTTGGCAGCGGTATTGGTGGTTTGACTGCAGTGGCAACTTTAGCCAAACTAGGAAAGAAAGTCCTGGTGTTGGAGCAAGACAAGCAGGCAGGAGGCCTGTGTTGGACCTTCACTGAGAAAGGCTTTGAGTTTGACTGTGGTAAGAACCTCAACGATGTTCATGAAGTTACATAAGTGATTAAATGCTGAATATCTCGACTTCTCTCATCTACACAATGTACATTTGTCAAAGGCTTCCATTATGTTGGACAGCTTCTTGAGAACAGCTTCCTGAAAATTGCGTTGGATCTGATCATTGATGGCCAGGTGCATTTTGCTGAGCAGGGTTCCCATGTGGACACTGTTGTTATTGGTAAAGGAACTCAAAGTAAAAAATACACTATTTATAATGGCAAGAAGCAGATGGAGGCTCATTTGAAGAAGCAGTTTCCCAATGATGCTAAAGCAGTAGAGGAGTTCTTCAAAATCATGAAGGTATTTAGTCGATAGCTTTTTGAAGTTTCTTATAGGGCATTACGGAGTATGGTTTAGGTGTTATAAATTGTCTTTTCCTTATAGATTTGTTCCAAGAAAATCCATCTGCTGTGTATGCTGAAGATGGTCCCACTCTGGTTTCCTCGCTTCATATTGTGGAGTGGATTTGCTGACTTGATCTCCCCAATTTTCATATACTCCCGCACCAGTACAATAGACATGGTCAAGACTCTTACCAGCAACCTTGACCACCTCACTGTATTTTCTCAAATATTTTATGGTAAAAGAAAAATGTCTATTATGTTCCCAACTTACTCATTTAATGCATTTGAGATTTTAATTTTTTTTTATTTTTTCTCCTTCAAGGTGTCCCACCCAAAAACTCCAGCTGCATGACTGCCCTTTTCTTGCACCACTCAAAGCAAGGTGTGTATTATCCTAAGGGTGGTACTAGTGAGATCCCGTACCACATCATTCAGATTTTGGAGAATCATTGAGGAAAGGTCCTGGTTAATGCTCCTGTGTCCAGCATTCTAGTTAATGGAAAACAAAATGCATATGGTGAGTTATGAGCTAGGGCCATGTCACAATGCCTTGTCTTAGTCCTATGGCAGTAAGTTTATTTGTACTGAAAATGGCCTCACAAATCTGGTGGCTTCATTACATGTTTGGCTTCAGTAACTTTCAGATGCATGAAATGAAAAAGGGCAGTCTCTTTGTTTAGGAGTGGTTGTGAGGACAAGGAGGTAAAGATATTGAAATTCGGTCATTTCAAATATTGGTATGTTCAGCACCTTCAAAAAGCTTTTGACTCCAGAGATCTAGGCAAATCCGAGTAAGTGACTGAATGTCTTCAATACAAGCAGTCTAATGTATTTTCCTCATGAAACGCTTGATTACTGGCCAGATTTTTCCTCCTGGGTTAATGTGTGCATCTCCTGCTTCTCACAGAGATCCAGGATTATTTTCATACTCTAAAGCCAGGCAATGGCTTTTTCCAGGTGTTTGCAGGCTTTAATGCCACTAAGGAAGAACTGGGCATCTCCTCAACTAACATGCGACTCTATAAGGGCAACGATATGGATAAATAGGTGTTCAAATCCAATCACTTTGTTCGGTATGTTAAAAACACATCTTGATACTCTAACAATTTATTTTTTTATTTAAGCATGGAAGAGTACTTTGACTTAGACAAGGGGGATGCTCCAGATGTAATCCCCATGATGTACATTACCTTTCCCTCTGCAAAGGATCCCACCTCATGTGCTTGTTTCCCAGGTTAACTTCATTTGCATTTTGTACTCTCAGAACCATCTAAGTAAATTTATTATTTTTTTTTTTTTAAGGACAGTCACATATGGTGATCCATACTATGGTCAATTCAAAGTGGTTTTGACAGTGGAACTATGTGAATAAGACTGAAAGAGGTGAAGAATATGAAAGATACAAGATGAGATTTTGCTAATCATCTCTTTGACTGTGCTTGTGTCCGTTTCCCCAAACTGAAAGAGAAGGTTAATTTGTACTGTATCATCTGAGTGCTGCTTGATTAACTAATCAAGTGACAAATGTAACTTAAATCTCTCTACTGCCTTTTTTACTTGATGTTGCATGCAGTCAGTCCCATCAACATGCATGGGCTGGGGGCCACATACGAGCTGATGCTGTCTGCAGGACACTGTCTGGAGAGATACCTCTGAACATTGCCAAGATCAGGTGCAACATGCCTATCAAGAACCTCTACCTGTCAGGTAATCTTCCGTATAAATTAAAAGGTTAAGAGGTAACTTAACCTTTTCAGGCAGCTATTTTGGCCTGTCGTACAGGGGAAGTGATGACCCACTTAAGTGTGTGTATGTGACTGGCTGAGTTGTGTTGGTCTTGAATTAAAATTTTCCTATATGAAAATGTCTTTCACCTCAGGACAAGATGTTTTTACTGGTGGTTACTCTGGTGCTCTGCATGGTGGTGCTCTCTGTGCTTCAAGTGTTGTGGATCACTGTCTGTATGATGACCTTCTACTCCAACAAAAGAAACTTGAGAGGAAGGTGGTCAAGAAACTAGAGTGAGACTATTTCCTGTGTCTAGACAGGAAAAATTATGTTCTAATGACTGGTCATATGGTTCTCTTACTGTTTTGTTTTGCTGAATAAAGCGGTGTCTACTGCACAATGTGTTCCTGGTAATAATGGAATTAAAGGATTAGTTCACTTTAAAATGAAAACTTACCCCATTATTTACTCACCCTCAAGCCATCCTAGGTGTATATGACTATATGACACAATTGGAGTTCTATTAATAAATATCCTGATGCTTCATGATGGCAGTGAATGGGGGCTAAAAAAAAAGTTTAAAGCTTAAAGTGCATCCATCCATAATAAACGTACTCCACACAGCTCCAGGGGGGTTAATAAAGGCCTTCTGAAGCAATACGTTTAGTAAAATATCTAGCTTCCTCCAGACCGCCTTTTGCAGCCTTGACTAGGATTTCAAGGTCTCTTGCACTACTAATCTATTGGCACCCTTAGGACTTGAGGGTGGCATCAGCAGGCATCATGGTGCGGACAGGCAGGAAGTGGAGAGCACAGAAAGGCCTGGAGATTGCTGAGTTCCAGCTGAGACACAGGGCTTTGGTGGGTACGGTAGCTAGCTATGGGCCGGGGAGGGTTAGGAGCCAACTCACAATCCCGCTATGACAAGGCCAATGGAATGGACTGCTGCCAGCTAGTCCTGGAGGTGGTGTGGACTGGTGCTAAAGAGGAAAGGACCTGCAGGATGGTGGGTATGCGGCACCAGGGACGAGGTGGGAAGCTGCGCTGGAGAAGATGATCTCCTGGACTGAGATCTGGCAGGCAGATCCCCAGTGGATCATGTTCTTAGAGTGGTCTATAATGTCCTTCCTAGCCAAGCAAATCTCCACATCAGGGGTAGGAACAACTTACCAGCATGTCCTCTGTGCCCTGGGAGGGGTTCCCTAGAGCACATCTTAAGCAGCTGCCCAACAGCCTTGGGGGAGGGCCGCTACCGCTGGCAGCACGATCAGGTGCTAAAGTCCATTGCAGAGTCCATCTCCAAAGCCACGGCCAACAAAAAGGCACAGCTGCCATCGGAGGAACATCACCTTTATCAGGGCCAGGGAGCAGCCACATTCACAGCCCACACTCAAAAAATCAAAGATGTGTTTGATGCTGTTCACTTTAAACAACTTATTTAACACCATTTTATCAGATTTCTGGTTCAAATGTGATTGCTAGAAGGTAAAGTCTTCTGAAATAATAAGCAATGCAATGTAGTGTTGTCAAAAATATTGATTTTTCAATACATATTGATACCGAAATATCTGAAATGCTTCCAATACTCATTTTCTGCAGAACAGATACACGATACCAGCTTCCAAATTATGAGCTAATATTAAAAATATCTATATGGCAGTTTTTCCGCATGGTATCTTCCCCATCAAAATTGTGGCCAGTGAAAATGGTGAGTGGCTAGTAACTTTGGAAAACCACTAGCCACAGTGGCTGGTAAGTTAAAAAAGTTAATGTCAAGCCCTGGGTTGAAGGCCTGCATCTAAGAGGCAAATGAACAGAAGTGGTCTAAGTATCACAAGCTGGTGGAGGACTGCAGAAGTTGAGTGTGAGCCCTTCAATGTGCCCTTCATTGTGCCCTGTGAGCCCTTCCCTTCTATCTCTATCTATCTATAATTCGTGTTTTTAATTGTTCAAATAAAAATGGCAAGAACAGGGTTTATTGTATATTATAAATGAACATTTTTCTTGGTGAAAACAAAATGTAGGTAAAACATGCGCCACACGACTCCTGCGCAGCAGGTGGCGCAAAAATAAAGAATTGTTGGTGCAACGTTTAACGTATTCGCCGTGTCAGCACGCTTTATACGTCATCACGTTGCGTTAGGGCTCGGCGAGGTAAGATGGCGGCGCCAGAAGAACAGGAATTATCTCAGGCTCAAACTGAAAAACTCCTCCAGTTTCAGGTACCAATTAATTAGTCTTGTTAACACATACCGATTCACTCTTTTATACACTCAATTATCAGAAAAATAGTGTTCGCGGTATCCAGCTCAGCTGCTTTTGGTATAAATGACAAGTCAGCGAGCTAACTCCCGTTAAGATCGTTAGTTTTTACTTAGCCGAGACCAGCTTCAGTTCATCTAATAAATACAGAATTGATCTGAATAATAACCTCTTGATTTGTGTCAATATAAAGACTTTCTCGTGTATACTAGTGTCTTTTGATTTAGTTGAAATGGCAGCTGTCATTTAGGCAGCGAGTCATTTGTTGTCTCAAAACCTAGAGAGCTGCCTAACTAAACAGCAGGTTTGACCAGAGGAAATTGGGATTATGATGCCCAAAATGTTGCCTAGTTTGGCAGCACTTTTTTTTTTTTTTTTTTTTTATAACGGGGAGAACAGTTAGGTGCGTCAAAATATAAAAAATTCTATCTAGACAGCTCACTAGGTTTTGAGACGCAGTCCTAATCTGCTCCCAGTTTGGCAATACTTCAATTTCTAACTTGCTGAATTTGGAATTTTTGGAATTTGATTTTTTTTTTGTGTGTGTGCGTGTTGTTTTAATCTGGATGCAAGTAACTGTCATGGGAGAAGTTTTCGTTTCTTGTTCCACATCTACTACCGAGTCAGAGAGAGTAATATAAAAGAAATATGCTCATGAATAGTGACTGATCTTGAAAACACTCGTTAATCTATAATAATCTATATAATCTATAGTTTTACTAACATATCGCCACCCAGATGTTTCATTCATTAACAACTTTTGGCCCACATTTTATAAACATACCAGGCAATTGGATATTTATTGTCTAACTTACTGTAAAAATCGAAGCTTTTTTTTAACCTAGAGACTTTTGTTTGCAAATAATATTCAGGACCTGACAGGCTTGGAGTCAATGGACCAATGTCGGCGCACATTAGAACAACACAATTGGAACATTGAGGTGAGTGCTGGTAAACCAGATGAATTGATCCTTTCTTTTTAGTTTTGTTTACCCTTTTGTATTAGGAACCATATAATTATTATGGGATTAATGGGAATCTCTCCTTGTTGCAGGCCGCAGTACAAGACAGACTAAATGAGCAAGAAGGAGTTCCGAGTGTCTTCAACCCGCCACCCGCCAGACCGTTACAAGTCAACACAACAGACCACAGAGTGTATAGCTATATTGTCTCAAGGCCACAGCCTAGAGTAAGATGGTCTTTTTCATTTTTATGTTTTTTGTTGTTTTATTTTCTTCCTTCACAATGCTCATATTTTGTACCAATGTTTTAAAAAATTATACATGTCTGAAACATTTTTATGCAGCTGTTGTAAATATAAAAATGTCAATTAACATTTTCTATTCTTTTTTTTTTTTTTTTTTTTACAGGGCTTATTAGGTTGGAGTTACTACTTGATAATGCTTCCCTTCAGGTTTACGTATTATACTATTCTGGACATATTCAGGTATTAAAGCAATTAATCTTTGAAATGTTAATACAGATCTGTATTATATCACAATAATGTAGTAACTGGTCTTTACTGATGTTTCTTCCTCTCCTAAATTTTCTCAGGTTTGCCCTGAGATTCATTCGCCCAGATCCGAGGGGTCGTGTCACGGATCCTGTTGGAGATGTCATGTCCTTTATTCATAGTTTTGAGGAGAAATATGGTCGATCACATCCTGTATTCTACCAGGGAACATATAGTCAGGTATGTTAAAACAGAAAGTCTCAAAACTAAAGGAATAAAATGAACTGATGTATTTACCTTAACATTCTTACATTATTTAGGACTGAATAAAAGATAAAGACCATTTAACTTTACAAATATTCACCCATTTATCAGGCAAACCGAAACAACTTGTATCTAATTAAAATCTTTCCTCTAGGCTCTGAATGATGCCAAGCGAGAACTTCGCTACTTGTTAGTTTATCTTCATGGAGATGATCACCAGGACACAGATGAGTTCTGCCGGTAGGTTTTAAAGTTGTGATGTTCTCCTCCATTCATGTTACATCTGGTGAGCTTTTGGTCTCATAACTAGAGCTCCTGTCTCTCTCAGAGCCACATTATGTTCAGAAGAGGTACTGACCTTCGTTAACACAAGGATGCTGTTTTGGGCGTGTTCCACCAGCAAGCCAGAGGGTTACCGAGGTAACCAACTTCACTTCCAAGTCTTTGATTAATCTCTTTCTGAATATTGTTATGGTGTCATCAGTATCTCAGGAGATGTGGTTTGAGCTTATTATCTTTATGATGTGTGTTCAGTGTCTCAGGCCCTGCGTGAGAACACCTATCCCTTCCTGGCTATGATCATGCTGAAAGACCGTAAAATGACAGTTGTTGGGAGACTGGAGGGGCTGATCCAGCCTGAGGATCTTATCAACCAACTGACCTTCATCATGGAGGCAAACCAGACATATCTCATGTCAGAACGACTAGAGAGGTAAGGTTACATAGTTGGCTTTCTGAAGAGTTGAAAGTCTTGCACCTTGTATATAATTTTCTGTTTTGTAACTACAGGGAGGAGAGGAATCAGACACAGGTACTGAGGCAGCAGCAGGATGAAGCTTACCTGGCGTCCCTCCGTGCAGACCAGGAAAAAGACAGAAAGAAAAGAGAAGAACAAGAGCAGAAACGTCAAGAGGAGGAGAAGGCCCGCCAGAGCATCCTTGCCGAGGAAAGGAGACGAAGAGTAAGTGATTTGCTAGTATACAAAGAAAAATAAATTATTCTAGAAATGCATTAGCTGTCAATTGTTTAAATTAATAAATTATAGGATATTCCAAATAATTCAATATTTTTTAGGGTGCTTTCACTCTAGCACTTTTGGTGTGCACCCAGGTTCAATTGATGTCAAAGTTCTGTTTGTTTGGGTGTTGTGAACGCTGGCTGCGCGAACTGTACCCGAGTCCACATAAAAAGGGTGGCCTGGGGTATGGTTCATGTGAACTCTGGTACGGTTCGCTGTTGATATGAATGCAATCATACTAAATCACAGAAGTGAACCGCTATTGATGATGTACAATTTGATAAATCTTTGGGTTTGTCTGTGTTCTCACTTTCCTGACAAGCATGGCTGATGCACTGCAAGCAAATTCACATTCTTGTGCAGTACATTTTGAACATTTACAGTACATTAGCAGCGGATAGACGCAAGTGCCAGGCAATTGAACCAAATGTGAAAGCACCCCCTTAAATAACGGATCACGGTAAAATAACTTAAATGGTTGATTTAATTTTACATTTTTGACAAAAATAAAAATAGTACATCTGTCCATGGTAGGGCGGCATTGACACACATTTCAATTACATTAATTGGGGCTTATGTACATTGTAATAAAATAAAAGGTTAAAATTAACTGATTTGTAGGCTACTTGCATTCCACATCAGGAGGTTTTTATAATAACGTTATAATAATAGCTAATCATAAAATAATAATGGCTATCATAAATAAAATGACGGATTTATTCATACATACATTAAAGGGTTAGTTCACCAAAAAATGAAATTTCTATCATTAAGTGCTGACCCTCATGTCGTCCCAAACCCGTAAGACCTTAGTTCATCTTCGGAACACAAATTAAGATATTTTTTATGAAATCTGAGGGTATCTGATCCACGCATAGACCGCAACGTTATTGCACCCTTTGAGTTCCAGAAAGGTAGTAAAGACATAGTTAAAATAGTCCACGTGATTACAGTGGTTCAACCTTAATATTATGAAGCGACGAGAATACTTTTTGTGTGCAAAAATAATGACTTTATTCAACAAATTCGTCTGCCCCGTCATACTGAGCCTGCATTTGGACATAAACACGGAAGCTCTACAATGAAAATAGCGTAGCAGTATGACAGGGAGCAGACGAATTTGTTGAATAAAGTCGTTATTTTTGTTTTGTTCTTGCGCACAAAGTATTCTCGTCGCTTCATAACATTAAGGTTGAACCACTGTAGTCACGTTGACTATTTTAACAATGTTTGTTTTTTCTGCTTTTCTGGACGGTAATTCCGTTGCTTTCAATTGAGGATTAAAAAAAAACACTCAGATTTCATCAAAATATTTTAATTTGTGTTCCCAAAGATGAACAAAGTTTTTACGAGTTTGGAACGACATGAGGGTGAGTAATTAATGACAGAAATTTTATTTTTGGTTGAACTAACCCCTTAAATATTGAAGAACAGTTTACGTAAAATACAATGAATATGCAGTATAGTGCATATATTTAGTGAAATGCTCCACTCTAGAGTTTTTGGGCATTAAATGGCTTTTCTGAGGTAAATGTAACATCTTTCTGGGGTTGAAACACTGATTGACCGAATACATGTGAGATGATACGTATATTGTCCTTTCTTTGCACTTCATGAGTAGCTGTTCTTGATGACTGTTTTAGTCATTTGACAATTTTCCGTCATCTGTAGCTATGACTAATCACACTTCATGACTTCCTAATGATTTGTCTAATGACAGACACTGGAAGAAGAGAAGGAGCGCAAGTCTGAGTGTCTACCCCCTGAGCCGCCCTTGGATGACCCTGACAGTGTCAAAATAGTGTTCAAATTGCCCAACGACACTCGTGTGGAGCGGAGATTCCTCTTCAGCCAGTCTTTGACGGTAAACACCCTTCATCTGCCTTTTCGCATCGCTTATACAGTGTTGAGAACCATAACAGTATGATATCAGCGTCTACAGCATCTGTGGTTAAAGATAAGAGAACAGGCTCATGAGAGACTTTGTTTTGCTTTTTTGATGTTTTTGGGGAAGCTCAGTATTTCTTTGTATTACATGAAACCATTTAATATTTAAAAACTGTAATTTTGGTCTAAAATGCAGTGGCTAAAACATATTTTCCCCCCTTTTTAGGTAATCCACGACTTCCTGTTTTCTTTGAAAGAGACCCCTGAGAAATTCCAAATAGTAACGAATTTCCCACGCCGGGTCCTGCCTTGCCTGCCGACGGAAGAGCAGCCCAATCCCCCCACTCTGAAGGAGGCTGGTCTGAGCCGGTCAGAAGTCCTCTTTGTGCAGGACCTCACAGACGATTGACATTTAGCTAACCCCCTGCTCTCGACTCAAGTCCCGCCTTCCCTCCAGTTTGTTCTGTTCAATGGCCTGGACGAGGGATCACTGAAATAAACCTTTTACTGAATTTAAAAAAAAATAACCCATCCTTCCCTGCAGTGAAGTTTTGTTCTGTAAAATGAGTGCAAGGTGAACGGCCCTGTAAATATTATGACCTAGATATTTAAGGACAAGCCTGGAAGCCACAACAGAGTTATCTTTTTCTTTTCTTTTTTTAATGCAAATCAAAGTCGACCATATAATGTATCTCATCTAACGACCAAAAGAGAGGTTGTCAGCAAAGGAACCAATGGGCTGCTTGCAGTTCACTTGAGTTCAGATAAGAAAAAAGGCCACAGCCTTTCCATGTGGCTTTGTCTGTATAGAGTCTAGTGCAAGTCTGCCCATAGTGTGCCTGTGGTTATTCATAGATGCCTATGTTGCCTGTCGTCCATCTGATGGGTCTGGTCATGTAAAGATGTCATTTTCCAATTCTAAATTAAACATTTTAAAATGTTGTTGTGGTTTGACTAACAATGTTCTGGTTCAAGCTTGTTCAATATTTGCATTGCAGCCTGCTGCACAAACCTGAAGCCATGACAGTTTTAATATTTTTGTAGGTTTCTGGAAATAAAATATGGTGCTAAATAATATCTTAAAACATTCATTGTACAATTTTATAAAGTAATTGGAGAGGCAGTATCTCAGATTACCTTGTTTTATAGCATTAAATCTGTTTCAATGCGAGTCTGAACTACTAGGGTGAGTCTCACAAAGTTGGTCAAAAGATGGGTCACATTTAACCCCTAAATCAAAAGAGTCCATTAGGGCCATTAAGATCATTTTGTTTTTGCATTGTAGACATTTTCTCCATTATCATTAATGCTTGTACTGTAGAAAAGTCATCCATGCAAAAAAAAAAAAAAAAAAAAAGTGTTGTATACCATGGCAGTATTTTTTTTTTTTTAACTGCCTTTATTCTGATTTGAATCAATAAATTGTGTACAGACCAGATGATTTATATTCCTGCAACACAGTAATGATATGATCAACACTGACAAATGTAAATTGGCAATTATGTCTCAATGCAAAAAAAAAAAAAAATCAGGTTCAACTGATATTCTAGCTCAGTAGTGGCGAACGTCGGCCCTGAAGAGCCACAGTTCTGCAGAGTTTTGCTTCAATCCTAATCAAACACACCTGCTAATCAAGTTCTAAAGGGTTACTAGAAACCTTCTGACAGGTGAGTTTTTAATCAGGGTTGGAGCTAAACTCTGCAGGACTGTGGCTTTCCAGGACCGGAGATCGCCACCCCTGTTCTGTCCAATACGATAATCTAATTTTTTTCTTGTTATGACCAATAAATGGCTGATATTATAAATCTATACTTTTTTTGTATGCTATAAGTAAATTAAAAGCAAAATTTTAATGTACCGTATGATACTATTGTATAAATGTTGATTTTGAAATCTGCTATAGGTAAACATATACTGTTTGAATAAAAAAAAAAAAAAGTTATAATAATGAGGGAGCTATAGGATGCTGGTCAGATAATAGAATGCATAGAGCCATAACCAATGAATTTAAATCATTATTTGAGTATTAGTCAAGAATCTTTGTGTGTGTGTGAGTAACTTTAATAAAGTAATTTTTCCAAGAATGAACTATCATTTTATTCACCAGTGCACAGCAATTCACTTCAATTAAAGGGTTAAATCTGTGCAAAAATCTACTGCTGTCCCTATCAGGGATAGGTAACGTTGGTCCTGGAGTGCTGCTGTCCTGTAGAGTTTAGCTCCAACCCTCATCAAACACACCTGAACAAGCTAATCAATGTCTTCAGGATTATAAGGCTACAGGCAGGTGAGTTTTTTCAGGGTTGGTGCTAAACTCTGCAGGACAGCGGCTCTTCAGGACTGACGCTTTGCCCCTGCCGTAGCCTAGATGGGGGGAATAAAACAAAAGTGGAAACAATCAAAGTGCCTAAAACAATTGATTCAATTCATTATCGACCCATCACTGATATGATGCCAATATATTGTTCTTCCCTAGGTCTAAATGTGTATTGCACCGAATGATGTCCTTCATACAAAATATTCCTTTTGATTATACAGGCAAATATGAATTTATGAGATTTACCTTTTAACTGTTTTGAGACAGAAACCCTCAGACAAGTAACTGAACTGCAACACACCTGTATTGTGCAAAATGTTTAAAGCATTGATTAATTTAGTCAGTTTAGTATGAGTATACATCACACATTTATTAGTGAACAACCCTCTCCAATCAGCCACAATTAAAAAAAATATGATTGCACTACTCGGTAAAGCAGAACTAGCAACTTTCATTTAAAAAAAGTACAAATCTTAAAAATTTCAATCAGTATACAGATGTATTTATAATACACTATAACTAGTTATGTTAAATGCTACAAACAATGATTCCAATGGAATGAAAAAAAAATTATAGCATTAAGAACCATTTCCTATATATAATATATATATATTAGCTTTTTTATTTCATTTTTTATTGTTTTTTTTTCTTCCAAATACAAACATGGCAAAAATGAGGTAACTGTAAATGTGCAAGTACCAAAGCAAAATATCTTCCTAACACAGAACACATGCCCCTGGCCCTGTTGTTGGCTGGGTAGTCTGGAGTTCAGGCAATGACTGACCCCTAAAGGCCAGGAGGAGAATAGAACAGTAAACAATCCACTATCCCACCACAGCAAGAAATCATTGGTAAACAATCAGTGGCGTCTATGGAGCAATCAACAAATCACAAATCCTAAAGTATTTAGCTGCTTATTGGAACACAATTTTCCACCACACAAGCTGTGAGATTATTTATTAGTTGAATCACAGAAAGACTACAAGATTCTATTTATCATCATAACTCATAGGTTGTTGTTTTTTTCCTTTTTTTCTTTTTAGTAATTCAGTACAGGTAACACTGAGGTTCTCAAGGAATCTTGGTTATTGTGAAAAATTCCTTTATAAATCTAAATAAGGATATATTAGAAATAGCCCACAGCCGGTTACCCCAAGCAAAAGTGCTTGCGTGTATATCAACAACTTATTTTTAAACCATAACAGTTACAGATGCTCAAGGTAGAGAGAACCGTACAACAGGTACATATATGTCTGACCATTTTGGTGAATGAGTGATAGCGCCGTGTTGCTTTAACCCACACAAAACCTCCTACTACTTTGATTTAAGGCAGATGTACTGAATCTGATCACTCGGGCGGTAAAATAATATTATCCTTTAAAACGGTCACACTCTACCAGCACATACAAGTAAAGCTAAATAGTTTATTATTTTTTTTTATTTTATTTTCTTAATTGAAACCCCTGTTGATAATGCTATTAACTGTTGCTGACCACCGTGAGGGTACTAGTAGCACTGCATGCTGTATGAAGAGACCCATAACAAAACTATTGCATTCTCTTATGTGAATGTAGCATTACACCTAAATATAGAATATCTAGCACCTTTTTACTATATGGCTTTCCATTATCTAGATTCCAGGCAAGTGTGTCAGTAACTGAGGCAACAATAGAAGCACAAATGTGGTGAGGAGCCAATCACATTTCCCATCTCAAAAAGCCACCATCTTCCCACTGGCATCAAGCTTAACTTTGTTATTTTAAACATCCTATATTACTATTCTTGATTTTTTTTTTTTTTTTTTTTTTTTTTCTTTTGCAAGTACAAGCACAATAAAATCTTGTAGTCATTCGGTTCTATTACAAATGTGTGCAGTACAGTGCATGGCAGTTATCAGCTGAGCAGAAAGTCCCCTACACCCAGAACCCAAAGCCAACTAGATCTACCTAAAAACCAGTTGGGACCTGGTTAGACATGCATGCATATTGTGCACAATTAAATACTTGCCCACCCCTGATATCTTTCACTGAAAATACAGATTTCATTTTTTATTAGTCTTTTTTTTCTCAGTTTTTTTTTCTCTTCTTTTTTTAATCCTTAAATCATGCAAACACTGTAAGAATAGTCTTGGAAGTGGTCTAGGTAGGACAGTGTGCACTGTGGCACCTTTTTCAACGGGATTACAACCTTTATGTGTGGTTCAAGTACAAGAACACGGAAAAACGCAACAGCTGGAAAACAGGTTCGAGTAACATACGCTAATGATCGGCTGCAGTGACGAAAAGTCTATTCTCACTCGATACAACATGTCACTTCATCTTTTTTTTCTTCTTTGCATGCCAGTCTTATAATGGAATAATATTCACCACTATTTAAAAAAGGAATATTAGTTCAATTGATTACATTTAAAATATGCATGGCCTGAGGAAAACAACCAAGAATACCCAAATATACCTCCATGGCGTCAATCCCATTTGAAATGGACTGTTTTCCTATATTTTTCAATTACAGAGAGGCCCTGAGTGATTTTTTTTTTTTTTTTTTTGTTATACTTAAAATATATGCCAGTGAACAGATATGTATACATAGATTACTTATCAAAAGTGTGGATTAAATTCATTACAATGGCTTTTTTTTATTTTTTAAACCTGGCACACAAACGCAAGATACTCACATTTTCATGAGAGAGTCCCTTTACCCGAGAAAGCCAGTGTGTCTATTGAGTTACAATGACTATTCAGTGGACAAACGACTCAGGAATATATATATATTTAAAAGTCCTATAATTAAAGTACTTAGGGAAAAAAAAAGAATACCCAAATAGTTCATAGTTTTCCCCTGAACAACGTTCAGGTTTGTTTTTGGAATCGAGTGAACCACGAGTTGAGCGTTTTACAGTGCATTTTTTTTTCTTTAAACGACCCTAACGCTCCGTCTCTGCCGTTTCGAATCCTGCCTGGGATCTTCGTGGAACGACAACAGTCAACTGGCACACAGGAGAGGGCGTAGCTAGAAATACAGAGGGTTTCAACATTCTTTTGTCTTAAAAACAAGACGATAATTTGCAACCTTTCACACCAAGGCTATGCATACAATGTTTTTTTTTTCTTTCACATCACTTGACACTGTGAACATGGCCTGAGACCTGACAACGGGAGGCAAACTAAAACGCGCTAAAGATGTTTTAGTATTCCGACCGAATCCTTCAAAAACGCTCTCAAAAGAAGAAATAAATAACACCACTTAAAAAAAAAAAACTTATACTTTTAAAAGAAGAACTGACAAAGGATATCTGAAGATTAGTAACAGGTTTGTGCTTGTCAAGGTCTTGAGAAGGCAGAGCTAAAATCTTGTAGAGTATATTGATTATTTGGCTCACGAAAGAGGAAAAACAAAAGGCCTAGTCCTCCAAAATCAGGTCAAAACGTTGCGTTCACCTCACACACTCATTGCACATATTGCTTTCCGCAAAGTGTTCCACCCTTTCCCAAAAAGTCATTCTGGACAGGCAAATGCGACCTCCTTGGCCTGGAGAATGGCAAGACGGAGGCCGTCCGATGTTCCTCTTGTGGTTGAAATGCGGTGGATCTCGTCAATTCAAATATTGCTAGTCTAAAAGAACAGTCCGCGCGAGGCCCGTGAGATGTTCTCCTGGATCTAGCCGAGAAAGAGTTACACAGCTGAGTGTGAGGGAGCGGGATGAAGAGGGCCAGTCCAGAATGGATGAGGGTTGTGCAGTGCAGCCAGGTGGGAGCTGGCAGAGGCAGTGTGCTGTCCTCGTCCCTGTGTTCCCATGGGCCAGTCAGATTGGCCTTGCCAGCACACAGCAAAAGCAAAAAACGCTGCAGCTTCCTCAATGTCTCTACGACTGTGGTGAAAGCCCAGCGGGAGTTTTCCCGATAGATTCACGCCTGTCGTTTCCCAGTCCTTTTTGTCTACGTTTCCCTCTTTAACCTCAGGCCTTGGAACTTTGAACCACTGAAAGTCACACCTTCACAACAGCATTCGCAGATAAAAGAGAATCGGGATTAAGATATTCAAATGATCAATACATTATTGCAAAACATAGATTATTAACAAGTCCCTCAGCCCATCACTTGTAGAGACATGCATCTACGATGGTCGTTCACCGGCGGAGTCTTACCGACTCGTCTGATTGCACAGTAAAACCAAAAACCACCGTCATCTTGACCCGCTCCCGCGGTCCCTAACGATACTAAAGCACGATTTTAATTATTTGTGATCAAACAACTAGAGAATATTCAATTGTGTAAACAAATATGCCAACACAACACGCATTACAGGTTATCTTTGGAATCTGCGAAAAACAAGGGCAGGGAAATGAAAAACAAAGATGAAAAAGAACCAAAAAAACCCCAAAACGGTCACAATTCCAGAACTCGGAAGTGGCTATAGGCGGCAGTAGCTTTCATGAAACTCACACAATGACGCACAGCAGAGGTCAAACAGGTTCCTTACAAATTCCAAGATTGCTTATTGTAGAGGTGGGGTTGGGAGCGGGGTGGGGGGTAGATTTGCGTTTGGCTGGAGATCAGGTGTCCCCACTCACAGAACACACTCAAGGATTTGTGCTGCTTTCCAGTGAAGGACAAAAACCTGAACTCATTCCACATCGCGGTGAACTTCAGACGCGTCGGCTCGACAGATTGGACAGGTGCGATTGGTCTGCAAGACATGTTACGGATGAATTTCTACAAGCCAGTGACGTTTCTATACACCATTAATGGATTTATGCATCAGCTAATAACTGTGACTGCCTATACATGAAAACAAACATAATCTCTTTCAAATTGAAATTAAATCAACATTTACTAAGTATAAGATATTTAGTGAGTAGATATTGATATTCCATTTTAGCAATTATCATGAAATTATAAATATTTTCTACCATTCATAAGATTGGGGCCAGTAAGAAAAAAAGATATTAATACTTTTGTTCAGCAAGAATACATTGAAATGATCAAAAGTGACAGGATCATGTGACACTGAATACTGGAGTAATGATGTTTTAACAGTTGTATTTAACAATATTACCATAATTTTGATCAAATAAATGCAGCCTTGGTGAGCATGAGACAAAAATCATACTAACCCCAAACATGTAAATGGTTGTGTACATTTTATAAGCGATCAGCCACTTAAACACCTATATTCGTTGACCATTTACACCGTCTTAGCATTTTGCTGTTGTTAATGCAGATTTTGTGCATTATGATTTTGCTCTTACCTTTAACCACTTGTCCACACATTTCGCATGAAATTCGTGGTTGCAGGGTAATACTCGAAGTAGCTGCCTTGACTCAAAATCACTAAAGCATACAACACACCTGTAAGAAAAGCCAAAGGAACATCAATACCAAGTCAAAACTTTAAGATTATATAACAGTGGGCAGATATAACAGAGAACACTTACAGAGTTTGTTCAGATTGGTGGTTTTCTAAATTAAACCTGTAGGACGGAAGTTGCTCTATATCAGCTTTCGTTAGTCCTCGAGGTTTTGCTTCTCCGAGTCTCTCAGCAAGGTTTAATAACGCCTGAGAGAAACATCACACGTGTTCAAAACTCTCCACACAAACTGTGATAAGATAATGATGTTAGCTCTGTTCCAAAATTAGCTTTAATTCTATAAAGTAACTCGCTAATTCTATAAAGTTAACCTTTTCTCAACTTTGTTGCATCACTGCACATGCCCACAGAATCACTCTTATTGAAAATGAATGAGTTTGCTTGATGATTGCAAACGAGGATGTTTAAATGCCTCTTTTAGAAGTTAGTGAGCTGCCCTTACAGACAGTAGACAGCAAAGAAGTTCACTAGGTTTTGGAAAACCATAAATGGCTTATCTGACAAGCCAGGTTATATAAACAGTGGGGTGTCTCCATCACCCACCATGTGAGGATTCTCATTTACCTCATAGTTTTCCATCTCCACATCGTCTACATCCAAGTCCAGACTGATAGCAGGACCCACAGCAGTTGGAGGCACAGGAAGCATCGAGCTGTTTCACAGGTCACAAACACATAAATCATTAGCATACACTCAATACCTTTTCTTTCACTATAGCAAAGAAATATCACAAAGGCTTCATATAAGGGTAATGCATTACAAGAATCGTGCATTATGTAATCAATCGGATTACCTTTTTGATGTAAAGAGTAAAGTAACTCATTACTTTATAAATTTACACATTAATATTTGAGTACTACAAACTACTTTTCAGTTAAATTAACTTAAACTTAAACATAACTTAAACATTTTTTAAACTAGTCAGAACCACAGCTTTGTGGGCAGCACTCCGACATATAGCGCAACAGTGCTTCTGGCGACCCGAGTTCGAGTCTCGGCTTATGGTCCTTTCCCGATCCTGTGACCCTCTCTCCTCCCATTACTTCCTGTCTCTTCTTGACTGTCCTAGCCAATAAAATATAACTAAAGTCCCTTTCAAGGAAAGACTGTTCACTTGGCGGCCATATATGCATACCCCTCAGCCATCTAAGACCACGTCATATCTATTTGAATGGGGGAATCCTGAAATCTTAACTACTTGGCGAATTCACAATTAAATAACATTTCAAATCAGCAACAAAATCTGTCATGAACTGTCCCATAAATGTCTCTTATGCTCAAATTCGCTTAAAAAAAGCTTCTTTTTCAGGCTAGACGAGCCAATGCGCATGTGCAGTCCTAAGCACGAGTCTCAAGTTTCTATGGGAACCGGAGCTTCTAACAGCAGCTGCAGTGACGCAAAGACTTTATCCATCAGTGACTGGCTCTTTTACTTAGAAGACGGGACATATTCCACCATAATGCGCGTTGCATTTTCTCTCATTCATAACTAATAGGAATGAACAGTCTTTCTTTGATATAACTTAAAAAAATTATACCGAATTTAAATTCTCTCTCTTCTCTATAATGTAGAGACATGCACACTCTTGCGTGTGAGGGAACAGACAAAATTAATGCAGTATTGTAATGCATTACTTTTACAAGTAACTTTCCCCAACACTGATTATAAGCTTATAATGTCCATTATTGTAATGTGAATCAATTCATATGGCAAAATCTGTGTGATTTGTATTATAAATAGTAGAAGAGACTCACAGGAAGTATGGTAAGAAGCCGGGGTAGTAGGGCGGTGGAGGAGGCGGGGGAGGCAGAGGCTGCTGTAATCGGTACCTCTGTCCAGTTATACGCCTCGGCAGCATGTGCGGATATGGCTAAGGAAACGGAGACACCAACACGTGAGGAAAACCTTTAAAATTATTATTTTTCATTTACCAACTCTACTTTTACAAAGCTACTTTGGCAGCATTTCTACTATAAGGACAGGAGCAACATGTGATTAAAGAGAAAGTGGCGTTTTTTTAATTAAAATTTCCACATTTCTGTTTACTATGCAAAGAGGACTATAAATTAGCCATTCGTGTGTTGATTTCCTAAAAAGAGTAACACTGCAGCTGTTTGCCAGTTGGTTAATATTAAACAATAGCCTCTGTATTTTTAATGACGTCAATGGAAATGTAAAGTAGTTTCTGCGGAAGAGCAAATTATTTGATTTTGATTAAAGATTAAGGTGCACCAATGAATCGTCCACAATAAGACCAGGAACATACATTAAGTACATAAATCAAACAAATTTTGCTATCATGTTGACTTCAACTCATTTCATTTACCAAACTAGGCACAGTCATCCAGCCTGTTCTGACTCGGGTTGCAATGTATTTTCTAACTGATTGGACAAACCGTTTTTTTGAAGCAGGTGATCAATATTCCACAAATCCCATAGACATTTTTTTTTCTCTAAAGTTTCACACTATGTCCGCTATCTCACTTTTCTGAATTAGTAGACTTTATTTTAGCTAATTAATCAAACTTTTCTTGTAGCACACATTTAAAAATACTATATTTGTCCAAATGTCAACTGTCAGTTCAACTGTCAAACAGTTCAACTGTAAACACAAACTTGAATTTGTATATTGTCTACTATCTATACTGTAAAGTATTCAAAGAAAGTAGGGACTACACAATTTTTTAAACTTTAAGAATTGTTTCAACTTTTTTTTTTACTCTGACAAAGCTTTGTCAAGCCAACATCAAAATATAAATTCATCAAGACAAACATTGTATTAACTATTGTTGTTTACCATTATTTGCAAATCTGACACTAGTGGTACAGAAATGATAAACTTTAACTTTGCTTTCTGGGTTTTGAACCTAATTTTGCCATACCAAAACAGACCTTTAAACATTAATCCACACCAGTAAACCTTTGTGCTGCATTCACAGGAGGCGTCGGCATCAATGCTTGACGGAGGGTGTGTCTGAAGCTTGGTGCTGATGCGACCGTCATAGTGACAACAGCCAATCACATTACTTTTCGGTGCTGCATGAACGCAATTGGCTAGCGACTGCTCTAGGGTATTTGCATAAGGTGATCTGCCATTTATGCTTTGTCGACATAAAGAAGCAAAGACGACTCACCACTCCATAGGGTAGCTCTTGATGGAGGGGCTCCTGGGGCAGGTACTGGAGGGGGACGGAGGGGGTCATTGCTGGTGGATGGTGTGCTGGAGGATAAGAGAATGTTCCTAACGGATGCTGGTCTCCTCGCAGATCCACTTCATTCTCAACCCTCTGCAGAGGCTGAATACACACATATAAAATACTTTATACAACCAGGAAAAAAAACCCTACCTTTAGCATAAGATTATAACAACTAATACCATAAAATTATATGCTATTTTAGAAAGAACACATTTTGTCACACCAATATTCAGCATTGTTTTTATATAATTTATTAAGATCAGTTATGGGGACTAATCTGTTACTCATGACTAATTGTTCTCTCTAGATTGTAATGGGTTTGCTTTACTAATTACACTGTAACAGTAATCACATTATACACTGTAATGCATTACACTCAACATTAGGAATAATAAATTATGAGTAATGCAATGCTGGCTAGCAAATCTGTTTTTTAGCATTCAGAACCTTCAAACATAGCTCATCCAATCACAGTTTTAATGTATTACAGCTTTGAGATGTTTTTAACTGTAACTATGTTTTTAATAATGCAACACTCAGGTGTTACACAATGTAAAGATGCTTTTGCACTCAATGCAGATTAAGAATAAGCTCATTAAAAGTAAGCTTATCTTTTAGTTTGTATACTACTACTACCACCTACTACGACATAAATATGTAAGATATAAAACATTTTTGTGATGAATTTCCAGCAAAAATAACTATATCACTTTATTTACAGCTAACGTGAACATTACTCACACCATGAAGATTTTGGTCATGCTGTCAATGCAACTTATTTGAGATGCACAAAAAAAAAAAAAAAAAAAAAAAAAGTGGCATTTTTTTAAATTATCAGCATCGGCCAATATGTTTTTCTGTTTGGTCCATAAGTGTCAGAAGTGGGTTTTATTTCGACAGCTTGGGACTTTATCTATCAAGTTCAAATAAATGTTGGCATATTGATACATTTTCCAAATAATTATTTCTAAATATGTAAAATAAATATAAACTAAACGCGTCGCGTCAGTTACACTTTTTCCGTAAGTTGAATAGGGAAGGCGTAGGGTGTAGCGTAAGCTTTTTAAAATGCAAGAGTTTTACACTTTCTTCGTACGTTGAATACGGAAGTTACTTCATAACTTTTTTTTTACATAAACGCATTGTTTCGCTTCAGAAGGCCTTTATTAACCCCCCTGGAGCCATGTGGAGTACACGTTTATGATAGATGGATGTAGATGGAGGTACTTTCTTCAGCTCATACTAGTGACCCCCATTCAAAGCTTGGATGCATCAGGATATTTATTAATATTTCTCCGATTGTTTTCATCAGAAAGAAGAGGGTCATATACACCTAGGATGGCTTGAGGGTGAGTAAAGCTTGGGGTAATTTTCATTTGAAAGTGAACTAATCCTTTAATAACAGTTCTCTTCCATTTAGTAGCATTCATAGATGTTGTGATTTGCACTCACCATGCGTGGGTGCTGGGGCTGTATGGGAACAAACTGGTTGAGTGGAGGCAGATGAGGAGGCTGGTGGGGCGGCACTGGCGGACTAGGGTGCAGGATAAAATGTTCACTGGAGATCAATGGTGGAAATGCCTGATAGGACACTGGCAGGTGCTGCATGGTGCAGGCCTGAATGAGCTGCAGACAGACAGAGAAATACCAGAAAACAAAAGGGTCACTCACACCATACTCTCACACTCTTGAAGAAAGTGAGGATAGGCAATTGAATACTGCATTGCTGTGCAGTTAAAGAAATGGCTGTTAAAACTGGGAATGCAACATGCTGACATACTTTGGACTAAAGCATATCTAACACTTTCACTACTCTCACTACTACTGTAGCTAATCCACTAAAGCATTTCAAAAGCATTAGGGTTAAGGATGGGGAAACTTTGAAAATAATAATACTATTATATTTTTTCCATTTATGGTTTTTGTTAATGATAATAAACTATATAGGAAAAATACGTTATTAACGTACAAGTATATAGTTTTTTAGTTTATATAATTTCATTAAGCGTACATAATGCAAAGAGGACTGAAAAAACATCTGTCCTCTGCACAATGTGAGACACTTTCAACTGTACATCACTATGGCCACATAAAAGTACAGAGGTGGGTATGTTGACACAAATGCAATGACTTGAGCAGATGATAAAATTAGCAGAAAGTACACTATCAAAGATCAAATACCTCAAAGACATTTGCAGTGACAATGCAAACAAAAACTAAGGGAGTTGCACACTGTCCCTTGAAAGTTGCATCATTAATCATTCTAGAGACACAGGAAAAGCCTACAGGAAAACCAAAATGTGAAATGTTGCTGTAAACCAATGTCTAATGTGTAAGCATGAGAGGGACATACAGAACAACACTCATAATCGAATATCTTTGGCTAACAGGACGGGTGGGCATAATGGCTGCCTGGGACACACACACATCGGCTAAAGTAAAGCTGGAGCGATGGGACATGTTAGGTGTGCTCTACACAAACTTCACTGACATTCCAGCTCTTCCTTTTCAAACTCACTGGAGGAGGAAGGCAGCAGAGCAGAGAGAGCTGTCCGCTGAACATTACCGAGCATGCTGGGAGCTGCTGAGCATTGCAGGCTGGGATAGGTTGCCCGGTGTGGATGGGAAAACCGTGGGTCGTCACCGTGGTAACTGTGTAAGATATCGGAACTGATCCTTGATGCATCTTGAAGGACAACACAAAAAGTTCAGGTTATTCGTTAAAAAACAACCTCTATCTCTGATTTTTATTATCACAGCAATCTGATATCAGCAATATCACAGCAATCGGATTGATTTCACATCAAATTCTATATTAGGGGACTCAAACTAGTTTATCCTAAATTTGGCTCGCAAATCAATTTCCACTCTATGCATTTTGGTTTAGTGCCCAACATTTATCCATAGTTCTCTTAAGAATTATTATGAAGTAGCTGCCTAATATTTATTAGTTTTTACACTTTTATAAATTTAAATTGATATTTATTAATAATTTTTACATGCATTTATTTTTAGACTTAAAAAGCCATGAAACACAAACACCCCATTTGTAGCCTAAGTAGCAAATCTAAAAAAAAGTAAAATGTGTGATTTTAGTTTTATAAATTTTTTAAACACATTTTATAAATGTATTTATTTTTTTTTTATAAAATAAATATAAAACACCCAACTGTAGCCTAACTGACAACAAAAAATCTACCAGTAAAAGTTTGCTTATGCACTTGAGTGTACCGAATCAATTCCCTATATAGTGAACGTCAAATAGTGTGTTATATAGAGAGTAAAGCTGCACGATTAATCCTTAAAATATCACAGTCTCGAATCAAACGCCTTATTCCTAAATGACCACGATTTGGCTATGTCTATTAAATCTTTGACAAGTACGATCACAGCGAACATTCAAATCTGCATTGGTCCTGCCGCTGACCCAGAGAAAGCAGTTGTCATGTATAGGTATGAAACAGCTTCAAAAACAGTCTTTTTAACCACAGTATCATTAGTTCTGAGAGTTAAAAATAATTCAAATTAACACAGAAGAACTTGGATAAAAGTGTATAGTTCAGATATAAACACTGATAGTGATCAAAATAGAGTAAATCACCTTCTGAACATAAATTTATGTTTTAAATAAAGATTGTATCAATGGCATTGTTACACAAGTAGGTGGTGAAAGGTGACTGTTAAAATTGTTTTTGTCACTGAATCATTAATTCAAGAGATTCGTTCAAAAACACTGATTCATCCAGTAATGAAACTCTAAAGTCTTTTTGAGTCGCTGAATCATTCATTTATATTTTTTTTAATAGACTGCAATCAACATTTTGTCAGAACCTCTAGTAAAGTACGTTATTATGTTTAGTTGTCTGTTCAGAATCATGAGAGAATTGTGATCTCTATTAAAAATATTTATATTATATATATATATATAAACACACACACACTCACCAGTCAAAAGTTTGGAGACAGTAAGATTTTTAATGTTTTTAAAAGAAGTTTCATCTGCTCACCAAGGCTGCACTTATTTAATTAAAAATACAGTAAAAACAGTAATATTGTGAAATATTATTACAATTTAAAATAACTTTTCTGTTTGAATATATTTTATAGAGTAATTTATTCGTGATGGCAAAGCTGAATTTTCAGCATCATTATTTCAGTCTTCAGTGTCACATGATCCTTCAGAAATCATTCTAATATGCTGATCTGCTGCTCAAGAAACATTTATTGTGTACAATTGTACAAAATATTAATGTCCAATATTTTTTTTTCAGGATTCTTTGATGAATAGAAAGTTCAAAAGAACAGCATATATTTGAAATATAATCTTTTGTAACATTATAAATGTCTTTACTGTCACTTTTGATCGATTTAATGCATCCTTGCTGAATAAAAGTATTAATTTCTGTAATTTCTTTTCAAAAAAATTCAAATTCAAATTCTTACTGACCCCAAACTTTTGAACGGTAGTGTATAATGTTACAAAAGCTTTGTATTTCAGATAAATGCTGTTCTTTTGAACTTTCTATTCATCAAGGAATCCTGAAAAAAAAAGTACACAACTGTTTTCAACATTGATAATAATCATAAATGTTTCTTGAGCGGCAAATCAGCATATTAGAATGATTTCTGAAGGATCATGTGACACTGAAGACTGGAGTAATGATGCTGAAAATTCAGCTTTGCCATCACAGGAATAAATTACTCTATAAAATATATTCAAACAGAAAACAGTTATTTTAAATTGTAATAATATTTCACAATATTACTGTTTTTACTGTATTTTTAATTAAATAAATGCAGCCTTGGTGAGCAGACGAAACTTCTTTTAAAAACATTAAAAATCTTACCGTGTCCAAACTTTTGACTAGTAGTGTGTGTGTATATATATATTTACCAGTGTGGTATATATATATATATATATACACACACACTACTAGTAATACACACACACTAAAAATATATATATATATTTTTTTTATATACTTTTTACTTGTGTGTGTATATTTTATATATATATATATATATATATATATATATATATATATATATATATATACACACACACATCCAGAATTGTGCAGCTCTAATAGTGAGCAGAAAATTATTTCAGACAAATCTCATGCACTAGGTATTAGAGATTCACCTACAAAAAGATCTGTCTACGCATCTATAACTGCATTAATAATTAAAATTCCTGAAAGTAATCGCTAGTATTAGATTCTAATGGAGAACACCTGGATAGCGGCCCCCAGAAAACTAGAGTTTCAGAACTATGGTCTAAACGAATAACTAACATTTGAACTAATACCTGTTCGTGAAGATCCACCATGATGGAGTTCTGTTGGGGGGGCTGTGTGGCAGTATGCAGCATGCGTGGAGGTGCACTGGTGTGGCTATATTGCCTGGACTCATCTAAAGGAATCTGCTGATGCTGGGAGAAGACAGGGTGGTGGAAGTTCTCATCCTGATGTAGGGAAGTGTGCACAGCAGGTCTATCTCGCTGCCCCCACTGACGCCGTACTGGAGGACTGGACATGAACATACACATAATGTAAGTAGTCACTCTGCAGATGGTTTTTTTTTTATTATTATTAAAATTTACAACTCGAATGGTAACTTCATCAAACTCAATATGATGACGGCTGACCCACCTTCTCCTGAGGTGCAGAGGGGTGATGCAAGGCTCCCCGACGACCCTCCTCTGGTTTAAGGGGGCTGTTGATGGCCGCCTACTCACTGCTACTTCCCATGGTCGCATTTGTGACGTCGTACGAACGAGTCACACCTGCCTATGGGGGGGTGGGGACCAGTAGTGCAAGAGGCACTTGTGTTTAACAGCCTCAGATTGTCGGAACTCTGTTTGAAACACAAAAAATATTGTTTTTGTGAACTGAATAATGATGTACAGAAAAACCTTTTGTTGTCATTTATTCAACTGAAGTTAGAATAAAGAGGACCTATTATGGTCTGCAAAGTTACAAAGCACAAACTCCACTCCAATGTACAAATCACAATATTCCTCATTTAAATAATTCCCACCCAATGCATAATTATGCAAATAAGGGGCGAGGCCTGATTGAGTTGCATTAGTAACGTGTCGAAACTCGTGGTTTGGTAAAGGTAGTGTGACATTTCTGAAACGCGTTCAAAGTGGTTCACCAATCACAACACACTGGTCCAGCCGACCAATCAGGGAGCACTGTGCTTTTTGGAAGGAGGGGCTTCATAGAGAAGGGAAGTAAACAGAGGTGCATTTCCAGCACAATGACGTAATTCGCTGCTAGGGGTGAGCGACATACCGATTGACACGATAAACTGGTAGAGATTCTGGACAGACATTTCAACATTTTAGTGCATTCAGTCCAAAGATGGGTGGACACTGTGCGATTTTGGCCACGATTTGGTCGTCTGAGACAAAATTTGAGAATCCTAAAAGATTACTATAATCCTAGGCAAAAATCTGTAGTCTTTGATCGACAGCTGATTAATGATCGTTGCAATCAAATTTTACCTCAGACGAAATTCTGGCAGTGTCAGAAGATTTGCCACACAGTCCTGCAGTGTGACTTCTCCAACAACAAACGTCAAATTGTCTTCGTTTTTCAAGATAAGCCGTGATCAAAATTAACGCTAGAGATTTCTTTGTTAGCCACCATTTCAGTTCCGCATGTAATGCAGCTCTGTCACCGAATGTGTGTGGGTTGATGTAAAACTCCGGACAAGTTTTCAAGCGCGCGTCCGTTTTTAACTTGACTGTCGTACAGTCTGACATATAGGACAGCTGAGATCCCACAGTGTGACATGAGGATCATGAATGTACAGTCTGACAAGCAACAATCATAAAGGACTATTATAAATCGCACAATGTGCAACCGGCTTTAAAGTGACAGCAGCCTAATAAACCTGCTGCCGTCTGTCATTACTGTTAATAAAACAACAAAAGACAAAGAGAAAATCACTCACTCCTCCTGAATGAATCACTTTTGTAACTTTAATAAGAATAAACATATACATTTAATTTACACAGTGAAGACTATGCACATTTAATTACTTTATACAATTAATGTAGCATTTCATATTTAGTGGTTGAATTTTTTTCAGATAAGTCCATTTCATTTGTCTTTGTTTTATTATAGTTTTGCTTGATATTAGTTTCTTTGTTCTTATTTCTTCACTGATTGTTTACTTCAGTAAGGTTGAGAGTTTTTTGTACTCAGGCAATTGAAATTGGTGATGAAAATTATAAAATTTCAATGGTATTAAATTTTAATATCACCCACTCCATTGAAGAAATCAACTAGCCTGTCACGACTGTTTCCCGAAACTGTATTATATCAAACTTGTCATTCAACCATGATGTTAATAATGCCACGCAGGTGGAGTAATAACTTCTTTTAATTAATCCATGAGATCAAATTAACGCCAGATTTATTTATTTTTTTTTTCTTGCTATAAATTACAGACATGGCATCAGGGGACTAATTCTTTTTTCTCAGTTATTTTGCTTAACTTCCAGATTCAATCATATTATCCTTCTTATGTACAACACATACACACATGCACACTCTTCAAAAACAGTGCTTTAAAACTCTTGACAAATTAAAAAGATGTAAATGAAATTTATATATATTCAAAATGAAAGATATAGATTGTACTGAATGTCAGCTTGCTTCATTTGCTCAAGATATGGATTAATTAAGTCATACAAACAAACAAAAAAACGATGCTTCTAACTACAGGTCAAAAGCTGCTGTTCTGGCCACACAACTTTGCAATGCTGTTTGCAAATGTTTGTTGGAACTATAGTTTCAGGAAACACTGACTCGTTGAAATATGCAGATAACGACGGAACTTGTGACCATAGTTGGCTAACAATGCTTTTGGGAAACACAACCTAGAGTGTTACTGACAGACTGGGAAAATAGGTGCTACAATAATGTAAATAATAACATGAGGCAAATTAGTGATACACATACCCCCGGTTTCACAGACAAGGCTTAAACCTAGTCCCAGCCTAAAATGAATGTTTGAGCTATTTTAACTGAAAGCAACTTGCACTTACATATTTTAAAATATATCAGTGCAACTGTTCAAGATGCACACCAATAATGTTTTTTTTTTTCTACAGCACATTTATAATATCTACTTAAATGTTAAAATTGAACTAAGGCCTAATCCTGTCTTAATCTAAGCCCTGTCTGTGAAACCAGTTTAGGCAGGGAACCTGGTTTAAGTCCCAACATACATACAATAACGTACAGTTATTATTATTTTTAGTAAAGGCAAAATATGCTGTATGGAACAGAACAAATTTGCATGCTGTATTCATATTTTGTTCACAGATCATTTTATTCTAGCCTGTATCACAAGAAAATGCAAGGCACAAACATAAAGGAGAAGAATGATGTTGGAGGAAATTTTTTCCAGTGAAAATGATTTTCATTCTATTGTTGTATGGTGCTTTTTGGAGCTTGTCATCTGCATTTCCATTCTTCAAAATGTCTCTACTAAAAAATAACAGCATACAAGCTAACAACAGTATTTTTGGGTGAGTTATTCCTTTAAAATGACCCTGAACTTAAAATATTAAGACCAGTATACTGCTCTCAATGCAAAACAGCATGGACAGTTTTAAAATAAATTGGTCATTTTCCATTTGAAACCAAGAACAGTGTAATACTAATTGAATTAAAACAATGTTTATATTTGCCTCAAAAATATGTATTGTATTTATTTATGAATTGTGACATTATTTCATCATGTGTAGTACACCAGAAGATGGTTGAAGCTGAAATAATACAAAACCAGACATTTCAGGCAAGCAGACATCACATTTAAGACACAGACATCGAGACACACTTAAAAGCATCAGAATGAATAAATAAAATATTACTTGTACACATTTCAAATCCTTTTTATTACTTTTCTCCTAACAAAATCAGTGAAGTGTGCATTGATTCACACAAACAAGTATAAACTTCTCATTATGCTACATGACATTTAAATATACAATGCCATGTGTAAAATTAGAAAACAAATGCCAGCAAACATTTACAAACCGTGTTTAATGGAAAGACGGTGCTGATTTGCCACAAAGAGGGGGAGCTGTAACTTCAACAACAAAAGCGTGGATGGCCATGTGCTCCCTAACAGACAAAGCAAAAACAAAGGAGCGCCACCAAACCTCGCGTGCCTCACTTTATCAAAAATAATAATTTGAAAGGGCTTGTGGATGTGGTTAAAACATGAATCATTCTTCATATAAGGACTGTGCACATTCCCTACTAATAAAACAAATAAAAATGTCACCGTGGCCCAGCATATCAACAATAGCACAAAGAAAGGCCGAAGTTTTACAGGCGCGCGCGGAGCTCGTGCAAACACCCGCAGTTGCCCTCGTGCTTTTTAAACATGTTCTCGAGACTACACGGAGTTTGTGCATTACATAAAATAAATTAAACAAATCGCATGCACTTCCCAAGCCCTTAGCTGCTATCGCTAGCATATAGCCCGAGCAGATGAAGCCCTAAACAGGAAATGCAGGGATGCACCCCTGACAAAAGAAACATGGTTTGGTTTGAACGCCACATTTATATAGTCTGCATGTTATAAATGCAAATGTTTGCATATCAATAGTGTTTTCAGTTTTATTTTAGGTGATATATGAGAGCTTTTTGCCCAATAACCAAAGTATGATGGCACCAACCGAGCTTACTTGTTTTCAATGTCGCGCGAGTTTCCGACTCGTCCACGCGCTGCTTGTTGGCGACTAAAACGATGCAGTTTGTCTTGTGTGATGAATTTGCAGACTAATCCAAAAGAAATCGTCCAGGTACACTAGCAGACGGTCATGGTTAACACTGAGGTATCGCCCGTTTCCTATTTCACGTCCACGAGCTTGAGTTTGTTGTTGTTGAGCTTCAGCATAGAAAGAGAAAATGCATCTTCCTCTGCCGCCTAACATCAGTTGACTTTATTTCCAACAAACTTATAATAGCGTGCAGTTGTTGTTTCCTTTATTATTGTGTCCGATGCATTCAAACTAGGTTTAATCTGTGACATGGGTGCTGTTCAGTGTTGTTGTGATGGTTCTTCTGTGCTTGTATAGTCACGCCTTCTTCCTCTAAAGATACCACGCAATAGACAGCCAGCCAGTCACTTTTTAGATGCTGCTGTTTGGTCGAATTGCTATAGCCTGATCTCAACTTTAAGGGTGTTTTCACACTTCCTCTTTACTAAAAAACAAACTTTCAAAGTGAACTGAATTAACAGGAACCCAGTTGCATTCACACTGTCCATGGACATTTCGGTTTAGCTGCATTCCATTTTACAATGCACACTGTGTTTTTCAAGAAAACAAGCTAACTTCAATACTGTATTATATTATTAGAATGATTGTTACTGAAAATATTTAGTTAATTAGATATGTTTAATGGCCCTTAAAGGGATAGTTCACCCAAAAATGAAAATTCTGTCATCATTTACTCACCCTCAAGTTGTTCCAAACCTGTATGAATTTCTTTCTTTTGCTGAATGCAAAAGTCAATATTTTGGGTAACCAAACAGTTGATGTCATCCCACTGACTTTCATAGTAGGAAAAAAAATACTATGGAAGTGGAACTGTTTGGTTACAGGCTTTCTTCAAAATATCTTCTCTTGTGTTTAGCAAAAGAAAGAAATTCATACAGATTTGGAACAACTTGACGGTGAGTAAATGATGACAGAATTTTCATTTTTGGATGAACTATCTCACATATTCAATAAAACATATTTTATGGATCTTTGGCAAACAAAACATTTATTACATATAGTTTTGTTTTCTATAGTGTAAAAGAACACGATGAATGCATTAAAACAATATGATATGAAAATATATATATGAGGCAAATTTCATGATAGATTAATATTATATTGTAATATAATATTATATTATAATTTAGTGAAATAAAGTGCAAAATAAAGTGAGCATGGAGTGTTTTTTGTTCACAATGGTTCACTTCAAAGTTATTTCGGGGCATCCATGTCAAAATCTCTATTAGAGGCAAACCAAGAAACAAACTATAAGCAGCTCCCAAAATTGTTTAGCAATCAAACAAATGGAGTCAGTTGATTTGTGTGTTTTGCAGAAGTCAAAACATTAAACATAAGCATGGCAGGCTGAGCATGTTATCGGTAATGATTTATTATGCCACTGACATTCATTTTGAGGTTGCATGGGTAGTCCCAGATAACGGGGATGTTGTTTGTCACAAGGGATATGTTGCAGTTATCAAACAACAGTGATGCAACACAGTCATGTTGTATATTACAATTCAGTGAGACAGCATCTCTTTAAAACAGTACAATGCACAAGGTAAATATAATCTTAAATCAGTTTGATGTCAAGGGATAAAAAGGATGCTTTAAAAGATGTCAAATAAACATCACCAAACAAATGACTCTAGCAAGTGGAAGTCCTTTTCTCCACTCCTTGAACCAAGCTTAAAAATGTAACTCATGGTTCACTTAAATGTTGAATTGAATTGAAACTGACCATCTCCATTAAGCTATGCTCATGTTTCATAATGCTTAATAACAGAATCATTAAACATTTGAAAAAGAATTTATATAGTTTCTGCAGAAGCCACTGCAACATGCAAATGAATGCAATATTATATTTTCTACAATTGATCTAAAAATGAATAACATTAAGTTTAAAAATGTTTCTTTTAAAAATGCAATATTTTACAACATACTGATTTTTATTATCATCATAATCATTACTAATAGAAAAGAACAGAAAAGTAGATAGAACAGAAATTATTTACATTTAGAAGTTTTCATGTTAAAGTTGCTTTTGTGATTCATGTATGATGTGGGTACATACAGTATAAATTACCACTGCAAAACATTTTAAATAATAATAATAATAATAATGCAATGATATATTATAAGTTATTATTATTAGTGTTGTTGTTATTATTGTGCACTAAATGAAAAGCAGGAAAAAAACATCATGTTGGGGAGTCTCTAACTGTGTTGAGTGTGTTCTCTCTAGCGTTTCTCATCCGCCTCTCCATCAGAGACAGTGTGACACAGCCCAGTCTGTTACATAAGCCTTGCGCCAAATGGCGAGCCGGCGGACAGAATCACATGCAAGCGTCTCAAAGCGGTCAAAGTAACATCTTGTTTATTCAATGCACTTTAAAGTTCATAAACTGACATCCTAAAATATGGACTTAATTTGCACTATAAATGCCTCATAGGATGCATGAATGAGACTGTAGAAGAACTACGAAGGCAAAGTGCTCTATTTTTTTTTCTTCTTATAATAATGTTTGAGTTTAATTCGTCTAAGCACGCATAAGTCAAAATAATTTTTGCAGCATTTTCAAAGGGCCTTTCGTGTGGCTTCACTGCAGAGAAAACGCCGCAATGTAACCTTCCTGCCTAATGTTTAACTCACGAGAAAATAACGAAAATAATTCAGATTCTAGTGAAACCCGCGCTGCGCGTGCAAACCATCACGCACATCCGAGACAAGCGCGAGACAAGCAAACCCGCGTCCAATCCATCCATGCACTTCCAATCCAATGTAAACATTACAGCATTACAGCAACAAAACAAGGAGGGGCTCAAGGCTTTAGGGGGACAAGATATAAAAACACGCTGATACCTATGTGCGATGCATTCAAGACCATGAAAACCCACGGAAATCCACGCCATCAACACGAAGACGCAGGCGCGTGCGTTACCTGATTGTTAATTTCTGAGCATCGCAATCGCTGACATTTCTCCTTGTAATTCTTCACATCTCTCCCATATTCGGTGCGGCATGATCCTCAGCTGTTCCTGTTAATGGAACATTCCGTGGATTTCACCACTGATTTGGGGAAAAGGTACAAACTGGAGCTCGCGCGAAGAATAAAGGCAGAATATGTCATTACTCTTCGCATCTCGCGCAAAACAACCACTCTCTGAATGCATCAGACTTTGGAGAAACCGATGCACTCGGTTGAACCCAGTATCATCCGCCGCCTATTTGCGTGTTTTTATGACATACCCCTATGTGGGGCATTTAGAGGCCGCTTGCGTATGGCAAGCTGTTTGAGCATTATTCCGTATAAATAACTAGTTAAAAAAAAAAAAAAAAAAAACGTACTAACGATATGATCAGTAGCTAAGTCATGGCAACTTATGTTTTAATTTTAACTCATCAACATAATTTAACAATTTCAATTTAATTACATTAGAAATTACTTACAACCAAGTTGGTTATAGGCCTACTTAAAAAATTGAAGGCAGCAACTGAACTTAAGTTTTTAAGCTGAAAGAGGTAGGGGTTTTTATTTTTTATACCAGTGCTACTTGTATTGAAATTGTTAGTAAATAATCTAGTTATCCAACTATTCATTACTAGTTAGGCCTATTCCAATTGGTATATATATATATATATATATTTTTTTTTTTTTTTTTTTTTACTGAACTATAACCATTCTGACTTGTGACATGTAAACATATGACAAGCAGTTGTGTTACTAAGAAAGGTTAGAAAAAGAGTAGATAGAAACAATTTAATAATTATGTACTAGTATTTATTTGTTAGATGGAGACTATTAGAATTGTTAACATTAATTAAAAAAGTACTGTAGTCTTCGTTCCTCTATGTTGAATCTCTTTGCTGTTTTATGATTTTATGTGTGAATTTCACTTAGGTATATTGAATGAACAATCAATGCAAGGGGATGTTATATATGATATTTAACCATACCATGGACTGAAATGTAAGAAACCATAAAAAAAAAAAAAAAAAAAAAATATGGATGAACAATCATCCATGCTTTGGCTTCACTTTTCAGGACTTTTACGGCATTCTTGTAAGAAACTAAACAGATAGGTGGTAACAGTGTTGGGGAAAGTTACTTTTAAAAATAATGCATTACAATATTGGGTCACTCCCCCAAAACAGTAACTAATTGCATTACTTAGTTACTTTTTATGAAAAGTAATGTGTTACATTGTAATGTGTTACTTTTGCGTTACTTTTTCTCAACTGGGCTGGGCTTGTTTGTTTTTTTTTGTTTTTTTTAATAACAACAAAAAAGTTCTATTTTTGGCAAATGTTAAGGCCCTTTCACACCAAAAGTGAAGCCTCAGGCTGAAGGAAATGCAAATTTACACCTGTACAGTAGAGGGCGCAGCTCAAACAAACCTTTCAGCTGTGCTGCCATTCTGGATTAAAGAAGAATCGGATACAGGAGAAGGAAGTTCAACACTCTTATTTCTAAATCTAATCTTAAGTAATTGTTGCTTATTAGTATAGTTATATTAGATCATTGAAGGTCAGCAGCAAAGACATTGGGTGAGATTAAAATGCATAAAGACATAAAGTGAGATTAAATACATAAAATATATTTGTGTAATTTAATATAGTTACAGGTTTGCATAAAATTCTGAGATTGCATTTCAATGTTTTTATTCATTTTGAGGAAGTGAGATGCATTGTGCAAGTGAGATGAGTAAATGCATACGCGCATTTAGTCTAGAACTACAATAACCATTATTTCATAATGCGTTACTTTACTAGTTACTTGAAAAAGTAATCTGATTACGTAACTCAAGTTACTTGTAAAACGTTACCCCAACACTAGTTGGTAAGGAATACATGTTAAAACGGCTTGCCACAGTTGTCTTGCTCTACCGTAAACACTGTATGAGTTTGTCCTCATGATCTCCCAATGTCAAGTCTCGGTTAGCAAGATCACAGGGCTATCGGTTAGGTCATTGCAGAGACTGCGCCATTATCCTATTCTCCACATTGAATAAATATTAATAAAAGCTCAAATCCTCCTCAGGCATCCTCAATGACAAAAATAGATAGCTTACTGGGTTATTTTTTACTTCATAACGATGATGATGACATTACCTGTGCTCTATTTTCTTATTAAAGCTGTTTGCGTCATGAGGGAGGCATATGTCATCATCAATTTGATTCCTTGCATCCATTATGGAAAAACTAATCAGGGTCACATTACGTAAATGCCAGTCTATGATTAGAATGTGCTTTGCTTTGTCTCCCTCAACTGGCCAGAGGAGGAACAGCAGACACTACCTGAGATGATGTCACACGATACACCAACATGTAATTCTCGCGTTGTTTCTTCATAAACACAAGATGTTACAAAGTTATTTAATGTATTTACACAGTCTATAACATATTATAGTGTGGGTCTATCTCTTGTATTAAACATATAAAAACACCATCTATATTTTAGAATGTTCTATATTGTTCAGGCTCATACTATTTTTTTTTTTTTTTGAGCCTGGCTTATTGTCTGTTTATTTATTTTGTGTAGCCTATTTTCTTAAACAGGATTATCTAATAATAGGGTTTTAATCCATACTTTTTATAACCGTTGCTGCACCGTGGCTGCACTGTTGACAGCAATAAATGAGAAAACACTTTATTGTCACGGAAAGCTATTCTATAAATGATTGACTAAACAGTGTTTATGTGTATAATAGACAAACCAAAACTTATCGCACATACTTATTGTTATTACAGCAAAATTTATGACATGATGCCTTTAAACATCATTTCATTTCCCAGCATAATTATACAACGTGCATATCATTAAAGACGTGCGTCTTAGGATGCATGATCCCTGGGCCTCACCCATTTCACATCACTGTGCGAGGTCATAAACCAAAGTCTAAAATGATAAGATTAGGATGGCATATTAGTTTACTGCAATACATGTGGCATGAACAGGTCACATTTTACAAAATGAGTACCAGTAAACAGATTTATGAGAGATATTTTATTGTATTTTAATGTACTATTCTAACACAGCATTCTTTATGGTCAGAAATGAATAGCTGATACCTGAACCATAGACTTCAATGGCAGAAATGTGCAAATTTAGCAATAGTTACTACTGGGATAGTGATTTGTTGTTTATTTAATTATTTGTTTGTTTGTTCACATATGTATTACTCCATTTACCTATTTTTAGCAGTTTTATATATTTATCTATTTTGCTCTATTTGGACTTAATACATTGTCAGGCAAATTTGCCACAGATAAATTGTGAAAAAAAAAAAAAAAAAAAAAAAAATATATATATATATATATATATATATATATATATATATATATATATATATATATATACAGGTGCTGGTCATATAATTAGAATATCATCAAAAAGTTGATTTATTTCACAAAGTCAATGCAGCCGTATACCAGGAGGTTTTAGAGCACTTCATGCTTCCTGCTGCTGACCAACTTTATGGAGATGCAGATTTCACTTTCCAACAGGACTTGGCACCTGCACACAGTGCCAAAGCTACCAGTACCAGGTTTAAGGACCATGGTATCCCTGTTCTTAATTGGCCAGCAAACTTGTCTGACCTTAACCCCATACAAAATCTATGGGGTATTGTGAAGAGGAAGATGCGATATGCCAGACCCAACAATGCAGAAGAGCTGAAGGCCACTATCAGAGCAACCTGGGCTCTTATAACACCTGAGCAGTGCCACAGACTGATCGACTCCATGCCACGCCGCATTGCTGCAGTAATTCAGGCAAAAGGAGCCCCAACTAAGTATTGAGTGCTGTACATGCTCATACTTTTCATGTTCATACTTTTCAGTTGGCCAAGATTTCTAAAAATCCTTTCTTTGTATTGGTCTTAAGTAATATTCTAATTTTCTGAGATACTGAATTTGGGATTTTCCTTAGTTGTCAGTTATAATCATCAAAATGAAAAGAAATAAACATTTGAAATATATCAGTCTGTGTGTAATGAATGAATATAATATACAAGTTTCACTTTTTGAATGGAATTAGTGAAATAAATCAACTTTTTGATGATATTCTAATTATATGACCAGCACCTGTAGAAACCAAACTCAAACACACACAGCTAGCTAGCTAGAAAGCTGGATAGGGATAGTTCACCCATAAAAGAAAATTCTGAAACCCCAATGATGGTAAGTTTAGGGGCGGGGTTAGCGGTAGGTCATTCAATTTGGCAACTAGTAAAATATGTGCGATTTAGCAGAAAAACTCGTACAAATTAGCCACCTCGTAAAATACGTACAAATACGTACAGATCGGGTTGAATAGAGCATATGTTGCTGTCATTGCTGCATAATTTACTTTAGGACTCGTTGATCTTCAGCGCTCTAGTGGTTTTAGTTTGATCCCTCATTCCACAGCATGTCCAGTATGGTAAACACCAAACAATTAGGGACAAACAAACACAAGCTTTTCTGTCATTCCCAGGAGAAAGTTCCTCCATTGTTTTTGTTTGCTAGCAGTAAAGATTCTCCCCAGGGGAGAGTAATCTTTTGTCTTCCTCTCGTTAATTATGAAGGCCCACGAGGGAAGTGGGCTCATTAGAGCCGGGCAGATGGTAGGCAGGTTCTTGAATAGCTAAAGAACTCATTTGCTCCCTGGAATCTTTCAGACCACGTTATGTCCAGCTCACTGGGGTGATGCCAAGAAAGAGCCAGAAAATAAAACCTGGATCTGAGGACACATGGTTCAAACTAGATGTCATATAAACACTTCACTAGAAATGGTGGTGTGCCATGTTCTCGTCCTCTGGATTCTTTCAGCTTTATGATCTCATCTAATCAGGTATAATAAAAAAAATTCTTTAACCCCAGTCATTTTCTATTCCAGCCTTCATTAATCTTGTGTCTTTGAGTTTGCTCATGAGTTGCTGAATTAATGTGTGAATGGACTGGATTATTCTAGACATAATCTGTTGTGACATTTGTTTGCCTACCCAGACTTGCTGTTCTGCTAAACCATTCTCTGAACACTGTTTTAGGATCTGATTCTGTGGTGCCACTAAGCAGCTTTGTCTACAGGGTGAGAAGACATTTCTCCCCTGTGTTGCTAATGATTAACGTTTACAACTGAAGGACAGTAATAGCTGGTGATGCACTAGCCAAAGGTCTCATATTGTTCCTTCATTTGAAGAACGGCACTTGTTGGAATAGCACCACAAGAGCAGATTGGGCACGGTAAGTCTTCATAAGCCATATAATTTTTCTCTTATTATATATATTGATATTCAGTTACTGCTATTTAGAGCAATAGCATATCTGGAATAAACTTCAATTCTCATTATACTTTTTCATGAATGATGGGTTTGTACTGAGATTTCTTTCAATTTTGATTGCAGACTATGGTGTCTTGACAAATCTAAGGAGAAATATTTGAGATTTTAAAAAAGAAATAATCTGTGATTTTACTTAGTTATTGGTATATTAAATGAAAAATCAGTGCAAGTATGTTATTTATGATATTCAACTATTCCAGGGCTTGAAATGTAAGTCTTAAAGTCTTAAATGTGCTTACTTTTTAAGAATTGTTTTCTGTTTCATAACATTTATAAAATAAACCACTATAGCAAAATAATCAAAGTTCTATTACCCTTTTTTAGAGGCAGAAATGTTTTGGTTTAATGGTGATTTTGTGTTTCGTTTCTTTGATATTACAGTCTTACAGACAGACATGGGGAAGATGGGGACACCTTTACTTCTCCTTTTCACTTTTTTAGCCTCTGGTGAGTAGGCCTATCTGAGAATCAATCAGTGTCCGTTTCATCGATCAAAAAGATGTGACTTGTTATACTGCACTAGCTCAAAGTCCAAATCTAATTATGATACAGTCTTGAGTGGAGAAAAGCCAATGTGATATAGTTTCACTGTTATTTACTGAGAATAATTCAAAAACTTGGTTCTTTTAAATACTTTTTTCCCCCCTAAAATTGCTTTCTTATGACTCACATGCTGGTTCATATTTGTGTTTTCTGCAGCGTATTGTAATTCTCTCCCTGAGATTAACATGAATGTGGTAAACGTGAGAGAAGATGTTCCAGTAGGTCTGTACATCAGCCCTAGTTTCAGTCTGTTAAGCTCAATCCCATTTTGCATTATTTATTTTTTTTCTATGCCTGAATGTAACACTTTCCCAATGATTTATTAACCTGACAGGTGCAATTGCATTTCAAATCGTTGCATCTGATCAGGATAATGACCCTCTAAAATATGATGTCAGAGGAACAGACTCTAATTTTTTTGACGTCAACAAAAACACTGGTGAAGTCAGAATCAAGAGTCAGCTGGACAGAGAGGTAGTTAAGAGTCTGCCTACTATTCCTGAATTGAGATGAAGGACAACAATTGGGAATTATTATTATTAAATAATTTCCACAACAATTTTTATAACAATTACTCTTCATGAAAGACAGTCAGTTAACTTTGTATATGTATGTGTTTTCTTATATCAGACAAAAGACCTCTTACTCATAGAGGTTGGGGTGAATGATGGTGTTTATGCAGAAGTAAGTTGGAAATATGAAAGTATTACCTTGGTCAGAAAATTCACTTTTCTGTATCCTAACATGTATCTCTTCCCTTTCAGGTGACAAAAAACGTTTATATTTCTGTGGAAGATGCTAATGATAATGCACCTGTATTCACTGGTCTGCCCTACAATATAGAGGTCTCAGAGGTGAGTTTATCATGATGAGCACTTTATTCTGTGGTGTAATATATGGATGTATAAATGGATGCTGTAACTGCTCAACAACTTACAGTTGTTACATTAAAGGAAGCGTTCACCTAAACTTGTCATTGGCTCACCCTCATGTCTTCAACAACAGGGCCGTTGCTAGGGTTGGAAAAAAAATATGTTATGAATGAAATAATATATTATTGCATTGTTTTTATTATTTCTCCAAAACTCGAGGCTAAATTTATCACTGTGATTTTGCCAAGTAAGACATGTTCCTGGATCAACATATTTTGTTGATCCTGGAACAACATTCCAGTCTGAAAATTTAGTCTTAACCCTATTCCTACACCTAAACCTAATCCTACCCACAACTTATCCCTAAAATCAGAGGGGAAAGATAGGTGAATAACATTGATGTAGAAGCACCTAACCCTGGTTGCAAGGCTAAACTTGACATAAACGGTAAACTTGTCCCTCAAATCTGATTGGTTGATTGGAATGTTGTTCCAGGATCAACAAAGATGTTGATCCAGGAACATGTCTTGGCAAAATCACAATGATCTTGTAAACTCTACAGTTATTATTAGCATAGATGGTTTGTTGAAACCTTCCGATTGACAACAGCCCCGTCTACTGGCCAGAACAGGTGTCAGTGTTTTAGCGAGACGCTCATGCAACTGCGGCCAAAAATAAGAGAAGTAGCCTATATCCAGTGCTGGGTAGATTACTTACAAATACTTACAAATTGTTGTAGTTTACTGATTCCAAATTACTTGTCAAAAACTGTAGTTATGCAATCTAGATTCCTCATTTTAGGTGATGTATTCTGACTACTTTTTTTTTTTTTTTTTTTTTTTTAATTATTACTTTTAGATTACTTTTGGCCAACTCGTTTATCACATTGATTTGAATAGGATAATCTCTGGGGTGCATTTATAATGTTAGTATGCTTTTACATCAAAAATTGTCATAATTTAGAAATAAAAGGCATTTTTCTACCCTGATTTTAGCCCTCTTATTTGAACGCTCTGTTTTAAGGGGCATGTCTGCTGTGAGACTTCAGTGTAAATGCCAACTGCTGTGATTGGCTAACATCTTTGCATTTGTAATAGCAAAGTATTACTCTCTCGAAAACTTTAGCACATTTTTACTATTACAGCTCTCAAGGTTAACTAATCATGAACAGTGTGGATTATAGCATTACATTTAGATCTATGGCATTATATTTAGATTGTGGCATGAAAAATTGCAGTGATGAACATTGTAGCCGATCACAGACATGTTGTTGAGCATATGAAAGCAGTGATCTCATCATTGTAACTCAATTTCTGCACACTAACGAATGCTTTCATCATAACTAACAGTCCAAACGCGATGTAACTAAGAGATTTGTTGAATAAAATGGGAGTTTTGAGTCCAGAACTCAGTCACTGATAAACCTGCACTGTTTGATTGACAGCTCAAGTGATTGTAAAGTGTGTGTTCTTTGATCACTTTCTATAATTTAATCACTGTTTAAATAACAGATTATTTTCATCCTACTTAGAGAAACAATGTGAAGTTGACCGTTTAGTCACTGGTTTGATTTACTGACACATAGACAAAGAACATCTGATTGTAGGCTAGGCCTACATGAATTATTACATATCAGATAAGACATTAGAATGAACACAGTTACTTACATGTTGTTGCATTACTGTCGAGTCCATACCATAAAAGTCTGTTTGCAAAGCCTGCGCTGAAATTGATTTACCAAAGAATCCACAGTGAAATGTAACGAATGCAAATAAATAAAGCTCAGCTGAGACATTCACATTGTTGAAAATAAATTACCATATTCCTAGCATTAGGATCCTTTGAAAGGTAATGTTTTAGTCCTGTATCGCTCTTCTCTCCTCATCATCTCACTAACATGAGGCAGGGCTAACATTGCAATAATGAAGTAGGCGTTGATTTCACAGAGGCGGCGTTTCACCTATCTGTGACATAAACAAGGACAAGTAGTTTGCGGGGCCTGGTGTCAATAAAAGCTTTTAGTGGACTAACAAGGAAGTTTTCAGTTATGAAACTTACAGGATATTCTTATAGTATGATGACCTCTTATATGTCAAAAGCTCAAAGAAAATTTGATTTCTCAATTTATGATCCTTTTAAATATTATATTACGTCAGGGTTTCCCAGACTGGGGTTTGTGATGGATAAAATAAAAATGTCATAAAAATGTAAAATTAAAAATAAATAATTTTTAAAATAACTTCAAAATAAAACATTTACTAAAAAAAATTAAAAAGAATTTTACCTTAGTTTACCTGCATGTGACCATTAACCAACATCAGAGAACTGTGAACTTAATTTCATTATTATTATTATTATTGACTTAATTTTATTATTGGCCTAACTTATTAACTTAAAATCTAAGGGCTTTCTTTAAGTAAATATATTAGGGCAAAGAGGTTCAGCTGACATAAAACTTCTGCATTGTAAATCTGAAAGACAAAAGCCTTCCAAAGACAGTAATATATGGCTAATTAATGACTCACTGAGTGATAATTCAAATAATAATTCAAATAATAATTCATATAATAATTCATGTGTTCATCAGGGGCTGAATTATGAATAGTTTACTGCCATTGTGAGAACAACATGTAATCATGTAATCGATAGAAAAATAACTGTACTCTGATTATGAGTATTGTAAAATATAATATAATCTAATTACAAGTACTTAATTTTTGGAATCTGATTACGTAATCCAGATTATGTAATCAGTTACTACCCAGCACTGCCTATATCCTGTCAGATTCGTAAACTAAACATTGCTGGTTTGCAAAGTTTAACTTGAGAACTAGATCTGTCTGGTTTGTGAACTAATCATTATTTTGTGAACTTTCTGGTTGATCCATGATTCATTCACAATTCCTCCTGTTTTTGAGTCAGTTCAACTTGCATGCAAAATTAAACAACTCATTTCATCGGAATATTATGAGTGTAGAACAAAATGTAAGTGTAGAAAATGTAAGTCTGTATGACTGATACCGTAGACCGCTTTTATGATACTTTTTACAGTGCCATTGAGTCATACGGTGCCATACGGTGCCATTTTGAAGCTTGAAAGTTTCAGTCATCAGTTTAATTGAATGAGTGACAAGTAGATTGAACTGCATCTTCTGCAGAAGAAAGTAAGTCAAATGGTTTTAGGACAACATGAGTGTGAGTAAATGATGGCTGAACGAACTAATCGTTTAAGAGAAGTTGAGGTTTACAAGCTGTGATTGTGTTGTTGATCCTGTGTGAATGTGAGCTGTGCTAATTCTGTCTGTAATCTGCTCCAATTTAATTTTACCCTCAGTCTCTGAGCAAAGAGAGATCTTCGGGAATTGACAATGTGTGTCAGTTTATTTATTCACTGTAGTTTAAGATGTTTTTTCACGTTTATATATGATGTTTTCCTATTCCCTCCTTCAGAATGTACCTGTGGGCAGTACACTGTTCAGAGCAAGTGCCACAGATAATGATTTTGGCCAAGCTTCTATTGTGTCCTTCAAAATTGATGAAGTATGTTCCCTTCCATGGAATAAGTTGCATTTTCACTCTCACATCTAACTTTAATTGTATTCATAACACAGTATGTTTGTCTTAGGTTGTACCAAATGATGGGATTGGCCTGTTTTCAATTTCTGAGACCACTGGAAATGTTGTCCTGAATGACAATTTAAACTACACTGAGAAAAGTCCTTTCTATCAGATACGAATAATTGCATCTGTGAGTGTATATTCATGAAGTAATTATATTTAGATAAGTGAAGGGCTGTTTTTAAAAATATCTGAAAAATCTACATATGTTTACTGTGTCATTTGCTAAATGTTCAATGGTTTTTGTCAGGATGGTGGTGGAAAACTGAATGGTACAGACGTGGTTCAATCCACACCAGCATATGCATTCATTACGGTTAAAGATGAGCCAGATATCAACCCACAATTTCTGAATTTACCTAACTTTATTGTTGTTGAGGAGAATTCAAATGTGGTGAGTGGTGTTTATTTTTAATTCATTTTGAAATGCTATACTTCTCTACTTGTATGTCACAATGCAAAAATCAATGCTAAATGCAAATAATAAAATTATATATAAAATAAAATGCAATAAATAAATAAATCAATAAAAACACAACATGAGCAACATAAAGACACACCCAAAAGTATTTAATTGGTTTGTATAGGTTTTTCAAATTTAATAATTTTGCATATTGTTGTGCCTTTGCAGTTCATCTTAATTTTAATACATTTCGATATTAATTTCAGTGTAACTTTGTTAGCTAAACATTTTTGGTACTGTGTTCGGGAACCGCTTGATGTCTAATGTAAAATCTGGATCCCGAAGCAAAAATATTTGAGAACCACTGGTGTAATATCTCTCACCTTTGAACCTCTCACCATGTGCTCCATCTCAGGATAAGTCAGTCTTCGAGGTGAAAGCCAGAGATCCAGATACTGGGGTCAACGACAAGATCCACTACAGCATTGAAAGTGAGTCAGCTGGAATTTTTTAATTTTAAAGATGCACTTGAAATTTGAAAGATGAAATTTATATTTTGTCTCTAAAATGTCATTGTAAAAATACTCTTTTTTTCACTCTTTCACCAATATTTAAGATATAGTATGTAAGTAGTATTGGACTGGTCATGTGATCATAATATAGCAGCTACTTTGAGGACCACCCAACAGCTTTTACTGGGCCACTTAAATGACTTTTTCCCTATTATTTTGTCCTTTTACACAGATACTAATGCACCAGACCTGTTCCAAATCAATGAGAACACTGGTGTAATATCTGTCAAAACTCAAATAGACCGAGAGGAATTACTGGACATAGATGCTACTGTAGTACTGAACATAAAGGTGAGTTTACTGACTACTGAATTTGATGGTATCCTGTTATTATGATATCAGATTTAACGGCAAACCAATGCCACTATATACTTTTAACTTTAACTTGTTAGTACCTATCATAACCTTTTGATTTCTATTAACTTTTTTATTTTTTCTCTATTTTTTTCTTCCTGTACTTCAGGCAAGTGAGACAGGTGGAGTTTTTGCGAGCACAGTATCAGACCTAACAATTACTATTGGCGACCAGAATGACAACGGCCCTGAATTTTATGAGTGTGAAGGTGCAATCTGCACACAGAAAAACAGCTTCACGGGCAATGTTGATGAGCATTCATCTGCAGGATTGGCAGTAGCTGAACTGAAAATAAGAGTCAAAGATCCAGACCAGGTCTGTAGTTCCAATGCTTGCATGGTTTCCTCTGAGGAGATTCTGTGTGTGGTTGATTTTTTTTTGTATGTTTCTTCTTCTTCTTTTTCAGTTTTATTGAAATGATGACTATTATGTTGTTTTATGTGTTGATGATTAACTTATTTATGATCCAGGGGCAAAACAGCAGGTTTGATCTCGAACTTGATGGACCCGATAAAGATGCGTTCTCTGTCAGTCCCAGTTCTGGATTGGGAGACATTTCTGTACAAGTGACAATAAATGATCCTGAAGCTGTTGATTATGAGAAGAAGAAAGAAATGTCTGTTCAGGTATGTATTTGAAGGTGTGCCTCTGGAGATTAACCTAATAATATAACTGGTCTTGTACTTTGACCGATGGCGGAATCATCCCAGCTTAGAGAAGAGGACCTTGCCTTCTTAAGATCAATTACTTTTAGAGTAATTATAGATATGGCAGAGCAAGCCAGGCACAAATAATGGTGACTTTACTGTTTCAAGTTAATTGCACCAACATGGAAACCAGGAAATGTTTGATTATTTTAAACTGGGTGGCATTTATGATTGTAACAGTATCAGTATCAAACAGTATCAATTAACTTTATGCAAGTAGTATAATGCAACAGTTATTTTCAGCCACCTAATTTGCAGCCTTTAAAGAAAAAATGGTAGCACTTTATTTTACAGTCCTGTTCCCCATGTACATACGATGTACATATTACTGTTATTACAATAACTAGGTAATAACTAGGTACTAACCCTGAACCTACCCCTAAACCTATCTTTAACCCCTGTAGTTATCTTATATTACCCAGAATTTTCTTAGGTAAGTACACTGTAAGTACACACACTGTAAAATAAAGTGCAACTGAATTTTTTTTTTTTTTTTTTTTTGTATAACAGCATTGGATGTTTCAGTCTTTGTGTCATTTCACTTGTTCATTACATTGAATTTTACTTGTATGGTTCACAACATTTTAACCAAACTATTTTTTTGTTGGTGAAGCCAAAATGAACAAAATAGCTTTAAATATTTTGTCTGAAATGTTACTTACTCTATGTTAACCTCAACTAATGCTGTGAGTTTAAGATGAGAATATCCGTTTTCCTAAACAATGTCGAACAGGGGTAGTGTTCAGAAAACCTGTTTGTAGTAGAAAATTTACGTACTTCATTAATCACAAAACAACTATTGAATAAAATTTATAATAACATTCACTTTTAATGCTTTATTATATCTTCCCAGATTATTGCTAAAGATGCCAGTAAAGACTTCATCTCTACAGCCTCTGTTACCATTACCATCAATGATGTAAATGACAACTTTCCTAAGTTTGAGAAGGATGCTTATAATGCCTCTGTTAATGAACACTGTGAAGATGGAACTATTGTGGCTACCATTACTGTAAGTGCATCTTCTGTTTACCTTCAACTTGTCGTGGTGAGTAAAATTATATCTTGCACTCACTAATGTTCTGCTTTGACAGGCAACAGATGAAGATGCCTTGGATGATGGCAAAATCACTTACAAATTGATGCCAGAAAGCATGTATGTTGAATATTCAGTCAGCTATCATTTGGTTACGCCAGAATTACTCAGTTACTTAGTCATTGCAAGTTTCTAGCTAAATATGTGACTCTTCAAGGTCAGATGTATTTCAATCATACTGGGGCATAAAAAGATGAAGATGACTTTAAATGTTATTTTTTTTCTTTCTCAAATTGACTTCAGGCGGCAGTTATTTGATGTCAATCCAAATACTGGAACTATCTTTGTAGTAAATGGAGAGGGTCTTAACTGGGAAGGAACCAATTCCTACTCACCCACCCTGCAGGCCATAGATCCAAGTGGCAATATTGGTAGCACTGTTTTGTTAATCGACATTCAGGATATTAATGATCAGACACCAGAGATGAACAGAGAAGTTTATGAGGCCTTTGTAAAAGAGAACAGCAAATTGGAACTTCAAATTAAGGTGACTTTATGGTTGTAATTGTGATTGAAAAAGCAGTGTTGCATCTGAAATGATGAAAAGAGATTGTGTGAATGTTCTTTATGACACTTTTATCCATGTATCTACCATGTAATGGAAACTTCTTATTTTCTAAGACCTATTTTTGAATTTTTGATAGGCTATAGACAATGATAAACCAAATACGCTAAACAGCAAAATCCAGTATCACATTGAAGACAGCTTTTTCAGTAGTAACTTCACCATAGACCCAGACACTGGTTTGCTTAAAAACAATGGTCAGCTGGACCGTGAGGTCATGGACCCTGTTCTAGGGGGTTTGATTGAGTTGAAGGTGCTCGCTTCAGACAAGGGCACACCATCCCGCTCCTCTTCAGCCACAGTGATCATCAACATTGAGGTGAGAATCCGCCATTCACATAGTTAGAGATGTAGCTCTGGTACTTCATGGAAGTGCCCCTGCAAAACAAATGTAGTTAAGCTGAATTTGACCATTTATTAATATAACTTCCAGGTATACATTTAAATGTATATACCTTGGCATAATTTATTTATATTAATTTTTGAAAATAGTTTTAGAAATATATATATTTGAATATATTTCAATAATATGATTTTTTTTTCTTTGTATTTTTCCCAGGATGTCAATGATAATTCTCCACAATTCCTGGAGCCTGTTCCTAAATCCTTTAATGTAAAGGAAAGTGAAAGAGGCAAGTAGATTGTTGTGCTTTTTCTGAACAAATTTCATTATGATTTTAAATAATTTCCATATCTATAAAATAATTTTCAAGACCTACGTGATTTGCAAAATATCTTGTGAAAACCGACACTTCTTGTTGTCCCTTTTAGGCATATTGGTTGGCTCTCTGCTGGCTCATGACGCCGACCAAACAGACTTCAATAACCGCATCATTTTCAGCATCACTGAAGGGAGTTTTGGCAGTTTCATCTTATATTCTGAGGCCCTCAGTGAAGGTTACAGGGGCAACATCACGGTGGATCCCGCTGTTGAGCTGGACTACGAAAGTGACCGCAAGTCTTATGATCTGACGGTGGAGGCCTCGGACTTGGGTCAGAACAAGGTTACGATTAAAGTGAAAGTGATAGTGGATGATGTTAATGACACTCCACCTGTATTCCAATCTGGCATGACCATGAAAGTAAATGAGAACAGCAGTTTGCCAGGGTCTCTGTACACAATCGAAGGCAAAGATGTGGACACCAAATACCTTCTAGAATATGAGCTTATTTCTAGTGAGTGCCAGTGCAATGGCACCATAGGGCCGTGCCCCGAGGAGTGGTTCAAAGTTGAGCGCGACGGCAATGTGATGGCGATTAGTAGTAGAGATATTGACTATGAGAAATGTGATAAAGTGTTCTTGAATGCCAGGGTGGTGGATCTTCTAACTGAGAAAGGGGAGAACAGTACTGAAGGTGCGTTCTGTTGCTTCTTACTATCCTTCATTAAAAATGTGCTGTCCTTCTTTCCTGCATTGTTTTTTTTTTTTTCATAGTGTTTTTTTGTTAAAGGAATAGCTCATCTCCAAAATGTTCTAGTTTGTAATTTTCTTTATTCCATGGAGCACAGCACATGTTTTCCATAGAAAAAGAGGATTATAATTTTCATTTTCCAATTTTTGCTCCATTTCACTTCTTAAATTTAATTTCTGATCACGTATAGTTAAACTTGCCATGTTATGTGGCACACATTTGTCATCAGTGATTTTAAACCCTAAAAATGAAGAAAAATATAGGACTTGAACAATATTTTTAGGTGCACTATTCCTTCAAGTTAAACATATCACATTTTATATTTTATGTGTTTTCCCATCTCCTCTCTCATATTGACCAGTACTTTTAGTATTGAGTGCAATAAATATTAATAAAATATTGTTCACCTGCTTATAGGGACTGTGACCATTAATATTGTTGATATCAATGACAACGCCCCAGAGTTCGTCGTCTTGCAGGATTTCTATGGTAAACAAAATTATATTTAAAAAAAGTAAATAAATATAATCTTGACCTTGTTTTGATGTGGATTAAAACATAGAAAGTAAATGTATATTATACTTTCAAAAAGATTTAACATATTTATGTTTCTCCAGTTGTAGTCATTGAAAAAGTAGAGGTGGGCACATCTGTCGCCAGAGTTTATGTAAGTGTGATAGTTTACTTATTGACAATTTGAGGTCTCTTTATATCTATCACTCTTTGTACCGTAATATACATTTGTCCACTGTTATGTCATTTTTATGTCAGAATACAATGTCTTTAAGTCTCTATAAAGTATTTTCCATGTGTTTATTTCCTCTTAACCCTTTTAAGGCCAAAGACAGAGACACAGAGCAAGATAACAGGAAAACCACCTTTAAAGTAACCAAGGTGGTCTTTATCGGCAGTGAAGGGAATACCACAGAGAGTTTGTTTCTCACCGCTGACTCTCCCGCTCAGGAAGATGCTGAAGGAATTTTCACTACACATATAAGGTGAGAAATTAAAATTTAGAACCTGATTCTAATCCCTTATTGTAAGTTCTTATGTGGTACAATGCAACAAGCTTTCAACATCAAACAATTTGTCTGACTATGCTGAATAAGTCAAAAGAGAATAAGAAAATAGAAACTGTCACATGTGCAAGAGTCACAATGTCAATGCTCCTGGTTAGGGAATAACTAATTGCTTGTAATTGCTTTACACCTCAATGAGGACACAAGAGATTGTAAAAGGCACAAAGAAACTAACTTGAGGTAAACATGCAAATGCCTCTTTATAATTTCCAGGTCCCAGAAGGCAATGGATAATAATAAAAGAGGGAAGTTCATGCTTGAGGTGCAGGCGTCTAACCCTGATGGTCTCAGTTCCACCTCTGTGGTTGAGGTAGGGCATTTTCACCACTACAATTAATTAATTATTTCATTCAATTCATTCAGTCTTGTTTTGGTCAGTTTCTAATTGCATTGTTTTGCAGCTTCTCACAGTTGACAGCTCCTACAGAGTCAGTCTGAGATTTAATGCACCTGTCTCTGAAGTCAATGAAAATTTGCATAAGATCAGAAAGTAAGGAAATATGAATCATGATTATAGTTCATTTAATACTTTTTATTTTTTATTTTTAATTCAGGCCAAAAAGTAAATGTGTGTGATATATCTCTTACAGTATTCTGACAAGTGCTACAAAAGCAACGGTGGAATTCTTTAATGTGTTTAGTGAGACGAGTGCTCAACGGTAAGATTCTGCAATCCACATCCCCATTTATACATACATACAGTAAACTACACTGAATCTCACAAAACATGTATGCCTGGAATATCTGGATTTTTCATCCTATTCCGATGTTGGAATTTGTAAAATCCAGCAGGTGGCGTGTATATCATAGAATAGTGAATCCAAGTCTGTTTGTATTTTCTCTCCAAAAGGGACTCAAAAGTCCCTGTAGATAGATCTTGCCAGTACTACTGTTATTAAGCAAATGCTTCCTTGTATCACATAATTACAGAAAATTCTAGATTTAATTTTTGACAAAGGGCCAGCATAACTCTATTGTCGACTATAATTAACTTTGCAACTACATGTCAACTAACTCTCATTAGAGTATTATTAGACTGTCTACTTAATATCTGCTAACTCATTCATTGTGATGGTCCCCCAACAGACATTCTACTGACTATAAGTAACTTTGCAAGTACATGTCAAGTTATTCTAACCCTAACCCTACCAGTGTACTAATACTCTACTAACACTCTAATACTAAAAACCTAATTACTATAAAGCTGAATATAATAAAATTAACATCACAAAAGGAAATATCAAAATTACTCAAACTAAGTACAAGTACTGTGGAAGCTTAAAATATAAAATGCATATTCAAAATATTAATAAACACTGTAATAGTAAATATTACAATAATTTATAATACTATATTTTGTATTATATATAAATGATATAAATATTACAAAAATAACTGGTTTCCATACAGTGAAAGCAGAATTTGTTATGTCCTTTGCAGATCTGAAGAGACGACTGTTTTGGAGGCTTATTTTGTGTTCAGAAACGGCACAGCTCTTGACTATGATGCAGTGACCTCAATACTGAATTCAGAGGAAGTCTATAGGGAATTTGGATACCAACTTGTTGAGCTTGGATTCACTGGCATCGTAAGTAACTAAAACAAATAATAATAATAACCATTTCCCTTTTTAAAACACCTGTTGAATTATGATATTTCAAAAGTTCAGCATCAAAGCTGAAGTTGTTGTTTAAGACATTAAGGTTTATTTTTATTTTTTTCAATTAATTCTTTTCAATTCCCTTAACAGTCGACAACAATTACCGATACTACAGAAGTCAAGACAGAGGTATTCATCATGATTGGTTTGATGGCTGCACTGGCGATCGTTCTTGTTGTAACAACCACCTCACTTGTGTGCATCAGAAGAAAGTAAGAACTGCTAAATTACCCATTAAAACAAAAAACACTCACTGTTGTGCTTGCATGATGCTTCAACATCACAACTTATCAGTCTCTGCTGTATACCATTCATATATTTGTCCTTTTGAGAAACTTTAAAGCTGATTGTAATATTTGTGTTGCTAAAGTTAGCAGACATGCATTTGAAGTTGGATTGGATTGCATTGCAGGTCATGTAGGGTGTAGGTACTATGCAGTAAACTTGCATGACAGCAAACTTTCCAACATTAGGCATGGAGCCAGCATTATAGAATACCAGTCTGGGTCACAAACAGCAAATCTACTAGTTTCAACAGATAAAAAAAAAGGAAGCTCTTCCTGATGTGCTGTGCACCCACACACATATGCACAAACACACAGGAGTTACTCCATATACAACTTAACGGTATTGGTCACTTTTACCTTTCAGTTACAAGAGGAAACTAAAGGCAGCCAAAGCCATGAACTCAGCAGCCACAGTGGTCATACAGAATCAGAAGACTGGGCCTGTTGTTCCTGGAACCAACAAATACACCAAAGAAGGGTGAGACATAACAAGCTGCCTAAAATGTTGGCCTAGTATACTATTATTTTGAGCTGGCATTCAGCAGCAGGCTGGTGCATGAGATTGTCTGATATGTATTCCACAGAGCAAACCCAGTGCTGAATATGAATATCGACACAGCCACAGACCTTGGCTTTGATGAAGATGGCTCCAGCGCAGACAGAGAGAGGTACCGTGACAGTACACTATACACATCAGCACTAAGCTGGAGATTCACAGAGTGTAAATAATTATATATTTTGCATAGAAAAAAAAAAATATGAAAAGAAGAAAGTTCACAATATTATACTGCTGTAAGCTTTTTTTTTTTTTATATATTTTTGAAAGAATTCTCTTATGCTCACCAAGGCTGCATTTATTTGGTCAAAAATATGGTAAAACAGTAATGTATTACTATTTAAAATAACTTTTCTATTTGAATATATTTTAAAATGTAATTTATTCCTGTGAATTTTCAGCATCATTACTTCAGTCTCAGTGTCATTGATTTGATGCATAAACATTTTTTTATTATTATTATTATCAGCATTGAAAATGGTTGTGCTGTTATATAGGATATCAGGATTTCTTTGATGAACAAAATAGCATTTATTTTGAAATAGAAATCTTTGATAACATTATAATTATATTTACCATCACCTTTGAACAAATTAATACATCCTTGTTGAATAAAAGTATGTTTCTTAATAATGTTTTTTTAATGAGTAAATGTGACACTTTTTTTAAATTGCATTATTATTATTATTATTATTATTATTAATCATAATAAATTATCAAACACTAACAGCCCTATTAGTTACATAATATATCATAATTGTCTGGTCTCTCAGGCAGTTTGTGATTGCATATATTTACATTAAGAGGTAAAATGTGATCTTATGCATATGCACACCTGCTCTGAAATGATCTGTACAATATGATACCAGATCACATATTCAAAAACTCACTACTGTAAAAGATGAAAGACACTGACCTACAACTGGAAGTGTTTGCATGTTTAACTTGTCATGGAGTTTCACATTACTGCATCTATTGTGGTCCTCCATGACAGATGAACATCTGTAAGTATTGGTTTGTGGGCAATAGTAGATTATTAATTTTACTAGCAATAGTTTTACTTAAATGATGTGGTGATATTGGTGACCCCATATTTCTCAGAATCACACTAAGCTATAGGCCTACTAAGCTTTTGATTTTCTTTCAAGCTACATAACTGGTCCAAAATGTCTCTACTGGTAACTTTTTTCCCCCACAATGTCACTTATGACTTCATACAGAAGAGTTGCTTTGTGAGATTCTGATTATGTGTGTGTGCTGTGTCTGTTCTGTTTTAGCCTTAATTCCCTGGACTACAACATTGATATGAACATGACAGAGAAAGACACTATGCCAATGATGGTAAATGTATTATTGAAATGAATATGATACACACTGCATGGGAGGCAAAAGTCTGAGACCACTAGTGAAAATCAACATAATTTAAGTAAGGCAAATAAATTGGAAACATTAACATGAATTTGATCATTTTTGTTAGCATTTATAATGTACCCATTGTGCTTTACAGCAGCAGCACTCAAACTGCATGAACTCCTCAAATCATGCTGGAGAACATTATCATTAGGAAAGAGTATCCAAAGAGTATCTTGTGCTTCAGTAGAAGCAAAAACATATGACCATCTGTCACAATGGTGTTCACATTGTCAGTAATTTGATTAGAAATGACAGAAATTGTGTAGAATCTAAAATATTTTTACTTAAAAATGTTTCTTTGTTTTAAATTTTTCAAAACCCTAAAAGTTTTCAAATCCCTAAAGATATTTAAATCATAGATTTTCAGTGTGATCATAGACTTTTGGATTCCACAGTATTCAAAGCATATACTTATATTGCAAGAGAAGTATTTATAAGCTCTTTGGCTGTGTATGTTTTGAGTGCTTATGTTTCCTGTTGTGCGGTAGGCAATTCAGGAAGAAGAGGAGGATGACGAAGACAGGAGCGAATCTCCATACATTGAGCCTTTGGATGCTGCATTGGCCCAGCGAGAGATCAGGAGAGGTGCAGACAGCCCTGGTCTCACTTTTGCAAACCCTTCCATAGACACCACTGATCTCTAACATTCAGCCTCTGACCTCCACCTCTCTGCCATTTTATATGTGGTTCTGCCAAAAAAGAGAAAAGACACAATTTCATACTATATTCTGTTTGGCCAAACTCTAACTCTAAACAAGACCTTTAAAGTTAACCCATGACTTTGAATGCTGTATCAACAATGCACTTTAAAATATAAGAGTTGGTCGGGAAAAAAAAGAAATTTTGGGGAAAGAACCATTCTCATTGCACTAAAAACAAGTGGTAATTCAAACAGTCTTTGAAGCCTAATTTTACCTTTCATTATTTTTGTTATTTTCCATCATTAATTTCTTTTTTTGTTGTACAGAAGAATGGAACTCTTTAAAAATGTTTTAATTTTTTAAATTTTTATATAATTTTCTATCTCTGAACGAAAACAAACTGCATCAACAGAAAATAAACTATAAAACTGCTTGTCTACTCTGCCAAATATAACCTGGCACTAGCCTGCTTAGTTTAGGTCTGATAAAAGTTAGCAAAAAAAAAAAAAAAAAAAATCACATCTTGCTAAGCCAGATTGGTGGCCAGGGTGTATATATCGTAAACTGTCTATATATGGTGTATTGTTATATGTTCAAAAAAATTTCCTTTTTGCTATTTTACTCAAATAAAATTGATCATGTTATCAAAATGAGTGACAAAATCAAGTGTTTGCTTTTCCCTTGTAGAGATGATTTAATTTCAAAACTATTCACTTTACAGCTCTCAAAACAGTCACAAAACATCACACAAAATGTAAGGCTGTAAGGTGTGTTCGTTACAGGTGTGCTGAGCTGAACTGCAAAAACAAGACAAATCCATTTAATATTACAGGGTTATACAAAAGCCAATAGAAAAAGAAGAATCTGAAACCCATAAAGAACACCAAACATCTGACTGTTGAAAAATCAGAGACGTCATCTATTACATGTTGCCTGAAACACCAAGAATTTCCAAGTTCATTTTTGTCTAATATGCAGTACTTGGTACTGTCACTCTATAAATGTATTCTACCACTCCTTAACTATACATGGTGAATTCATATACATGTTTGAAATATATAAATTTTAAAGGTAAAATTATTTGTGTAAAATATTGTAAAAGGGCACTTTAAAAGTCATTCTCACTGACCACAACAACAACAGGGTAGCACGGTCTTGACAGAAGCAAGCAAATATACACTCAAAGCAACAAAGCTGGAAGGAGCAATTTCAAAGCCAAAGCACGAGGAGAAATCAAGACGACTGTAATTGTTTGCAGTTTATCAAACCAAACCAAAAACGATGATTATCCATAAAGGGGCTTCTTATGGCGCGGTGTCAATACGAGTCATTTCAAATGTCTTAAGAATGTTAAAGGGGCGTATTATCGAACAAAACCCAATCCTGTGCACAGCCAAGGTGCACAAATCTGGGAGAGATTGTCTCATTTGGAGTATTAAAGTGGTTTCAACTGTCATGCCTTTCTTAGTTTTCCTCATCTTGACGTGGTCTTGAACAACAACTTGGTCGCCGGACGTTTCTGAACCACTGGCGAAAATGATTCTGTCGACGCCTGCCGCTCTGCATTATCTTTTCTTCACTTTGTTCTTTGGCTGGGCTGCTTTCACCAGGGTCTGACATGGGGGGAGGACTGGAAGGCATCGTTGTAGATGTTTCGGTCAGATCCGCTGGCAGAACATCTGTCAGAGCAGGCAAAGCTGAGGGTTGTTTCTTTTGCTTCTTTACCTGTTTCTCCAGGTGTTTCTGGATGGCCGTACCCAGCACTGCCACCTCCACCACTGCACCGTACACCTCCCAAGTCATTCCCTTTTCGTCCCAGCTCACCTCCTGAACTGGTTCTGGAACTTCCTCTGGCACCACCCCGATCCGTGGTTCCGGCTCTGGGATAACCTCAGGTGCGGTCAGAATGATTGGGCTCATGGGAGCTGTGGCAACCGAACGTAATTCCACCTGCAAGCCCACCTGCAACTCAGCATCTTTGGTCTGTATGGTCTCGGCCACCTCTGTACTACACTTGTTGGCAAGTTTTCCAAAGGTGGTTGGAAAAAGGAACGCTGCGGAGCCTTCGGGAGGAGTCATGGGGCTGGTGGCCACTGATTGGTACATCACTTCCAGACTGACCTGGGTTTGCACATGCTGTGTGCGTCCAGGTGACCGATTCAAGCCGAGCGTCTCATGCGAGGGCCGAATGGCATCCCTGGATTCAGTCGATTCGGTTTTCTTCAGTTTTACTTCTACATCTTCAGGCTGTTTGGGCTGATCTTTTAGACTGCAGACATTCACTTCCACCGAGGCCCTTGTGTTAGCATGTGTGCTACTTGCGTCTGTTTTCTGAGGGGTGCTTGAACATTTTCTTCCAGAGTTTGTCTCATTGCTACTATCCCCAGGATCTCCAGGCAATCTTGGTTCTTCAGTGGCGGTATTCTGCTCAGTTGATACGTTGCTTATCACGCTGGTCTTCTGAACTTGACTGACCTCAATCATGTTCACCACAACGATGGAACCATCGAGACTCTCTTCCTCAGTCGCTCCTCCACCCTCAATGGAAGAGACAGTCTCGGGTTCAGTAGGGCAGCTGGAAGTCTTCTGCACCGCAAACTCTTCATCGTCCTCATCCTCCTCATCCTCCAATGTACAGTCATGATTGGTCACCAGTATGGTGATCTCTTGGTCAAGGTTCTGTCGGCCAGGCACCAAGCACGTCTTATCTGCTGGTTCCTCTGCTTGGTTAACACACCTCTCTTGTTTGCACTCTACCTCAGGTGGCTCATTGCTCTCGACTGCTGTTTGAGTGGAAGATAAATCCTCTTCTAATCGCTGCTCATGTGGAATTACTGACTTGATCTGATCTGATGTAACCTCTGGGTCAGGTTGCTCCTGGATGCTGCCGCAGATCTCCTCTTGTATTGAGGTCCCTAGGTTTTCAGAAGCCTTTGACAGGTTTTCATCAGTAACAGTGTCCTTCATAAGAGGCGTATAGTCAATACTTGTCTCATCCGTGTTTAAAGTTGTGCTGGTTTCTGAGCCAACTTTCCAAACTTCACTTTCTGTCAGAACAGGACCCTCCATGGGTTTAGAGATGGGTTTGTGTTGATCCGAGAGAGGGGAAGTAAAATGTCTGAGCTTCACGGTTTCACACCACTGATAGTTTTGCTGGAAAACATTTACATAAATGCATTAGTGCATTAATGCAGGTGCAATTATCAAAAAATGGCACTTGACATGCATTAATGATAGCATCCTCTTTTTTTTTTTTTTTTTTTAAAACATATTACAATAGATAAAATTCAATTCAAGTCAGATTGTTTTTTTAATGATCTCAGATACTGACAAGAATCATCATTTATGTTCTTGAAATTATTTTTTACATAAAATTACATGCAAACTTCAGCCTTACAATACTTATGAAAGGAAGAATAGTATCAGTTGCTAATAAGTCGATTTCTATTTTTTTCAGTCTAAAAAAGAGAGATCTAATAATGTCATGGTCGCTGTCTGATTCGGTTCATCGACACACAGAGAACTTGCTCGGTAACAGTACCCTCTAAAACCCAAACTACGACGACACAATGAGACCGTTATTGAAAAAGAACACTCCAATGACACATACCTCAACTGCACAACAGATCAAAAGCTGTATCCATATTTTCAAAGCCAAAGCATGTCTTCACACTTCAAGCTCCTCTTTTTGGTGCTCAAAATAAGAGGCAGGCTGTAGATGGTTAGTTTTCCAGAAGAATCTCAGTGGATGGTAGTCCTTGGATTTCACTTTGGCTGTGAGTACTGAAAGCTTCTGATTTTTAGTTTCCCTGGAAACCAGACTCAACCTGGCAGTGAGTGGTAATGAAATGACAAAGTATCTCTAGCTTTATAATCAGAAGCAAATGATGGTGATTACAATCCAGGATTTTTTTATTCAAAAAAAAAAAAAAGAAAAAAAAAAGGATAAAAAAAGTCACACACGGCTCTTATGTAATAAAAACACAAATGAAATAAATGTACTTTGGCAGACAAGGCACTAAAAGGGTGCACCAATAATGTCTCTGTGATTTCTGAAACAAAAACATTTGATACACTTTAGTTTTTCTTTTGAAAGATATGGAATTAATTATATTTTCATTATATTGTCACAGTAGACAAATCACAGTATGCTCAAGTTGGTGTAAAGTGCTGGACAATGTAGGTCATGCAGGACGAGATTATCTTCTAATTAATATTCTTTCTGAATTTTATTGAACAGCATGCAAGTATAAGGCTGAATGTTAAATATAAGAAGGCTTTTTCCAGGCTTTTTGGATTCATGCATGTGGTTGCATACTGGCCCTTTCCACCTCACCATGTCGTGGAGTGTGTTCTGGAGAGCTGTATTCTATCGCCTATGTTCTCACCATAAAAATCGAGTGGCTTTTGCCAATTGCATGCTCCTGCAGAATATTTGTTGCCTAGCAACCAGCCATGTACATGCAAGGGGGTGGAGTGACTGTGCTTATGGTAATGGTAATGGGGGGGGGAGTTCAGACAACACATGCCATATTTTGAAAACAAGAGGATGCTGCCTGGCGAATGATGAGGAGGAGGTGGAGGTGGATAGGGATGTAAAGATGATGGGGGTGTGGAGGTGGAGAATATGGGCAAGAGGACCACAAGTGCTGGAGATCAACTACAAATTAAGTCGCGGTGAGAAACCTTTCCTCAGGATGAAACTGTTTGACATTTGCGTCTACCACAGATATGAACACTAATGGGTACATCTTGTCTGCTTATATCTTCAGGGAATTTCCATTAATAAACAGTGCAGGATATTTGTTTCCATTTAGCTTTTATAGACACCTACACAATCTGGCACTGATAAGTGATTTTTCTTGATTTTTCATGGCATACATGTGAAATAAACATTCTATTTTTTATATTCGTGTTTTAAATGAACTGAACTGAAGATATGAACCAAAAAAAAAAAAAAACCTATAGATTATTCTTTCTTGCAGCCGCCTGAAATGATACCAAGTCTATTCTACACCATATAAGGTTTTATGGGCTCAATAGCTGGCAGGTTTGACAGCAGTGCCTGACACAAAGCATATGCTCTTGAACTTTGCAGGAAATATTCAACACATCACTTTTAAAAGTAAGAGTGGTTCATTCTCAACAGTTTCCCATTGAATATATGGCTTATATCTGACATAGATTGGAATTTGTTGCACATGTGTAAACACAAAAATCCGTACAATATCCAGTTTTTTTGCATCCGTTCTGAGGCACTTCCAAATGTGGTTTTAGATCAGATAGACTGTATTGCCAAACGTTTTGGGATGCCTGCCTTTACGTGCACATGAACTTTAATGACATCCCATTCTGAATACGTAGGGTTTAATATGGAGTTGGCCCACCCTTTGCAGCTATAACAGCCTCAACTTTTCTGGTAAGGCTTTACACAAGGTTTAGGACTGTGTTTATGGGAATTTTTGACCATTCATCTAGAAGCACATTTGTGAGGTCAGGCACTGATGTTGGCGAGAAGGCCTGGCTCACAGTCTCCGCTCTAATTCATCCCAAAGGTGTTCTATCGGGTTGAGGTCAGGACTCTGTGCAGGCCAGTCAAGTTCCTCCACACCAAACTCACTCATCCATGTCTTTATGGACCTTGCTTTGTGCACTGGTGTGCAGTCATGTTGGAACAGCCATCCCCAAACTGTTACCACAAAGTTGGGAGCATGAAATTATCCAAAATGTCTTGGTATGCTGAAGCATTAAGAGTTCCTTTCACTGGAACTAAGGGGCCAAGCCCAACCCCTGAAAAACAACCCCACACCATAATCCCCCCTCTACCAAACTTTGCAGTCAGGCAAGTACTGTTCTCCTGGCAACCGCCAAACCCAGAATCGTCCATCGGATTGCCAGACAGAGAAGCGTGATTCGTCACTCCAGAGAACACGTCACCACTGCTCCAGAGTCCAGTGGCGGTGTGCTTTACACCACGGCATCCGACGCTTTGCATTGGTGATGTAAGGCTTGGATGCAGCTGCTCGGCCATGGAAACCCATTCCATGAAGCTCTCTACACACTGTTCTTGAGCTAATCTGAAGGCCACATAAAGTTTGGAGGTCTGTAGCTATTGACTCTGCAGAAAGTTGGCGACTTCTGTGTACTGTGCGCCTCAGCATGCGCTGACCCCGCTCTGTGATTTTACGTGGCCTACCACTTCGTAGCTGAGTTGCTGTTGTTCCCAACTGCTTCCACTTTGTTATAATACCACTAACAGTAGACCGTGGAATATTTAGTAGTGAGGAAATTTCATGAATGGACTTATTACACAGGTCTATCACAGTACCACGCTTGAATTCACTGAGCTCCTTAGAGCGATGGAAGTCCCTGGCCATGGAAGTGATTGGAACACCTGAATTTAATGATTTGGAGGGGTGTCCCAATACTTTTGGCAATATAGTGAACATATCTGATATCTGACATCTGACCTACATCTAAACATATAGCCTATATCCGATTCCCCGGGCGACATGTTTTGGCCACAAAGATAACTTTTTAAAGGGTTAGTTCAGCCAAAAATGAAAATTCTGTCATTAATTACTCACCTTCATGTCGTTCCACACCCGTAAAACCTCTTTGGAACTCAAATTAAGATATTTTTGATGACATCTGAGAAGTATTTGACACGTCCATAGACAGCAATATATTCACCACTTTCAAGGCCCAGAAAAGTAGTAAAGACATCATTAAAACCGTCAACGTGACTGCAGTGCAGTCAACCTTACATTTATGAAGTGATGAGAATACTTTTTGCACGTAAAAACAAAACAAAAATAATGACTTTATTCAACAATATCTTCTCTTCTGTGTCACTCTCATATGTTGTTTACGTCCAGCGCTTCCAGGTTCTACGTCAGAACGCCGACTCATTATTGGCCCATTATTGACAGGGAAGAGGAGATTGTTGAATAAAATTATTTTTGTTTTGTTTTTGCACACAAAAAGTGTTCTCATCACTTCATAAAATGAAGGTCGTCGACTGTTTTAACGATGTCTTTAGTACCTTTCTGGACCTTGAAAGTGGTGATTATATGGACGAGTCATAAACCGCTCAGATTTAATCAAAAATATCTTAATTTGTGTTCTGAAGATGAGCAAAGGTCTTACAGGTGTGGAACGACATGAGGGTGAGTAATTAATGACAGAAATTTCATTTTTGGGTGAACTAACCCTTTAATGTCATTTTATGAAGCAGACCTGCCTGTATGCGATCACGCTGAAAAAAACCCCCAGCTTTTTACATTTTTTTGTAAATAATGATTTTTGTAAATACACTAACAAGCTTCACTATTAGTAGGCTACATACCACCCCCACCTCTCTCTCTCTCTCTCTCTCTCCCTCCCTCCCTCCCTAATTCCTTAGGATTCATTCAAATAAATTAAATTTTACCCCGCTACTACAATGATAATGATAAATGAAAATTAACCGCTGTTATTTTCGGTTCTATATCTGTTCAGTCAAACATCCATTACATCCATGAAGCTATATAATCATGGCCACCAGACGTCACGTCAAAACATCAGATCTGTGCATTCAGACTTGCAGTGCCAGTGTAAACACAGTCTAAACGAGTTCATCTTCAGAGCAAATGCATCAATATTGAAGATGTTTGACATACATCCTCACAACTCTTTTCAACTAAATAATGAGCTAAAAAATCTAAACGATGTCCACTGCAATGCTTTTTTGCAGTTTCTCTGAATGTAACTACATTAAATTGATAAAGACTGATTATAAGCAGTGCAACACTTTTGAAACAGGATGCATAAGTGGATGAGCAGCAGCAAACACATTGCAAGTTAGTTAAGGGGTTATTGTTCGTAATCAAAAACATAATCTCTTGACATCCACAGGAATACTGAATAGCAGGAACTGTCCTAAGGCACTTTTGAATGAAAGTTCTTTCACTGTGGTCTATCTGTGTTATGTTACCATAGCAACATTTCACCACCCCCTCCTCTGATTCCCCCCCTCCAGTGACGTGGGAGCTGAGAAAAATAATAGAAGGGTTTTACTAAGAAAGTGGATGTGTTCTTGCATACTCTATATCATCACATCTTATTACACTAGAATAACAATGCACATAGGATGGATATAAAGAAACACTGCAGCAGCTGAACGGAATGTATCGTGTATTTTGAAAGAACAAGCATCTTTGAACAGAAAATAGGAGGATCAACAACTAAGCTGAAATGAAATCTTTAGGTATAATCTGCATTGGAACTGCAGATGAAATCAAGTCAGTACATTTAATTATTATAATTGTTTTTTACAATTTAATTAACAAGGTTTAAAGTTGAATATATTCCGATAAAAAGCAATGTCAAATTGGTTGGGCAGTGCAGTATTTATTTGGAACTCAATTTGTGTCCAAAATCCTTAATGGTGTCTGATGCTTTCCCTGCAGCGGTGCCTATAGCAGACTGTGTTTGTCTGGACGCCTCCTCAGCAGCTGATTACACACACACACACACACACACACACACACATAGAGAAAGAGAGAGAAAGAGAAAGATGCTTTAGGTACATATTTACAATTCCTTATGGAACAATGGCAATGGCATGCCAAATTTATGCACAGAATATTCTGTGTGCAGTACAATACGATTGTAGGTGATTTGCATACACCGACAAGCTGTAATATCATACACATCCACACTTAAGTGCATTTTTATCTCTGTACAGATATATATATAGCAGACTCCTGAGCTGGGAGCTTTCTCTTACCTACATTGGTGGTTTCTTTGGAGGACTCTGCCACCTGGTGCACGGCATCTTGTGCTGCCTGAACTGAAATAACATTATCAAACATGCTGGATGTTTTTCATAGGCATTGAATTTCATAGACAAGTAGTACCTAAAAATTACATTAACACATGGTGAAATGGACAACAATAAATTAATAAATAAAAATAATAATCAAATAAAAAGTGTAATTTTTTAAACAAATTATTTAAATTTGATTTATTTGAATGTGCTTAACTTCGTTAACTTTATATTAAATCAGTTAAATTAATGCCAAAGCAAATATTTTTTTTTTCTGCCATTTATCAGACTGTATTGTTTAAAAATTATAAGCTTCAAAAATTCATATAGTAGTTTAAAATTATTTTTTTCACTTAATTTTTTCCAAATTCCCAATATGTATACAGCTTACTCAGTTGGTATTATTTTACTTAATTAATTTGATGAAAATTTCTCATATAATTGAAACATGCAAATCTTAAACACAGACAATGTTTAGATCCTATAATACTGTCATTATATACAAATGTTTTAAAATAAAATTATTAAAATTATAGTTAAAATTTTTGAAAAATACATGAAAACATAAATTAACAACAACAACAACAAAACACGTTAAATAATTAAATGTTAAAATGAAACATACTGATGGTCAAAGTTCTTTAAAATCATTCTGTGGCACAATAAAATGCATACAAGGTAAAGAAGAAGTTCTTTCTTAAACTGAAAATTAACGTTACCAAATATATATCAATGACAGAGAGGATGAGCAGTGTGCATCCATTAGTACCTGCACTGTCAGTGACGCCTTTAGTGGCTGACTGTGTTGTGTTCTTCATTTCCTCCAGAGACTTCTTAAAGGAAGCCATGATACTGAGCACATACACTCACAGTCCTACTGGCTCGGCGTAAGAGGGATGCTGCCGGCGGGGACCCTTATGTACCCTCTGCTGCCGGAGGGCACCACATTCTCGTGTTAACACATGCTAATCCATCAATGGTGCCTGGCTTATGAGGGTATGCCAGCTATTCAGCTATTGCACTGTAATGATTCTGCTGGGCTCAGCATGTCTGTAGAGCATTACATTCTGTTCTGTGTTCTGGAGACACTGCCAGACATCCTGTTGATAAGAGACAGGGGGTGGGGGTGGGGGGTTGTATTGGGCTCTCTGGATGTAATAAATTAGTCTGGAAGCCAAAAGATGGACACACTTAAGATATACAAGTGCCTTTGCATTGTGCTGTATAACGAAATAGCAAAAGTGGTAAGAGATGATTTTTATATGTACTTTTGTGACTTCAGTGCCCTGCTGTGGTGCTGTAAATCTATTACATAATAGTGTTGTATGCTGTCAATCTTAAATAGCAACTTAATGGATTCTGTCATAGACTACAGAATAACATTTTGTCAGGCACTTCTTATATAGAACCATTTAGGGGTTCCCTTCATGGGATCATTTTATGGTTCATTATTTAGTTTTAATTAATTTATTTTGTTTTGATTCATTTTTAATTTTATGAATAAAACAGCATGTAAAAATACTAAAAAACAAAACTTTTAAACAAAGTGTTATGCAATAATTTAAGACATATCTCCTTAGAACATTTTTGGCATACAGGCTTCTTACTGAGTCAAGAACCCTATAGGGTTCTAAAATTGAACCCCATTGAAGCTTTTGGTTACACTGTATTTTAAGGTACCCTTGTTACAGTGTAATTATACATATAGGCCTAAGTACTGAGTAATATTAATTAACAACATGTACTATGCTATATGGTTAGGTTTTAGTTAAAGGTTAGTTGTTTGTAATTATGTATATTACTATAGTAAGTACATGTAAGATGTGTAATGGGCACTAAAAAGTGTTATAAAATAGATAGTTCAGGCACTTAATTCTGGTTGAGCCGTGTTCAAAGCCATTGTAAAATTCCCGAAAACATACAGCTGACCACATTACATAAGTATAGCTGCACCACTGAGTGTGTTGCTGCATCTGGCTTAGCAACCACTCTTAGCAACAGAAACTTGTTTGTTCTCAATTGATTTTGTTCATTGAAGGTTACTGCATTATGTAGAAGAGTATTGTGAGAAAGATATCGAGTGACTGAGTGTATTACCTGCATTCAGATTTAGCATTTTCCTTCAGGTCAGTCCTATGTTCATAATAAAAAATACGTTTGAATGTCCGCTGTGATCCAATCTTGTCCTTTTAACATCTAATATGTTTTCCCGTGGTTTACAGTGAATTTATAACAGCTAAGGGGGTTTTAGGCACTCCGAGTCGTACCTAACAACGCCCCTTAGCTGTTATAAATTCACTGTAAACCACGGCTTCTTGGGGCTTTTTGCTTTATCAACCTTTTTTCTAAGGGGCCGTTTACATGACACCATTATCAACTAAAAATGGAAAAGTTTTTATGCGTTTTGGCCATTCATTTACATGATGACAATGGCGTTTTGGGGGCCTGACAATACAAACTTTTGAAAACGGGTTTCAAAGTGCAAGTTTTTTAAAAAGATACCATTATTGTCTCCGTATATAAACTACAAAAATGTGAATTTGTGAAACAATGGCATCATTCGCATGCATACTATGTTTTCAGTCTATAGGCACATAGTGTTTCTTTACAAAGTGACATCGCCAACTACTGGCCTGGCAGCATAATACAGCGTTTTTAGTCGTTTTTGCAGATCCGTGTAAACGGGGATCATTTTGACAACACTGTCGTCTGTATGTGAATCTTTTCAAAAACACAAAGAAACAACTTTGGTAACACTTTCTATGAAGACCATGCTTATAATGAATTATAGCTCCATTTATACTTATTTATAAGCATGTATTACTATTTTATAAACATATTTATAAAGACTTATTAAGACCTATACCACATTATAAGAACAGTTAAAGTTACATTTATATTATTTATATAATCAATTATAAGTCATGCATTTGATTTTTCAATGCTCATGCTCATAATCCATTATACACTGATTTAAAAGTATTAATTAGTCAGTGGTTCCATGAATGTATTTATAAAGATGCAACCTGCATTGCTATAATGTTATTATATTATAGTTACAATTACTTTTTAGTAATTCAGATTTATTTCTGTCAAATAAGTGAATATATTGTTATTAATAGCTGTGTTGTGTTCTTATAAATACTTATTGTGAGTAATAATAGTTACTACTCTATAAATGCATCATTGTTGGCTTTAAGTAAAGTGAAAACATAGGATGCAATTTTCCTAAATCAAATGTTAAGAAGTCATGAAGATGTGCTCATTATACATTTTAAGTTGCTTACTTGTAAATGTAACTAATGAACAATAATTCCTGTAATAATAATAATAATAAAAACAGAAATCATTAATAAACAGTTGGGAAAACTGTATCTTTTTTAATGTTACATACTTGCAAAACACTGCAACAATATTTTTAAAGTATAATTCCAAACTGCTATAAGCAATACCATGCATATGGCTGAGGAGATATAGATTTTAAAATTCATGACCTCTAATGCAAACATTAGCCATTAAAGGCATAATTAATGGCTTATAAGTAATTATAAAAATAATATAAATGTATCTATAACTGTTCTTATAATACAGTATAGGTCTTAATGAGCCTTTATAAAACTTTTTTTGGTACATCATTGTGTACATTGTGATTGTATGTAGACAGAAAAATCGATTTTTTTGTTTGTTTTCTTTATTTACAGAGGATTCACTGTCTTGAATGACACAGAAACCTTAATATTGACATTTCCAGCATTGTAAAGCACATATTGACCTGACATCCATAAACATCTCAAGACACATTTACACTAACTTTAAAATCTCCAGTACACAAACGCATACATACATACAGATACAAATTGCCCATTTCTAACAAATAATCCACTGGAATGATATCACAAGCAACTATAAAGTTACAACGTATAAAACTCTTACTTCAAAAACATTAAATAAATAACTTGCTTCAATATTAAATAAAAATATTAAAGTAAAATCCCACAAACAGGCATTGCACACAGCTATATATATCATATTTACCCGAAGATATTTTAACCCCCAATATGCTATTGGAAGATCTGAAACATCTATTACACATATAGAAATGCAAATACACAAGTACAAAGAGTCACAATGGGAGGGCAGGTCTCGTTTCATTGGGAGGGAGTCAAGGAAACGAGACAGAGCGCCCTCCAGCAGTCAGCGTAGAGCTACATCCAACACGTTACCTTCAGAACATGACATTTACAATAGATCATAATAAAAGTATATATCTGATAGGAAGAACATTTCTCGGCAGGATTAACTGGAATATATATTTATGTTTTTGTATTTTTCTCTTTTTTTTTGCAACAGGGTTTATTGTGTTAAGGATTTGTACTTGTTATTGATAGAAACTTTTTGTGCTGCTGGCTGGACTTGGACTTGGAATGTGTAGTTTATGCCTCTGGCTCATAATCTTGGTTGTCCTGTGAGCAGAAACAGAAAAAAATACATTTCTTAAAAATGAGAAGAACAGCAAAAACAGCCAAAAAACGTCCCAAGAAGTTAGTAGATAAAAATGCCTTTGGTGTGTAAGCTAAAAAAAACACATCAAAGTTCAAACAAGGAAAGGAAAAGATGTCTTACAAAAAAATATTTTATTTATTTAACTAACGCTAACTAATGGAACCTTACCAGCTTCGTTTTATTTGATTGTTTGATTTGTTGTTTTTTTTACAATATACTTTTCGCTGGAGTTAAAATGAACTCAAAACACCCTTTCTTTAATAACCTCTAGGTTTTAATTAGCCCAAAGGAACATATTAAGACAAAATGTCACACAATATGCATTGGGGTCTCTATGATCCTACACATAAAGTCAATTTCAAAAGAATATAATAGTTAACTCCATCTCATCATGATGCTTTTCCTATGTTATTGATTGTTTAAGGTCTGTTGCAGTGTCTTACTTCCCCCAGCAGGTGGCAGCTGATGCTTTCAGATCATAAGCATCTGATTAATTTAATGAATACAAGTACACACATCATGCTGGAGTTATATTAGTAGGGTCTGAAGATCTGACATCTGAATATACCCTACATATTAAATGTCATTATCATTATCTGGTGGCCCTGGCTGCCTGTGTGTGAGAGAGCATCTACTGGAAGAGCCCATCTCCTCAACAGGGCAGGGGGAGCCTCCATCGCTACCCACAATGCAACAGGGCTTTTGATGTCACCACCACTCCCAAGCAGGCACACTCATCATGGGAGTGAGGTAATGAGAAGGAAGAAAGCAAACAGAAGGAGGGGGAGGGAGGAATAGAGGAAGAGGAGGAAGCAGAATGATGCCACACAGGGAATCGTACTATGTTTGAATGCATGAAGAGCATCTGTGTGCACTTTAGAGAAAAATATTTTTTTGTTGTTGTTAAATTATTATATATATTATTTTTGTACAATAAAAAGGGTGATTATTAATCTTTTTTTTTTACATGGCCCCCTTAAACAAAGCAAAAGTGTACATGAAATATTGATTTAAGTTGAAATTATGTTATGTGAGAAGAAAGAGACTGTAGAGCAATACGAGACAAGACTAGCTAATTAAAATGTATTATATAATAAATTACTTTTAATTTAATAATCAATATAATTAATAATTAATTTTCTTATTTTATTAAATGAAATTTAACCTGGGTTCATAAAACTACACTGTAGCATTTAGAAAACAATTTGAAAGTGGTTTGAGATTTGACTTGTGAACATGTCTGATTTGTGTCTGGTAAATTTGTGTAATAAAGTGAGTGCTGAAGTTCTTACCTGCTGAGTCTCGTCGTATGTCTGTCCCTCAGGGTCCATGAGACCTTCTCCCAATGGCTCCTCGGTGGCTTCCTGACCAAACTCAGGCTGTGAATACACATGTGAAACCATTTAAATGAGCCATGACATGAGAAATCAAATTTGCATTGATCTTTTGATATATAAGAGGTCTTTGTACCATTAAGACAAGTTTCACAGTTTAAACCATCCTCCTCATTATAAACAAAGCATTTATTTAACTAAGCACCAAAAATGGCTTGTTTGGATATTGTGGGATTTGTGATGTCACATGGGCAAATATATTTGCATAAGACTTCCTTCAGAGCAAAACATCATCACACCATAGGCCCTACCCACTGGCACCCAGTTGCTTGAAGGCTGACATTTGCCTACACTGGATGTGAGTGTATTGTCGCGTCAAAAGCAAATAGAACCCATTATAATCACTGACACTGTCTACACAGGATACAGCATACAGATGAGTCTGTCGACAACAGGACAAAAGGACGAGTGAAAGAACATTTAAATCAGTTTAAACTGCTCGTTTACATCTCTGTGAAGACTTCTGAAGGATACCAGTGTCAGGAGCAAGTGGATGGTTTATTTTAATACCGCCCTGGTTTGCGTCTGAGGATGATATGTTTGTTCGGAGCATTTTGTTTTGTAAATGAGGCACAGTTTAATAGTTCTCAAAGAAACATTAGTTGAAAAAGGAAACAGCCAACTGTATTAAATCTGACAGATTTAATACAGCAGCTACATTGCAAACCGTATGTAAATGATTTCATTATGATTTGTCTGTCATTGACGATTTTATATGGATAATGTTTTATATGTTGATACCGTTTCCTATGCAATGATGTTATCCAATCATAACAGTGGCTGTATTACTAAAATAATAATAAAAAATCCATGCCATGACCCCTTTAATGTTTTAAAACCCAACAATAACGAAAAAATTGGTCATACATAAGCACTTTAAAACACTCACAGGATCGATTTCTTTTAAAAGCACTATCACAAGCAGACGTTAAATATAAGCACTTTTCTTATGTGCCGTTTACTGTATGTACAATATACATCAGTGGTGCATCTGCTAAAATGCTTTAATATGCACGCTACATCTTCATATGTACCTAATAAATGTTTAATCAAAATCCATTTTATGTCTTGCCAGAGAGAAAGAGAAAGAGAGACTCTCATTACCTACATACAGTAGTTAGATTTTCTTTACAGTTCTGGGTCACTTGAAGGTTTATTTTTAAACTGAGCTATCACAGTCAATTAGGTCATATTTCAGTGATCTAGAGTCCTAATATCACAACACAGCCTGTCAAACCCTTCATGTCAATCAAACTACATAGAAACAATGCTATTTGCGTAAAACATTATAGGAAACTTTTATCCCTTCATTTGAAATAAATTACTACCAAACTTATAAGAATTTAAATGTATAAACTAAAACTCCCTTTTCAGGATAATGTATTTTAAATATAATTTTGTAAAATCCAAATAAGTTTTACAGATCTTTACTGGAAAGTGTTTAAACAAAGATTTTCATGTGAACCACAAACAATTATTGCACATGCAGCTGTGAAAAATTCCTTAATACAATAACATTTTACAGGCGGTAGACAAATAAGGTCACAGTTAAAATAACTTAGGACAGTAAAGAGACTGAAAGATGCCCATGGTCCCTGATCATCTATGTGAAACATGCCATAGACCTGCTGCAGGAAGGCATGAGGACTGCAGATGTGGACAGCAATAAACTGCAGTGTCCATAAGGTAAAATGCCTAAGACAGTGCTACAGGAAGGACAGCTGATCGTCCTTGAAGTGCCAAACCATGTGTAACCACGTGTCCCCTCCAGACATGTTTGAGAACTTGATGTAAGAGTGGGGAAACATCTCACAGCAAGAACTGGCACATCTGGCTCAGTCCACAGGATGAGATGCACTGTAGAATTGTAGCTGCTGGCCACACCATTATACTGACTGCTACTTCTGATATTGACAAGCACCCCACCCCATTTGATCAGGGACTCATTATTCCATTTCACGAGTTCACACTTACATATAATCAGATATATTGTAAAATATGCGTATTTGGCCTGCTGTCGAAGGAGAGGGCTCCAAGCTCAGAATCCGGCCTGAACCCAGAGCACACCACCCCTAACCAAACCCTGACTGGGATAGGAATAATCGAGAGTGAGGAGTTGGGGTGGAGGAGGAATGCTGGAAAAACTGTTGTGGAACATAGGTAAGTCAACTCTATATATATAACCCTCCTCACAAGCTGATTGGGTAGATTATCTGAACGTGCTCCTCCTGAACTTTGTTAATAAAACATAATTTCTGTTCCTCAAATGTCTGTGAAATTTGTTCAGTTTATGTCTCAGTTATTAAATCTTTTTCAAGTGAGTTATCGTTTGCTTTGTGTTAAGAACATAAAGCTTAACCAGGCCAATATGTATCTAAACATACAAACGTGCTGATAAAGACTGTAAAAAGAAACATCTCGGTTTGTACCAAATTAGTCACTTTAATCAAAGGTCAAACTATTATTTTTTTAAAGGAGGAAATGTCTCAGCATAACAGAAATTAATGCAAAATTGATGCATAAAACTAAAAGTACATAATTAGTTTATAATAGTTTATAAAAATGTTTTAATTAATTAATTAAATATAATTAAATATTAATATTTAAACATTCAACCCTTTAAATGTAATAGTAATGAATGTGGGGTTGTGAAAATGCCATATATTCAGATTAAAAGGATACAGTATATTTAAATATTTCAAATTTATTTATAAATTATATAAACATTTTAGTTTAGTTCTTTGGAATTTTTTGTTAAACCGTATATAATATATCAAATAATGTGACTAAAGTCTAACCCACAATCAAACTGGATTCTGCCATTTGTGTACGTGTGCATTTGTGTACTAGACTAGACTACATTGCCTAGTACACAGACACACTCCCACACACAAATGTTGGGTTTTCTATGTCTTATGGGGACTTTACATAGACAATGATTTTTTATATTGTACAAACTGTATATTCTATCCCATAACCCTAACCCTATCCCTAAACACAACCCTCACAGAAAACTTTCTGCATAAAAAAAATAAATAAAAAAAATAGCATGATTTATAAACTTTTTTCTTCATGAGAACGAAAAATAAAATATCCCCACAAGATCAAAAATTTCTGGTATTACTATCCTTTTGGGGACATTTTGTCACTACTACACACACACACACACAAATGGCACAGTCCAGTACAGCAACAAAGTTAGCACTGACCACCCACACACTTTCGCATTTTCCAAAACTGCTAAACTACACACTTAAATGGCCATCAAACACTTTTCTTATGACAATATCTGTAGTCCAAATGAATCGGGATGATGGCTCAACTAAAGCACTAGAGCTTTAAAATCGATGACAGTGACATTGTGTTTGTTTCTTCGGCTCCAGCAGACTTCATACACACACACACAACTGTAAACACTGCAACACATATGCTGCAAGCTTCTTATGCTGATTTTGCCTCTAATTGATTTATGAGATTACTGAGTGACCACAAAGGACAAGACTCATTTTTAAGCCTGGTAGGGAAAATCCGAGCAAGACCACACATTTGTGACTATTACCACTACTGTTCAAAACCTAGAGTACTCTTATATCAACAGTTTGTTTAAATGGAAGCAGATCTGTCTAAGTTTGAAGATTGGCTGACTTCTCCTCCCACTGTGCATTTTTAAGTAATGTGTAAAGTGCTAAGTGACCTTGGGCAAGGTTGAGAAAAAGAGAGAGAGAAACGAGGGGGAGGGGAGAGCAGAGGGGGCTCAGCAGGACAGAAAGACAAAGTAAGACACGATATTCCCTGTGGGATAAGTGCCAATCCATTATGTATCATGTGTTACGATGTGAAGGTGAGTGTGTGCAGTGTACAGGTGATTGACAATGTTATTTTTTCTAGTGGCATGTATTGGTATAACCCACAACCATGTCTGATGCAACAGATGTGCATGTGCATCTACTAGTGTTCACTACATTTTCTAGTCTATGAATTAAAATTGGGCAGAAATGGAGTACGTCCTAGGAAAAATGGGCCAAGCAAAAAAAGGCAAAACATTTAGTGGTCTTTTAATGGTCATAACCATTTTAATAACGAATCACTTATCAGGAAATTAGCAAGAATTGCACAAATACTGTAGATAAAGTATTTTAGCACAGAATAGCCTTTCCCAACTTGCAGACAGCTTTTTACAGGAAGAGTCAGTTTTGTTCCACTTGATATTAACGGCTTTAAACAGTTCATGAGTAGTTAAAAGATGTCTTCCAGTTAATTTAAGATTAATGTGAGCCCAAATATTCACTATAGGGTTCAAATCTGGACTCTGACCAGGCCAAAACATTAGCCTGATGGACTTGTTCCCAAGCCACTTCTTGGTTGTCTTTGCAATTTGGGCAGGAGCATTGTCTTGTTGAAAAAATAACATCTGATCATTCTTCTTTTGTCACAATCCTGGTTCTGTGTCTTTTGTTATGTATGGACTTTTATGCTGAAGTGCATTCTCTGTTCTCATTGTTTCCGTGTTCTCTGCCTGTTTGGTTCTGTATCTCCTTGTTGTTCCTTGTGATCTGTATCTCCTTCCTTTAATCTCTCTCTATTGTAGCTTATGATACTCTGAGCACTGCCTAAAACTTGTATTGTGAGCACTTCTTGTCCCTATTTGCCTCGTCATGATGACTCGCTTACTGTATTCCTCACTTGTAATCGCTTTGGATAAAAGCGTCTGCCAAATGAATAAATGTAAATGTAAATGTATTAGTTGTTATAGTTACCGTCATTAGTTACAACTGTCTTTAATTATCATTGATTTCTCTGTGTATTTAAGCTTGTGCTTTTCAGTTGTTCTTTGTTAGTCATTGTTTTGTGGTGGATCGTTCCTAGATGTTCCTGTCTGAATCATGTGGAATCTTGTCATTAAAAGTGTGTGTGCGTGCAAGTGGATTCTCTCTCTGCCTTGTCTCTCAGCAAATGTTACAGAACGACTAGACAACTATGAATCCAGCTGCACGGATCATGCATTTCTGTCAGGGGAATCGGCCGATTGAGGACTATACAATGGAGTTTATTGAACTGGCACACGTAACTTAAATGGACACGGTATGCTTCATACTATTTTTTCAGGGGGATTATCTGAGCCACTCAGTTTGCTCATGCCCTTGCATGATCCTCATTTGACTCTGGAACATTACATTGATCTTTAGTTGCAACTGTGCGGCACTTTCTGTGGGTGTTGTGGAGGAGGAACACGACATTCGCCACGCCAGAGTCTCCAGCCATCATGGCCGCCACACCAGAGTCTCCAGCTGTCATGGCCACCACACTAGAGTCTCCAGCCATCATGGCCGCCACGCAAGAGTCTCCAACTGTCATAGCTGCCACACCAGAGCCTCCAGGCGTCATGGCCGCCATGCCAGAGTCTCTGGCCGTCATGGACGCCACGCCAGAGTCTTCAGCCATCATAGATGCCACTTCAGTGTTTCTGGCCGTCATGAAGCTAACAAGGCAGTCCCTAGGCATTGGAGACTGGCTTCCTGTTTGGAGGACACCACTTACATCGGTGCGAGCAGCTGGCATCTGCGGTGGTATCAAGTGTGGGGGTCTCAGAGCTGGTACCACTGTTGATTGCACACCCCGTTACGGCAATGGCCATTTTGTGTGTTTGGGCCACACACTGCTCTCCAGCCCATGAGTCCAGTCTAGAGCCCACTCCTGCTCATGAGTCTGCTCCAGAACCTGATTCAGCCCAGGAGTCTGCTCCAGAGTCCACTTTAGCCCATGAGTCTGCTTCAGAGCACACTCCTGCCCCAGAGCTCAGCTATGTGTCAGTTTTAGCCTGTGAACTTGTTTGCCTTGAGGCGACCACGGAGGCTGTCCCAACATTTCCTGTCCTTGCATGATCACGGAAGTCATTCCCAAGTTTCCTGTCTGCCCTAATGTGGCCACAGAGGTCATCCCAGAGTTTCCTGTCTGTCCTAACATGACTAAAGAGGTCATCCCCGAGTTTCATGTTTGCCTTGATGTGACCACAGAGGTCGCCTATGAACTTCCTGTTTGCCCAGACACAACAACGGAGGTCATTCCTGAACTGCCTGTCTGCCCCGACACGACCACAGAGATTGCTCCTGAACTGACTGTCTGCCCCAACATGACCACAGAGTAGAGCCCTGTGCGGGACTGATTTCTTAAACCCGCACCCGCCTGCTCCCGCTGAATGTCTGACCAGGACCGCCCACTCCCGCAACCTGCGTGTTCCACTCCCGCCCGTGCCCGCAATGTTTGTGTCCACTCCCGTCCACTCCCGCGGACTTTCTCTCAGAGCTCATGAAAAATGTAAGCCTACATAAATACTCAGACTAAATTTGTTCAAGTTAACATCCAGGTTAACCCAACCTGGTTAACATCCAAGTTAACCCGCACCCGCCTGCTCCCGCTGAATGTCTGACCAGGACCGCCTGCTCCCGCAACCTGCGTGTTCCACTCCCGCCCGTGCCCGCAATGTTTGTGTCCACTCCCGCAGACTTTCTCTCAGAGCTCATGAAAAATGTAAGCCTACACAAATACTCAGACTAAATTCGTTCAAGTTAACATCCAGAATAACAGACTTTAAACATGATTGCGTTTGAATAAGATGAAGTATCCTCTAAACCAAAGCACCACATGTGATAAAAACATTGTTTTTTTTTAATTAACGTTATAAAACATTAACCGTTAAAACAAAACCACAACTAGCAGGACCTCAGTTTTTAAATGCTGGCTACTGCATACACACTTACCAAACAATTAACTAAACAAACAGTTTAAATGTTAACAAACAGTTTAAGTAAATAAGCCAAAGCACAATAAGAAATAACTTTAACTTATTAAATAAACACATAGGACTTAGAAAATAGGCTAGATATAATTTAAACAAATTAAATACAAAACGAAATAAATAAAATAAATAGAATGCCTCAAAAATCTCAGATTTCACATTCACAATAGCTTGCTTAAAAGGCTATTGCAAAAAAAGAAAATACATAATACTAAAAAAATAAATAAATAAAAATAATGTAGCCTACTTAAACAAATGAATTTGATCACTGGGCCTTGCATTGCTTACTCCATATTACTATGAAGGAAAAGTATATTGCTGACTGACTAGGGTCCCAGACTTGTGTATCTTTCTTCCAAGATCCGCCCACACACACTTAATGCCCTCTCTGATGGCGCACTAGATGCGGGAATGCTCAAAATAAAATGCGCAAATTTTGATAATTGTTTCCAGATGTCTGACTTGTCTTGCTTTTCTTTTGTCAAGTAAACAGCTGCTTTAATTTTCTTCTCAACTTCATGTGTTGACTCCATTTCTATTACACGCCAAATCCCACCATTCCCGCGGGTCTCCAGCAAAAGTTTTTGACCGCCCACAGCAAAGGTAAAACCGCCCACTCCCGCGAGATTTGCGTTGGGTCCCGCTGGAGCCCAAACCCAATGCAGCCCTCTACCACAGAGGTTGTTTATAAACTTCTTGTCTGCCCCAAGATGACCACAGAGTTCAACCTGGAACACTCTGCCGGGCCTGTTCTGACCATGAAGGATGCCCTTGAGCTCCCTGCCAGTCTTCACATGGCCCCTGAGGCCAACCGTAACTTATCTGTGCTCTATGTTACAGTTTCACCTGATGAGCCATGGCGGTCTCCAGTTACCCCGGATCTGCCTTCAGTCCCATCTGATCTGCTGTGGTGATCTTCTGCTCCTTTGTGGGGGTATCCAGTCTCTTCTACACTACTGTGGTGGTCTTCTGCTCTGCCGTGGGGGTCTTCAGTCCCGTCTGCTACGCTGTGGAGGTCTTCTGCTCCACCGCGGGGATCCTCCATCTTGTCTGCTATGCTGCAGTGGTCTTTGGCTTCAGCTTCACTGAGGTGGTCTTTAGTCAAGCCTGCTCCACCCTGGTCACCTGTTCAGCTGACTCCACTCTGGTCACCTTTTTAGCCTGCTTCACCCCGGCTCCCCGATCTACTTCAGTCTCCACTCCTTCCACCACACAGGGCTGGCCCTCCATCCCGCCCCTGGGTCTGCCTACGCTCCACCTCCCTCCTTGATTTGTCTTTAGGAGCGTCTGGAAGCTGCTCCTTTGAGGGGGGGGGGGCTTTGTCACGATCCCGGTTCTGTGTCTTTTGTTTTGTATGGACTTTTATGTTGAAGTGCATTCTCTGTTCTCATTGTTTCCGAGTTTTCTTCCTGTTTGGTTCTGTCTCTCTTTGTTGTTGTATTAGTTGTTATAGTTACCATCATTAGTTGCACTAGTCTTTAATTATCATTGATTTCTCTGTGTATTTAAGCCTGTGCTTTTCAGTTGTTTTTTGCTAGTCATTGTTTTGTGGTGGATCGTTCCTAGATGTTCCTGTCTGAGGCATATCCAGTCTTGTCATTAAAAGAAGATTCTCTCTCTGCCTCGTCTCTCAGCAAATGTTACATCTTTAGATAACAACTTTTCATTTGTGGGATGCAAGCCATTCTGCACTATTCTCCTGTACTTCAAAGCATTAAATGACTTTTCACAGTGAAGTAGCTCACTAATACCAGCAGCTAAAAAGGCTCCCCACACAATGACACCTCTTCCTCCATGCTTCACTGTGGTAGAGATGCATTTGTTATGTTTCTCAACAGATTTTCAAAGATGTTGTTCTGCAGCATCACCATGTAACTCATGTTTAATTGAGATTCATCACTCCACACACAACTTCCCATATTCTGTCTTTGATGTTTTTATGAGACAGCAATGGCTTTTTAAGATAATTAAAAGCTTAGTGTTTTTTTTTTTTTTTTTTTTGCTCAGGAGTGCACTTAAGCTCTATCTGTGTGTCTAGAAAATAATAAGACCCGATACAGAATAGAATGAAGTATATAAAATTGTACTTTTCAGTACTTTTTACTTCTAATACTTAAGTACATTAAAAAGTACTTTTCTACTTTAACTCAAGTAAAATGGCAAAGGAGTACTTACTACTTTTCCTGGAGTAAAATTTTATTAGGGTATCTGTACTTTTACTTTTTCAAGTACTTTTTTTAAGTACTTGATTTGTATACTTTGTCCACCACTGATTGCAGGAATATATTATTGCAGAAATGTGACAAATTATCAATGTTGAAACTGTTAGGTAACCTAAAAATATTTATTATGACTAAGTCAAACTGACAACATTTCATGACACCAACAAAATTAATTTTTTCGAGTTTGATATGGTTGAAATAGCTCCTTAAGGTAACAAATGCGCATTTTTACAGTGATATACACTACCAGTCAAAAGTTTGGACACGGTAAGATTTTTAATGTTTTTAAAAGAAGTTTCGTCTGCTCACCAAGGCTGCATTTATTTAATTAAAAATACAGTAAAAACAGTAATATTGTGAAATATTATTACAATTTAAAATAACTGTTTTCTGTTTGAATATATTTTATAAAGTAATTTATTCCTGTGATGGCAAAGCTGAATTTTCAGCATCATTACTCCAGTCTTCAGTGTCACATGATCCTTCAGAAATCATTCTAATATGCTGATTTGCTGCCCAAGAAACATTTATGATTATTATCAATGTTGAAAACATCCTTGATGAATAGAAAGTTCAAAAGAACAGTATTTATTTGAAATACAAAGTTTTTGTAACATGCACTACCGTTCAAAAGTTTGGGGTCAGTAAGAATTATATTTTTATTTTTTTGAAAAGAAATTAAAGAAATTAATACTTTTATTCAGCAAGGATGCATTAAATTGATCAAAAGTGACAGTAAAGACATTTATAATGTTACAAAAGATTATATTTCAAATAAATGCTGTTCTTTTGAACTTTCTATTCATCAAAGAATCCTGAAAAAAAAATATTGTACACAAATATTTTGTACAATTGTACACAATAAATATTTCTTGAGCAGCAGATCAGCATATTAGAATGATTTCTGAAGGATCATGTGACACTGAAGACTGGAGTAATGATGCTGAAAATTCAGCTTTGCCATCACAGGAATAAATTACTTTATAAAATATATTCAAACAGAAAACAGTTATTTTAAATTGTAATAATATTTCACAATATTACTGTTTTTACTGTATTTTTAATTAAATAAATGCAGCCTTGGTGAGCAGACGAAACTTCTTTTAAAAACATTAAAAATCTTACTGATTCCAAACTTTTGACCGGTAGTGTATAAACATAATAGTGATAAATAAAAGAACATACGTTCATGTCACTGGGGAACTCGTCCTTCTTCACCAGGCCGGTGGCAGCGGCGATGTTTCCGGCTCCAGACATTACAGCTCCTCCCAGCTGAGAGGCCTGCTCCTTTGTCTTCTCAGCCACTAACCGGAGATGAAACACAGACACATGCACTCAGAATCAAAGATTAAATTATTTTCAACACACACACACACACAAAAAAAGGTCAATTATTTGACAAGGAAATTGTCCTACACTGCGACAATGTTAATGCTATGCGGTAATATGAAAATAAACTGATTTTATTCAATAAAATAAAATACTATAACATTTAATAAGACTTAATGAGCCTACTTATATTGGATTATACCAAACACTTTATACAAAATTATACAAAACACTTTAAATAATCATATTTACAATTTCAGTTTTTCACTGTGCATTTTAAACAACGTTTTTTAAAGACAGGGAAAGAAGTGAATGTACTGCTGTCTGTGAAAAATTATGCATTATTATGGATGTTTTTAATATAGTTTCATAAATAGATTAATAAATATCTATAATATTAGTATTATTATTTTGAGTCATTATAACACAAATAATGATAATAATAATAATAATAATAATAATAATAGATTTTTATGGTTTTGTAATTAAATTGGTAGATGATAATGTGTTTTATAGTATTATAACATAATATAGTTGTGCTTAAAATGATTTACAAGAACATACTGATTAGCAGACATTATGTACATTGGAAGCACTTTATAATGCATTATATACAGGCTTCAAGTGATATTGAATTTGGTTATAATTGTGTCAGGTGGTTTAGAGACATTGTACTCAGTTAATCATACTGAAAAACACTGTGACTTTTCTAGTAGTTGTCCATCTGTCCTAGACAAATAACCTTCTGAAATATCACCTGGGCACAGAACTATTTGTCTCTGTTCCACTTACTGGCTGTAAGCCATGCCCTTTGAACACATTAAATGAGACATATCCATTATTTACAAGACAAGACTAAAGAACAGTTTGCAGAATCATCTTACCTGTTGCAACGCTGTCTTTGGTCTTGTTGCCTGCAAGCACACAAAATAATATTGTAAAATCACTTACCCAGCGCATTACAATATAGAGACACACATTAAATCAGCCCTCTGAAGGAACTGTGGTAAGGTTGAAAGTAGGTACATTGTGCAGACAGGCAATAAGTTGAAAGACAATGTGAAATACAAGCCTGGAACTCTCAGAGCAGCTTCATTTAAAGGTTCATTGAAAAATCATTAGAGCTAACAGAACCTGTATCTCGTAGCTGTCACCTTAACCAGCCCGCATGAGTGAACTACAGCTCAGAAGCACTTAGTAGGAAGGATGTTACTATAGCCTATACTGTAATGGCAAATTCTGTCTCGGTTTGAGTATGCTTCTAACAAGTGTGAGAAGAAGAGAAATTACTCTTGAGCTAAAAGATGTTTAAACTAGAGTCATTCATCCATGACTCATTAAAGCTGATGTGTTTCATCTACAGCACTTGAGTCATTATAACACAAAGTAGCTTCTTAAAAGCGGAAAGAATTGGTCATGAATGCAGTCTAACAGAAGTATCATTTTAGATAAAAAGGGCAGATTAAAAGTGCTTTATTAAATTTAATCTATCACTGACAGAACTGTCTGTGAAGTACATTATTTTACTAGATTTTTCTCTTTTTTTTTTGTCCATTTTATGTTTCTCAAATTTCTGTGTTTGGGATGCAGAATATATACAGTATACCATTCAAAAGTTGTTTTATACAACACATACATATATATTAATTATAAATCTTTTTTGTAACATTGTAAAAGTACTGTAACTTTTTATCAATTTAATGTGTCCTTGCTGAATAAAAGTTTGTGTGTGTGTGTGTGTATATATATATACACTTATATATACACATTTATTATTCAGCAAGGACACATTAAACTAAATAATATTTCACACGATGATGGTTTTACTCTATTTTTAATCAAATAAATGCACCTTTGGTAACTAACCATCTTTTTCAAAAAGATTATTTGCTTTATATGTATATATATATATATATATATATATATATATATATATATATATATATAGCAAATATTTTGCACAAAGAGCAAATAAAAACAATATAAAACAAAGTATATTGTAATTATTTAGTAGTACATTCACTTAAAAACAAAAGACAAATATAATATTATTTTTTAAGTAATAGCACATTTCTTTCCAGCAAGCCACACAATCATGTATGGAGCACAAACAGTGTAGGAGCAATAATAAACAGTAAACTAAATCTAGTAGCAGGGAATATACAGCTCAATATGAGGGTGAGGAATCACTAAGGAAATAAATGTTAAATGGACAGGAAATTAGAGAAGTATAATAGCACTTGGAGAAAACGAGCCAGTGTGACATTAAAGACCACTTCCTCCTCGATCTCTCCTCAGATGGGTTGGTGGCACATGTGTGTGAAGGAGTGTGCATCTGTTGTTCAAGGTGGAACAAGAAACTCATCAGCTAACCGTCACCCCTCCTCCACACTAACACACACTCCCATAAGGCCATTCAAGCATGGCGTCCCAGGTCACCGTGGCTGTCCGGTATAAGTGCAAGCATGTGTTCACCGCAAAGGAAACGACAGCAACCATACAGGATGATCTGCTATGTGCTCACAAAGCAACCGCAGATGGGCTTAAGATATCAGGGCTAATTGTCTCTCCCTGGGATGCTGGTGACACAGATGTGAGTTTTTTTTTTTTTTTTTATGTGAAGGGATTCTATTATTCATTCATCTCAACATCAAAACAGAGGAGTATGAATGAGTGTTGTCGCTGGGGATGAACGCGTGCGCTTAAACACAAATGCCCTCTATATCTCCAATTACAGCAGGTCAACAGACAAGATCACCGTCTCGTCTTACTGATCAAAGCACACAGAATCAAGAAGAGCAGACTGGAATAATTTTAGACAAGCTTGGAGAGATATATATCCTTTCTTTCAACTCTATATAGTATACAATGAAAGGATTTGGACTGTCACTCTTGTCTGTTTATACTGAGAGCTCTCTGTCATGGGCGCTGTGCATATAGAGGTCTATGAGCTCATGGAATTGTGTGACATGTGGCACGTAAGGCTTTTTTCCAACCCGATAGGAGATCAGAGAGAGATGCTGGACCAGCTCCAAAAGTCAACTATCTCATACGGTGTTATTTCACTCTCAAATTAGCGTGTACATTCAGAATCACCTAATAAGATCAAGTTACATGAAATGGATTTTCTCTGTGTACAGTTTATATTATACTAGAATCAATATCAGTCCAGTATCTTGACTGCTTTTAATTTTCCAGATGCAAAATCCATTGTTGACTAAACAGGCCATTTCAGGAGGCTGTGCAAACAAGACTGGCACAGCATTGGTCGTTAGAGTGAAATATACTGCAATAGGATAACTATGATCATATTTACATAAATAAGTATTCTCCTGTGAGAAATATTGGAAAGGTGAGTGATCTAGTGTCACATAAACTATGTCCACTGGAAAACTGAACAGAGTCAAAGACAATTATTATTGTCTATAATGCCTGACAGATCATTACCTAAAGTACTACTGTATATTATGAAATAAATATATTTTAAAGGAAATCCCATATGTATTATTTATCTACAGTATATTTGTTTCCTTGCTGGACCTTTGTGGACCCCTGCTGAAAATCCTCAGTAAACAAGGGGGCTTAAAAAATTGCTTCTAAACAACTGGAAAATAATATGAACTTTTTTTATTTAACAGCAAGATTTTAGTTGAAAATAAATATCAAGTAATTAGGGAAAGAGTATATTTTCCCTTATACATTTCTGATGCTAAGGAAGGACCCCAAATTTGATGACCAAAGTCAGCTATATATCTTAATGGATAACAATCCATTCATATTGTTTGAGAAACATAAGTGTTATTTAAAATAACAATATGCTTAAACAAAATTAAATAATTGGCTTTTACGTTGCTAATGTACTAAACCAAAAGAAATTCTTAAAATATTTAAAGAAAATATTTCAATTAAATTCCAAGTTTATTTGTAGAGAGCTTTTCACAAATATTCTGTTTAGTCTCACTAAATAATTTGAGGCCAAACTGTGTATATATTAATCATCATTCTTTAGAAAATGTTATTTTAAATAATTTTAAGAACTAAACGTCCTATTACAAGAAATGTGGCTCTATATGGCACTTTAAGAAAAAAAAAAAGTTCCATTAATTTCAATAAGATGTGGTACACGTAAGAGGCCTGGAAAACCCCACCCAATATCTCGGCCAATCACAAAATTACACAATAGTGCCTGAACCTATAGTGATGCTCTGAGAAGAGGCATTGAAACAGATAGCAACCCCCTCCTGGCCCTCAGGCTCTGAGCTTCATGGTCCCTCCCACTCCCACCAAGCTCACGCTTGATTCGTGATATGCATGCATTAAAAAGAGCATTATATGCTCCATGTCTTACCCACAAACATCACGCCTTCCTTGGTCTTCTCTGCGGCCACCGCAACGCCTTCCTTGGTTTTCTCTGCGGCCACTGCCATACCTTCTTTAGCTTTAGAAAGCCCCTTCATAAAAACATCCATCTTGGCCCCTCTGCATCCAAGAGAGCAAGTTATGTGGCATCACACAATGAAAAACAGGGTTTGTGTTGCACTGTATATGACAAATGTGGGTTAATTTGGAATTGAGAGCAAGTGTGTGTCTTAATAGCAGGCTGTCAGTCGAACAATAAGGAGTCTAATTTCCCTGAAGATAAAACGCCCATACATGCACACACAATGAGATGAGAACATTCACACCATCAGCTGACGTTATTTTTCAGCTTTAACAGCAGGAGGTGTCATCGAGATGTTCACAAACACATTAATATTTTACTCGCTTATTTTATAAGGAGCATCTATAGGTTCCCGAGAGACATATTTTAGTGATAATGTAAAATATAAATGGCACATGCATTTTTTGCTTTATACAGTCAATTTAAGTCATTTTACAGACCGAATTCACTGCTATAATGTGTGCCGACACATTACTAACAGTGTTTCAGACATGATATTTCATTTAAACGCAAAAAGAAGGACTTCTCATTTACAATATGGTGTCACCTCTCCAATGTCCTCACACAGAAGAAGTGCTGGACACGACACGGGAAAAACTAAACAATTGTCTGTTTCATCATCAGGTTGTATACAAAATTCAACATGCAGTGTTTTAATTTGCATACAAGCGCGCGAATACTCGTTTCCATCGATGGTCACGGGTTTTTGTGTCCTTAAGAGCACACCGTTGGTATTTTCGCACGATCTCGTTTCATGTTAATATAAAAACTGCGTTTCAGCCTCGTAGACCTGAAATCAAAATTAAAACGTACCTTTTAAAGCACCTTCTTCGTCCTTATGCTTCAATTGCGTAGTAGATTGAAATATCGTGGAAGGAAATTTTACACTACGATCTTGAGGTGGGCCTTCCTCTGGATGCGCTCAGCCAATGAGGACGAGAGGATGAGACGATCGACGTAGCTCATGGTATTGATCATGGGGGTGTCAGTCACCGGCTGTTATGGCCTGTGACACAGAGTGAGACTAACGCTGCATCCTTATCAAATAAAAAGGCGACTGAGATCGTCAGGAGATGAGGCGCTCAAATTGCACATCTGCTTCACACTACTGTCAGGTGTTATTTGATCATTTGCACCTATTCATAGAGGACGTGTGATAGTCTTCATATACGTGTTTCATATTTCATATTCAGGAGATAAATATTTATCACTGACATTGGACCAAGAAGCATATCATAGACAGACACGGTTAGACATTGTATAGTAAAATTCAAGTCGAAATGTTGTCGATCCTAGGCTTGCTCATGCATATCTTGTTGGGATTTTCGGCAGGCGATGAGTGTCGTGTCCACTGTCCATCTGCTTGAAGTGGGCGCATCGTGACATCTGCTTCTGAAAGGCAATCGAACGGCTCGACTGACCAATTGATTTTGTCCAAGCCTGTTTAAAGTCTTGTAAAGGTACCAGCTGGTGATTTAAAAGTTTCCATTGTCAATACTTTCATATGTCGAACGATCTGTCTAGAATACGTATTTTCGTGTAGGCCTATATGTTTTAATAAAGCAAATGAGATTTTACACATTAAAACATCACGGGGATCGTTCATTTCTTTTTAGTGACGTTGCTTTCACACGACATCAGCTGTTAAACACAAACCCTGTTTTTATGCCTATTGTGCCATCTGCTGTTTTATACTAGTATAACATTGGTTAACTTTAGGTTATTCAGGAGTATTCGCTATAAGATTGTTGATCAGCACTAACGTTAGTAGTAGACCTAAAGGCAGAATTTCAGCACCGTGGACAGCAGCCTCCAAACAACATCAGGGCAGCAAAAACTCACGATATTTGGCTTTTCATGCTTCACAATAAGTTATTAAAGGGGTTAGTTCACCCAAACATGAAAATTCTGTCATTAATTACTCACCCTCATGTCGTTCCACACCTGTAAGACCTTCGTTCATCTTCGGAAAACAAATTAAGATATTTTTTATGAAATCTGATGGCTCAGTGAGGCCTCCATTGCCAGCAAGATAATTTACACTTTCAGATGCCCAGAAAGGTACTAAACACATATTTAAATCAGTTCATGTGAGTACAGTGGTTCAACCTTAATATTATAAAGCGACGAGGATACTTTTTGTGCGCCAAAAAACAAAATAACGTCTTTTCAACAATAGGCCTATCTAGTGATGGCTGATTTCAAAACACTGCTTCGGAGCTTTACGAATCTTTTGTTTTGAATCTTTTGATCTCTTCAAAATCTTCAAGAGATTTAGGTATTAAATCCAACATTTCTGTCCCCCTCACTTTTAAAAAAATGGCTACGCCCCTGGGCGTGACGTCTGAGGCTGAAACTAGGTGTTCTCCAAACTCATCAGGTGTTATAGGTGAAGACTCAGAGCTGTTATATTGGCAAAGGAGGCTGAAAAAAGTATTAAATAAAAGGATGCCAATAATTTTCAACACAGATAATAATCAGAAATGTTTCTTGAGCAGCAAATTAGAATATTAGAATGATTTCTGAAGGATCATGTGACACTGAAGACTGGAGTAATGATGCTGAAAATTAAGCTTTGACCACATATATTTTACAAAGGTGGTCCACGTTGAATCCAACGAAGTTAACTTGAAGATAAAGTTGCCGGAAGGAGACGGGGAACGATGGTCTCAAAAGAGATTGAGCAAAGGTGTACCTGATCTGAGGACTCTTAAAGGCCCTATCAGTTCACCCCCATTTCGGTGAGGTGACCAATCAAAACTGACCAAGAGAAAGTCTTTGTTCTGTCTTGTCACCCTATTTGCATGTTTGTGTTGGTCTGGAGAATTTGTACAGTTTTACACAAAAGCATGATAAAAATATTCTGATGCATTTTGTCATAGCGTACTATACACCGTTACTTATGAAATGAAAAGAGGATTATTTTGATACCAAGAAAGATGGGGATTCAAAGACATTCAAGCAGTAATGCATACACCTGGATTTGGGCATTTGAAGTTACCCTGACATAACTAAAGAATCATAATTAGGTCAATATAACATAAGGACATACATGAAACACTGGGAAAATACTATATACATTTAGGACATTTTGATTGTGGGTAGAAATGGAGTCAATGTCCTTTTTCCAAAGTGTATTGGAAGTTTGTCTGTAGTCTGTGGACCACATGGCTGGCACTGTCTGTTGATGGAGGATGCAGAGAGAGGATCACCTCCTATCTTTGAAGCTTGCAGAGATCTCCAGACACCGTCTCTACTAAGGCCGTTCATGGGAGCCTAGGTGATAACGAACCTTTGAAGAGAACTGGTTTTGCGACTCTTTGGAGCCGATGACTTTGAACAACAGGAGAGAAAATGAAGGATTTTATGATGCCTAAAGTATTTTCATCTTGTCCATTCATTAGAACCCTAACAGAAAACTTTCAGCATTTTTACTTTTTTTTTTTTTTAAATTTAATATGATTTATAAGCTTTTTTTCCACATGGGGACCAAAATATTGCATATATATTTATTTATATATTAACTTATTACTACATACTGTTGCATGTATAATACACACAACTCAGAATTAATGCAGAATAACTCAGAATTTTTTTTTTTTTTTTTTTTTTTGATAATCCAGGAGAAGAACGAACAGGACAATTAGACTTAAACATAAACAATACCAGACAAGGAACAGGGTATAAATTCAAGGAGTAAACAAAGGGAATTAATCAAGGCCAGTTGAACAGAATGATAAATTATTGGGTGAACTAGCTGACAGACTAGGAGATCAGATCAAATAAAGACAGGGAGACAGAACAGAACTGAATCAAATCACACTACCCAAAACCATGAACCTGAAATTACGCCATTTTACATTTGGCTGTTGACACCATGGGGATGATGGACGGAGATGGAGATGGAGCTGCTGGAGGTGGTGACCCGGGTGAACCGATGAGCCCATGCGACGAACATAGGACACATGACTAGACCAACCAATGAGAACATGACACATGGACAAGGAAGGCACATGACAAATAGGAAACATGACAAATAAAAGACATGAAAATATAAAAAGTGAACAAAAACACAAAACAGACATGACAACTGAGGTGGAGCTGCAGTGAAAAGCATCCAAGGTGGAGCCATGGAGCCAGAGGACTGAGGTGGAGCCGGTGGGACTGAAGACCAAGGCAGACTGGTAGCCAAGGTGGAGCCGGACGGAGCCAAAGACGCAGGCAGGACAACGTCCGACCAAGGTGAAGCCGGAGGGACGAGGAAACCTGGAGGAGCCACAGTGATGATGGATTCTGGTGAAGCCGAGGGAGGGAGGAGCCAAGGCGAGCCAATAGGTTGACAGGTCGAGGTGAAGCAATGGGTTCAGAGGCTGGAGGCGGAGCCAGGGGATCCTCTTGAATGGGCGGAGCTGGTGCCCTGAAGACCCGAGGCAGATCCTCACAGAGAGGCATAAGAGGAGATGTCGAGGGGCTGAAGGGAACCAGTGGAGGTGGGGTTGAGGAACTGGCTGATTTGGGAAGAGGAGGTGGGAGAGGGAGTCGGGGCAGAAACTCTGGAGATATTAGGTGTGTTCGACATCGGCTGTGGCTGGATGCAACCTATCGGTGAGAGTTGCCACTTGCAGTCGGGGAGGAGCTGAAAATGGAGATGTGAAGTCGGACACTTTCTGCTTCCGCGGTGCGTTTGCATACTTTATCACAGCTGAAGTGAAATAAATGCAATATTTGACTAATACACCAATGTTTCAAAAACATTTTCATTCAATACTTTACGTAGTGCTTACAGTGTCTGTTTGTAAAATAATAAAGTTCAACATAAGCCTATACTATTTAAATACCAATGAAGTGGGGTCTATGTTTTTTATAATGTTTTATTTTGATAAACATGACACAATATAACATCACAACTACATGAAAAGAGCTTTAACTGTTATAAATATACAGATTTGTGAGCATTAGTGGAACTGAAGGTGTGAGAATAAACACGAAACACACATGATGGTTGTCATGCGGTGAATCTGACCAATTGTGAAACAGCTGTGTCATCATCAGAGCTCGTGCAGCAGCTCTTGAGAAGCTGCGGCAGGGCTGACTCAGCCGACTGCTCTTGAATCGTTCTCAAGGTACTTTGATGCCATACGTCACAGTCACATGGCTTCTGCACTGTCTCAAGTCAGACAAAATTTCTAACCAGCAAGCATTGCTTCAAGTCAGACGCCGTTCGGTCTGTGCAGCGCAGCATTAAGTCGAACAAGCCTATAGAAAACACTTAGCTGGGTGGGACCAGCGGGGAAACAGAAAACTCTGAGCTGAACTACTTCTTATTTTTTAATAATCCAGAAGAAAAACAAACAAGACAATTACACTTTAACATAAACAATAAAAGACAAGGAACAGAATGAAACATAGGGTATAAATACAAGGAGCAAACAAAGGGAACTAATCAAGACCAGCTGAACAGAATGATTCATGTTAAGGTGACAAACTAGGAAATCAGATCAAAATGACAGGGAGACAGAACTGAATCAAATCACACTAAACAAAACTATAAACCTGACAAATACTTTGTGATTCTTTGATTTCTCATGCTTTACTGACTTATTTTCCACATTCTTCTCTATTTCATGAGTTGGAATGTTGTCAATAGTTTAAGATGTTGTCAATACTTGAGTGGATAGTATGCATTTATGGTTTAAACTGAAGAGATACAGTTTTAAATATAATACAGTAATAACACAGCAATATTGTGTGTATTTAACAAACTAATCAATAAAATTATATAAAAATCATGTGAAAACTATAAAATATATACAAAAAATTTAAATGCAAAATATTGCAAACGCAATTGAACTTCATACAAGTTGAACTTCGTGTATCTTTGATGGAATCACGTCCTCATGTTCTGATATCAGAGATCTCTACAACCTGACAAGGTAAAACTGTAGAAACCCAATTCAGATGCTCCCTCCAGAGCATGTCAATTTACCCTTATTAGCTGATAATTCTGATTATGTTCAAGATGGACATATTTCTAACATAGCTCTCCTCCGAGAAAACCTAGTGATCAGGTGTTTTCAATCTCATCTGAAATAAGCAGTGTTGGGGTAACGCATTACAAGTAACGTGTATAATGTAATCATATTACTTTTTGATGTAAGGAGTAAAGTGACGCATTACAAACAACATGCATTGTGTAATCAGATTACTTTTTTGAGGTTACGAGTAAAGTAATGCATTTCAAGCAACATGCATTATGTAATTAAATTACTTTTTGATGTAACGAGTAAAGCAATGCATTACAAGTAACATGCGTAACGTAATCAGATTACTTTTTCATGTTACGAGTAAAGTAATGCATTAAAAGTAATGTAATCAGATTACATTTTTGATGTAACAAGTAATGCATTAAAAGTAATGTAATCAGTTTATTTTTTGATGTAACGAGTAATGCATTACAAGTCACATACATTACGTAATCACATTACTTTTTGATGTAACGAGTAAAGTAATGCATTACAAGTAACATGCATAACGTTATCAGATTACTTTTTGATGTCAAGAGTAATGCATTAAAAGTAATGTAATCAGATTACTTTTTTTGATGTAACAAGTAATGCGTTAAAAGTAATGTAATCAGTTTATTTTTTGATGTAACGAGTAAAGTAATGCATTAAGTCACATACATTACGTAATCACATTACTTTTTAATGTAACAAGTAAAGTAATGGATTACAAGTAACGTGCTTAATGTAATCAGATTACTTTTTGATGTTACGAGTAAAGTAACACATTAAAAGTAATGTAATCAGTTTATTTTTTTGAAGTAACAGTAAAGTAATGCATTACAAGTCACATACATTGTGTAATCACATTACTTTTTTGATGCTAATGTAAATTACATTTTAACAACACAAATACATTTATTTACAGTCAAAAAAGTTACTTTTAAATTGTAGCTGAAAATCAGCTATTGATGCATGATGTCCACTATAGTGGACAGATGATTAATCAGAATTTTCTCCCAATCTAAAATCAATACTTCGAAAATTTAACTGTGATATGACTCATTAGATATTGCTTGATGCTACATTTTCCCCCCTGCAAGAGTCTCATATAGAAGGAATAGATGGATATTCCGGATCAACTTGGCATTTCTGACTGGCCATTGACCATCTTGGTTTGGAAAAAAATCAACATACAACAGCTTGCCACTTGGTGGCAATGTATAGGATGATGCATTAGGGTCCACTGTAAAGGTTGATGTGCCATCAAAACCCATGCATGTGCAAGAAAATGCTTTTTGAATAGCTGTCCACTGTAGTGACCTCTATACATGTAAGGGTTAAGACAACTAGCAATTTGAACTTCATGGCATGCAAATAAAGGGAACTATTCAAGTAAATTTTATTTATATAGTGCTTTGCTTAGATTATTGAACTCTTTTTTAAGTCGTTAAACTTAAATTAGCTTACTAATTATTTTAGAGTTACTTAATCGGAATAGGCAATTATTAAAATAACAAATATTTCTTATTTACATATTTTATGTTGTAAAAATAATGAATTCAAATAAACAAAGGTCATGCAAACTGTTGCTTGCATGAGCTTTATAAACACCAATTTTTTTTACATTGTATAATACCAATTTTTACATTGTATTGAGAACAATTATCATAGTGAGTTATAATGCAGGGCTGATATCTTTTGCAAATTCATTTACAGATGAAAAATGAAGGAAATTGTAATGCATTTTTCTTTGAGTAAAATGTTTACAGAAGCAGACTCAATCCCACAGAGACATCACGTTTGACAATAACCATTTATGTACTGCTCTGTGGTTCTTGCAATAAACTTGTTGTTCAGAATTTGGAAGATAAGCCCCAAAGCCCCCTGATAGAAGTGCAATATCTGGGAACAGGAAATGACAACAGTCACCTATATAAGTCAGTGTTATTTGACAAAAGCTGTACTTAAGTCTCTCTCCACAAATGCATTTTAAATGAACTTTGGGTATTGAAATTTACACATCTGCCTTTTCTATCTTTCCTTTTCTTATCTGTTGTTTTAGTGCATTATTTCTCATTGTTTTGCCTTTGCAGGCTCTAGCTTAAGGATTGATCTCTCATTACATCCAGACTGAGCTTTCATTCCCAATTCTCTGATCTCTTCCCTCTCACAAACTTCCACTGAAAACTTGTGGTCTTCTCCTACAGCTTTCAACTGAGAGAGTAATAAGATTTTCCACCGTACTTCAAGCCTGTCCAACTTGATTTCTTTAAGGTCCTTTCTGTTTCCCCGAGATCCAAAACAAATCAGAAGGAGACTTTTGACTTTGTTTTGCTGCATGATCTCGTTTAAGGTCCAGCCTTCACTGAATGAAACTTCTCGAGTCAAAGGCCAAAAGCAAGAGAAGTCTATAAAACTGACTGTGGTGAAATACTGCACAGAAAAACTTATAATGTTAACAATATAAAGCTTAATGTATCATATTTGATGCACAAATTTCTAAGGCCCCAAAATTTTCAACATGATCAAAACTTTGATGAAAAGCCTGTTGTACACAATCTACTACATGCCACATGTCATCTGATTGAGTTTATACTTTTTTTTTTAGCAAATAAAAGGCATCTTTATAAAAACGTCCCCCTTCAGGTCATGGTATACGGTGGCCCAGTAGTGCACAACACAACGAAATTAAAAAAGCAAACATAAGTTCACAACACAACGAAATCGAGCCGCGATGGAATAAAGCCACAATACAACGGAATAACGCCACAACACAACGAAATCGAGCCACAACACAACGGAAATGCTCCCGACCACTGGGGGGCTCTCAGAGCTCGGTAAAGATAGTTTTCCTTGCCAATGTTCTAGAGTCGGCAGTGATATCAATACCACGATTAGTTTCAACAGTATGTAACCACTGTATATCGACATGAAATATTAATTCAAAATCACCTACGGGCACAATAGCTTCTTATTTATACCTGTGAATGATTTGACGCGCTACCACGGCGCATGATGTAGGGAACGTCTGCCAATTCCACCAATTGGTTAAAACGTATAATTATTATTAAAATTACTTTTAACATTTAAAAACATACATGTTCAAATTCCAAAGCTTGCCAGTCTTACCAACAGGAACTAACAAGCTTTGGAATTTGAACATGTCTGTTTTTAAATGTTAAAAGTAATTTTAATGAATACAAATTATACGTTTTAACCACTTGATGGAATTGGCAGACGTTCCCTTCATCATGCGCCGTGGTAGTGCGTCAAATCATTCACAGGTATACATATGAAGCTACTGTGTACATGGTTGATTTTGAATTAATATTTCATATCGATATACAATGTTTACATACTTAAAACTAATCATGGTATTGATATCTTTGTAAGACTGACGACTTTAGAGAACAGTGGCAAGGAAAACTAACTTTACCGAGCTCTGAGAGCCCCCTATAGTGGTCGGGAGCATTTCCGTTGTGTTGTAGCTTGTTTCCGTTGTGTTGCGGATTGATTTCGTTGTGATGTGAACTTATGTTTGCTTTTTTAATTTCGTTGTGTTGTGGCTTGTTTCCGTTGGGTTGTGAACTTATGTTTGCTTTTTTAATTTCGTTGTGGCTTATTTCCGTTGTGTTGTGGCTTGATTTTACATTTACATTTATTCATTTGGCAGACGCTTTTATCCAAAGCGACTTAGAAGTGAGGAATACAGTAAGCGAGTCGTCATGACGAGGCAAATAGGGACAAGAAGTGCTCACAATACAAGTTTTAGGCAGTGCACAGAGTATCATAAGCTACAACAGAGAGGGATTAAAGGAAGTGAAGGGATAGGTATAGAATTTTTTTTTTTTTTTTTAGGATGAGGATAAGTGCTCACGAAAGAGATGAGTTTTCAGCTGTCTTTTGAATATTGCCAGGGATTCTGCATTGCGGATGAAGGCAGGAAGATCATTCCACCAGCAAGGGACAGTGAACGAGAATGTCCTGGAGACATTTTGTTGTGTTGTTGCTTGATTTCGTGGTGTTGTGACTTTATTTTGTGGTGTTGTGGCTTGTTTCCATTGTGTTGTGGCTTTATTTCGTTGTGTTGTGAACTTATGTTTGCTTTATGAATTTCGTTGTGTTGTGCACTACTGGGCCACCGTAATGGTACGTGTCTTTTTTGCTCTGAATCAGGTTACCAGCCCACTTTTATGGATTTGCATGATGTAGAAGTTGCATGATGTTCAAAAATGCAAATATATCGGCATTAGCATAAACTGATAAATTCAAATGAAAAAATAAATTCAAACAATTACCTTTGAACGTTGATGAAATATGAAATATGTTTAATTGTTAAAACATGGGCTTATTCTTTAGGACAAAACCAGCAGTTCAGGATCAACACGGCTGGATGGCGACAAAGACCACGTTTTGAGCAAACAACGAATAATTTATTCTCCTCAGCTGTTGCAAAGCTGAAACTTCAGATAAATATATAACATGAAACAGAAAAATGTGAAAAGATTTTAAGAAATGTAATTCCAGTGAGGTCCGTGTTCAAGACTTTATTGCCAGCCGTTTAATTAATATCTGACAACATAGTGAGAACATCAAAGGGTGTTTTTGAACAGAATTTTCAAAATGTGCTTTATTTCACTAATCTTGTCAGTTATGTAAACTCATTACACTTGGCTGGCTACCAGCACAATTGGCTGCTATTAATGTTAATGTTAGTCTACAATTACATTACATAATATGCTTATGAAAAACATTAGAAAAAAATGATAACGGCAAGGAGGGGGCGGTAACGTTAGATACAATCAACGAGTGGACGCTGTCTTCCTGCGCAAAACCTCTCTTTTGCCTATCAAATACAACAAGTGCCAGGCATCCCATTATCTTTTTCACTATAAATATAGGTAAATATCCCGAGCAGCTGCCATATATCCGGAGACTTTGGATGGCAGTAAACTGAAAGAGCTATAAACTGCCATTGACAGTAGCGCGTGACTATTAATGTTATGCGTACGTGCTCGATCGACAGCTCTGCATCGGTGAAGCACTTCATATGAACTTGGGACACATCAAGAGACGAGTTTCCCAAGGGTTTCGGCAGACCGCGGTTGCCAAAGTGGAGCTACTTAAGACATCTGCTCGCTGTGATTGGAGCTTCAACTCTGTGTTCAGAAACAAGGCTGCATAATGAATGCAAACTCAGGACTACTGGAGAGATAGTGTTAGCTCTTTGTGAATGCTATTACCATGCTAATAACAAACTGACTTCCCCCCCGGGGAAAAATTACCGTAACAAAAAATGACTTTGCATTGGTTTATGAAATTACTGGTAGCTTCTCTCAACCCTGAAAAATTGCCACCAGGGGGCAGTTTAACTACGTGATGCAAGATCATAGCTGCCAGAAGTATTAATGCAGAATCTATGGTTTTATCTGTAGGAAATGTCTCACTCGGGGACGCTTTGTTTTCACTATTGCATTTTAAATCAACTCCTCAACCGATATCTGAGAGAGAAAAGGTGGAAGAAAAGAGTTAATGACAATAAATAGACACATTATGGGTGTATGAACACAGGCAGCATTTGTCAGTCCAGTAATAAAAAGCAAATATTTACCAATTTTCATCTATAGATTAGACACCCTCTGCGTGGTCACAGTCGAGTTGGAAACTAGCAAAAGTGCACTGGGGTGAAGTAAGGGGACAATCTGTTCTACTGTGATAAGTCAAAAGGGAATTTGTGAACAAGGGCATAATTTGCACTACAAAGAATATGTTTTCCCCAGAAAGCATGCAAGCTAAGTCACTTTGTAGTAATAGGTCTTCAAATTTGTTGCTCAGGTTTTTTTCCCTGGAGTGATCAAAAGCGTATTGGGCTTATTTCCGGCGACATGCCCTGAAACCAATCGAAGCCAATTTTGAAACAAGTGAGAAGTTCAAGCATCACGTCTTGCTGTTCTGAAACATCTTCCTGTCATTTGTCGTGCTGAAAAAATGATGAACAGATCTTCAAGCCATTGCTCTCCAGGATTCATGATGGTGTGTGTGTGTGTGTGTGTGTATCAAATTCCCAGTCAGTATTTCATGTAAAAAAGAAAAAGAAAAAAAAAAGGAAGCAAAACCACAGACCTATTCGTACATAATATTCTTTCATTCTGGGCCTTCCTCGAAATAGAGCGGGCTGATGCGCTCATGCACTTGTTTAGGCGAGTTGAGCCACAATTCATGGCTTGCGGTAGAAGGAGTATGTTAAACAACCTATTTCTCAACTCATTCACCACAGCCAGCAGGACACTGAAATCAGAACGACTTCTGGAGACAGCTGTGGCTTTGAAGTATGACAAATAAGTGCTATCAGGCAACCGGCGAGCAGAGAATTGCTCACCATATTATGTTCTTCGACTGGGGGCTGCTAAGCTAATGAGTTTGCTCGTCTATCTTCTTAGGTTTGTTACTGCTTTTGTGTCCAAGCCTTTGAGGATCCAATGTGCAAAGTATTGTAATACTTTTTCTATTGTCACCGCCTCAATCCCCATTTCTTCTGGAATTTAGGGATTCTTGATGCAAAAATTTTCACATGGGAAAGACAGAAAGGCCTTAGAAAGTACAGAATTATGAATTCTTCTGCAGAAAATAATAAAAAGTGTTAAAATACAATTTTACCATCTGAAAATGGGCACAATTGGTAGCATACATACTTGGGATGTATAGGCTATACAAGGAGCTGTTGAGTTCGGTCTTGGTCATATCACGCCAGGGTTATTAATGTTAACTAAAACATTTCTGTTAAATAAAATAAAGCTGAAATAAAATAAAATCTAAATATTTGTTGAAACACATTAAACAAAAATTAGAAATGATGCCTTGTGAATATCCTGAAATAAGTTAAAAAAATACATAAATAAAATAAGATGACAAGCACATAACAAAATTACAAAAAAATGTAACTAAAATCAACATTAAAAAAAAAAAAAAGTTAATCCAAAATATTAATAAAACTAAAATAACACTGGTTCACAGTCCCATTCCCCTTCTCTCGTGGAAAAGTATTTGAACCCTTTTATATTTAATTACTGGTTGACCCACTTTTGGCAGCAATAACCTGCACAATGACCTTGAGGAACCATATTTTACACCATTGCTCTTTATAAAATTGTTTCAGTTCAGCAATATTCTTGGGATGTCTGGTGTGAATCGCTCTCTTGAGATCATGCCAAAGTTAGGACTCTGACTGGGCTCTTCCAGAGGTTGTATTCTCTGTAGAAGCCATTCTGTTGTTGAGGGTTCATACTTCTTCTTATAACTGTAATTAAGAGGGCTATAAAGGCTATGATACCTGGGTCAGTCACTTTGTAGTAATAGGTCTTCAAAAAGCCGACTTTGAAACAAATGAGAGTTTAAAATGAAAACACTGACTGGTTAAAGATTTACTGTAATATAATGACATATTTGGTACATAATGTTGCTTACAAAATATTGTATTTAGTCAGAATACATGGATACCATTGAATGGCCGTTAGTGGAGAAAGATGGTTTTGGCTGTCTCATTTCGGCATCTTGCAGGATTAGCTAAACAGCCAGTTTGGGGAGACACCTTTAAACAAGGTTGTAATAATCATAATAATAATAATTGGTTACAGTTTATTTTACAGTGCTGTAGTTACATTGTAATTTCTCAAATAAGTCCTGAGTTCTCTTAATTAACTACATGTACTTAGAGTTACAGTTAGGGTTTGGTTTAGGGTTAGTTACTTATGCGTAAATTATGCATAATTTACTGTTATTACTATAGTAAGTACATGTAGTAACGTGTAACTACGACACTGTAAAATAAAGTGTTACCATAATTGGTTACATTTATATAGTACATTTCATGGCACTCAAAGCACTTTACATATGGAAGGGGGGAATCTCCTCAACCACCACCAATGTGCAGCATCCACCTGGATGATGCGACGGCAGCCATATTGCGCCAGAATGCCCACCACACGCCAGCTTATTGGTGGAGAAGAGACAGAGTTATTAAGCCAATCAGTATATATATATATATATATATATGGGGACGATTAGGAGGCCTTAATGATGGACAGAGGCCAGTGGGCAAATTTGACCAGGATGCTGGGGTTACACCCCGACTCTTTTTCAAAGGACATCCTAGGATTTTTTTTTTATGACCACAGAGGGTCAGGACCTCGGTTTAACATCTTATCCAAAGGACGGTTTTTTGATAGTATAGTGTCCCCATCACTATACTGGGGCTTTAGGGCCCACACAAACCACAGGGTGAGCACACCCTGCTGGCCTCACTAACACTAACAAGGTTGTAGCATTCAACTATGCACAGAAAACGAACCAGAAAAACACGTTTCCAACTACTCTTTTCTTCCTTAATTGCTGTGTCACACTGGAAACACCTTTCACACCTTATCCTGAGCTCCTTTATGAGGTTATAGTGCCTTTCACCATCCATGACCATCAAGTCTGGAATTCTGCTCCTCATAATCCAGGAGACGCCAGCTATTTTCAAAGCTCCTTTGCTAAAGCAGTGGACTTAGAACCACTTAATGTGATCAGATACACAAAAAGAGCTTGAAGTAGAGGGATTTAAAAGAGGGATCACAGAATGTTGAAGTACTCAAGAGGAGATCTTCTGGCAGCTTGCACCTTCAGGCACAATGGTAACATTGATTCAGCTATCACAAATGAGAAATGAAGTGTGTTTTTCTCTATATGAGAGTACGACTCTCTCCTTTAATGTGCGTTTACGTTTGTGCTTGTTTATATGAGATCACACTGATTAAATCTTTATTAAATAATTATTTAAAAATGCAAATAAATGAATAAGAAATATTTAAGATTCTGCACTATTTCTGGTTATTAATCTAAGCAAATTTGTAATGTTGATCATCTAAACAGTCAGATTACAACAATAAACAACAAAATTCTCTTTGGATCTTTCTAAATTATGCTGTGAACATGAAGATCAAGTCTTACACAAACTTGTGGAGTTCATGCAGCTCGAGTACTGTTCTTGTTAATGCCGAGTTCACACTGCACGGCCCGATTTTCACTTGCTGACAGATTTTGTGAAATCGCAGACAAATGTGTGAAATCAAAAGCAAATTGGTGCTCTTTCACGTGAGTGACAATTACGCAGTGTGAATTAGCAAAGACACGATCTGAAAGAATCAAAGATGTGTTGCCGATGCCAGTGAGATATTTGGCATGCTAAATATCTGGACCTGTCTGCGATTCAAAATCTTGCTGTGTGAAATGTGTTCCGACTGAAAATTAAATCTGCGATGACCTACAGCACAATAAGAGAGCAAGATACAGGGCAAGCTTCTTGCAGGGTAACATTTTTAATAACAATTCCAGCCTCCTTGTTAGAGCGCCCAACTCCCATGCCAGCGGAGCAGGCAGTTCGAAGAGGAGGGGTTACACTGGTGCCGTGACCCGGATAGGAGTGGGGTTTGGGGGGTGAGTGTAACGGACGTAGGCTGGTAAGAGCTGTGCGTGTAAACCTCACTTCCCTGATCTCAAGAGGCATGCTAGAGACTGCAGTCTTTAGCCTCCTTGTTAGAGCACTTGACTCCCATGCCGGCGGACCCAGGTCCGAGTCCCACTTAGGGCGGGCGGTTTGAACAAGAGGGGATACACTATTACACTATTGTAAAGTCATGCAATGTGTATCCCCCTGTCACCGATCCATCGTGCAATATGCACACAGCAACAACTGAATATTACTCCAGATAGTCATGCAGTGTGAAAAGAACAGTAATCGGACAACTTTAAAATCAAAATCGGCATAAAGCAAAAGGAGGACAAACCAAATACTAAAACATCCTGAAATGCATGTACAGTACTTTTCTTTTAAATCACATTTTTACTCAAGTTATTTACAATTAAATACACTATATTGCCAAAAGTTTTGGGACGCCTGCCTTTACGTGCACATGAACTTTAATGACATCCCATTCTTAACCCGTAGGGTTTAATATGGAGTCGGCCCACCCTTTGCAGCTATAACAGCCTCAACTCTTCAGGGAAGGCTTTCCACAAGGTTTAGGAGTGTGTTTATGGGAATTTTTGACCATTATTCTAGAAGTGCATTTGTGAGGTCAGGCAGTGATGTTGGCGAGAAGGCCTGGCTTGCAGTCTCTGCTCTAATTCATCCCAAAGGTGTTCTATTGGGCTGAGGTCAGGACTCTGTAGGGGAATTTTACAGTTAAAGACCCAAAAGACCAGATATGATGAATAAAGGCCCGGAGTCAGAGTTAAAAAAAAAAAAAAAAAATGGAAGAAAATTTTACTGAAGAATAGTTTGCAGTTTCATCAGCAGAAGCCAGCTTCAAGTCTCACAAGGAGTTCGTATAGGCTGCTCTGTGTACATTCACATTTCCACAACAATTATACTCTAACAGAGTCAACTAACTATGTCATTATTTCAGGTTGAATGATTCTGATTGGATAAGAAAAATAGACAAATTTGGTAATCTTCCACACATGGACAGATAGTCAGAAGCATATCTCCATTCGTCAGGATGCTGACGAGGGGACTCTGGATTTAGGTACTGGATGTCCTTTCGGGGTCATGACATGGTGTCCATCTGTTCTTCAGCAGAGTGCCAGTTGTCCACTAGTACAAAGGACCTGCACAAAACACTTAGCGCACATACACAGATACACATGATTCACAGCTTCTTCAAGTTGATCTGAGCTATGTTCTGAGCAGGAAACTTTCCCAAAACATAGTAATAACATGTTCTTTTCTCTCAGTGAGAGGTACAGACAATATTCAAAATTATTTTTTTAGTGTTTGAAAAGGAAAATAAATGCTTTAATATACATTGAAGAAGTCATTCAAATAATTTTACAGAAAGATAAATGTTGATGTTGAACTTAAAAGATATATATTGAAGCGGCAGTGGTTTCCAGAGTCCACCCCCCTTCAACTCTGTGCAGGCCAATCAAGTTCCTCCACACCAAACTTGCTTATCCATGTCTTTATGGACCTTGCTTTGTGCACTGGTGCGCAGTCATGTTGGAACAAGAAGGGGCCATCCCCAAACTGTTCCTACAAAGTTGAAAGCATGAAATTGTCCAAAATGTCTTGGTATGCTGAAGCATTAAGAGTTCCTTTCACTGGAACTAAGGGGCCAAGCTCAACCCCTGAAAAACAACCCCACACCATAATCCACCCTCCACCAAACTTTACACTTGGCACAATGCAAGTACCGTTCTCCTGGCAACTGCCAAACCCAGACTCATCCATCGGATTGCCAGACAGAGAAGCCTGATTCATCACTCCAGAGAACACATCTCCACTGCTCTAGAGTCCAGTGGCGGTGTGCTTTACACCATGGCATCCGACGCTTTGCATTGCACTTGGTGATGTAAGGCTTAGATGCAGCTGCTCGGCCATGGAAACCTATTCCATGAAGCTCTCTATGCACTGTTCTTGAGCTAATCTGAAGGCCACACAAAGTTTGGAGGTCTGTAGCTATTGACTCTGCAGAAAGCTGGTGACTTCTGTGTACTGTGCGCCTCAGCATGCGCTGACCCCGCTCTGTGATTTTGGCCTACCACTTCGTGGCTGAGTTGCTGTTGTTCCCAATTGCTTCCACTTTGTTATGATACCACTAACAGTTGACCATGGAATATTTAGTAGTGAGGAAATTTCACGGATGGACTTATTGCACAGGTGGCAACCTATCGTGGTACCACGCTTGAATTCACTGAGCTCCTGAGAGCAACCCATTCTTTCATAAATGTTTGTAGAAGCAGTCTGCATGCCTAGGTGCTTGATTTTATACACCTGTGGCCATGGAAGTGGAACACCTGAATTCAGTGATTTGGAGGGGTGTCCCAATACTTTTGGCAATATAGTGTATTTTCTGTTATATTTAAAAAAAATAACCATTTTTGCTAGTCTGTGCATGTGCACATCTGCTTGTGTAGGCATCTAGATGTTCAATGTGTGGGCATGTTTCCCTTCTTAGCATGCAGTAGGCTAATTTGATGAGTCTGTGGTTGATGTAAGAGGGTATCACACTTACAGCTGCAATAAAGCTTTTACCACTGTGCATCAGCAAAAGCAGAGCCGGCCAATATCAGCAAGGCGGTCTGCCATGCTACGCTTGGGGCTGCATTCTTGTTCAGACTTCAGCCTTGTCCATTCCTATTTATTCAACCATTAATGTCTTAGAAAAGCCCACAGGGAAATAAAATAAACACTTCTCGCTGCATCGCAGTGGTGGGGCTCCTTGCATCTCTTTGCCACACTGATCCACCACTTTTGCACAACCTCGACTGTCTTGCGGCCAGACCCTCCAAAAACAAATTAGCTTGTTTCCTTCTGCTTTAGCTCATGAATCACTGACACTTTAAAGGCTCTTGAGACTACTTCTACCTTTGGTGCCACAAGCAGAGTGCTTTTTTTGCCATACTATTATGACAGATTATTATTATATGTTTTACATACGTTTTTTTTCATTCAAACTTAATTTTAGTTTAATTGGAAAAATATATGCATATATCATGATGCAGACAGGAGCTTACGACCTAGCGAACACAAACACACTGACACAAACTCCACTTCAGACATTACATATGCAATAAAGGCTCAAGGTGGCCGTCCTTATCAAACATATCAAGTTAACCACTGATGTCATTGATCAAAAAGCCAATTCAAGTTCTATTATTGTGTCAGAGGAGAGAACGATTGCAAAATGACTTTGTGAGGTGTTCCCACTTGGTAAACATACCTAGGATCCATTAGAGTGAGAGGAGATTATCAAGACTGAATGCAACAATTTGCGGAGATTATTCTAGGCGACCTTGCTCCGCACTTGAAAGGCAATGGGAAACATGGCAATGAGCCATTATGCTCACCTTCACTTTGATTATGGCTCAAACATGCTGGCACTATGTTGCCAGTGTGCCCATGTCTAAAAAGAATCATTTATCCTCATCAATATCCCTGGTCGTCTGATAAAGTCCAGCTGTAGCACAAACCTAATGGCCCCTTAGACATCCCTCTTGGCTCCTAATCACGCCATCTTCACTCCATTAAAGTGATGCAATATCATGCCCCGTCCTCATCAATAAAACAGGGAAAGATTTGACAAAGTTCCCTTATTCCTTCTGCCAGAGCTGGCCTCTGGAGGACTGATGACCTCTGTTGAAATTTTCACAGATTTTTGTATATACTTCCAAAAGCCCACAGCATTTTGATTCATGAGCTCCCTTCTGTGATTGAAATATTAATGTTGTTTATCTACAAATGAATAGATATTTGGTGTTAATTATAACTTTGGTAACAAAAAGAAGGCTACTAGTTAACATGTTTTACAGTTCACACTATTTAATGACAGGCCTGTTTAATTCAGCAGACAGGAACAATAATAAATGATCTATTATTTCTTGAGATGATAATAGACTGTAAAAAATAAAAGAAAAAAATATTCTCATTACCTGGACATTATCCGGTATTTTTTCGAACTTTTCTGTAAACCCTAAACACAACTCAATGAAGTGCAAAATTCAAAATACAGGTGAAACACCTGTAAAAAATAAATACGGAAAATTCAGTTAAATTAATACAGTACATTGTGCCTTATTTTTAGAGATTTGTTTTTAGAGTGTATGTACAATAGTGTAACTTCTTTAGAAAGTTCACACGTTAGCACTTCCGGTAACAGACAAAGCTATTGTAAATGTTTTTTTAGTCTGTTGTGAATATGTATCTTTGATTCTTCATGATATCAACCTGATATTAATCAGTACATAGACTGATTTAACTCTCTAGGTAAAAGTTGCTGGTTTGTTTTAAATCAGGCATAAATGAAAAATGACTTGTGGTTCTATGAGGAAATCAGTTGTGAACTCCCTTTACTGAGTGAATCAAGTTCAGTCCAGAAAGGGGTGAATCTTTTTGACTGATTCATTAAAAAGAATCGGTTCATAAGAGCCACTGGTTTGGGAAATCAGACATCACATCACAACTCGCGCAGTCTTCAGTATTATGGGCCAAAAACATTGGCACATGCTTTGATGAGACTGACAAATTTTCTGATGGCTACTAGATTTTAAAGTACTAAGGAACATTTTTATTTTTTGTCACACCTACGATCTTTTTAGGTGCAATCTGAAGCCCAGAATACAACACAAGTTGTGTATTATAACAAAATCTATAGCACTAAGTTCTGCTATACTGTCAATTATATAAAGGTCAAGTTCTACTGCTTAATTGTAAAAATAGTATGTGTTAATTGCTGTATCTGCAGTAATATTATACTATTTTGGACATGGTGTTGATAATTGGTGCTTATTTAATCATCACACTTTTATAATGTCTCTTACATTATCTTGGCATTATTAAAATTTAATTAGTTGGTAGTTACGTTTTTTAGGGCCATGTTAACCGATATGGTAACACTTTACAATAAAGTCTCATTTGTCAACATTAGTTGCATTAACTAACATGAATTAACAATGAGCAATACATTTGTTACAGTATTTATTAATCTTTGTTAATGTTAAACCATCAATATAGAAATGCGTTAGTATTACCACGTATGATGAATCTCATATGTCTTCTGTTTTGACCAGACTGCTGGGTTGTTGCAGATTCAGATTCTCTCTCTGACCACAGCTCTCCTCTTTGACAAACACACACACACTCACACACACACACACACACACACACACACACACACACACACACACACACACACACACACAATCCGCTTGCTCTTGAGTGACTTGCCAAACACTACAAACTTGGTTTAATAATAATCCTGTCCTAAATTTGGCTTTGCATAAAGATGAGGAGACCTCCAGTGCCATGTTTCTTCATTTTTTTATCAGATCTCTGGCAGTCCCTGAGAAGTTGGACTGCAGGAGAGTCACACACCGACTATCCTAGTGTCTTCAGCTGAGGCAGAGATCCAGGATGCGTTCTTGAAGAACACCCCCAGCTCTCTGCCTCCGAAACTGGCAGCACTGCTGCTGAAGGTTGAAGCTTCTCTGATGTCTGCAGTATGTCAACCAAAACCACACAGCAGTGCTAGAGCAAGAGAAGCAGGGAGCTTGTTTGTTGAGAGGCTTTATTTGGGGAATATTTATAAGGTACTGCTACAAGAAACAGGCATTAGAATTTTCTTTTCAGTTTGAGATGCATTCAGAGTCATTTGGTGCCTTGAGACTCTTAGGAAAAGCACAGAATAACGAGCAATTCATTAAACTCTTACTATCCTGCATTTCCCTTGCAGACGATCATAAAATCAATGCGCTCATCTAATGAGCAAAGAGCCACTGCTGTGAAAAGAAACGAAGCTTCAGAGGGCTGAAAAAGTCAGTAATTTAGAGAGTTTCACTTTTAAACTAATAATTATGTTATTAGGGTGCATTTTGTGTTATATAATGCACTAAACCTGTTTTATCTTTTAAGATTAAAGACTCAATGTGGCACAAATGTAACATTTAGCTTTAAGGATGTAAACATTTAATTTAATTTTAAACCAAATACTTGATTATGCATGTAGTCTTAATCTTAAGAAGTCAATAACTAAAAAACAGCAAATATATTACATATTTTATTACAGCGCTTCATACTCCAGTTCTATTTTCCACTAAAATCAAGTCACAATTCTGCCTCACAAGCTTTGTTTGTCAGCCTGAGGCACATTTAGAGTTGGATGACTTTCTCCAGCTAAATGATAATTGTAAAGTAAAGCTAATTGGTATTAGTCACTACTGTCAAACAATAAATGAAATCACACATTCTAAAAGCATCTTACAAGGCATTTTGTTTTTTACATAGCTGATGTAAGGCTGCTCTGAGGGGCTCCAGAGTCTGTGTAAAGATGAAGCTGTGCATAAAAGCGGTACTAAAACACGCAGCTTTGACCTACCGAAATGAAATGCAATGCAGTAAACTTTGTCGTTGTCATGACAATCAGTGCCGCTTTGTTTCCTGTCAGCTCACTTGGCTGTGTGCCAGAATCAACAAATGGTTGCCAGAACAAATAGTCTAATAGCTTTGTTTGTTTTGAGAAAATGTCTAGCAATAGGGGGAACAATAATTGTAATCCAAAATTGAAAATCCAAATTTTTTTGAAGTGTTTGGTCTAGGAAAAATTCTAATACAAAAAAAAAAAAGAAGAAAAATATCATTACCACACAAGGTAACAGTCTATATAAGATGCAATATTTTGTTTCTGTATTGATAATTTTATTATTTCATATTTATTCCATTATTTTCAATATAATAAGGTTTAAAGCTGAATTTCTGTGTCTGTATCACTGGGGTGACCAAGTGAAGTGCAAAAACAATGATTGTTTTCAAACAGGTTTCAGAAACCCTCTCACCCCCATCTGCCATTGGTCAGCCAGATAGTCCCACCCCAAATTCACACCATTGGCTGAGCCAGTGTTGCAATGAAACAAAATGAACCCTGTGATGATGCATTTCCACAATTATTAAAATTGTAAATATAGCAAAGATTTTTTATATTTTCCTTTTTTAAAAAAATATAGTTTTAAGTAAATTCATAACCCTATACGGTTACACTTTATTTCGATAGTCCCATTTTGACATTCTACTAACAATGAGTAACTTTGCAACTACAACTCTCATTAGGGTATTAGTAGACAGTAGTAGACTGTTAGATTGGGGTTAGGGTTAATAGAATAAGTTGACATGTACTTGCAAAGTTATAGTCAGATTGTCTGTTGGGGGAGCATCAAAATAAAGTGTGAGTAGATATTAAGCAGACAGTCTAGTAATACTCTAGTGATTGGTACTTGACATTAGATGCAACGTTAGTAAAATGTCTTAAGTGGACCATCAAAATAAAGTGTTATTCACTATACTTTTCTGACCTTGGCATTAAGACAAATAGCTAACTCATGAGTGTTTCTAATACAATGGCTGAGGGAGTAATGGCAAATTTGACATATTTCTCTCTTCTGACCAACATAATCTCTCAATATTTTTTTCCTCTTTTGGAAAGTCATAGAAAAGCTATTGTGGATTTTTTCTTTTGCTGTTGGAGCAAATAGGAATTATAACTGTTGTGTAAAGCCGGGTTCACGCTGTGCGATTTTGGCCACGATTTGGTCGTCTGAGACAAATTTTGAGAATCCTAAAAGATTCCTGTAATCCTAGGCTAAAATCTGTAGTCTTTGGTCGCTAGTTTGACATGTTCACAGACAGCTGATTAATGACCGCTGTGATCAAATTTTACCTCCGATGAAATTCTGGCAGTGTCAGAAGATTTGAAGCACAGTCCTGCAGTGTGACTTCTCTTACGACAAATGTCAAATTGTCTTCGTTTTTCAAGATAAGCCGTGATTAAAATTAATGCTAAAGATGGCTTTGTTAGCCACCATTTCAGTCCCGCGTGTAATGCAGCTCACAGTCATCGAACGTGTATGGGTTGATGATGTAAAACTCTGGACAAGTTTTCATGCGCGCGTCCGTTTTAACGCGTCTTGACTGTCGTATAGTCTGACATAAATGACAGCTGAGATCCACAGTGTGACATGAGGATCATGTTCGTACAGTCTGACAAGCAGCAATCCTAAAGGACTATTATAAATCGCACAGTGTGCACCCGGCTTTACATGTATGCTCTGTTTTGGTTTAGTTTCTTTGTGTTTTATCTGTTTGCCTACCCAGTTTTCTAGTGTATTCCCGTGAATATTGATTCTGTTCACCTGTTGTTCTATTAATTAACTCGTTTAGCCTGTTTGTTCAGTTCTTTGTCCGGTTTCGTCCTAGACAAACGGCCCGTTTACACAACACCGTTTTCAACTAAAAACAGAAAACTTTTTTTGCGTTTTGTCTGTTCATTTACACGACAGTGGCCTGAAAATGCAAACAAGTTTTTGAAAACGGTCTCTGTGTAAACAACAAAAACACAAATCTGTGAAAATGATAACATCATGCACATGCATATTTTGTTCGTCGGCCGACTAAGTTTTCTCCGTTCGTTCCGCACCGTCGGCTGAAGTTGGTCCTCGTCGGCTTTTTTTCGGCCGATTCGACATGTTGAATCGGCATCGGAGTACGTCGGTCCATCGAGCCATCTGATCGTTCTGATTGGCTGTTCAGCTTCTGCCACCTGCTAGTATGGAAAGTCATTTCATCTTACGCAGGCGCAGAACGGATGCGCTACTTGGCTATCGGCTGTCGAGCGTCGGTTTGGTGTGCAACTTTGGACCCAGACGCTGCTGACGTGAGCCAACCCCACAGTCTGCTTTCGTCGCCACTAGTTTGTCGACGTCGGCTTGGTGTGTTCCTGCCTTTACATGGAGTTATCTCTGCATATTAATCTGGTAGAGGAAAGAGTATTTTATAATAAAATTGTACATTTCAGCTTACATTTTCAGCTTACAACATTAATAATAGAATAAAAATGAAATAATAATAATACAATTATGAATAAAGAAACATGAAATGAATAAAAATAAGAAATTATAAATTAATGCCAAGTGTGTACTACACAAATATATGCCTTTAGTCCAGACCTTATTATTGAGATGCATTATATAAAATGCCTCTGCAAAGCTTCTGACTGGAACCAGGCTTGGGCACCACATTACATTTCTGATGCTTGTCTACGGTCATCAAATAGCCTATTTCTGCCTGTTCCCAGTTCCCGTTTAAACTTTCATGGAGACTGTGCCTTCTTCAGTTGCGGTCCCATGCCTCTGGAACAGTTTGCTGCTCCACATGAAATTCTTTCCAAATATTAATGATTTAATGTTTTAAATCTCATCTTAAAGTAATGTGAATTGTCGTTCACAATCCTTTTTACTGTGTAATGTGACGCAAAGTGAAACAGGTTATTGGTGGAACTTGATTTTATCCAATGACTTGAATAATGAAAAGTGGTGCATTACATACCAGAATGAAGCAATGCCTAAATAGCTATTTGGTTATTGGTTAACATTACCAAATAGCCTGTGTGATGTAAATGAAAAAGGATGGTAATTTCAGAGTGTAACAAGTATAGTTTTTGTTTAAGATGGCAGAGAACCTGATTTCAATTCTCAATGTAATATAATGATGTAACAGCAATTTTGTTTTGAGGTTGCATTCAAAGCCACTTGGCTCTGAAATATGTGAATCACACGTCTGCAAGTAGCTGCTAGTTTCAGCATCATGATAACAATCTGTTAAGTGGCCTTGTCTCTCTGTGCCTGAGCTCAACATCCTCTTAGTGATGAAGGGTTAGAGGGGAATTGACACTCTTCTGTTGAACACTATCATGGGAGTCTATCGTTCACGCTGTGCGCTTCTACAAGAGACTTCACAAACTCTGTCCCTGTGATGTTTTGAAACATCTTCGTCTCACTGTGGTCTTTGTATGGACCTGTCATGATAAAAGAACCTGCATTTCAGTTGGAAACTTGTTGAAGGCGCAGAGGCTTTGTACTGCACCCTATACATGACACGGTAAATGAGGAGTTCTCAAAGGGGCTGCTTGTCGAAATACAGTGTATTTATCCGTCTGATTTGCTTCCTTGTTTTGGTTGTTGCTATAGCAGTTGTGATTTGTTGTTATCACTGTCTGTTTGAAATAATGAGTGAGCGCAAACAAGCATGCGGTTTTGAAGTTGATCTACTCTGTTGACCTGCGGTAAATTTCAGCCGTCTGGAAAAAGGGCGTCTGCGTCATTGCTCTCAACCTTTTCTTTTCTGTCGAGGCATGATTGACAGGTGGAATATGCGCATCATTATGATCTGCATCGCAGTGACGGGCTCCCAGTGGAAGTGCGATGTCACCTCGCCTGACTTCTCCTCTGACCTTTGCTTCATTCTCTGATCAGACTCTGGCTAGGTCTTTCAAGGATGACGGCTCTGTGTACAAAGGAAAAGTGAAGAATGGGACTAGTTTTCCCTCAAAAGGATCAGATAAATTCATGTTTCAGGGACGTATTATGTGATTTTCCCTTCTACAAACCTCTGTAAAGCAAATTACCAACAAGGATCTGAGCAGGATTCAAGCTACACTGCACAAAAAAATCCTCAGTATTTTTGTCTTGTTTTCCAGTACAGATATCTAAACATTCTTAAGCAAAATGATAGGATATTAAGTCTTTTGTTCTGAAAAAATTATCAAAATGAAGTGAGTTTATGCTTAAAACAAGAAAAAATATTTGGCAGTTGGGTCAGAAAAATAAACTTGCTTTCCTTTTGAATTAAGTTTAGTTTTCTGACTCGTTTGGCAGATATTTCTTGTTTTAAGCATAAAAGTACTTCATTTTGATACATTTTTCAGAAAACAAGACTTAATATCTTATCTTTTTGCTTCTCAAGTAAATGTGTCTTGATTTAAGAATGCTTAAATATTTGTACTGGAAAACAAGACAACAATACTATAAATAAGAAAATAATTTTTGCAGTGTACAGAATTAGGAAGTTCAGTCTCCACTCCTACTGTATATTCATCGTTCAAGTTAACAGCATATATTTACAACCTTCTGTGAAAGCAGAACAGCTTGCATTAAGGCTAAGAGAGAGAGAGAGAGAGAGAGTTTATTGTTCTTTTCAAATCCATAGACAGGATCTCTATATAAAGGCCCATATCACACTGGCTGTGTATGGAAGGCGAGATGAGAGAGATCGTAATTCTTTTGACATTTACTACATTTATTTACATAATTTTTTCATGGCTGGAGTTCATACTAAAGCGGCAGGACTGAATATAGTGTGTTTTGATGATTAATGCATCAGTAAAAGACACAACTGAAGCGTTTAACGTCATTAGGACTTTAGTTAGTCAGCAAGGCTTTTGTTCAATTGTAATTTTTAAGTGCATATTTTAAAATGTTATGTCTTGGCATTAATTTCAGAAACTAAATAAGCCAGGACTGAAATATTGAGAGTGATTTGTCAGGTTTTCCTATATTTGGAGGCTGGATCATAGCTTTTTGCAGACCAGAAATAGCATCTTCCATTTGTTTTTTTTTAGCAGGTACAGCCAACAGATAAAGAGATCTGAAAACAAAAGGTGTCATATGAGTATTTCTGGAAACTGAGCACAGACCATTGGTCATCTTGGACAAGTCCCAGGCTTTTTACGCACTGGGAGTACAATGTGTGATCGTCATCAGAAAATGAGGAGCTTTTGGCCAGAAGGAAAAGAAGCTTTCAAATTGAGATTATGAAATGTAGGACATCTTCTCTTTGATTTTATGTTGAGGGGTCATTTCTACAGTTGGTTGGATTTTGGACTCTGCAGGTCTTTTAAAAAAAAAAAAAAAAAAAAAAAGAAGATTAAAATTCAATATATATATATATAATTTTTTGTCTTGTCAGAGGGACAAAATGTATGGAAGCCCATTTTCGCCACTAAATAAAACAAAAAACAAAACAGTAATTGCGATCTCAGAATTCTGACATTTTATCTTGCAATTGCGAGTTTATATCTCACAATTCTGACTTTTTTTTCTCACAATTGCGAGTTATAAAGTCACAATTCTGAGATATAAACTTGCAATTGCCTGATATAAAGTCACAATTCTGAGATATTGTCACGGAGTCACAGCCAGCACCCACCAACACCAACGTATCGTCACCAGATCACCACGCTCCTCCCACTCGTTCACAGTCTCCCGAATACTAATCACCTGCACCTGCATCCCATCTCCCAGGACACTGTAAAGACTCTCACTCCCTTCATATCATTGTCTGCTCTCGTTACACGTACCTGGACTCCTTACCCACTACTTACCTGCATCTTCCTGTCTTCCTCCCATCGTCTTCTATCTCCAACCGTCTGCTCCACGTTGATTCCTCTAACTGCAAATACAAACCTCAGCTAAGTGACTGTTAAGTGCTTGTTTACCTACTCACCTGAATCCATCGTTTACCTGTGTTCATGCCTCTGTTCTAATAAACATCTGTGTTCACTCACCCCTCTGCCTCCGTCTGTGTCCTGACAGATATAGTAAACTCGCAACTCTGAGATATAAACTCGCAATTGCGTGATATAAAGTCACAATTCTGAGATATAAACACAATTCTGAGATATAATTTGTGTTCTGAAGATGAACGAAAGTCTTACGGGTTTGGAACGACATGAGGGTGAGCAATTAATGACAGAATTTTAATTTTTGGTTGAACTAACCCTTTAATTGGGTACATCTATGCATGGAAAACCATAGATGTTGTACAAATATTTTTAATAAAATATACAGTATTGTTTCATGGGGTCATAAAATCCTCCAAATTGTCACAGTTTCATGTAAACAGAAACATGATTCATACTCTTTTACTAAACTTATTAGACCTTGAGGCAATAGAAGGTTACATAAACTAAAGATAAACAATAGAGCCTTGGAGTTTCTACAGACAGCAATCTAACACCAATATCCAAAACCGATATTTCTACAACTCTTGTGTTAAAGAAATCTGGCAACACTGCCAGCCACCTAACATCCTGCCACCTCATCCATTGTGGCCTCGGGCGGACCCAGAGAGCCAGCATTCTTCTATTGTGGAACGACAGCTTTCACAATATTATTATGTAGTGTATATGTGGAGAGATAGAGCAGCAAGTGTTTCCATGGAAGTCTAAAGCACCTGCGCTGGTTCAAGATGTCAGACTAACAGAGCATATGGGAAACTGCAGCACGGTTATGGAGAAAAACATTTGCTCTCAATGAATAAGTGATGAAAAGAAAAGTGGCATGCAGCATTCATTTTAAAAAGGAATTTCACACTTATTTCTCTCTCTCTCTTTCACTGTGAAACAAGTTTTTACTCAATCTTGTTCCTCAGGGCAGGACATTACGGCTCCAAATAAAGCAACACTTTGAGGGAAAGGGTGTGGAACACTTTAAATATGTGGTGCATTGGCCCATATTTGCTCACATTTGCTCACATTTTTCTAATCTCTCTTTGAGAAGGTGCTTCAAATCATACATGGTGTTTTAAAATAACATTTTTTTACTGCCATATAAAGACATGCAAATGAGATTTTCATGACACATGCAGAAGATTTAATCCAACATGAAAAATATGCCCTTTAATTTAATATATGAAGTCTTTAAAGGAACAGTTTGCCATTTACTGACTCATGTCTTTCCAAACCTGCTGTGAGACTTCTTGGGGACTACAGCTTTCAAGCTGCAAATAGGATACAAAAGCACCACAAAATATCATAATAGTGGTTCACAGGACTTTCTTTCAAACCTTTAAAAATTGTTATTCACTGTAAATCTTGAATTGCACTCTAGACCTTATTGGAGCAAATGAGAGTTCCTGAGAGATTTAGTGATGACTAATTTGTAAATTATTCATTTTTTGAGTCAGATCTTTTTAATGAATCAGTTTATTTGGTTTATAAAACTAGCACAGACCGAAATTTAACAGCTTCAAACTAGAAGTTGTTGACTTCAAAATGCGTGGGATATAGTGCATGACTAATATGAACTACTTTCGTTGTGCTTTTTTGTCCCTTTTGAAGCTTGAAATGTCCTGTTCCTATTTAATTGCATGTGTTTTATCACCTTTTCTTATAAGGAATGTTGGATAGATTTGGAACTGGATTTGGATTTTAATATTGACTTGGAACAACATGTTATGAAAGAATAATCAAAGATAATGACATATTTAAGCAGATCTTTGATGTAATTAATACACACACACACACATATAAATATCATTATATATATATATATATATATATATATATATATATATATATATATATATCTTTAAAAATAACATAAAAGGAAAAATATGTGAGTGTGTGTAATTATGCATTCAAATAAATTATTGATAAATGTGTTCCAACTCATTTTTAGAAAAATTCAATTACAAGACACCTGTGAAGCCTGGTGTTTATCATTTGAAATCTATTCAATGTTTAATCCTTATAGATGATAGCATCACAACAGCATAAGCTGGGCGTACCATGCAGCCAAAGGTAATACAACCCTCAGGTTAATGCGACTAAACCAATACATCCAGCTTATCAGTCTATTTAATTTTCCCCCAGCGATAATTTCTGATGAATCGTTTAGAGCGGCGGGTGAAAACTATCAGCTTGAAGGGCTTTGATTTGTAAGGGCATGGGTAAGCATATTAACAACCTCTATCTCTTGCAAAAGCTATATTAAATCAAATAAATAATGCATTTCCACTGTTGTCTTGTTGTTCCCTTAACATAGCATCTCGAGGCCACGACTTTAAATCGCGCCACGACATTGTTAGGGCCCAAGCACCGATGGTGTGAGGACCCTTTTGTAATTGCTCAGTCAATTCTTCTTCTTCTCCAAAATGAATTGCATTTTTGAGGGCTGAAACATGCTTGAAAACTCATGAAACTTTGCACATGCATCAGAAGTGCTGAAAATTTACGTCTGTTATTGGTTTCAAAATTAGGTGTGGCAAAATGGCTCAATAGCGCCACCTACAAAATTTCAATTAAGCGTCCTTCGTGCTACGTTTCACGCACAAGTATGAAATTCGGTAGACACGTGTAACAGCTCAATACCTACAAAAAAGTCCCTGGGTGCTGAAAACCCAACAAGAAGTGAGATATTTTGATTTTTTTCTGCAACATTTTTGCAGTTTTTGCCATTTCTAGACGTTGTACTTTAACAAACTCCTCCTAGAGCTTTAATCAGATCAACATCATATTTGGTCAGTCTAATCTAAAGGCCTTAGAGACGTTAAATTGCGAAGATCTTGAGTTTTCGCCAAAGTGTGTGTCCGTGGCGGTCTGACAAAATTGCCATGAAACAGGAAATTGTTGTAACTCGGGCATACAATGTCCAATCTACCCCAAACTTCATATGTTTCATTGGAGTCCTGAACTGAAGACATCTACATGGCAATATTCAGTGACAGTCATAGCGCCACCTGCGGGCAACAGGAAATGTCATGTTTTAGACTGTGATTAACTCCTCATAGAGATTTAATCAGATCATATTTGGTCAGTCTAACTCTTAAGGCCTTAGCGATGTTAAATGACAAAGTTTGATGTTTTGCCATGAAAGAGGAAGCTGTTGAAATTCAGGCATACAATGTCCGATCTGCCCCAAACTTCACATGTGTGATAAGAGTCCTGGCCTAAAGACATCTATATGCCAATATTCAGTTAGTCATAGCGCCACCTGCTGACAACAGGAAATGGCATGCTTTGCACTGTAATTCACTCCCAGAAACACATTTGTACATGCCATGAAGTACCAAACATGTTAGAAACACTTTAAATCATGCAACACTTGGCTAAGTGCTAAAGTATGCGATTAGCGCTATGAAACAGGAAGTTGTTGTAACTCAGGCATACAATGTTCGATCTGCTCAAATCTTCACATGTTTGATAATAGTCTTGGTGTGAAAACATCAAAATGGCAATATTCAGTTATAGTCAAAGCGCCACCTGCTGATAGCAGGAAGTGTGGCACGTCAGAATGACTTTGCCATATTTTTTCTATATTTACACACTTGCATGTCGCCCACTGTTAATGTTTTCTTAAGGCCTCCGGGTGGCGTTACACCTGGGGGTGTGAGGGCCCTTTCATCGCTGCTTGAAGCTTTAATTATCATTGTCATTATCACATTCCTACGAGTTAATATGTTGTGGCCATGACAAAACTAAGTGAACTGAACATGTCCCCTCCCAGTCACCTTACAAAACAATGCTGTGCACTGCGCATCTTGTGACATCACATCCTTTTTTTTTTTTTTTGGTTTGTTAATATGTCTCTGGTCTGTGTTGCATTCATATTTCATGCAGTGGAACTGCAACAGAGTTACTTTGAAACCTTTGAAAAAGTTGGGTCTCGGTCCACTTGTTTGGTGTGCATCACGGATGGTAGCGTTCACACTTGTTCAAAAGAACCACCCTAGAGCAATTAGACAAGAGTTTGTTTTAATCAAACCAAACCTACCCAACATGTCCTCCAACCAATACGCCCATATAGGTCCTTTGTCACTTCCCTGAAATACGACCCATAGGAGCATTTACTAAAGTTGCGCCCCTATCAACAACAGGACACTTTCATTTTAATGCATGAAATACGACCCATAGGAGCGTTTGCTAATGTTGCGCCCCTATCGACAACAGGACACTTTCATTTTAATTCATGAAATACGACCCATAGGAGCGTTTGCTAATGTTGCGCCCCTATCAACAACAGGACACTTTCATTTTAATGCATTGTACCCTTTTATCTGCGTCACATTTCAGGTTTCGCGTCGTGATTGTGGGTTCAATCCCAGGGAACGCACGTGCTCATAAAGTGTATATGCAGTATAAATCACTACGGGTAGGTTTAGTCGTTTATAAAAAATGAGTTTTGCTAAATGGAAATAGTGCAAATGGTGAGTAAGGGACCGTGTAAAAAGTCCACAAATTGCATTTAAATGAACACGCATTTTGATTGGTCACGATGCTCATACGTCATTTCAAGACGACAGACGTAGCATGACACTGTCATTATTTTTACGCCAGCTAGAGGGCGCATGACTTTAAAACCTAAATATAGGTTGTAATAAGATGCTTGAAAAAACTACCTATAGGGTCATTTTTTGGAGGAGGACAGTCTCAACCTGCCAGGTGTGAACACACCTTTAAATTTCAAACTGTTCCTCACATAAAGCTATCGTATGAAATTTGAATATAGTCCACAACTTCTGTGGACCACTGTTATGACACTTTCATGGTGATTTTGCATCCCTTTTGAAGCTTGAAAGCTGCAGTCCCAATTCTCTGTAATTGCATGGAAAATACACACACAGAGATGCTTTTGGTGCAGAGTAGTAACAGATGCTTTTTAAAGTGAGAATTTTGTGAGTATGGGGAGCAGAACGCTAGAAATGTTAAGTGGATGGGAAGCAAACTAAAGCTTCTAGAAATCCGACTCACTAATTTTGAAGTCACGGCCTGTCGGCCTGCTTTGAGAGCTCCTAATCACACAAAACGTCACAGTGTATCTGCAGAGAGTTGGCAGGAGGAGGCGGCACAGCGATGAATGTGTTATTTACAGCAGAGAGGCTGCATGTACTCACAGAGGGAGAAATAGCAACCTGGCCACAGCTCCACAGCTGCTGTCCCCTCAGACCTGAAGGATTGTATAGAAGAACCTCTCAGATTTAAGACAATCCCATGTTTAATGATACCAGAAATCGACAGGTTACTTGAAGGTACAGCGGGGGCAAACAAAAACCCCACAAGAAAAAAAGAGGCAGCCAAAATGTTTGCCACATTACACGTTTATGCATTTATAATAGCCATGTCAGATTTGTTTTCTTTTTTATGCCTGTCCTTAGCTCAAACACCCCATTTTGCTCTTCAATACATCATAAAGCACTGAAGTAATTTGTATTCTGAAGTTATTCTATTAACATGCGCTGCTCAGAAGCATTCAAATGTCAAGCTGATGATTTATGCATTCCAAATGCTTCTACGCTCCAAGGTCTGGTGCGATGTTCATTGCATATGAACAGGAATGACAAAAAACAGGTATTGTCATGTAATAGAATGTCATCATAAGATTAAGTGTAAGAGAAATGCATTCTGGTTACTTATACCAGAGATTTTCAAACTTTCCATGGACCATCAAATACAGTATGACGATCTCCTTGCAACGAACCCCTTTACTAAAATATAACAGCAGCTATTTTCACGTATTAATACCTATTTATTATGTTTAAAATTTAAAATATTATTAAAAATAAAATATATTATTATAATATGTGTAAAATATACCCTGGAATTTTTCTAAGCAACATTAGAGTATATAAACCAAGGAGAAAATTAAAATTAAAGGGATAGTTCACCCAAAAATGAAAATACTCCAAACCAAATATGAATGTCTTTGTTCTGCTGAACACAAAGGAAGATATTTGGAAGAATGTCAGCAACCAAACAGATCTCATTCTCCATTGACTTCCATAGTAGGCCTATTTATTTTTCCTACAATGGTAGTCAATGGGGGATGAGATCTGTTTGGTTACTGACATTCTTCCAAATATCTTCCTTTGTGTTCAGCAGAACAAAGACATTTTGTATGGAACAACCTGAGGGTGAGTAAATGATGGCAGAATTTTCATTTTTGGGTGAACTATCCCTTTAAGGCTACCAATAAAGCAGAATAACCTTTATTTAGTCATTAGAAAGCAAAATGTAAGTCAGCTTTAAAGTATTTATATTATTTATTTATTTTCTATTTTGTTAACTCTTTGTGAGACAAGTTACATGTACTTGCTATAGTAATAACAGAATATTATGCATAATTACATGCAACTAATCCTAAGTAAGCATATGTAGTTAATTAATATTACTCAGTACTTAAATGTACAATTACACTGTAACAAAAGGACACCTTAAAATAAAGTGCAACCTCTATTATTATTCTAGTTAAGTTATTGTGGGGGTATATCTGTGGGTTTGAAACCCCCCTATTATTAATTATAATTTGCTTTATGCATTTGACACTACATCTCACATTTTATTGTATGTCAAATAACTGGCATATCCACTCCTAATTTATATCAGGTGTCTTTAAGTACTACAAGTTAAGATTTAAATGAATCATTTGATACAATGCACTTATTATGTACATAAATACAAGTTTTTACCATGTACTTGTTGTAACGATAGTGGTAAGCAGGCACGAAGATGGAGAAGATTCAAGAACACTTTTTTATTATCCAAACACTCAGGAGAACATAGGAGAAATGCTACCACAACTAATTACAAATGAGAACCAACAAGGGACTGAACATAACAGGGAGTATAAATACAAGACGACTGTAATTAGAGACAGGTGAAAACCGTAAGAAGAACAAACAAGGACATAATCAGTAACCAAGGAAACTGAAACTAAACAGAGCAGGGAAACAGGAACTAAAGGAAACAAAACAGAATATCAAGAACATCATAAGAGTCCATAACCATGACACTTATATTATTATAATTATATAATTATACACTTAGTGTAATTAGATCTGTAATTAATATCTGTAATTACAGATATAATTACACTGTTGACCGTTAAACCTATCCATACCACTAAACCTGTCCCTAACTGTACCCGTATCCCACCTCATAGTGTTTTGCAATACAACATGTAAGTACATAATAATTAAAGACACCTAATATATTAAGTGTGAACACATATCCTACCAAGGTGAAGGATTTGCTCATGACATTAATCCCCTGGAAGATTACTAATATAAACATCTGCACAACCCAATTAATATTCACATTTTATGACTTGATTTCTCGTCGTATTACAGAGTAGCAAAATTTAGCGCAATGTCTCCCATTATAATCAGCGAAGTGGTCTACACTGGGATTGTGGTGTGCCAGTTTTGCACAGATAATTAGCTATATTTCCTTCTTTCAACTTTTTACCTCTTTACTGCTGGAGCTCCGGCATGCTTCCAACAGATGGCAATATTGTGTTTTTGGAATTTCCTCTTACTATGACTCACCTCTGTGTGAGAGAGCATCTCTGTAAACCCCAAACAAATGAAGGCTGAGTTAATCTCCTTCGAGCGGGGTGGTAATGATCACGGCTAATTGTGAGTGAGTGGGCAGCACTATTAGAGCAGGACCCACAGCTCTGGCATGCCCGTAATCAGCACAGGCAGGGGGGAGAGAGATAAGGCCCTATCAGGGCGCCTGTGGAGTGAGGAAGTGTGCGGAGTGCAGCTGAGACTGATACTCTTATATGGGCCGCACGGGTCCATCTGGGTTTGATCTCGGCCTTCCATCACTCACATCATCCTCCTGGTCTTTTCCTAGAATCAGATCGATCGATCTTGGTCTGTTTTTTTTTTTTTTTTTGGCTTACAAAAATCGAGCCTTGTTTACATGCTGAGAGAGGAAAAATTGGGACGTTATTGTTGCATCAGCTCTCTCTGGCTCACTCTCCCCCTCTTAAGAGGCCAATTACACATCAGAGAAAGAATCACAGATAATCTCTCTCCCTCTGTCTCTTTCTTCCTGAACTTCCTATATCATCCTTCTTTCAGATCAGATCATTCTTTCTTATTTAAAGGTGAAGGGGTTAATTTCTCTGTCACTAGGGTCACCAGATGGAATTGCAAAAATAATGACTCCCTGTTCTGCCATGTTTTAGATCCAGGGTTCTAGGTTTATTTGGTTAGCAGGACCCACTAGTCCTTGTTGGGCTTTCTCTACTGATGGGCATTCAAAATTAGCTGTGTATTCTGATAAATAATATAGTAGATATTTTACAAATGCTCAGTTCTGTTTCAAAGAGATCTTAGAAGCATGAAATAAATGTATATTTTTCCCATCTGCCACACTCCTATTGGGGGTGTACCAACAATAAAATTTTGGCCAAAAAGCTAATAATTATTTTCATATTACAGTAACAGATAAATGGTTGATATTTCATGCATAAAACTCTTTTGTATTGTGGAAAATATATTTTATAAAGTAATTTATTCCTGTGATCAAAGCTGAGTTTTCAACATCATTACTCCAGTCTTCAGTGTCACATGATGCTTCAGAAATCATTCTAATATGCTGATCTGCTGCTCAAGAAACATTTGTGTACAATTGTACAAAATATTTGTGTTCAATATTTTTTTTTCAGGATTCTTTGATGAATAGAAAGTTCAAAAGAACAGCATTTATTTGAAATATAATCTTTTGTAACATTATAAATGTCTTTACTGTCACTTTTGATCGATTTAATGCATCCTTGCTGAATAAAAGTATTAATTTCTTTCATTTCTTTTCAAAAAGATGTAGTGTAAAAACGGTAGTGTATAATGTTACAAAAGCTTTGTATTTCAGATAAATGCTGTTCTTTTGAACTTTCTATTCATCAAGGAATCCTGAAAAAAAAAGTACACAACTGTTTTCAACATTGATAATAATCATAAATGTTTCTTGAGCAGCAAATCAGCAGTATGGCTGGGCAGTGCATGTCAGTGAGTTTAAACTGAGAAAATGAAATGTTCAGGGAAATCAACCTTCAACTGACTTATACTATAGTTTACAGTGAAATGGATGGCAACTAAATATATTACAGTTCAGCTGAGAATGCAATTTCATCGACTTGACTGAAGTCATGACGTCCTTTAAAAAAAAAAAAGTGTACATCATCGTTGAAGGCCTAAATGAAATTCCAAAAAGGGGTATATATATATATTTTTTTACCTTGGAATGTAACAGAGAGAGAGCACATGTATTCAGTTTCAATAGGACTCGAGTGCAAGTTCCCCAAATGATACTTAAGTATAGTAATGAAGTACAATTACTCAGGTAGCTTACAATGCTCCCTACAGCCACGTTCCAACATCGACTGGATTGCCTTCCTGGAAGAGTGGACGATACTCAAGGGATGGATTAATGCTTACATTTAAAAAAATGCGCACATCACCTTTAAATAAGAAAGAACAAATCAGCTAATCTCAGGCTCCGCCTCAGCCAAGGTCATGACTTTATAAAGTCTGCAGTGTGGATGTGGATCATTGGATGGAATATACTTTCTTCCTCCTGGATGTGATCAACATTGCTGTCATGCATTATCACTTGAGGAGAACTGTGATACATGTGTTGTAACAAGCCCAATAGGTTGACTTACATGGAGTAAAAATGGAGTCAGATTTAACTATGAGAGCTTGAGAGTGTTTTAAAAAGACACAAACCTACTTTCATTGCCTAGATTGAGGAAAATAAGGGGGCAAAATGCTTCTGTGAACAAACAAACACACATGTACATGTCCCACATACAGAGCAATCAGAGGCGTGCTCATTGTTTACGTTAGAGGAAATGAAAGCACACTGTCAGACAATATCAAGAGTTTCATTCTTACCACAGGAGGTACAAGTGAGTGACGCACTATGCTGGATGTCTGAATACATTCATAATCAGTAGTGATTCATCACAGATCTTGGTCTTGTGTAGTCAGACTTCTGACTAAGTGCATAAAATCTGATTCATGGCTTATTCTGGCCAAGAACCACCTACTTCAACAGGAAGAGATTGCCTGACCAACATGTAAAGCAACAAATCACAGGTTGTTTTGTTTTTATGTGCCGTTGAGGGTGTGTTTGTCTGAAGTAGTTGACACTACAATAACAGACCAGCGAAAAACTTACTGAAATAATTGCACAGCGGTGTCAGTCAGCAATCAGCTGTACAGAAAACACTGAGGAAATTAAAAGAAATGTGCGTAGGATTAGTAATCATATCCATAAAGTTATAAGTACAGATAAGTACAGATTATTTTACTGACACACACTATTTTTGAAAAGTTTGGCTGATAAGATTTTGTAATGTATATGAAAAAAGTCTCTTCTGCTCACCAAGCCTGCATTTATCTGATCAAAAATACAGAAAAAAGTAATAAAGTAAGATAGTATTACGTAATTATTTTGTAAATATGTAGTTTATTTCTGTTATGGCAAATGCTGTCTTTTCATCAGGCATTACTCGAGTCTTTAGTGTCACATGATCCTTCAGAAATCATTCTAATATGCTGTTTTGGTGCTCATAAAAACATTTCTTGTTATTAACAGAGTTGAAAACGATTTTGCTCACTTTGAACACAACTGTATTTATTTACAGACAGTCCAGTGTACCCTGACTGCTGGACTTTGTAGTATCCAGCCAGTCTTGGAATTTCTGACTTTCGGATAGTGATGATCAGGTTTGTCTGCGATATGCATCAAACATTGTGAATGGATGAATATATATAAATGTATAAGCTTAAATGTGAAGTTTGTGATTTCTGTGCCACTATTAGCACGAAATGCAATTGCAAAAATAATGTAAATTAAAGCTGCAAGCATCAATGAAAGGGCCCTTGCACCCATGCCACCACCACCCAGTGGCTTTAGGAAAACAGAACACAGTGAGCAATATGCATTTAAGTCTATAAAATATAGGAGGACTACATCAGTCATTTGTATTTGCTACACTTCCTAATACCAGCTGGTGGTGATATGACTATAACTAAATTTTGGTGTGTAGCTGTCTTCAGGCCAGGGCACTTATCAAACGTGAAGTTTGAGGCAGATTGGACATTGTATGCTTGAGTTACAACAACTTACTGTTTCATGATGATAATAGCATGATTAAGCACTCAGCTAAGTGTTGCTAGCATGTTTTAGAATGTTTCTAGCATGTTTAACACTCAATTGCATATTTTAGTATGTTGCTAGTAGTGCATCACAGTGATAAACACATCACTTCCCTGTTGCCAGTGGGAGGCGTTATTACTATAACAGAAAATTGTCATATAGAAGTGTTCAGGGGATGACTCTTCTCAAACATGTTAAGTTTGGGGTAGATTGGACATTGTCTACTTGAATTACAACAACTTCCTGTTTCATGATGATAATAGCATGCTTTAGCACTCAGCTAAGTGTTGCTAGCATGTTTTAGAATGTTTCTAGCATGTTTAACACTCAATTGCATATTTTAGTATGTTGCTAGTAGTGCATCACAGTGATAAACACATCACTTCCCTGTTGCCAGTGGGTGGCGCTATTACTATAACTGAATTTCGTCATATAGAAGTGTTCAGGGCAGGACCCTTATCAAACAAGTGAAGTTTGAGGCAGTTTGTATGCCTGAGTTACAACAACTTCCTGTTGCGTGGCGTTAATCACATTAGCATTTAGCCAAGTGCTGCATGATTTAACGTGTTTCTAGCATGTTTGGTACTTCATGGCATGTTTTAATGTGTTTCAGGGAGTGAATTACAGTGTAAAGCATGCCATTTCCTGTTGCCAACAGGTGGCGTTATGACTAACTGAATATTTGCATGCAGATATCTTCAGGCCAGGACTCTTATCACACATGTTAAGTTTGGGGCAGATCGGACTTTGTTTGCCTGACTTAACAGCTCCCTGTTTCATGGCGACATTGTCAGGCTGCCACGGACACGCCCTTCAGCGAAAGATCTATCAAGATCTATCAATTTAACATCACTAAGGCCTTCAGATTAGACTGACCAAATATGATGTTGATCTGATTAAATCTCTACGAGGAGTTAATCACAGTGTAAAACATGTCATTTCCTGTTGCCCGCAGATGGTGCTATGACTGTAACTGAATAATGGCATGTCTTCAGGCCAGGACTAATAAAACATGTGAAGAGTGGGGTAGATCGGACATTGTATGCTTAATAATAATTAAAATCTTACGGACACCAAACTCTTGTACGGTAGTGTATAATGTTACAAAAGCTTAATATTTCAGATAAATGCTGTTCTTTTCAATTTTCCTGAAAAAAAAAAAAAAAATTGTACACAACTGTTTTCAATATTGATCATAATCAGAAATGTTTCTTGAGCAGCAAATCAGCATATTAGAATGATTTCTGAAAGATAATGTGATGCTAAAGACTGGAGTAATGATGCTGAAAATTCAGCTTTGATCACAAGTATAAATTACATTTTAAAATATATTCAAATTATTTTAAACTGTAATAATATTTCACAATATTACAGTTTTTAATGTATTTTTGATTAAATAAATGCAGCCTGGGTAAGCATAAGATACATATTTCAAAAACATTAAAAAATCTTACAGATCCCAAACTTTTGAACGGCAGTACACACACACACGCACACACACACTATATACATATATATTCTGTAAACAGATCTCTTTCCAATAATTCTCTTCTTCCTTGTCTTCTACATTGTTTGTTTGACAAACAGGTAGTCCCACCCTAAACTCACACCATACAAAAACTGTAAAGTCAGATCACAGATGTGTTTGAGAAATGTTTTGCAAGCCTTTACAGAACCACAGTGTTTAACTCTGCAGGAAGTTAATCTATGAATTGTTCACTCATATTAATGGCTGCACATTAAATTAGAATCCGAGAAAGTTTTTTGGATACTGAAACTATTACACTCTTCGACTTTAAATTAACTGAATAATTCTACACTAACATTTTTATTTATAAAAATGCATTTTTTTAATAATAAAAAGCCTGAAATTCTTCTACTGTGTAGCAACCAGATAGTATGAATCCCACTGAAAGAATAAAGAAATGCAAAGCAATTCAAAGATTGAATCAATTCTGTTCGGCTGTACTGATTTCTTTCTGTTGTGGATACATCACAGTTGTAGGAGGTTCATTGATTATTAACCTCGGAAGAGATGTTTGTGATTGGTGTCAGGGTGTCACGCAGCAAAATTCACCTAATCTCACCCTGTTCAGAGCTTCCTGATCTGCTTTTATAATGTGCACCTGCGCGGCTACTTGAAGGCACCGTGACAGTGTATGTGTCCAGAATCTTCCAAGTCAAAACTGAACATAATCCTTTAAATCACAGAGGACAATTCTCCTACCGTCAGAGCTGTGGAACAATGGGCAGAGCATCATGTGTCTGTCCAGTTTCCCTCCATGTCCACTGTCCTATACATTAAAGGAAAAAAGACTGTAAATAATAATAAAAATATTAATTTAAAGGGGACCTATTATGCAAAATTCTATTTTTAATGTGTTTGAACACAGATGTGTGTCCACAGTGTGTGTAAACAACCAGCCTATGGTAAAAATCCACGCAATACTTTTTTATAATCCCCATTTATCATTTTCAATCTCTCAGAACACGCTGTTTGATATTTTCCCCTACTCTTACATACGAGTAGGGAAACCCCGCCCATGACTGGTGACGATCTGCCCTGTTAGCATAGAGTCTGCCGTTTCTGTGTACTCGCTGTATCAGCTAAATATACACAATGTCTGTGCCAAAAAACATTACAAATGTTCTGTTGTTGGATGTACCAACGAACATATGAGGCTCCATAGACTCCCGCCATCTGAGTCACTGAGGACACCGTGGTTAAAGTTATTACTCAAGGATAGATCAGTACAAACTGTTTGTGATCCTCTCCGGAGTGATACTGGTCACGGCAGAGAGAGAGAGAGAGCGTGCACACTTTATTACAGTCCATCGGAGTTGATTTACAGATATAAAGTTTACCAGTTTATTAAGCACCCCCGAAAAGGCATAAGGTAGGTCTGTATATATTTGTTTACTGTTAGTTGTAATGAGTGTTTTTGTGTAATTCACTGTGTATGTTAATGATAATGCAAGGGAGAGTTTATAGATAAAAGACTTTAATGCGCACGTCTTGTACTGTGTTTTATTTAGCTCTTATGGTGATTTTCTGGAGTAATAACATATGCGTCATCTTTTGTGTGTTGTACAATAAACTTCATAAACTCATCAGTAAAGATTTTCTTGCATACGTCTGTGTGTAGTGGTTCTTGAAGCACTGACTCCAGCTGCAGTCCACTTTTTGTGAATCTCCCCCACATTTTTGAATGAGTTTTGTTTCACAGTCCTCTCCAGGGTGCGGTTATCCCTATTGCTTTTTTCTACCACATCTTTTCCTTCCCTTCGCCTCTCTATTAATGTGCTTGGACACAGAGCTCTGTGAACAGCCAGCCTCTTTTGCAATGACCTTTTGTGTCTTGCCCTCCTTGTGCAAGGTGTCAATGGTCGTCTTTTGGACAACTGTTAAGTCAGCAGTCTTCCCCATGATTGTGTAGCCTACAGAACTAGACTGAGAGACCATTTAAAGGCCTTTGTTTTGAGTTAATTAGCTGATTAGAGTGTGGCACCAGGTGTCTTCAATATTGAACCTTTTCACAATATTCTAATTTTCTGAGATACTGAATTTGGGATTTTCCTTAGTTGTCAGTTATAATCATCAAAATTAAAAGAAATAAACATTTGAAATATATCAGTCTGTGTGTAATGAATTTTTTTGATGATTTTTTAATTATATGACCAGCACCTGTAGTCATTTTTCATCATGACTTAATTTCAATCTGTGCTTAGAAGAAATTCACTCAACCCTAACCTAGATAATAGTACAAAATGATTGCACATATTTTACAGATAACCTGTCACTTGTAGGTTTTACTCAGTGTAGATCTGTCAGACACAACTAGAGCAGTCAAGCATCCTCGTTGTTCTGGCGCAATTTGGTGCCAACACACCTGAATCTACTTACCAGAAGCCTCTCCAAGCCTTCATTAGCAGAGTCAGGTGTGTTTGTGTCAGACGGGGTACTCAGTAAGTCTGAATATGCTGTCACTCCATGCGGGGAAGATCACTGGCCCCGGTGCTCGAGGTGTAGGCCTCTGCGGTGACTCTTGTGTGAGGTAAATACGAGATTTCTGTTGTTTGACTGGAGGAACTGTCTGTGCGACTGAATGTAACACATCCACATGAGACCTGGCTGTGTTTCAGTGGGCCTGGTGAGTGTTTGTTTTTCAAGACAGAGTGAGGCTAATGAGACAGTTGGTAGAGAGCCAAAACACGTCTCGCTCTTCTTTCCTCTCTTGTTTACTTGCCGTTGAATAATGTATGTATGACAGTTAGTATCATATGATAGTCCTGCACACTTCTCATTTGTTTCTGCTCTTGCAGAAGATGCATTTTCCTTTGATCCTGTAGTGGACGTTCTTGCAGAATAGCTGTTTTCAACCTGTCACTGAAAACCTGTCAAGACATAGAGGCCTTTTGAAGAGAATGTGTGACGTTCAGATTTTAAAACTTTAAAGAGAACATCAGTTTGTTTATTCTCCTTCTCTAAACTTGGCTGAGGACTTCAACAGAGTTGTGTTTTGCTTCAAATAAGGACACTGTTATGCAGTTTCACCTTGTGTGACTCCATTCTGAAAAGGCTCCTCTCTGTGTAACTATCAATAGGATTGACAAGAACTAACAAAAACCAGTTGAGAAAGCCATTAACTGTACATTAATAGGGTTTTGTTGACCTTCAAAACATTGGGGAGGTGAATTGCTTGCAACAGTTTCCTGTTAATCTGGCATTGAACGATTGAGCTACACGACAGCAGAGCACCAACTTCGTAAAGCGTTTGAAATGAGCTTAATCCGAGTGGACGAGGGACTGACCTCCAGGCACTGGCACTTCTCTCAACACTTTGGATAAAAGGTGACACATATTGTAAGACTTAAGTGCTGACCAGGATGGAGAAAATAATTGGTTTCAAAGGGAAGACTGCAGCCAGATTCCTGCCCCTCATCTTTTTCCACTAACAGGCCTTTGGAGATGTACCCTCATCAGACTAGATGATGACAGATTGTTGAAGTATTCCTTTTTTCTTTCTGTATTCAATTAACATCTGTCATTGAAAAGATGCTTCAGAGTGTTATTACTGGAAGCTCATCTGTCTTTCAAACACTGGGTCCCAGGCCAAGTTTCCATTCCAGAACAGTTCATCCTCTTGCTGACTCTTACTTTCAATGTAACATAAGAGATATTCCCAATTATTGTTTCTGCAATAGAAAACAACAACAACAATAATTATTGTTATTATTATTATTATTATTATTATTATTATTATTAATTAGTACACTAGTTAGGAAAAGTGTTGGGGTGAACACGGCACAAAAGGAAAAGTGAATAAAAAAGAAAATTAAGGAAGGGAAAGGGGGAGCTATTTAGGACCACTGATTTTTTTTTTTTTTTTTAAACATTATTTTCATGACAATTAAGCACATTTGCTCAACCTAATTCTCATTAGTGTTATGCAAAAACAAAAAACAAAAATCAGATTTTCATTACTGTAATATGAAAAGAATATAGGACATTTTTGGGGCCTAAATTATCCCAAAAATCACTTTCTATTTTCCTATTAAACTTTTTTTCATTGAGTCTTTAAGGTTCAAATACACTCTACTATAGAGCTCTAGTCAGGCTGATCCTTCCGCTGTCTGTCAGGCTATTATCTGACTGCTTTTTTGTACCAGATGCTGTTGTTTTTGTATAATTATATTGCAGCAAATCCATTTGTTTTACTCAGACATGAGTAATTATTCATCTTTTCTCAATGCTGATTTAACTCTCTCAAACCACACCACTCGCTTGATGTTTCATGCCTTTGAATGGCCGGATATCTTACTTTCATTAATTTTAAAAGCATTAGTCTTAAATTCTTCTCTTTTGTAAGCTCTGATATCCAGTGTCCTTGTTTTAGCATTGTTTCAGACGAGCTGTCGGAATCGAGGAGTGGATCAGTCAAACACATTAGAGCAAGCATTCAAGCCACTTAATTTACACCTGTTTCTGCTGCGTAAGACAGACAGCCCAGAAACACAGTGTCACATCAATCTTCCTGCTGGCTGACTTAAGTGTCCCTGTGAGCAAGAGGAACATCTCCTCTCCTCCCTGCCCTACCTCCAGCGACGTCTTCCCTGAAAATAACCCACGTCGCCTGAAACGATGCCCCTGTAGGGACAGATACAAGCAACCCACACATCACTGATCCATAATTCACACATAATTCACCCCACTGTTATTATTGAGGAACTCTCTAACAATCAAGTGGTGTCTGAAATGGAGAAAATGTTAAGTGGATTACTATGGTGATGAACGGGAAGGCATGTTACCTTAACAAAATGATATTGTGGCCACAACATATCACGTTCCCATGAGTTAATATGTCGTGGCCAAAAGATAACCCAGGATTCTGTTTACACAGGATTTAGCATGACATAGGGTTAACTATTTCAAGTGTGAAAAGCCCTTAAGTGAACCGAACATGTTTCTTCCCGGTCACCGTAGATTACCCGGGTTTTCAGTGAAAATTTAAGGTCCAATTACACGTTAACCAGTGTTGGGGAAGCTACTCTGAAACTGTAGTTTGATGTTTGATTGAATTAAAGTATAAACTACAGTCAAGCTGAAAAAGTAGTTAGCTAAACTACAAGTTACTATCAAAAAGTAGCTAGATACAATCAACTGCTTTGAATTTTTTATTGTTTTTTTTTTTTTTTTACAGTGACATAGCCTATTACAAAAACTGAATATCTGTTAATGAAGAATGTTTAAGTAAAATGTTTGGGGTTTAAAACAACGCAATGCACTACAATTATTATTTCAAAGCGTACTGTTTTATTTTGTTAACTATATCAAAAGATACAATACTCAAATGTAGCCTATAAAAGAGCAACCTCAGTTGATACTGTAATAATATCATATTGGCGAAACAGATGGCAAACGCTCCAGTGCGTATTTGTGTTTGCGCTCTGGAGAATGTCAAATGTTTCTATTTACAACATGATTTTGCAGCGGTCACAGACACAGTTGTTGATCTCTTGAACGCAATGGCCAATCAGGGGTGTTTAAGTTAGTTACAATCCTCTCACCGGAAGAAACGCCGATCTTCTTCGCTTGTTTTTGGATCTAGAAATGCTGTGCTATTTCAGAAGAGTAGCCTATGTGCTTTCCGTACATAATAAAACGTAATTTGGTGGCAAAAAACATTTAAATAATTTGTTGTTTTTATCCCTTTGTTTGCTATATTTATTTGCTTGGTCAGTGTCGTTGTGGGTTTTGGTTCTTTTACAGCTGTAGGCTCTAAGGACATTTGAAATAACTGAATCATTTGGCGAAGTGATATGGAACTGTAACGCGGTCAAGACCTGCCTGGAACTACTTTAGCCGTGCGTTTCCCTGAAAATAACTGCACACCTTAGAACATTCGCCAACCAATCCAGTTCAAGCATTCAACAGCCCCGTAGTATAAATAATAATAATAATGATGATGATGATGATGATGCCTGTCTGAACATGAGGACAAACAGGGGCTCTTCTCCGGGCTGGAAAGTACGCCACTAATTTCCTGTAATATGACAGGGCTGGTACCTCACCAGTATCACCCCCTCAGTGGCTGTATGGACCCTTTCGAGATGCATCACACTTGATGGGCCAACTTAGCCTTGACGGAGCTATCCGCTGGAAACGAGCCATTCGAGGCATTGATGTCTGCTACATTCCCAGCACGGCTTCGTCTCTGGTGAGAATCCGAGAGTATGTAGAAGGGGAAGCAACCTGGCAATCTGCATGAAGGATTGCCTGAAGAATGACTTCGGGGAGGGCACGGTCTACCTTCATTTCACGTGTATTCTGCTCGGTTATCGATTTTTATAAACTTACGTAACTGAAGAAAAGACTACATGGATTTCATTTTTTTTCCCGTCTGCTCTGAGACACCTGGTCTGGGGTTGCTAGGTAACACATTGTACCGGGATGTTTGATGTGTGTGCTCTTTGCAAATTGCTTTGATCCCCTAGACACTGACAGTCTCATCCTCAGAATTGCCTTCCCTTGGTGCATTTGGCACTTCATCATTTCGTGAACATAACTACATTTGAAAGCTGAAAGTGTGATAAAATAACTACCTTGTTAGGCTGGGAAAGAAGGGAAAGAAGGGAAAAGTGTGTATAGAAAAACAGAAAAGTTGGGTTGTGAACAACGTGGCTGCTCATTAATGAAGCACATGGACAAAGTAGATTTGCTAGTCATTGATTGGCTGTGCAACACATTTCTTTCATATGAAACTTTTATCTGCCATCATAAAACATGCACATCTGTCATGTCAGTGCAACTTGGATGCAAATCAATGCATAAACATTGTGGCCTGATCAAACTGAAAAGTTTCTTTGAAACTGTGAGTGCTTTGGATATTATCTTACTCTACAATCAATGCTCTCTCTCTCCCTCTCTCTCTCTCTCTCTCTCCCTCTCTTTCAATTTCGCTCCTTCTCGCATCACATTTTGTACACCAGGCTTGTTATGCTCAAAAAAAAAAAAAAAAAAAAAAAATCATGTGAAATAATTCTGTCTGCTTCCCACAGCTTTTATCTGGCTCTCACTCTTGAAAACATGTTTTTAGACATGCTTTTTTATTTTTATTTATTTATTTATTTTTTTTTACTAATGGAGTCTGGATTCATTAATGAGTGTTTTTAGAACAGCCTTCTTTAGATGTATCATCTTTGTGTGGGCTGTGCTGCCTGCTGTGGGCATCATGCAGGTTCTAACAGGTTTTTTTAAATGTAAAATTATTGAGCATTCTTAAAGTGCTCCCCTGCCGATAACCCGGAGATAAACAATCTTTGCGACTGTTTCAAGTTAGTGGGGCCTCTGCTAAAAAGCATATTGTTATGCACTGCTGATTAGGCTGATCTCAAATGCAATCCTAATTAAAGCAATTAATTCATGGATTGATGTTTACAGATGTATTTCACAATCTGTTTTCTGCTGGTTTTTTTTTTTTTTTTTTTTTTTTGAAACTTTATTGTTATGCCAGTATAGGTGAAAACAAGTGACTGCATTTAGGAGTAAGTCACTGAATTGTTTATAAACGATTCATTCGAATCACTGATTCATTCAGGGACTGAAACAAGTGACTCTCTTTATGAGTGAGTCATTGAATCATTTAAGTCCATTTTTTTTATGCCCTTCCCTCGCTAACTTCACTCCATCTCATTCACTCAGATATATGTCATTGCTTACGTTGCACAAGTGCCCTACTGGTGGAACCCTTGCAGTGGATTCAAATGGTAAGCTCTAAGCTCTTTATCACTTGTAGGTAAAATAAATGCGAGCATCTAGAATTGCTGTTGTGATATCACAGTCTTGTTGCATTGTGGTCTATGGATCTGCCCATATGAGTAGACTCATCAATCGAGGGGTTGAGTGTCTGTCCGAATAAACTTCCCTCGTCCACTTGACAAAGTTAAACACACTTCAAAATGGCGGTGGAGATTCCCCCGAGTAGAAGTGCTTAGGGAAGTTCACAAGTGTATGTCTAAAAGTGAGTTAAACTCAGCCTTATTTTTTGTTCAAAACAACACTGATTCATTTAGGAATGAAACAAGTGATGGCCTGTGTCTCAGTGTGCATACTATCCATCCCATTAGTAATATTCAGTACTATTTAGGGAGGATAGTATGCACATTGGGATGCAGGGATGGTCTAGATGAGTGAGTCATTGATTCATTCATTCAACCGATTCCTTCAAATAAACGATTTATTCAGGAATACCACTACTGTATTGCTCTGTATATACATCAGAGGCCTGTTGCATGAAGCTAGTTGAACAAACTCTGAGTTTCAGAGTAGGTTTAGGTTGTCAACTCAGGGTTTGATCCAGAGTTTATGATTCACCAATCCACCTTCTCCACTTCAAAAACAAGTTTGCTAAAAACTAATTGCAAACTTACCTGGGTAGGAACTGGAACCAGCTTCATGCAAAAGGCCTATGTTCTGCTTGGACTCTGTTTTGAACTACAGTATTGTTGCCATACAATTCTTAGTATTACCCTGTTGTCATATTAAAATGTCAAATAATATGATAATTCCTGTTTCCTAATAATATATATATATGTATTATCGTTACCTGTAGATTTCGATTTCTGTAGCCACTCCACGGTCTGAAGTCTTTTGCTTTTGACTACTGGTAAATCTCCAGTTGTCACTGATAATTGTCATTTGAACCTTTCTGGATTACAGTCCGCCATCAAAATGATACATTTAATTATTTTAGCTGCTGTAAGAACAGGCTATAAATGATCCGCTACAACAAGCATCCTCACATGATAAAGCCGACTAGCCTGGACTCCTTCTTTCTGTTTACAGACGTGACGTAATGACGCAAAGACGAACTGCTGCTTGCTCGAATTTCCTGCGGAAATCCACCAGGTCGCTCTTATTATAAAACATTATTACAAGCTTACCGTTGTGAATCGAGCCAAGATAATGAGATGGTTTTGAACACTGGCTGGTTATGTACTTGCTCAAAAATTTATTTTGGATAATTTTTAATCAAAAAAAGTTCCGGACTGCAGCTTTAAAGTAAATATTAAAGTATTTATTTGTAATAAATAAATAAATAAATATTTTTGTACTGCCTTTTATGCTGATTTAAATGTAATTATTTATTTATTTATTTTTTTTAAATAATGCTGTATATTTCTCACAGTCACAGCACTTACTATCAAGATCCTGTGAGCAGACGTTTCAAATGAAGGATTCTGACAGACCCTCATGCCAGCAGCTGGAGTCTACATCTGCACCTAAAAGGCAAATTAAGTGCATTTCATTTCTCCAGGTATCAAGGGATGTGCAGGAGGATTAACAGCAAACCTAATGAAACGCTGATGAAAATAATTTCCTGCCACTATGGAAAATGCCAGGGCAGTTTAACTATTCAGACAGTTTTGCCATCATTTAGCTTAATCAATGTTGGTACAGCTGAGACTCCAAAAGCAGTTGGAAACCATTTTTAATGAAACAGGCTTTAAATAAAGATGAAAGAGAGGTGATTAAATCAGTGATGCACTACCGTTCCCAAGCACAACAGTAAAACTGAGGTTATCCAGTTTTAAAACTTACAGATCCAGTTTTATTTTTGGCAATTTTATTAAAAAGATAATAAAGATAGGACAGGAAATTATGGGTAGATAAAGGGGGAATGGGATCAGAAAATAAATAAATAAATAAAAATGTCACAAGATGGACTGGAACTGTGGGCATGAGGTCTAGGATGCTTTAACCAATTTGAATGTTGCTAATAGTCCTTAATATGACCACAAAGCAAATTAACTTAAATTGACAACTTTGTAAAATATATTCAAACAAAATATTTTAAATTGCAATCATATTTCATAATATTACCATTTTATTGTATTTTTAATCAAATAAATGCAGCCTTGGTGAGAATAAGATCCTAATGAGAATCATTTTTCATTCAAAAACATAAAAAGTAGTGTATGTACTCTATGTGTGTAAAGTTGAATATACATATATATTCTCATTAGCATCTTATTCTAACCAAGGCTGCATTTATTTGATTAAAAATACAATAAAACAGTAATATTGTGAAATATTATTACAATTTAAAATATTTTATTTGGATATATTTTAAAAATGTAATTTATTTCTTGTTATGGCAAAGCTGAGTCTTCAGTGTCACACAATCCAAATCATTCTAATGTGCTGATTTGGTGCCCAAAAAAAAACATTTATTATTATTAATGTTGAAAATAGTTGTACTGCATATTATGCGTCTTAATATATTTGTGGAAACCATGATACATTTCTTTCAGGATTCTTTGATGAATAGAAAAATACAATTCAGAAATCTTTTACAAGATATTACACACATTATCTTACTGTCACTTTCGATCAATTTAATGCATCCTTACTAGTCAAAGTAAGAAGCTGAACTAAGGATACATTCCATTCAAGGGAAAAAAGTTGTAATTTCTAATTCTTACATGGAAAATTGCAGGAATGCTGCTTAAATTGAGATCTACAACTTTCCAACAAACAAACATTTATGCAAATAAAATTCTTCTAGCCACTGATAATGAAAATAGTTTAGCACACATTACATACAGGTGTTTACAGTGAATTTTTCTTCAAAAACATGATTGCTAAGAGTATTCTTTGTTGACAATCAAAAACATACAAAACTAATGTTTTCATTTTGTTTCTTAAAGGTGCAGTAAGCGATTTCTGAGAAACCCTGTTGAAAGTGGATAGGACCAAACACCAAAACACACTTGTAGCCAATCAGCAATAAGGGGCGTGTCCACTCATGAGAGGGGGTTGGTGCCTGTGTTGCATAGCGTTTTTGTGAATTTGGGGGCGGAGCTATAAATATAGGGGTGTGATCCTTTTATGTAGGGGAGTGTTTGTTTTGTTGATTTGAAATATCAACAGCATTTCTCAGAATTCGCTTACTGCGCCTTTAATATGTCATTTTCTGAAACACCAGGCAACAGAAAGTCTAAGACAGTTTAAAGGCTATAAGATATCAAGGAAGATTATTCCACATTTGACTTTGAATGTAACGCTGCATAAATACCCTACAGCTTTTTACTGCATTAAGAAGAAAAGGCTTGAACACAATTGTCTAGGGGTTGATGGAGTCTTTTGGGGTGATGTTGCTTTCCCATGTTGCTGTCTTATTAAGATATTACCTGCCTAAAACAATATAAATGTTTGAGCAGGATGCTCTGATCATTAGCTTGCCACTGACAGTGAGGTTGATGCCATTTGTAATATGACAGCACAAAAAATCTCCCCAGTCAGGAAAAACATGATTGACAAGTGGTGGAATTGCACACAAACTCACAACACTAACAGCTGTCATCAATAATTTGCCCAAACTAACACAGACTAATCATCAACGTGGGGAATAAGGCACATCGACTGTTCGCTTGATTGCTGGATGGGTCTGAATGACAAATTGGCTACTGACTCCATTGCCGAATCATTGCTGAGGGTAAGAAAAAAAAAAAAAAAAAAAAAAAGGAATGGCTTGCAAGGTTGTTTCCATGCAATATTAATTCACATCTGAGAATACAGTAGCTTCAAGTTGTTTTAGATCAAAAGCTTTTTCTTCAGCATCAGGGGAGAGTGTGTTTGAGTGTGGAGGAGGACTGCGCAGGCAGCTGTCTGTCTTTGATTTCGCCTCATATCAGATGCCAGCCGTGTAGACTGTGCTTTGCATATACTCTTATGCATGTTCTGTCTCCTACTCAGAGAAATCTGTCTCTGTCAGCTACCTGGGGGTGTAGTACAGTATTACAGTGAGCTTGAATCCAATTTTCATGTCACCCATAGTGCCTTGTGTATTGTACATTGGTAACGGCAAACATGCTTTACAAGTAGCCTCTGTCATTCTTCACTTTCTTTTCCTCCACACTTATATAATCACTTGTTATGCTGTTTCGACTCTCTATTTTAACTCAATTTATAATTAAATCATTTCTAAGCACTCTTTTGTCTTCTACGTTTCACATAAAATGCTGTTTGCTTACATTCTTGTACTGAAAAGCATCAAAATAAAAGTTTCCTTATATGCAGGGACCAGATTGTTTTTCTTCCAATTTTCAAAGCTTATCCAGAGTGAGCACCTACTGAAGTAAAATATTCACCACAGCCGACACATTAATTTTCCAACTGTGCATGACAATGTGAATGGCACATCCTCTGCATACTGAGACAACTATGAGACAGACACAGTGGCACTGACGTACATTTATTCTCCAACTGTCCTTGAATACTTCATGACTAAGAGGAAATCAGAATGGAAAACTCTACCCCTTATTCCAAACCTAACGCACCAGTGTAAGAAATGAACTGTTCCATTACAGGCCAAAATTTCCCTCCAGAAATTAATTTTCAGGTGCATTTTTTGAAGGTGAAGTATGTAATTCCGTGACACTACACTGTAAATAATTATTTTATGGTGAAGTAAATACTACAGAAAAAACAAATGTAATTTTTACATGAAAAGTTAGTTCAGGCAAGAATTAAAAAAACGAAGTATTTCTATATTAGTACTCAATTTAAGCTTGTAGAAATTAAAGTGTAAATATCAACATTATAAAATTAAGTAAAATTACTCAGCTTTTCTGATACTGGTGTTCCCATCATGCACTGGGCCTTGAATAATTAATGAGGTCGATTTGTCGCTGTTTTCCAGTTTTTACACTGTTTTATCATTGCTTTTGTGGTTATGTTTAGTAACTTGCCATTTTGTGATATTTGGAGTTCATTTTCTACTCAAAGTGCCACATTCACACTCAAAACGATCCATCGAATGTTACCGTCATTGTGTATTGTGTACCAAGTACTGAGGTCTCTGTGTTCAGGTGCCGCGTTACTTCTATTATGAAGATATGGTGTCTACACAATGTCTGTTGTATTATTTACTTAAATGTTTCTAAGTAAAGCATACACTTTAAAAGCATGGTTTAATTCAGTGTTATTTTGAGTAAAATGTATTGCAAAAGAAACTTCAACAAAGTAGAAATTACTCAACCTTTTACTGGCCAAGTTAAAATTACTTCTTTGTTAATTTATCTTTGTTAAGTAGAGTTACTTAATTCCATATTTGAAATTTACTTAAAAAATATGCGTGCAAAAACGAAAGAAAAATTAAGTAAATTTTACTTATTGTTTTTTACAGTGTAGTAGCACCTAGTAGAATTACAAAAATAAAGCATATGTTCAATCTTGAAATGCCCCTTTCATGCTTTGCGCCTCCCCTTCACAAATACGCTTGTGCAGGCATTAACAGGTAAAAGTAATCTACTTTCAATAAAAGGTCCAACATATTAGAAACGCTTTTAGCTGTGTTCCTATAGCCCTTTTTACATAGCGCATTGATCCCATAAAATTGCCAGAGTGCCTTCTGTGTGAACGCAAACAATACTGGTATTGATTCCCGGGATGGGGACCAAGTAGCATTGCCGAGATCAGCCCCGGAACACGCCCTGTGTGAATAAAAGGCAGGACCAATACCGTAAGGGGTGTGTCGTAGTGATGACACTGAAGCTAAGATTGTTCGCCAGCTTAGTGGAACAGTACGCGATGTCCTAGTAGTTAATAATCAAATAAAAAAAAAAATAAAATAATAATAATAATAATGCAAAAGCGTGAGACATTACATGTCACATCCTCATGTCACATGTTTTTACGGCAGGGGTGTCCAAACTCGGTCCTGGAGGGCCACTGTCCTGCAGAGTTTAGCTCCAACCCCGATTAAACACACCTGAACTAGCTAATCAAGGTCTAATTAGGCATACTAGAAACTTTCAGGCAGGTGTGTTGAGGCAAGTTGGAGCTAAACTCTGCAGGACAGTTGCACTCCAGGACTGAGCTTGGACACCCCTGCTTTACAGGATCTTTACAGGATGTATGTGAAGGCATGCACAGATTCCAGAAAATCACTGCAGTGTGAATGAACCAAAATCAGACGACCCCGGGACAAATCCAGGGACACATTATCCGTGTATTTTCCGGAATCTCTGTGTAATGTGTAAAAGGGGCTTAGGAGAGCACACAACCTAACACGATGTTAGTTGTAAAACACATGGTTTAAATAATTCCACACATGATAAATTTTGGTGTATTTACTAGTTGCCATATCGACAATATATTGAGAAAAAATTGTGCCAAAATTCAGAAATCTTTGGAAGATATAACTGAACAATTTAACAATAGCAAAAGTAAATATTTCATCTATATATATTTTGTTTATTTAAAATTAGACAAATCTGATATTATTTTAATCTCCAATCTGTTATTTAGCAGTTCAGATAGTTCTTTTAATGCTTCGCTAACCAGCAGAAGATACTAACCAGGTTTAAATTCCAGTTGCGCAGATAGGGTATGTTGTAACACTGCGTTACAAAGTGCTCCGCTATTAGAACTATACTATTCTATACAGTTACTGATATAATTGCCATAATTAACTTTTATAAATATCTGTTGAGAAACCATGGAGAAAAGGTGAATAAAGACTGAGAGGAAGAACATGAACATTTAGAAAATGTTATTTCAAGAAATTTATAGCATTTCTATTTATATCCTGTTCTATGAGAGCTATGAGTGGAGGGAGGGGAGTGTTTTGTTCAGCTCTGTGTTTTTCTGAATGTCTGAAAATATTTGTTCATCTATTTTCCTGTATTGTTTTGACCTAGCTGTTTGACTATAGCTGTGTTTTGCAGTGTTCATTGTCAAACTACAAAATTATTTAAATTTTTAATTTTTAATTTTTTTATTAGATAACATTTTAAGATGTTATATGGTAATGTTACAACATGTCCCATCACATGTTACAATGTTAGGTTGTGCCCCTCTCTCCCCATGTGTCATGAGTGAGCAATAGGTAGCTAACAGTAACACTGTCTAGAGCGAACACAAGTGTCTCGCTTATAATAAACCCATTCAAATAATCTGCACAGGGTGCATTTTTTGACGCACCAGCTGTTTAAGGCTGTCTACACTGGACACAAAGTAAACATTATAAACGGGTACATTTGTCTTTCTGAATGGGTGCATGATGATGCTGTATGGTACTGAAGCATCCATTGTAGACCATTGCATCGCACTGCCCCACTCGCTTTGATGTGTTCATGACCTGTTTAATCTTTGAAGTTAACTTCTGTAACTGAAGCTGAATGTATTTTCCCATGTGACACATCCGATATGGTCCCAAGGCTAAACCTCCCTTTTGGCTCAGCCTGCTACAGTAGCCATGCCCCAAAACTGGAATAAGACTAACAGATCTGAACGGATGTTTTGATAGTGCCTGAGAGGCTCAATGTTTACATTTTTGGGGGAGATAAATGGCATACTAATAACAGTCAATGAACAATGAACTGGGTTAGAGAATGTATTTTTAACATAATCCATTTATTAACAACATCATAATCCAAATAATTAGACTGAGAATTAGATTTAGATTAGATGAGAAATTATTGCCAGTTTTGTAATTTATCAATCAGCTTTTTACATTAAAAATAATTTGTTTTGCCTGCCTGTGTAAAAGGCATTCTGAGTGGCTGCTAGGCCATTGCTATAATGCGGCTATTAGGTTGTTTGTGTGCTTCTGCATCCACCAAAAAAAAAAAAAAAACATTCAGAGTAAATCATCTGGCATTTTTAAGGTCCCTTAATTTCTGACGACCCTAGGACTCAAATACATAACTGTAAATCTACACTGTGCCTGTAACGGTCAGTATACTCAGAGAAGAGAAGCACAGATGTATTTGACCTTTTATTAACCCTTTCACACGTAAGTTTAAAATATTCCGGTTGAGCCCCCAGCGTGAGTTTTTCAAGGCGAACATTATTTAGAACATGTCACTTTATTGTTTCCATGGTGACACGTCATTGCTTGTCATGTGACACACTGCAGCCACAATAGTGTTGTATGACTGATGTTTTGCTTTTATTTCATTTTTCCTTTTTTATTCAAAATATTCACAAACTTGTTAACTATAACTAAATATGTGAAATTCCGATTGATATGTGTAAGTTGATTTGTTTTGTTGTTTAGACACCTTTATAATAATCAAGTTAGTTTAGCTACATGCGCGATGGATGCCGCCATGTTAGTTTGCGCCGCAGTTCAGAGAATCCCATCTGTTGGATTTACAACAAGTGAATTCATCCACTTCTCTTAAAATACACTTTTTCTTAACATGAAAGTAAGAGGCCAGTGAACTGGGAGAAGAATAGAGTAAACTTGTGTCTGATATGAATAAAACACGTTGTCTTATTATAATGGAAAGGATTATTATTGCCGCTTCCATATACATCAATGTGTGTATTTTACAAACTCTAAATGTTTTGTTAGTACTTATGTGTATTTAAATGTCTGAAACCTAAACATTATGTGGTTGAAAACACTGCATATTTGTGATATATGACAAGCGCTGAGCGCGTCTGCCTCTGGCTCAGCACCAGCCAAAGTGCAAAAGCACATTGGAATTTAGTGGTTGATCACGTGACACACTGAACGTTCTAATCTCACCGGTGTGATTGAATGCTCCAGGGACCAGCCAAGACTGATCACACCGGTGTGATCATAGACATCAAAGGGTTATTACAGCAGTGGAGACAGCCAACGGAGACGGCCAGACAGCTGCCAAGTCGTCGAGAGTCCAGAGTTTCATGGACAGTGTAGGTGGTGAGAAACTGGTTCCAGGAATTCTGGTGACCATGGCAAAAGGTCCTGTATCTTCTCAGTCTCCTGTATCTCCTCTCTGTCTGCCCATTGGTCTGCAGGTGGTATCCGGAGGAGAGGCTCATGGTCACATCTAGGAGAGAGAAGAATCCCTTCCAAACACTTGAGATGAATTGAGATCAGCAATCTGAAAAGATATCTTCAGGAAGGCCAAAATAATGGAATACATGATTAAATAACAGTTCTGCTGTTTGCATGGTCATGGGAAGACTCATGAGGGTTAAAAACTGCCAGGATTTAGAGAATCTGTTCACAATTACAGAGATACAGGTATTACCTTCTGAAGGAGGTACAGATTGTACTCAACCAGAATGCGGATTCTGGTGGAGATCGGACTACGGATCCGTTCCCCGTCCTGGTCGACGCTGTGCGATCATCACTTCAACCGTCACGCACAAGCACTTCACCAACAGTCCCCGCGGATCTTGTGCACGCTGTCCGTCAGTCACTCCTTCACCCAGCACCTGCTGCTTCTCCTGCTGCCTCTATCAGTCCCATGGCCCGACCAGCGACATTCGACAGGATTGCAGTGGGTTCCTCCTACAATGTTCATTCTACCTCGAAGCCCAGTCTTAACTATTCAACTCCGAACACTCCTGGGTGGCATTCATAATCTCACTGCTCTCAGGTCATGCACTACAGTGGGCTCAACCTCTATGGGAATCCAATGCCCCCATAACATCTACCAGCGTCGCTTTCTTCAGTCACTTCTGGGAAGTTTTTGGACAAAGCACTGCTGCACTTTCAGTACACGACCAACTCTATAGCCTGAGACTCATCAAGGAGATGAGGAGATCAAGGAGATGAGTCTGTGAGTATGTACGCCCTCCGGTTTCGTACTTTGGCGCCCGCTAGTGGCTGGAACGAAAAGGCACTCACCACAGCCTTTCGTCAAGGCTTAAATTCAAATGTCAAACAGTTAATGGTTGTTCACGATGATACTATGGGACTGGAAAATCTCATTCAGAAAACCATCCGTGTGGCCCAATGCTTTTCAGCGTGTTCAGTCAAAAACCCCACTGTAAATCCTCTGCACACCGTACCAACTGTTGCTCTTCCAGCACCTGAACAGATGCAGGTTGATTCCTATCGCCTGACTCGAGCAGAGCGTCAGAGGAGAATCCTTCAACATCTACGTTTATACTGTGGGGGAGAAGACCATGTCATCGCTGCCTGCCCTATTCGACCACCACGCCCAGCGGTGAGTACAATCCAATTACCAGCTCTAATCGCTCCTCTTACAAGAAAGACTGTACATATCCTAAACCCTCATGTCTGTGTTTCAGCGCAAGCCCTCATCTATTCTGTCTCTGCAGGGAACTTCATCAGCAACCAAATTCTCCAGAAACTGAATGTACAACGTAAACGATGTTCACAGGACCTCAGAATACATACCATCCAAGGAAAGCCGCTGGGTCGTGGTCACATTCAACATTTCTCCCCTACACTGATGCTCCGCATCGGATGTTTACACACGGAGGAGATTATGTTCATGGTGCTGGAAGGTTCCACAGCGGATATTATCCTGGGACGCCCGTGGCTGTCACAACACCAACCGAACATCCATTGGAACACGGGTGAGATCTTTAAGTGGACTGACACTTGTTTTAAGAACTGTTTGTCCCCGATCCTGAAGTCCACCCCGAGTCATCAGCCTTCCTCATCTGTCTCCAACTCTATTCCAATTCTCTCCACCACCATCGAAAGTCCAGAAACTGAACATAAAGTTGAGATTCCTCCTGAATACCATCAGCAAACGGTTGGCCACCCAATTACCACCTCATTGGCCATGGGACTGCGCCATTGACCTGCTGCCTGGGGCTACTCTACCCAAAAGTAGAGTTTACCCATTGTCCATCCCAGAACAGAAGGCCATGGAGGAGTACATTCAAGAAGCTTTGAAACAACGCTTTATTCGACCATCGACATCCCCTGCCGCTTCAAGCTTCTTCTTTGTTGCCAAAAAGGACAGAGGCTTGAGGCCGTGCACTGACTACCGTCATCTAAACTCCCAGACTGTGAAATACAGTTATCCCCTTCCTCTGATCCCGGCGGCTCTGGAGCAGCTATGGGGAGCTTGCATCTTCTTCAAGCTGGACCTGCAGACTGTGTATAACCTCATTCGTATATGCCGTGTATAACCTCATTCGTACACTACGAATACCTGGTCATGACGTATGGCCTGTCCAACTCTCCCTCCGGGGAGTTATATGAATGAGGTGTTCCGGGAGTACCTCCAACGATTCGACGTTGTCTACATAGACGACCAACCAACATCAACACATCATCACCAGATCTACACGCTCCACCCACTCGTTCACAATCTCCTGAGTTCTAATCGCCTGCACCTGCGCATCATCAGACACATTGTAAAGACTCACTACCCCTGCACTTCAGTGTCTGGTCTCGTTATACGTACCTTGGACTACTTACCTGCTAACTGAGCCATCCAGATCTTCCTCCATCCGTCTTCCATCGTCTGTTCTCCCTCCTTCGTTGATTCTATTCCTGCAAAGAGACATTCCCTGTTACTACTTCAGCTAAGTGACTGTTTAACGTGCTTGTGTCTATTCTCACCTGCATCATCCATCTGCCAGTTTCCGTGCCTCTGTTTTCAATAAACTACCTGTTTAACACTTACCTGCCTGCCTCCGTCTGTGTCCTGACACATGGGAGTATTAAAGGGTTAGTTGAAAATGAAAATTCTGTCATTAATTACTCACCCTCATGTCGTTCCACACCTGTAAGACCTTCATTCATCTTCGGAACACAAATTAAGATATTTTTCATAAAATCCGATGGCTCAGTGAGGCCTGCATTGCCAGCAAGACAATTAACACTTTCAATGCCCAGAAAGCTACTAAAAGCATATTTAAAATAGTTTATGTGACTACAGTGGTTTAACCTTGATGTTATGAAGCGACAAGAATACTTTTTGTGTGCCATTCCTTTTCATTTCAAAACCTGGCCACCAGAAGTGATCTTTCACCAACGAGAGCTTGATTGGCCCCTGGGTCGCCAGTGCCAACTGTGGAGTGAACAGAGTGGATCAGCGAGTGTGCTGAGTTCTGGGAACATATGTATGATCTGGTGGACACCCTGGTGGAACCGCTTCAGAGGCACTTTTATTGGCAATTTGCTCCATTAAAGACCACTTTTACCAGCAAACACAGGATGATAAGAGATGGAGAAATTAAATCTAGCGAAGAACAATGCCCACCTGGCCTGCCGAGGGCTCAGTCTTTTAGCCTCACGAAGATACTCCAAGTTCTTATGATCTGAGAACACTTTCAAAGTATGGTGAGCGCTCTCTAGCCGGTGCCTCCACTCTTCCACAATGAGTTTGATGGGAGTTCGTGGTTACAGATATCAATTCCTTTCCGCCTGGGTGAGTTACTTTTAAAAGAAGGTACATAGATGGAGTTTAGGTGGACTCCCCTGCTCCTGTGACAACAGTGCTCCTACTCCAGTGCCCCTAATGAGCCTTTCAGTCAGGTATGTGACTGAGAGGGAAAGAATGACTGAGACAAGAAAGAATGTAATGACAAAAGAAATACATATATTCTGTTTGTAATTTATTTATAATATAGTTAACAATATAATCCAAATATAAATGAGGGTCAAAGGCACATTTTGAGTACAGTCATACCTGGAAACAAATCCTGTTCAAACATATGAGTGAACATCACATACCTGGCATTTCCAAGGTGTTTGGTGTTTCTATGCACTGGAGAAAAAAACTTTCCTGCTTCTAGTCAGTAAACTCACCTTCATCATATGCATACAGAATATGTCCACTGAGGGCCAGTGTCAAGTCACCGTGATTCTCAAATCTGTGAAGAAAAAACACCTGTGAGCATACTGATAACAGGATCTTAGCAACTATTGTATTACCATTAATATGTCCACTCTTTACAGAAAACTGTGATCTTGTGTGTGCATGTATTATTGCACAGTACATGAACAATTTGTATATTATATATTTAGCATATGAGCAGAACTTTGCAAACAAAAGCTTCATTGATGTGGCAGTAGGCTATTTTGCAGTAAACAAACAAAATCTTGTCTAAATATTCATATTATGTCTGCAACATATCATATATCACATTTATGACCATTTAAAACCAAAATAGTCAATGTGTACATGTTCATAATAGCATGTTTGTGTAGTAAACAAAACCGCCCATATGCGTCATTCATTCACACAGACACACGCATAACATTCAGGATTCATATTTAAACAGTCTTTTTTGCGGTTTAATATTCACAGACACTAGTCCATATCGTGATTAGAATGAATTACTTAAGAATCAAGAACTTACCCTTCACAATCCTTGGTTGGATCCGTTGCTCTTCAAAATGAAACTGAAAGCAGTTGCGCTCTTCTTCTGAGGTAAATTATTCCAGGATTATGTCTCACCACGTTCCAAAACGACATAAAGTACATGAATCTGATTAAACCTGATGAATTTTACCGAGTTTTTGTAGGGGCGTTGACACTGTTTGCATGGATTGCCTCAGAACATTTGAGTTTGAATAGCGTGCGCTGTCAGTAGGCGTATTCACATTAGTGGATAATGAGCTGACACAATAACTACCGACATCTCTCTCTTTTCATACAGATTATGTAGCGCCCCCTTCTTCTAACTGGGAATTTTATGGGTGACGCCCAGGTTCTTTATTATGATGGGTTGTATTAACTTAAATTTGTAATGCTCTCTATTTTATGTTTATACCTTAATATAGCAGGAAAAATGAACTACTCAATTACCACAAATACAAAAAAGTTAAATCAGACTTGAATTTACTTGAATGTTATCAATGGGGAAAAAGAAATATATATGATGTATTCTTTTCAATAAAGCTTCTGTCAAAACATAAGTGTATGATTCCCTTTTTCAAAATGACATTTACATGATAAATAAGCAGTCAACAGTATCAAGGGAAAAATAAAGAACATTTCCAATCCAATAGAATAAATTCCTAAGCCGGCAAATAATTTAAATAACCCTTAGTTTCTGTTGCAGGCCTGTTTCGCTTCGGATCGTAGAGGCCAAAAACACACGGCCGCTTCACTCAATTGAGCCACAAAGAAAATAAAAAATAAGCAGGTACCTTTATAGAAAATGTTGCTCTCTTTGATCAGGATCAGTCACAGTCCGTCAGGTTCCTAATCGGAATCCATCAGTCACGAGCCGCACTCAGCAGTCGTCAGCGGTACTTTATTTATCCAGCAGCTCAGCTTCTCAACGTGGTATCCTCTTGCTCCGTTCAACAGCACACGAGACTCCAGTCAAAATCTTCCGAACATAACATGAAAACAACGTCCGTTGTCGTTCTCCTTCACAACTAGTACGATGTAGAGATAGACAGTTCACGCAGAACGTACTGGCTGGCCGCCAGTGGTTCTTGTTCACATCTGTGACGCACTTCAAATAAGTCAAGTCAAGTCACAGTGGCTTGACTTGACTTCAAATAAGCTCAAACATCGCGGTCATGCTTAGCCAGCCGTAACTAAGTTCAAAGTCCACTCTAATATCCTCGAGATGAACTATAAGCACACATTTTTATACACAATTCACACTTTCAGGAAGTTGTCTCACCGACATCTCACACCTGTTCTTCTTCTCTCGTGCGTTCTCTCACTCTCCTCCTGCTTCTTGTCCCGCCCCTCCTACATATCCTGATACCTGATAGGATATTATTCACAAAGTACCCAATCACACACCCAGCAGTTTAGGTTATCTCTAAGCACATTTTGCACAGTACAGTTTAACCTAACTTTATATAGTTTTACGTACAAACTTTATCTAAATCAGAAACCCACCTTTCCAAACCGGAGGATACCCCTTGGTAAGCTCTGTCAAAGGCTTAACTATAGCAGAGTAGTTTGCCACAAATTTCCTATAATAACCACAGAAGCCCAGGAAAGAGCAGAGGGACTTCAGATCAGTTGGCTGCGTCCACTTAGCAACTGCTTCGATTTTGTCTGGGTCGGTTGATACCCCATCTGCTGAGGCTATATGACCAACATATTTGACCTTGTCCCTACATATCTGACACTCTTTCAAGAGCATGAGTCTTTCCTCATGCTCCTCCAATGTAGCTCCAAACACAATGAGGTCATCAAGATATACTAACACTTGGAGCAAGCTCTTGTCTCCAACGGCCTTTTCCATGAGACATTGAAATGTCGCAGGGGCCCCCATGACCCCCTGCAGCATTCTCTCAAATTGATAAAACCCTAACGGGCAGATAAAGGCTGTTTTTCTCTTTGATTCAGACATTGGTATTTGATAATACCCATTTCGAAGGTCTAATACAGAGAACCAGCGGCTTCCGGCCAAACAATCTAGAGCGTCATCAATCCATGGGGTTGTATGATTTTGCCACTCTTTTTCCTAACGGTTACTATAGGAGAAGCATACGGGCTCCTAGACTCCTTAATTATCCCTGCCTCTAGCAAATCCTTCAAGTGTCTACGTACATTCTCTATATCTGCAGGAGCGATCCTTCTTCATCTTTCACTGAAAGGGCGGGTGTCCGACAATTGGATGCAATGCTCCAACCCCTTGGCCAGTCCCACTTCCCACTCGTGTAGGGGGAAAACATTGCGTTTCTGCATCAATTTCTGTCTAAGCCTTTCTTTCCTTTCCACAGGAATGGAAGAATCCCCAAAATCAAAAAGGCTTGGATCTATCTCCTCAGGTTTACTCACTCTCACCGGTGGAACAGCCATATCTGCGACTTGCACATTCCCTAACAAAGCACCTTCAGGTATGATAACCTCTCGCTTGGTCTCATTCTGTAAAACCACAAAAATTCTCTCCATTTACAGCTGAAGCTAAAGCTACCATCAACCATCAACCATCAATCCTTGTGGCAATGGTGTTACATCATCAGCCTCCACCAAAACTATACCCTTAGTCACTGGTTGAGAAAACTCTGCTTGGCAGCTGACACAACAAATGTCTTCTGGTGGAATGGTTACAGAGCAAGGCCCTTTCCATTTCAGCCGACCCACAATGTCATCCTCACCACCCTGCCTTGCCTTGAACACAGTAGACTCAGGTAGGCTATCTGGCAGAAAGCTTTTCATATTGAAAACATGAACCAGATTGCTACCCTTCTCTTTGTCACAAAGAGCAAACAGTCTTTGGAACAAACTGGCATAGGTACCCAATATTACAGGAGTCTGATCAGGAGTATTTGGTCCAGGGCACACAAATGCCAGCACTGATTTCAGCACAGGTTTCTAGAGTGCCAGTTAATTCTTTAGGAAACTGAACGTCTACCACTATATAACCTTGTTAGGAGTAACTTTCATCACTAAGTCCCCAAATAGCCAATCCTGACACTGGTTGAATATGGATATGTGACAGATGTTCCTGGTACCATTTCTCAAATATAATGGTCATTTGTGACCCACTAACCAACAGCGCAGTACAAGGGTGACCATTTACCTTCAATGTCACAGTAGAAATTGATCCCACCAACCCAGTTGGAATTGCAACTGATGCTGTGTTCTGGACCATCTGTGTTCTAGCAGAGCAGTGTGTGGTTTCCTTTTCAGAACTGACCTCAGAACTACTTTGTTTCTCTTTAGCTTTCAGAAGAGAAGCAATAAGCCTCCTGATTACCTCCTTCTCATTCTGCGTAGCAGTACATTTAGTTGAAATGTGACCATCCTCCCTGCAACGTTAACAAAAGAAATCATCCTCCTGTTGGGAAAGAGGTTTCTTACTGCCAGTATCACTGACCTTTACTTTGACAGCAGTGGCAGAAGCAGGTTGAGCTGGCTCTCTACTCTCTAATGTCTTCACTTTCTGACTCAGTCTATTAACTTTTTTTCTGTAATTCAGAGGCTCCAATTGCTTTATCATCTGATGTACACTGCCTAACCTATACTTTTGTGCTAGCACCTTCTTTGCTGACAGGGTTGGACTTTCAATTCAGACATTTTGGCTTGTAGAGCCTTCACATCAGCTCTAAGCTCTTGCAAATCAAAATCAGTTGCAGATACACAATCCTGTGCTCTAACAATCCGAACCCTTGCATGGACTTTACGCCACGATCATTCATGTTCTTCCTCTACCCTAATCTAACTGAGCAGCTCAAGAAATGTAAGAGGGTTAGCTCTTTTCTCTTTAAGACGTAAAGAGCATAGTGTCAGCCCCGACTGCTCCTCGCAACAACTGCTCAGTTCATATCCTGAGCTCTTACACCCCCCTTTCTGACAACCTTGGCCAGAAAAGGTTCCAGCCTCTGTATGTAATCAGATAACATCTCTCCAGATTTTTGTTGAATGAGACGATATGCAAAATACAAATGTTCTCCAGTCTCTGGAGATCCAAAAGCCCTATCAATGGCAGAAATATACTCATCTGAACTAGCTTCAGAGTTGCTAAACTGCAACGACCTAACAATTTCTAGTCCAGGACCCCTCAGACTTTCTATTATTCTACGTCTCTTCTCCTTTTCAGGGCAATCACTGCCCTCTACCATCAATGTTGCCTGTTCAAGCCATATTATTATTCACAAAGTACCTAATCACATTATAAAGAAATTAAAATGACAGACCCAGCAGTTTAGGTTATCTCTAAGCACATTTTCCATAGTACATTTTAACCTAACTTTATACAGTTTTACATACAAACTTTATCTAATTCAGAAACCCATAACAGATTCCCACATGGGCTACAATTACATAAACAGTGAATATTTGTTTTCATTTTGAATTAGATAATTTAAAAGTAGACATTTAAATGTTTATAAAGAATATATTGCTCATGTCTGTGTGACAAGTATTTGCTGAGTTTTGTTTAATTTTAGAGACGTGCTCCTGAAAAAAGTTCACAGAGACGGCAGAAAGGACACCTTGTTTGTTTTCTTTATTTTACAAAAGAACAATGTTTTGTTTTGATTGTAAGTGGATACTGTACATACAAAAGTAGATCTTTTAGAGTTTACTTTTATCTGTATGACCATAAATGAGTATTTTAAGTCGATTTTGATGCTAAGCAAAGAAAATCCAACAAAACTCGCCGCGCATTTGTTGACCCTAGAGGGTTGATAGAAGTTTGTCCATGTTTTAAATGATAAGGTTTCTCACCCAAAGATGAATCACCAACAGTTTCTCCAAAAACTTCTCTGTAATGGGTGATGAATGCATCAAGAGTTTTTGTGGCTGGCCCGTTTTTATGCCAAATTGTTTCCGCCCATTGGAGCGCTCACCCTGACGGCAGGGAGAGGACAAATGCTATCTTGGCTCACTCAGTTGGAAAGTGATGCATCTCCAGGGTCAAAAAACATTGAAGAATAAATCCACTGCAGTCCTCTGTCGAACCAGAATAGGGTGCTGGATTGCCCATGGGACTGGCAGTGTCCGTCGGTGAGGAAGTGGGTACCTATGCAGCAACGGGTGTGGTGGCGCTTGGCATGGTGAGTGCTCTTCACAGCGTGTCAATGATCAGGTGAATAATATTGACAATTGGCAGGTTGAAATGGAAAACTGAATGAATTAATCAGTCTCTTATCTTTGCAGGTATGAAGAGAGATCGAGACGGTTAGATCTTGGAACGCACACACCACAGTTACTGCAGGTAAGTGAATTCCAGGTGAGTTGGTGAGTGAATGGTATGGTGACAAAGCAGTGTGATGATGGGACAAGACAATGGAACAGAGTATTTAAAATGAGACAGGGAAGAATCATGAGGAACGATGGGGTTCAGAGTCGCTGGAGGTAAGCATCACATAGCATTATCGCTGGTAGAAAGTCCTGAGTCTGTAGTGAGACCAGACAATGAATGTAGCTGAGGTGCATGCTTGTATGCAGTGGTTGATTGATGTGCATAAACAGGTGCAGGTGATTCAGGAGATGGTGATTGTTGTGTTGGAGTGAAGGTTGAGCCTGGTGAATCCGTGACAGTGTCCAGTAATTATAGCAATTTGTAGATGAAAATTCAACCTTTTGAAAAGTCCTCATGTTCTCTCTTCACATAGTATTTCACTAGAATTTCTGTTTCTGATATTCCAAATTATGATGTATTTTTAATGTTTTCATAACATGTGGTGTCATTTTTAATTAAAGTGCTGTGAGACTTGTTGAAATAATGTCAAGGGGGGAAGTGTTGAAGAAAACACCCAAGATGTAAGATCATATTTCTGCGGGGTTACATACTTAATGAAGTTATTTTACCTCTTACTGAATGTTTTTCAGTGTTTTTCCAAATGAAAATATTCATAGACTTTAAGTCTGCTTTAGCCAATATCCTATGGTGTTTTTGTAAACAAACTGCAATTCATATTTGATTTATGCATCCCACTTGGACTTCATTTCTTGCTTCAAAGGAAAAAGTTTTTGTTTTTTTTCTTATGGGTGGTAAATGCAAATATTATACTTCTATGTACATAATTCAACTCTATGCCATTAAGTCAATAAGATGTCCATCTTCAATACCACACACAGTATTATGAATGAAAAATAAAACTTGAATGTTGTCTGAAGGGGCGTCCTGCAAAACGTTAGGGTTGCTCACGTAGCTCTGGTTCCTTGAGATAACGAGAACAAGCATTGTGTTTGCTTTTAGTTGACGCTTATGGGGAAAACTGTGTGACAACAGTTCATTTGAATCCAATGCAATTACTATTACCAGTCCTATTAAAATTAATTTTGTAGTTGTCTATCGTCCTCCAGGTAAGCTTGAGTTGGATGTGTTTCTCTTTCCTTCCCTGAGGATGGTACTCCTCTGGTAGTTCTTAAAGACTTCAACATCCACTTAGAAAAGCTTCAGGCTGCTGACTTCCACACTCTGCTTGCCTCGTATGACCTCAAACGAGTATCTACTGCGGCTACTCACAAATCAGGTAAACAATTGGACCTTATTTACATATGGTACTCACTCCACTGCACACTTCAAATCACTTCCTCCTCACTCTAAACCACAAACTGGCTCAGGAAACAACACACACTTCTCCACAGGTCACCTTTTGGCATAACCTATGCTCACTGTCACCCTCCCACCTATCCTCTTTGGTCTCATCCACACTTCCTCCCCCTAATCAGCTCTCATCACTAGATGCTAAAAGTGCAACAGCTACTCTTTTCTCCTCTCTAACATTTTTAGACAATTTCTGGCCCCTTTCAACCAGACCAGCCTGCTTCACCCCCTCTGCCCCCTGGTTATCTGATGTTCTCCGAGAGAATTGTTCTAAACTCAGGGCTGCAGAGAGGAAGTGGCGTGAATCGAAAGATCCCACTAACCTTGGTTTGTATCAATCCCTCCTCTCTTCCTTCTCTGCTAATGTCTCTACTGCTAAAATGACTTACTACCACAACAAAATTAACAATTCTCCTTATTCTCGCATGCTTTTCAAAATCTTCTCCTCTCTTCTTAACCCTCCTCCTCTCCCTTCATCAACCCTAACAGCTGACGACTTCGCCACATTCTTCATAAATAAAACAACCATCAGAGACCAATTTTCCACACCACAAATTGACAGGCACATCTTAACAGCCAAGACACACATTCTACCCTCCTTCTATCCTCTCTTGGAGACATAAGTCTCAACTCATCCTTTCCAATCTCCCTACTACCTGTCCATGTGATCCTATCCCCACTCATCTCCTTCAAGCCATTTCTTCTTCACTTATATCATCAATACCTCTCTTCACACTGGTACATTTCCTACAGCATTTAAGCTGTCACAGGTAACCCCACTGCTTAAGAAACCCACTCTAAATCCAGCACATCTAGAAAATTACAGACCGGTTTCCCTTTTTCCATTCATTGCTAAAACACTTTAACAAGTTGTTTTCAACAATCTCTACCTTTCTCACTCAGAACAACTTCCTGGACAACAACCAGTCTGGTTTCAAAAGTAGACACTCAACTGAGACCACCCTGCTCTCGGTTTTTGAAGCTCTGAGACTGGCAGAAGCAGCTTCCAAATTCTCAGTACTCATCTTGCTGGATCTGTCTGTTGCTTTTGACACAGTTAACTACAATTAACAAGATCCTCCTGTCAACCCTGTCAACCCACTCCAATGGTTTAAGTCTTACTTAAATTACTCAGGTAGATCCTTCAGGGTGTCGTGGAGGAGTGAGGTGTTGCAACATCTAGCTACTGGGGTGCCTCAGGGCTTCTCTTCTCCATCTATATGTCATCACTAGGATCTGTCATTCAGAAACATGGTTTATCCTATTACCGCTATGCTGATGACACACAACTCTACCTCTCATTCCATCCAGATGATCCGACGGTAGCTGTTCGTATCTCATCTTGCCTGACAGAAATTTCTTGCTGGATGAAGGACCACCACCTTCAACTAAACCTCGCAAAGACAGACTGGTCCCGGCCAACCAACACTCCATCACAACTTCTCTATTCAGCTTGGTTCATCAACCATAACTCCATCCAGGACAGCCAGGAACAGTCCATAAGTGTCTCAGACTGACAAGACCTGTGCTTGAAGAGCAGGGATGTCCAGGTTATAAAATCTGATAAAAGTAGTCTGTCACACATATTTCCTTGATAAATGTAATGAATTATTATTATTTATTATTAGAAAGAATTTTCAGCTAGTAACCTTTTTTTGGCCTAAGGACTACTTTACTGTTGTTGGGGCCGAATTCAAGACAGGACAGTTTCACAGATAGAGCCTGCAGATCACCAACTCGCTTGACTAACTCTAGAGCAAGCAAGAGGGCAGTCTTAAGTGAGAGGGACCGAAGGTTGGTCGTCTTGAACAGCTCGAAGGGAGGGCCTTAGTAGTCCATGGGCCCAGGCCACAATTTTCAGTAATTGGTACCACCCAAGGTGGCAAATTCTAGTTTGATTTTTTTTAAGTCCATATCTCTAGATGATATTACAAAATGATAACCTTTTGTTAGTAGTCGCTTTGTCACAGAAATCAGCCTTCAATGACACTAACCGTTGAGCCAAAGAATGAAAAAAATCTTGTAACTTTATTTGAACAGAACATGTCATACAAAGAAAAACAAAATAATTCTACCTTGTTAATGAACTTATTTGGTCATTGCAAACTGTTTCTGTTTATTCATCATCATCATCATCATCATATTCACATGAAATTTCAGCCATCTTAAACTACTTCCATCTCTGCATCTCCACACACTCATCAATCTTTTTTTAATTACTCACAAATTTGTTATTGTAGAAAAAAGGTATCAGATGAAAGAGTGGACCTTCTGATTCACAGTGACACTAGTACCTTGCTTGTAGAACACAGATGGTCAGAGTAATCTTGATTTGAAAATGCATCAAATTAAACAAAGTTGCAATCTTTGGTCATTTCTTCACTCATTTTCACACAGCTGAGTCATAGCTGAATAAGTCAAGAAGTGCTTGTAGCCTGCAAGGGTAACACATATCAAAATAAACAGCAGGACTCACCTTTTCAGATGATGCTAGTGACTTATCTGTACAACGAAGTACACTACATTGCCAAAAGTATTGGGACACCCCTCCAAATGATTGAATTCAGGTGTTCCAATCACTTCCATGGCCACAGGTGTATAAAATCAAGCACCTAGGCATGCAGACTGCTTCTACAAACATTTGTGAAAGAATAGGTTGCTCTCAGGAGCTCAGTGAATTCAAGCGTGGTACCGTGATAGGTTGCCACCTGTGCAAAAAGTCCATTCATGAAATTTCCTCACTACTAAATATTCCATGGTAAACTGTTAATGGTATCATAACAAAGTGGAAGCAATTGGGAACAACATCAACTCAGCCACGAAGTGGTAGGCCACGTAAAATCACAGAGTGACGGTCAGCGCATGCTAGGGCTCACAGTGCGCAGAAGTCGCCAACTTTCTGCAGAGTCAATAGCTACAGACCTCCAAACTTTGTGTGGCCTTCAGATTAGCTCAAGAACAGTGTGTAGAGAGCTTCATGGAATGGGTTTCCATGGCCGAGCAGCTGCATCCAAGCCTTACATCACCAAGGGCAATGCAAAGCGTTGGATGCAGTGGTGTAAAGCACGCCGCCACTGGACTCTAGAGCAGTGGGGACGTTTTCTCTGGAGTGACGAATCATGCTTCTCTGTCTGGCAGTCCGATGGGTGAGTCTGGGTTTGGTGGTTGCCAGGAGAATGGTACTTGCCTGACTTCACTGTGCCAAGTGTAAAGTTTGGTGGAGGGGGGGTTATGGTGTGGGGTTGTTTTTCAGGGGTTGGGCTTGGCCCCTTAGTTCCAGTGAAAGGAGCTCTTAATGCTTCAGCATACCATGACATTTTGGACAATTTCATGATCCCAACTTAGTGGGAACAGTTTGGGGATGGCCCCTTCCTGTTCCAACATGACTGCGCACCAGTGCACAAAGTTCCATAAAGACATGGATGAGCGAGTTTGGTGTGGAGGAACTTGACTGGCCTGCACAGAGTCCTGACCTCAACCTGATAGAACACCTTTGGGATGAATTAGAGCGAAGATTGCGACCCAGGCCTTCTCGCCAACATCAGTGCCTGACCTCACAAATGCGCTTCTAGAAGAATGGTGAAAAATTCCCATAAACACACACCTAAACCTTAAAAGCCTTCCCAGAAGAATTGAAACTGTTATAGCTGCAAAGGGTGGGCCAACTCCATATTAAACCCTACAGATTAAGAATGGGATGTCATTAAAGTTCATGTGCATGTAAAGGCAGGTGTCCCAAAACTTTTGGCAATATAGTGTATGGTGGAGTAATCTGGTTTTGAAACTAGCACCAGTCGTTGTTGTTGCATAATATATTATTTCATATACAGTACATACATATTTTTTTTCAAATTGCTAGGTCATGGATTGTCCCACCATCATGGTTCTGGTATCACCAGATTACAGACAGTCTTGTCTATCCATATCTGAAAAGACATCCCCCCTAACATCAATATGTTTTGAGATAGATATACAAATATAACAATTTAATAGATGCAAATTGTTTTCTTTAATATGAAGGCTAATATAAAATGTATCCAACAAATATCATGTCAAATTATGGCAGATCTGGATAGCCCTGACTGTCCTGAAAAAATCAACATATAGCATATATGGCTACCTCTTACAATAGACTTCATAAAAACCTGCTGTGCGGATACTGTAGGACGATAATGGCAAAAATAATGATTGTCCCAAAAGATTAGTAAAGCTACTCATTTGAAATGGTTATCATGTTTCAAAGTACTTATATGGACTATACAAACAAACTGGTACCAAAGAGATTTTGCCACCTTAGGTGGTACCAAATTCTGGCTTGGCCCATGGACTATAGGGGTGGGTTTACCATTTTGGGGTCTACACTACACAATTGTCTACACTTTGGCACTTGATCCCTTCAGCTTTAAGATACAAAACTTATCGGTTTTGGATTCATCAAGAGTCTTAATTTTGTCCATTGTCTTCAATATTCAAATTTACACATAGTCCTTTTAACTAATAAACATTCCTTTTAGAGAAAATATACCTCTTGGTTTTAGCTTGAAAAATGTCTTCTTTAACTATATTGTGAAATAATATTGTGATATTCTGAATCTCAAATATGTGTTAGTGATTGTAAACACTATTAAACACCTTTATAATGATCATGTTAGATGATAATGGGTGATCGGCACCGTCATTTACTCAACAGCATGTCGTTTCAAACCCATATGGCTTTCGTGCATTTTCGGGACACAAATGTGAAGATAGCCTATTTTAATGAAATCCGGGAGATTTATGTCCCTCCATTAAAAGTCTATTCACCTATAACTCTGATGCTTCAAAACGTTAATTACAAATCATCAAGCAGTTTAATCCAAGTCTTTTGAAGTGACATGATCGCTTTAAATAATGAACAGATTTAATTTAGGCTTATTCACAAATAAACACTGATCAGAAAACAATGTTTGCAGAATTCAAATTTGGTTACGGGAGCAATATTTATATGTAATAAATGAGGACAACAGCGCTGCTGTAACAGAAGTCATCAACTGATTTAATTGCTTGGTCCACAGGGGGTCCCCTGAACCTCTGGGGCCCTAAGCATTTGCGTGGGTTACATGGTGGTTAACAATGCTACTGGAGGGCCTTTGAGAGCTGAGCAAGGGCGGGGAGCATTCATCCTTCTGGCCCCTCTGAGAAACCTAATGACCAGGTCGTGTTTCCCAATCGACTGGCCAGACACTGGGGCCTGGTTTGCTGCGATGGCTGCCACATACATACTTTGAGTGTGGAGGGGGTGCGCCCGCCATTCAGCAGCCCCTACAGAAATGTGAGAACTGTTACAATCTTGCATTTAGTAGGGTCTAATTTCGGAGCTATGCACAAGCTTGAGAAAATTGTCCATTTCTGAGCGTAAAGGCACCTTGTGAACAGGGCCGTCGCCTCTGACATCATTCTCATGATCCCCTGGGGAAAGTTTGACGGTTCCTGTCAAGGAGCCAAACAAGCAGGTCCTACAACTCTGGTTGTTTGGTTCGTTATCACAGTGACAGGGGGTTTGGGTGTGCAAATTTCTAGGGCGAGCTCAGAACTAGCAGCAATCACATCGTCTCCAGCACCCTAAACTGAAGAGGAGACCAGAAGACGGGAGCATTTTGAGGGTGGTCGAGCATCGGTGGGACCTAACCCATATCCCATCGAGGCTCGACCACCCTCAAAAAGCTCCCGTCTTCCAGTCCCCTCATCAGGACTGCTTCGGCGGCACGGGGTCCAGCTCTAGCTTAGGGCGGGGCACTGATGTTTTGGAAATGGGTAGCTTTTTGCAGGATGAAGGTGTAGCGTGACTTCGGGCACCACTTGCGACTGGGGCTGTATGGGCACTGAGGCAGGCCTGGGTCACTGTTGAGTCGGCTGGGCTGGCTTGGAGTGACTGGAGACAGTGGATGAGCTGGATCTTCTAGCCAGGAAGTGATGCATAGCCTGCAGTGACATCTGTGCTGCGATGTAGCGCTCTGCGAGGCCGTCTACCATTGAGCCGAACAGGCCAGACATGGAGACGTGCGCTCGCTTCCACCTCGCTGCTCAGCCTCTCAGCTCTGCTTTTTCTTTCACCTTGGCTTGAGAGGGGAAGGAGATGAGGGAGCGGGCGGGTTACTGAAGAGCGTGATCCGGGTGCGCAGCATTGTGAGGCTCAGCCTCTCATAGTGTGGACAGCTGGAGTCCAAAAGAGCCATCTAAGCATGGACATGGCCCAAGTATGAGACACACTCAGTGTGCTCGTCTAGAGCGGGTAGGGAAGCCCTGCACATTTGCAACAACGTCAATGGAAATTTGCTCTCGAAAATAAATCTGCTCTTTTAGTAGTCGCCGGATGTCCGCAAGGCAAATCGCTGGATCAGCTTGCTTGCTGAAGCATCATCGTTCCGCTGAGAGGCTCATTCAACAACGAGAAGAGGCGAGAAGAGCGAGTAGAGGCTTCAGTTTCAGTCTTTCTCGGAACAGCGAGATGATCTTTGCGCTGAAGGGGAAAGAACTGAATAGCAGCGTTTCTGCGTGACTTTATAAGCAGTCAACCCTGCCTTTTCTGGTGGACTGAAACGCCATTTGTCTTTGCAACTGCACAGACGTGAACCAATCAGGCTTCAGAATTTGGAGAAAACAGGAGTTTTCCCCATAAGCGTCAGCTAAAAGCAGACGCAATGCAAGTGAACCGTATTGAAAGTGATCCACGCTTTTATCTTTTGGTTTAAATAAGCCAGGTATGGAAGCCAGTTTACAGAAAAACACTTAACATCTAATGAAAAATATTGATTTTATTTCTAACAAATCACTTTTAATAGCCATGCATGCTACTTATCTCACATTGAATGCTCATTGCTACTCTATTATTTTCTCTTTAAAGTCGAGTTGAAACACATGTAGTGACAGATCTGTCTTTTAGCTGACACCTCTTTTGTATTGTGATGTAGGGCAGGATTTGGTTCTACCCAATGGTTGTTGATTGAATGGAGGCAGATCTGAATGCAAGCTTGCAGCGGATTGTAAGGAATGGGTGGGATTTAAGTGGACTAAAGTTAAGAAAAGTCTGACATTTTGATTAAGAACTATAAGGTAAAAAAAAAAAGAAACTTGCACAGATGAATTCTTCACAATAAGATCAATAAAATGCATTTAAATATAGACAGGGTGAATTTTAATTTCATGCCGACTTTAAGAAACCCAAAGCAGCCTGTTTCAAAAAATGATAATCATGCAGTGAGTGATGTCTATCCCTTAACCATGTTCATGCATGTACAGGCGATGTCTGGCTGAGGATAAAGATGTCTTGCTGGTTCACTTTGTGAGTAATCATGTTCTCAGAGTGGAGTCTCTTCTTCTCCAAAACTATGAGTATGACATTTGATACCATTTTTGTCTTGACTAACACCTTACTAGTGTATTATTTTGAATTGTATCATCCGCCTTCTAACTCAGTTCAACTGTTTCTCTTGGGTGCTGCCTTCCAATTCCAGCAGCCCTTATCTGACCCACCACTGCAGTGAAAAGTTAATTCCAGCCTTTTCACACGCAATCCATCCTCTCTTCACAAATTCTCCTCTCCCCCGAGTTCTATTAAAGCCTCCTATCTGCACTTACATTTTTAAAGTATCTTAGCCAAGGTTTGTGCAGCTGTCAACATTTGACCCATCCTAGTGAGCTCATGTTCCTGCCCAAGAGTCATGCGGTTCCTGTGCTGTAAAGGCCTGAGGAAAGATAAACTGGAATTGAAGCCATGACCATTTACATGATATCTCAAACTATGATAATACGTATAGAAAAGGGATTTTGTTGAATTTAAGCATCACAACTCCTCATGCCCTACAAGTCTGACTTTATGGAGATTAAATATTGATAGGATGTCTTAGTCTTCAATAAGAAACTCAGTCTATTTGAGTTGGACATGCAGCCATCCTTTTAGATAAACTCTTCTGTTAATCCTGGAACTCAGGGTTCAAATTTGACAGATTAACATCTGGATAAATCTTTAGGAGGTGGTACATAATTTATTTGTTTATTTTATTTATTTTCCCCCGCATGAGTGTTCATTTATGAGGGTGTTAAAACAAAAACTCTGGCGTTCATACCCAGCCAGTGCAGCATGGTAAATGTCCAAAGTTTTATAGCCTCTTTGTGGAATCAATTTGTATTATTCATGGTGGGTTCTAGTGCCAGCAGAGTCTACAGTTTGCACATTTTGAAAAATTAATTCTACTAAAGGGTGAAGCAAGGCTAGTGGTTCTTCAAAGAACAAAATCAGGATGTCTGAAGGGTGCTTTGATCAGGATACTAAGGAATATTAAAAGGATTGTCTAACCTAAAAATGAGAATACTGTCATGATTTACTAACGTCATGTCATTCCAAACCTGTACAACTTTCTTACTTTCACTGAACACAGAAGATACATTACCCTCCCAAAGCTTGAAAATGCCCTAGGCAAAGCAGAGGTTTGGACAATATCAGCATAGATCTTTATTATATATTAATGTAATTGCATTAAAGGAACTTTTTGCTGTTTTCAGTGAACACCAGATATAATGATTCACTTTTAATATAATATAAAATGTAAATGTACAGAAACACTCTGATTATTGGATTACAGACCAAATAAAACACAGTTTAGTGTTTTAAATATAGCTCTTGAATTCATTTTATAGTTAATAAAATATGTTTTCATAGTTTATTTTGTCTTCTTTCCTAGTGCTTGAATTGAGGGGGGCTGGGGGTGGGGTGTCCCAATATATTTTTATTTTCTACACAGTGGATAAGGTAAATTTCGTGAATTCATTATTTACAATCATTCATGTGACTGAAGTTTTTTTTTTTTTTTTATGTAAACGCCCCCACATCTAAAGACCCCTAGGCACATGACATCATTTACTGTTTGCTTGCGCCGCTTCAGTGAAGCACTTTAGCGACAAAATGAGGAATAATAAATCTCCACTCAGAGTTTCTCACTGGCTTTTTTGAGGGGTAATTTTCTCTTTCTACTATATTTATCCACTCAGTTTAAGGGCTTTTGTATTCCTTACCTACATAAATTGGAAATATTTAGGCATACTCATATTTCATTAGGCCTATTAATAGGCCCGGTTCTACGAGGGGTGCTAGAGATTGTTATGACAGCTTTTTAGTGATTATAAAGATTATTATATTCTATGCTATATATCAAGGTTCCTCAAATCTTGCCCCGGAAGAGCCAATGTCCTGCAGAGTTTAGCTCCAACATTGATCAAACACACCCAAGCAATCAAGGTCTTCAGGATCACTAGAAAATCACATTTTGAGGAAATGAGGATTTGAGGAACCTTGCTATATATAATCATTCAGAATTTGTATAACACTTTTGTTTTTCATGCTGCTAAGAGGATCAACGGCCACATACATGCTGCAGAATTTCGTGAATGACATCAAAGATGTAGAAGAGTATGCGCGTACTGTACGTGCACCGCGGGATTTTTGTAACCGCGTGTACTTGCATGCACAGGTTGCACATGAGCATTTTTTTTTTTTTTTTGCAGTAATTAGTTTATCCAGAAGGTGGCAACCATGCCCTGGGGGCATTGATCACAAGGTAGTCAAAGAAAAACTGCAAAAACAGAACAGAATGGAATGCATGCAAGCTACTGCCACCTGCAAATAAACTACCAGTGCATTTGAGTTACCTGTGTTGTCTCCTTGTATGCTGACAGAAGACCAGACCCTACAATGACAACCAAATCAGCACTATGAGCCTTTTCATCACCCCTAACAATCCAGTGAATCAGCTCAGCTCCAGCCTCTGAGCACAGTCTAGTGATGGCTCCAGCCCCTGAGGTTGTGCCTGAGTTTTCAGTCAGTCCAAATGTGACCTGGAAGGTTGTTTCTCAGTCTTCTGTCTAGATGCGACCATGGAGGTCGTTCCTCAGTTTGCCCAGAGATGACTAGGGAGGTTGTTCCCGAATTTTCAGTCTGTCGAGATGTGACCATGAGAGTCATTTACCAGTCTTCTGTCTGTCTAGATGCAACCACGGAGGTTGTTCCTAAGTGTCCTGTTAGTCCAGAAATGACCAGGGAGGTCATTCCCAAGTTTCCAGCCTGTTCAGATGCGACCATGGAGGTCGTTCCTAAGTTTCCTGTTAGCCCAGAGATGACCAGAGAGGTCGTTTCCAAGTTTCCAGTCTGTTCAATTGCAACCACGGAGGTCGTTTCTAACTTTCCTGTTTTCCCAGATGTGACCATGACGGTCGACCCCAAAATCCCCAAGATCCTTGAACTTCCTGTCTGCCCCGAGGTGACTATAGTGTCTGCACCACCTGCCTGCCCTACCTCCCTGGAGGTATTCTATATATGAGGTGACGCCTTCTGGGAGGGGAGAGTACTGTCACAACATCAGTCACTAGTTCGGTCACTTCACCATCACAGATCACCTTGGCACTACATTTCCCATGATCCCTCATGGCTCACACCTGCACCCACTTCATGATCATCCACACCTGCCATCACTAACCTTCATAAGCTCCACTGCAATTGTCGATCTTCAGTTCACCATAGTCTGGTCTTGTTGTTCACTACTGATCACCTTACCTGGATACCAACTGAAAGAATTGTTACCTGTAGCAGAAGAGCCTCTTCTAAATATTATTAACTCGTCTTTATCTCTGGGTCATGTTCCAAGACCGTTCAAGCTGGCAGTTATTAAGCCTCTCATTAAGAAACCACAATTAAATCCAAATGTATTAGCAAATTATAAACCCATCTCAAATCTTCCATTTATGTCTAAAATACTAGAAAAAGTTGTGTAGGCTCAATTGTGCTCGTTCTTTTGCCAAAAAAAAGATATCTATGAAAAATTTCAGTCAAGATTCAGGTCTCATCATAGCACAGAAACTGCGCTCATTAAAATTACAAATGACTTACTTCTAGCTTCTGACCAAGGCCGTATCTCAATACTAGTGTTACTTGATCTCAGTGCTGCGTTTGACACTATAGATCATAAAATACTTTTAGATCGACTACAAAATTACATTATTGGTGTTCAAGGACAGGCATTAAGGTGGTTTAGATCGTACCTATCAGACCGTTACCATTTTGTATATTTAAAACAGGGAAAAACATTGAATTAGTTTCCACTGCTATGCCGATGATACTCAGTTATATATTTTAACACGACCAGATGAAATCTCTAAATTATCCAAACTGGCAGAATGTGTTAAAGATATAAAACATTGGATGACCAGTAATTTTCTTCTATTACATTCAGACAAGACTGAGGTACTTATTGGACCAAAAATCTGCACACAGAATCTCTTAGACTACAATTTGCATTTAGAAGGATGTATATCCTCTACAGTTAAAGACCTGGGTTATATTAGACAGCAACTTGTCCTTTGAAAATCATATTTCATATGTTACAAAAACAGCCTTCTTCCACCTCAGAAACGTCGCTAAGCTACGGAATATGTTATCTGTTTCTGATGCAGAAAAATCAGTTCATGCATTCATGACGTCTAGACTAGATTACTGTAATGCATTACTAGGTGGTTGTCCTGCATCGTCAATAAACAAGCTACAATTAGTCCAAAAATGCAGCTGATAGAGTTCTTACCAGGTCAAGAAAATATGATCATATAACACCAATTTTATCATCTTTACACTGGTTACCTATTAAGTTCCATATCAGTTATAAAGTATTGTTACTGACCTATAAGGCACTAAATGGTTTAGCTCCTGTGTATTTAAACAATCTTTTATCGCCCTACAATCCATCATGCTCTTTAAGATCACAAAACTCTGTACTTCTGGTTGTACCTAGGATATTTAAGTCCACTAAAGGAGGGAGAGTGTTTTCACATTTGGCTCCTAAACTCTGGAATGGCCTTCCTGATACTGTTTGGGGCTCAGACTCACTCACCCAGTTTAAATCCAGATTAAAGACACATCTTTTAGCCAAGCATTCACATAGTGCATCTTATTTCAGATCAATTGCACATGACTATCTGTGCTTAATGTTATAAACAGCAGCCACGCTAATTATTCTCCATTTGCTTTTCTCCATTTTCTTTGCTTTTCCAAAGTGACTAGAGAGTACATCAGCTTCAGTTTGGATCCAGCCCCTTATGAAGACTTAAAATCTCTGGATCAACATGCACCATTCAAATATTGCTATATATCCTAATAATTTTTAACACGTATATTAATTACTTTAATGAGCTCAGTGTTTCTACATCACATTAACACATTGTTTAATACATTTTAATTTTAAATTTACATTTTAACACACAATTTAATACATTGTTAGCTAACTGCATTATTTGTATATGTACATTTCTGAAATTACATAATTTGGACACAGTCCCCTCTGAAAACAGATCACTCTAAATTGTAATGTTGAGATGCATTTCCTGTAAAGCTGCTTTGAAATTATATGTATCGTGAAAAGCGCTATACAAATAAATGAATTGAATTGAATACCTACCTGATCTACTCACCTGTTGAGATTCCGTTCCGTCTTCAGCCTTCGTCATGTCATCTTCAATACCTGCAAAGACACAAAGACTATTACCGTATAAGCTAAGTCTGCCTAACATGCCATTTATTGAACACTCACCTGTTTCTCCTGCTTGCTCTCTGCTACCTGCAAATAAACTACCAGTGCATTTGAGTTACCTGTTGTCTCCTTCTGTATGTTGACACAAATAGAGATTGTATCAATTACATTACACCAGTAGGTGACAAGTGACTGTTAAAAAATGAGATTTGATTAAAAAGCTGATTCATCCAGTAATGAAACAAGTGAAGTCTTTATGAGTGAGTCATTGAATAATTCATTCAAACCATTTTTAAATAATTAATTTAAATTTATTACTTTTAATAAACTGCAGCTATTAACATTTTGTCAGAACCTCTAGTAAATTACATGTTATTTTTAGTTGTCTACTCAGACCCCCCATTAGACTTGATTTAATTCGAACACTGTTCTTTCCATATAAAATCACCTTAGAATGATTTATGTTGACATTGTCTAAAACCCGACTTTGCCAACATATTTTGTAGAACGATCGGGCTGCTGTATCCAAAAACTGGAAGCGATGTTGACTCTTACTGCAAAGCTCCAGAAATACACCACAAATGACTATTTTCATTCATCACCACTCTCAGATCACATTTGCAGTCCTGCTGACCAGAAATGTTTTCAGCTAATAAGGATGTTGGTCTGTCAATCACACATTGCTAATGGCTTCAAATATTTGGAATAGTTATGTGAACTACTTTCATACCTTTTCTTTCTTTCTTTTTTTTTTTTTTTTTTTTTTTTACATTTTTGGAACTTGATCACTGTTGACTCAAGCAACTTGTGGCAGAATTTAATTTTTGGCTCAACTACTCCTTTAACATGATAACCCAACACCCAAGTTAACCAAAGTAGGCATTTACAAATATGCCATTATAGCAGTTCCACCAATTTTGCATTTAACTACGGCAAAATGTCACATTAAATTGCCTTAGCTTACATGTATCCTCACAGGCTTTGTACAGTTCACAAGGGGAAAAAAGTGGAACAATCAGAGAGAGAGAAAAAAAGAGAAAAGGAAAGAAAGCAACTGAGCAAGCATCACCCCTAAGGCTGAATCATGGGGCAAAAATGCCATCAGTGACCAAAGAGCAGTGCAGCAGGGGGCCTAAATGTTTCTTTCCACAGACTCACAATGACCTGGATATGTATGACATATATGTTTGACAGCGCCTGCCTGACAGAACATTCCCTTTGCTTAATTTGTTTGATTTTAGCCGTTGGAAGTTGTCGGCAGAGCTTCTAATAAGCTATATAGGCATTTGTGACAAGCTTCTGTTCTTTATTTTCTGTAGGCTGTTAAGTGGAGTGAGAGACAGATTTTGACAGACGGAGAGAAAAAAATAATGCTGAGGAATTTCTCGCAGGGCTGACTATGGGCCTTTATTTTAACACTGACCGCACCGCAGCATGCTGCCATGGCCCTGTATTATGTGGGAATAAAAAATGCAATCATACACACATACTTTGACACAGATGTCATTGTGCAGTGGCATGAAATACTTTGGGAAAGTTGACATACAGTTTGACATACGTCATCAAATACTTTCTTAAAATTCCTTTAAAATTATTTTCAGTTCACCTTTTATGACCTCTTATGAATAATAATTAAGAGTTTACACTTTTTGTACTTTTTGAGAATGGATTGTCACACAGCAGGACAATTTCAAATGAATGAGTGAAGGAAATAAGGTGATTATAAATAGTGAAAAAAAAAAAAATCAAAGAAAAAGTGATCTGTTACAAAACCTAAAATATACACTTCGCCTTACTAATTCATTTAAGTTTAATTCTAATTCTAGAAATCTTGATATTGAATAAAAAAAACGTCTCGGTTACGTATGTAACCCTCATTCCCTGAAGGAGGGAACGGAGACGTACGTCAGTAGTGACCGACGAATTGGGATATCGGCAGAGCCCTATCAGCTTCGAGTGAAACTAAACAAGCCAATGGAATTGGCGTGCAATATTTGCATAATGTGCACCGCCCCCACCAGGTGGGTATAAATAGGGAAGCGGATGCAATCGCACTCTGTTTTTCGCTGAGGAGACAGCCTTGACTCTGCACTACAGCGAAGGCACAGGAACTGTGGCAATGGGACGTACGTTTCCGTTCCCTCCTTCAGGGAACGAGGGTTACATACGTAAGCGAGACGTTCCCTTTCAGTCGGTCACGTTCGATGTACGTCAGTAGTGACTGACGAATTGGGATCCCAAATAAAACGCCACAGTTACTGACCCCTTCCTGCGCCCAGCGTAAGCTCCAGCCACCCGGCGCACCTGGGGGGCGGAGAAGGGGGTGAGCTTACACTGAGAGAGTCTACTGCTGTTCCACAAGACCCACTACAGTAAGACTTAGACAACACTGGGGAAGCGAACCCATAGGGGATGCTGCGGAGGCCACAACCTACCCTGCAGGGGAGGAACTGTGGGCAGTACACATATGGTGTCCCTGGGATGGCTCCAGCCTAGAGATAGGGGGAGACTCATCTGACAGGTGACAGCAGAGCTGACTCTGCTAAGGGAAAGACACAGGCTCACCATAGGGAGTTTAAACGTAGATAATACACATATGGGACCACTCACGTGTAGGGGTCAAAACATATGGCACCCAGCCAAACATCAACATCAGTGATGGACGTTTGGCCTAGCATCAGACACTCCACAATGTCCGAGCCACAAGGGGTGGCGGAGGAACTCGACAGGGTTCGCCAAGCGGGGAACTCGACTGGAGCAAAATGATGCACGTATCCGGCCCAGGGGGCGGGAGTGGCATAGCAAGCCGACACTAGAACAGGTTCTTCGCGTTACAGGCTACTGGAAGCGAGTACACGGGAAGATACCGGTTCCACGCGAAGGCTATATAATCTACGAACGTGTTGGGTGTCGCCCAGCCTGCAGCTCTACAAATATCTGTCAGCGAGGCGCCGTGCGCCAGCACCCGCGCCCAGGAAGAGGCAACTCCTCTAGTTGAGTGAGCTCTTAACCCGAGTGGGCAAGGCACGCCTTGGGACTGATAAGCCAAGGCGATGGTGTCCAATATCCAGTGGCCATCCTCTGCTTGGAGACAGCCTTTCCCTTCTGCTGGCCTCTGTAACAGACAAAGAGCTGATCTGAGGTAACAAAGCTTCACGTTCTATCCACGTACAGGCGCAGAGCGTGGATGGGACAGAGCAAAGCCAGGGTTGGGTCTGCCTCCTCTGAAGGCAGTGCTTGCAGGTTCACTACCTGATCTCTGAGCGGAGTGGTAGGAACCTTGGGCACATATCCAGGCCAGGGTCTCAAGATAACGTGAGTCACCGGGCCCGAATTCCAGGCACGATTCGTCGACCGAAAATGTGTGCAGGTCCCCTACCCTCTTAACCGAGGCCAATGCAACCAGGAGGACAGTCTTAAGGGACAGTACTTTTAACTCCACTGACTGCAAAGGCTCGAAGGGATGACCCCAGAGAGATGTAAGTACCAGGGAGCGTATAGAGGAAGGGCAAGGCGGATTCAGTCTCCTCGCCCCCCTCAGGAACCTGACGATCAGGTCGTGCTTCCCCAAAGACTTACCATTGACTGCATCGTGATGTGCGGCAATACCACAGTGACCGGCTGGATACTTGACGGTCTCCCTCATGTCTGCCAAGATCAGCCACAGGCGGCGTTGCTGGACTACAAGCGTAGCCATCGCTTGACCAACGGAGCGAGCCGTTACCTTAGTCGCCCGGAGGGTGAGGTCGGTGGCGGCGCACAGCTCCCCCAGCAGCTGTTGGTCAATACCACCCTGGGGCATGTACATGAGCGCTTTGGCCTGATAGAACTGTAGCAGGGCCATGGCATGCAAGAATTCCAGGCGAGCCCAACCTTCTCGGCGGCCTGGGAAAGCATAGCCGTCAACTCTGGATCAGCCTCTGAGGGAGGCAGTGCAGCCGAGTCTTCATCTCTCGAGGACTCAAGCTCACCTACCGATGCCGCGATCGACATCTATTCGTCCACAAGTGCACCGAAGGAAACGGCTGGTCGCTCGACAGAGGGACCAGGACGATCCTCCAGCAATACCACAGGCTGCAGTGTTGTAGAGGGGATAGGAAGCCCTAACCGTGATCCTCAGGTCACCCTTCCTATACACTGACGGTCCCCTGACCGGAGCCAGAAAAAAACAGCCGAATGGGGCATAGGGATGGGGACCCCCGCTCCCTCAGAACCAAGGAACGAGAGTCTAGACTTCAACACTGAGATAGTCATGTTCCTGCAGTAAGAACATGAGCTATCCACAAAAGCTGCCTCAGCATGCTGAACGCCCAGGCATGTGACACAGCGATTGTGACCATCAGCGGGGACCAGGGAACGACCGCATCCAGTCACGCACAGACGAAATGAAATCTTGAGAAAGACGCAGTGTTCGTCTGTGAAGCTCTTTTAGAAAGGGGAAATTCAGCTCTTGTTCTTTGTGCTGAAGTACACAGGGAACAGCCGCGATGTGACTGCAGGTACACCACTCCCTGAGTCACACACACAAAGGAACCGGCCCAAATCGCAAACCAACGGGGCAGAAAACAATGCTGTGAAAACAGCAGTTGAGAGCTGTATAATAGCTCGAGAAAGCTCGCTCTGTGAAGGATTGTGGCTTCACTGTAGGGTGCCTTAACACCAGCACGACGAAACAAAGGCTCTTCAAAGGCTTGAGAAGTCAGTCTTAGTCAAATAGCAGGAACACAACAGGTTGACTCCGAAGCGAAAGACAGAGTGCGATTGCATCTGCCTCCATATTTATACCCACCTGCCGGGGGCGGTGCTCATTATGCAAATATCGCACGCCAATTCCATTGGCTTGTTTAGTTTCACTCGAAGCTGATAGGACTCTCTGGCGATATCCCAATTCGTCGGTCACTACTGACGTACATCGAACGTGACTGACTGAGACCGACTGAAAGGGAACTACAGTTTCTTGTTTTCTGTCATGTCGGTGCTCGCTTTACACAACCAATAACAAACACATACTTGACTGTATCTACAATACCAAAAATTGAATCATTAAAAAAATCTTTAAAAACTTGATGATTATTATTATTTTTTTGTTAAATACTGTTGAACCCTGTTAATTCATTGACAACCTGCGAGCAAACAGTATGGAGGGTATTTCTGCATTTGGGACCATTTTTTGCAAACTGTTCACACATTTAAAACATTAAAGTGTGACATGCTTCAATGTGTACTTGGCTCATTCTATGTTCAAGCCACAGTTAATTGTAAACATCATTCTTTGCGAGCTTCCATATGGGTCATAAATCAAGCTACATGTAAACTCCAGATATATTCTTTACTGCCCCGTCAGAGATGATAGATGCATGAGAAGGAATCCAAAGACCTTGGTCCTGATTTCTGAACTGATTTGGATCTGATTTCGGCATCCTGCTCTAAAGCTCAATTAGACAGCTCAATTGTTTGTACAAAGCACTGCTGCAAACGATAACGGACAGATGGGGGGAATTTTTCACTTTATGTAGAAGTGTCACATTATTCTTCTTCCTGATTCCCTTTTTGTGTAATTACTTTGATTAATAAAACAAGATTGACAATAAAATAATGTATATAAATCTTGCCGGTGAGAATGTAGGTATAAATAAATTTAAATGCACCGAGGTGAACCTCACCACCTGAACGAATTAGCAGTGGTTAGCCATGGAAAAGAACCATAATTGTAACGTGTGAGAAGTGAAATTCATCTCATTATTATGGAAATTTTTTAATCTAAATTAGCAGAGTTCAACGGAACATGTTCTCTTGAATCCCCACCCTCACTTGTTTAGCTTCTTCAACACACTGCATCTCTTTATTTTATTATTTCCCCCTCTCTCTCACTCTCCTTTTCTGATTTCCCTACAGGAAACCTGGCCTGGCAGCCTTGGCCTTCTTAAAAGCATCATTTCTTTAGAGAGGTATACTTCTGTGTTGACCTCTGAGATATCTGGCTGACTGCCATTTCCTCTCAACGAGCTCATCAATCCATCTCGGCTCTGAACGGCCTTGATTTTATTGTCTTATGCAATCCATCCATCCATCCCACTGATTTGACTGGAGTCTTACATGATCATAAACATATTTTTCAAAAGGACTATTCATGTCTTTGTGTAAAACTTTTTAATAAAGAAAGGAAAATGACTGAATGCAGGGGAGCAGGAGACATTTTCAAAGTGGGTGGGGGAGGAACCAAATTTTAAGCAAAAGCCCAGATAGTAAGACCAGATTTCCAGATATCGGACCACTCACTCATCGGACCACTCCTGATCATTAAGCACTGGGACCATTTTGGGGATTTCTGCCTGGATTTGGCATGCCCAAATTGAAAAGCTTCCCATACCCACATACAGTGCTCTAAATACAAAATCTTGGTGTCATTTTACAGGAAGCCCTTTGAAGTTACTTAAAACACTCCTAAAAGTGATTAAAAAAAAAAAAAAAAAAAAAAAACATCACCCGTCTGCCTCCTGGAGATGTGATGCCAGCTGTGCCAGCTGCTGCTGCTGCTCACTAATCTTCAAAAGAAACTGAAACAAAGAAATTACTGTTTATACACAGAGTTTTTACACTGTAATACCCATTTCACAATATCAAAATAAATGTAGATTTACTGAAATGGCAATTCTATTCAAGTTTGCATGCTTGCAGACAGCTGTACATATCCCAAACGTATAGTTTTGACATTTTTTTTTTTTTGGTCAAATAATAGTTCATCATATTAGTTGCTGTTCTTTCACATTTTAAAATAATAATAATTCAATAAAAAATGAGTATAAGCATTGTAAATGCAGTAATACAGTTTATACATACCAAACGCAGAGTCCTCTCTTCTAGTGCGTCCTCCCCGCTGGCCGAGGCAATAATCACTTTAGTTTCACTTTCAAATATCTCTTTTATCGATGCCATCAATGCTTTTCCGTTGCTAGATGTGATTATCGAAACCAAAACAGTCCATAAACTATAAATCCTCATGAAAACTCACAAATACTTCAGTCAAGCCACCTCGCGCATCAACTGGAACAGAATGTGAGAGATCAGCCTGTGTCAAATTTCTCAGTTTCTGAATGGATTGACTGACATTTTGAACGCTAACTTTTGAACATGATTTATATACCATTGGCATGTCCTCAGAAAAGTTAGCACGCTTTGATCGATGGTTTGGAGATTGCTTGTTTCTTCGAGAGTGCATTTCCTGTTCTGCACATCCGCGACAAAACTTTTTATTTTTAAACTTTTTAAAGATTATTTACGAATGAAAGCTCACAGAAACGTGAAAATGGTCTCATTTGAAAGAAAATATCCTAAGCTAGTTTGTAGCTTTTTTGTTTTAGTTTGATACTAACTTAAGCAGCCCTTATCAAAAGTGTGGGGGTCAATTTCTGGTTTTTTAAAACTGCGGGGGTCCTGAGTCCCCTGTGCCAATGGCGCACCTGACTGAATGCACCTTAAATCTTCATACACTGGTTGACTTCTTGACTCGAAAAACAAAGCAAACAGATATTAGCAATAATGTAGTAGTATTTTTATCTCAACCAATAATTCCAGCAGCTGTCATATATAAACAGAGAGGCCTGGAGCTGTTGCATTGGGTTATCTGCATTATGAGATCATCAGCGGTAATTTTCATTGCTTATGAGTGGGATTGTTATAATACGTATCAATAAATTCATGTGTTTAGACGTCACCTCTTGTTCTCAAGAAAACACATTCACTAGGCAATAACTGATCAATAAATAGCCTCCCCTACCACCAATTACTTTATTATAGAGTTTAGAAATAGACTTTCAAGGCACGTCTTGAAGTTCCTGGTAATGTTAACCAATTTAAATGTCAGTCATGCCTTCAAAGCCATGCAGAGCCATTACCCACAACTCATATCTATTGTGTGTGTGTATATATAGAAGCACTCTGCATATTTAGTCACAGAACATATGACACATGACCTTCCTCAACTGAACTTCACTGTTAGATGAATTGATTTCCTTTAGTTTTTAGGTTTGCCATTAGATACAAGGTTATTGAACTGTGAGGGTTTATCTCTAAGATATATGACACCACTTTTGAAGACATACACACACATACGGTGTTGCTTACCTTGCAGAAGATGAAAAAAGGTCTGCCTCACACCCCACCCCCTCATGTTCACACCACTCAATCCCCTGCCAGACTGAGTCCCAGACAAGAGTGCTTTTGCATTCCTTCAAATATTTTTTTTTCTTGAGACCATCCTCTATGGATTCCCTGTTGTGTTTCGTCTCGGCATGAGGTCGAGACCACAAAGAATAATTGTATTTGTACCTCAGCATGTATGGCTGAACATCTCAGTCCATCCATATGAAAGACAGCTTGGATTTGTATGCCGAGCGACAGCCTGACTCTGCACCAACTTAGCAAAACAAATGCCATGTTTTAATGGACGTGAAATGGGCAATATGAGTTGAAACAAATGTCAGGGAACGCTCTCGGCAGGAACTTCTGGTCTGAAACATGTTTGGAAATTATTCATTGCACATCTAATCTCTTCTGCCTATATCAAACGAGTCTCTCTCTCTCTCTCTCTCTTTAGAATATTACGTTATCAACATGTTGGCAACAGATGTATGTCAAAAGCGTTGCAGCCCACAGGAACTCCAAATGTCACATTAGTCTACATCGTATCTGGGGAGCGCAGCTGTAAACCTGTGGAATATCCCAATAGGTTTCACTAAAGGCTGGCCATATATTCACATTGACAGAGCTTCATCTAACTGATCTCAATATCTTTTTATCCATATGGAAAATGTGGGTTGAGGTGGAACAGCTGATGTTGAAGGAACATTTAGGGTTCAGTGCAAGTTAGGCTCCATCGAGCATTTTTGACATGATGTTGTTTACCACAGAAAATAATTTTGACTCAAACTTCAGTTTAAAAAACATTGTGGGTAACTTAGGTAATAATAAGGTAACTTACAAATGTAAAATTAAGGTCATTAAGACCTGTTCACACTAATGATGATAACTATAACGATAAAGATATAGTTTTAAAAATCATTCTAATGGTAAAAGAAAAGTAAAGTTCACACCACAACTATAATGATAACGGCACAGAAAAAAAAAAAAAAAAAAAAAAAAAAAAATCATGGTTAGAATCACTTTCACAACATTTTTTTTTTTTTTTTCAGCTGATAAAAAAACATTGACAGCCAATCGGAGTCCATTCTGCTTAATTTTAAAGCAGCAGACGATAGCACTGCAGCATGTCCGTATTAAAAACCAAGGAATATTGTGTGTTGGTGTGGATGCTAATATACTTGTCCTTATAGTTATTGTTATTGGTGTGAACAGGGCTTTATATGTGTTGGCATGGGACTAGAGAGATTTCTTAATGATCTAGACCAGCTGTTCTCAATCAGAGGGCCTCAGCAAACTTCTAAGGGGCTGCAGGGTGACTTAAAAATACTTACATTTTTATTAATAGATTAAAATAATCTGACTCTAATTAAAATGCCAAAAGCACATTAAATCTATTTATTTCAGCATATTGGTCTGTTTTTTTTTTTTGAAGAACATACAGTTCTTGAAATGTGAGTAATTATATCAATACTCTCAGTTTCTGTTAATAATGATCTCAAAAAGGAATTTTCACCAAAAGGTGAGGAGTTTGCATGTGATAACTGATGAATTTTATAATATTAACATTGTTACTTTCCTGTTTGTGTGTGAAGCTGCTTTGAAACAACCAGTATTATATAAAGCGCTATATAAATAAATGCGACCTGACTTGACACAATAACTTCCGCACAATATGTTGGGAGGATATCATGGGAATATAACTTTTTAATGCATATTAGCAGTGTTAGCAAACTCAGCCCAATGGAATTATGTCAGTAATGCATAAACTGAAGTTCATCCACGTGAAACGTAGTCCCACCTCAAACAAGGATGTTTTAGACCACTTTACAGCTCAAAAAATGAATGTAGTTTCTCTATCATTTATTTAACTGTTTAAATGAAAATACTAGCTTCACATTTTTGGTTTTAAACCCTCTGGAACACTGACCTGGTTTACTTTCATTGTAAACGTGTTACCAGTGTAGATGCAATTTTTTAAGGCAGAATTATTTCAATGGTATTCAAATGTTAATGTCAAAAATGATTTTGAACCTGCATCATTCCGCTAAATGCTAAAATGTGGGAAGAAACAATTTTTTCAATATCTCAGAAAAACAAAACTTGTTTACTACCAAATACAAGAGTCGTCAATATGAAATGTTTTCTTATATGTCTATTTTATGTCTATAATGTTATCCCTATATACAAGTAACATAGCGCTAAGAATTTTTGAATCCTGTTTCTAACAAAATGGTGAGTGAAAAACAAGACGGCTTTTGGACATTAAAGCCTCTGTCTGAAAACCACCACAGAGACACAGAAAAAGAAGCCGTGCTTTCAAAGTGATACCAGCCGAGAATCTTTGTTTTGAACAGAAGAAAGGCTGGAAGGCTCAACCGAGAAGTGGGCCCATTGTTAGCATCTGAATAGAAACACATTTACATTTGTTTTCTTGGCAGAAGCTTTCGTATGAAAATGACTTGCAACAACATCCATATTGTGAGGTGTTGTGTTGATTACTTCAGCAGGTAGTGAAAAATACAAATTAAGCAATAAGGCCAGAACTGCCAATAAAAAAAGAATCAAAATTAACATCATGCTGTGTGTGGAGCATGTTTAAGGTTAGAGTTACTATGTAGGTGTATTCATGCTGAGGTTTAGTGATATTTCAGGTACTTTAAGGTAATTTTCTACATATTTAAACTCGAGTGAACTCAGTGTGAGAGCAAAAGTTTCCAACATAATTGCACCACAGCATTGTATATATATGTCTTGTTTTCCAGTAAAAATATCTAAACATCTTTAAAACAATATTCATTTTTATTTGGAGCAAAATTGCATGAGATAACACTTTCTATTCAGAAAATACAACTTGAATGAAAGTGAATTTTCCTATATGGCAAATTTTTTTTGTATTTTCTTGTTTTAACCCAAATTTTATCTATGCTTAAAACAAAGGGAAAGCCTGTTTTATTTTTCAAAGGCTAAGAGAAATAAGCTAAATTAACTATATCTTGTCTTAAGGATGATTAGATGTTTTTACTAGAAATCAAGACAAAAAATGCAGATAAAGAAAATTATTTTCTGCGGTGTGAAGGACAGATAGAGAAGTTCCTAGTCCACGTCCAGGTTGTTGTTGTCATTTGTCATGATTTACCTCTTGGATGCTCTATATTTCTACTTTGCTGTCTGCCTTCACTCTTGATAGATATGTTTGGAGGGATTGGGTGCTTTAAAGTAAAATATTCAAATGATCCAAATCAAAGATTTTGTGATAACATGTAAACATAAGAAATGTGTTTAATCCATCACACACCTCCTTAATTTACTATGCACAAGCACTATTACAGACAAAGAACAATAAAGGAAGAAGCTTGCAAATACTGCAAGATTTTTACAAGTACCAAGTACAATTAAACTACAACAACAACAAACGTAAAGGTGTGTAATTTAGTACATGTACCAAATAGAATTGCAAAAACAATGACTATTGCAAGCAGGTTTCCAAAACTCTCCCCTAGATGTCTTCCCTTTGTCAGCCTAACAGGAAGGCCTGCCTTATACTTGGATGGGTGGGTAAATCAATATTTTTTTTCAAGCAACATATATATTTATGCAAATAGACAGACAGACTGGTTGGTTGGTTGATTGATTGATTGATCATGCGTATGAATGGAAGCTGGTACGGTATATATTTTGTGCCAACTTCTATTGATAGGAAAGAGAATGCTGACAGATTCTCCTAGATCTCCTTGGCTCAAACAGAGCACTGTTTTGATAGTGCTACTTACAGTGGTATAAATACACAAGCTGGGATGGATAACACTTCTTACGTGACAAAAATCATACAAAAGTATTCTAACATCTGAAAAAAGAAACACTTTTAAACAACATTAAAGCCATCGCTACCAGGAAGCGTCAAAACTTTCTCTTCCTTATCACCCGGAAATAGAGCTTTGAGCTGGATTTTTTCGGTTCTGTTGTTAAATATTATTAATAGAAATCTTGAGGAAAGAGCTCAGAAGAACCTATGCTCTGTGATATTCTATTTGTATTGTGAGAGCTTCATACTGCAGGTAGACAGAGTAGACAAGGTCAAACATTACCAGAGACTGATGCAACCCTCCTTTACATTGTCAGCATTAACAAATGCCTTGTTAAAAGAATGTAGAAGAACAAGGTGGCGTGTGCTTCATGCTAAGTATTTGAAATGAGCCGACCAGCCAGCAATCGATGTGTTGATGGATTTTGAAAGTGTTGTACTTCAATGGCGTACCTTGCTAGCACACCCCCACGTGTCACAGGTTCAGTTAGCAGCTTCTGCCTCGCACCACATCTATAGTGCAAGAGGATAAATCTTTACAGTGGTGCTTGCCTGATTAGATGCAGTTAGCTGGGAAAAAGGCATGAAGGCTCCATACATGACTAATCAGATCAATAGACTGCAATGTGGCAGTCGCCCTTTGGGTGGCACTGTAGCACTTTTGCGCAGGTCCTGATCAGTCTACCTCAATCCTGTCTCTATTTGCTTTCACTCTGGTTTTCTTTCACCTGCTCTCTCCATTTTGTTTTTTCTTCTTATCGCTTCTCTCCTCTTTCTTTCCTCAACTTTCTGCCTCTCTCTCACCCCTTTTCAGCCTTTCTTTCTCATATACAGACTCTGTGCAGAAAAAAAAAAAAAAAACCCAGAGGACAAAGCACCAATAGACTGACCTGTTTACTGGCAACATTTTTAATATGCATTTTTTACCCCCCTTGAGCATTCAGGTTTACAATCCACATAACCTTGCCTGCATTCTCAGGAATAAGAACATGTGGGTGTTCAGCCAAACATAGTAGCAATCCTGCCAATCGGGTGGGCAGCCTCTAATGTGTTACAGCTCTAGACCATTTCATCATCCTCTTTGCATTCAAAAGCTTTGGCCCTGGTGCTGAATCCATGGTGCACAGCACTGCAATCCAGATACTAGCTCACTTATTACCCCGTGATTTTCATAAGAGCTATTTGCACTGAGAGCTATTATTCTTCCACTTGATAATTTTTGTTTTGTGAATACATGGGAAAAACAACAAATGACAACAACAAACACCTGTGTACAAGTGGGTCTACATGCCTTGAGCGCATGTCTGTGGGTGTTGCGAATGCTTTCCCTCATTTAGACTCGGCACAGGAAGTAAAATATTAATTAACCAGAGAATTTTCGAAGGCCGCAAAAATTACACACATTTAATAACCGACACCTCGTCTGTGCCAGTCAGCAATTAATATTAAAAAAATCTTTAATCCCACAAGAGTTTATTGAAAATTATTTTCTATTTACAATCTATGTTAAAGGTGCAGTATGTAATATTGTCAGCTAGTATTTGAAATGGGTATACTGCAGTCCAAAACCCATGATCGCAAGATATTAGAACTGATCATTGCATTTATATATGTTTCAAGAACGTTATTTGATAAATAAGAAAGTAGTAAAAAAAAAAAACCTCTGGACACTGGAGTACTTTGTATGAATGACATGATTTCCCTGTCTCTGTGGCTTGTAAAGGACTCAGATCACTTTTTTTCCCTCTAATCTAATATTTTCTTGAAACCGTTTACACACCCAGGAACATTAAAACACATACATAATCTCTTCTAGCCTTGTGGCTCGAAACTGTCTCTCTCTATGAACAGATATTTATCTCAGAATTGTTGCAGTGCCAAGAGTACTCACGGTGTAAGCTGTAATCGAGTTGACAACATCCACACTCTAGGGATTAAGTGTAAGAACACAGAAATATGCCAAAACAAATCAAATTCAATCACCTTGTCAGGTGGAAAAATGAATCCACTTAAAAGTTTGGATGAGGATTTCCTTATGTATAAATGCACACTGCCAGCTTTAGGGTAAGATGGGGCAAGAAAACAAGGCTAGAAGAGATTATGTATGTGTTTTAATGTTCCTGGGTGTGTAAACGGTAAGATATATCTCCACTTGGAATTTTGCACTTAACCATAGATGGCAGTCAATCTCATTTCAGAACATTTATTATATGCTCTAAATTTATCATTTTAGAGCAAGGTAATGGAGAAAAAAAATCATGATGGAAAATATCCTCTTAGGTTGCAGTCGAATCTTATATCTAGCCCATAGAGTTCAAAAGATATTAGCAAAAACATGGACAGTTGGTGGTGCTAGAGGGATTGAGTTAGAGTCTCCAAATTAATGATGAAACTGTCCTCTATCGGTTTGTCAAATTTCATAACTTTCCCAAAAGTGGTTCTATGGACTGCCATAGACTCAAGAATGAAAAAAAAGAAGAAGAACACTGACAATAACAAAAGATGCCTACACACTTTCGGTGCTTGGCCCTATAATAATAATAATAATAATAAATACATCAATATTTTAAATAAAATACCTCATTTATACGGAGCCCCGCACATGACATGCAGTAAAAAAATAGTAGGCTAAATCGTGCGCACGATTTACTAATTCATTCCCTTGATTTATAAATCGTGTGCACGATTTACTATTTTGTTCCCCCGACTTGCTAAATCGTGCGGCATGATTTAGCAAATTGAGGGAACGAAATAGTAAATCGTGCACACGATTTATAAATTAAGGGGAACAAATGAGTAAATCGTGTACAGTTTACTTTTTCCCCCCTGCATGTCATGTGTGGGGCTCCGGACATTTAACATTCTACATAAAACAAAAATTAGGCCTATTAAAAACATCAGATGCATTTTATATATATATATGATCAATTAAATATATTAGCAAATGTTTCTATTTCAAACTTTTTCCCTTAATAATACTGGATGATACATCGTGATCCTGTACATGCTAAATCTCTGTTTATCAGTAAATGGTTTTTAAGGGAGCCATCATCTCATGTGTCCGCCCCCCACTTCACTCCTTTCAAATGATTTATTTCATTACAATAATATTGATTTCCTCTTTGTAATAAATTACAACCAACAAGGTCTCATGTCAGCTGATATTAATTATGATGAAATGCCATATATATTAATTAGTCATGCTAGGGGGTGATAGACATGTTGATGGCTGTCATTGGGTAAGACAGAATGCAATAAAGAGGGAAGTATGTTTAGTCCCTTTCTACACTGTATCCCTTGGGGTAAGGGCTAAATTATGGCATGTTGCAGACAGGAGTGTTAGTCAACACCTTCTCGTCTATCATTTTAGATTATGGGTTTGTTTATTCATATAGTTCCATTAAAACACACAGGGCTTTACAGATATGAGATTTGCATAAACTGCAAAAAGATTTTTGCAGGCAGTTGATATTTCAATAATGCTGTTGGGATGTTTAATTTTTTTTTAGGAGAAACCTAAAAATTCAAAGGTTAAATAAAGTGGAACTCTTTTGCATACATGGTCTGTCACTTATGGTTTTGAATCCTGATGAGATAGTAAATTGTGAATTTCATACTTGACCACCTAAGACAATTATCATGCCGTCCCTTCATAAATAGATGCTGTGGATAGGGCTGTGAAATTAATTGCGTAACACAATGACCCAGTAACCTAAAAGGTGCTCAGCATGCAGGTGAGATGGAGAAGGACAGAGAAAGATAAAAAAAGGGAGAGAACATGGATCAAGTTTGTCCCCCTGTGATTTTCATAATTAAGTGCACAGTATTTTCTGTGTACGGTCTCCATCACCACCAGAGGCCAGGCTCCAGAGAAGTGTTCGAGCAGGGAGATGAAGTCCAATCTATTCTCTAGTGATCTGGCCTATACTTGAGCGAAAAATGTTCTGTGAAGGTCCGGCCAGAGACCACTGTCTGCAGGGGGACCCTCAGGCCTGTACCAGAGTGCAGTTTTAATGGAATGGAGCAGCACTGATTTGCCCGATGCATGTCCACTGGTACTGCTGTGTGTTCTGCTTATCATTTCTGTCTCTCCCACTCTCTTTCCTCTCTGTCTCTCAATCTAACCACCCATCCATTTCACCATCCACAAAGCTCACCAAAACATTTTCCATCATGCATCAAGCACTTCATCTCACCCCCTCTCTGATTCATAACTCACTACTAATGAAATTAATGATTAGTGATTTAACTATATATTTAACTATATAGTGCTTCTGCACCATTCATTTTCACCTAATATTCCCCTCTGATTTTAGGGCTAAGTTATAGGCTTAGGTTAGGTTTATGGGTAGGGATAGGGTTAGGACAAAATTTCTGGACAGGAGTATTGTTGCAGGATCAACAAAATATGTTGGTCCAGGAACATAACTTACATGGCAAGAATCACGGTGACTGTAGCAATTTGCAGCATGCTTCAGAAACCCTCCACCTCCCTCAGCTCCACCTGTATAGATCTGCTAGCAGCATGTCTTACTTGCTCACAAATAAGCTTGTCATGTATGTATTGGCAGTTACAAGTCCTGTACTTGCAGCAGCAGCAGCGTATTCCGACAAAGCTAGTTCTGTCAAGACAACTCTCGGGATATTGGTATGGTAATTGAGATTGGCATGGTAATGGATATGACAATGTTAAAGTGCCCCTATTATGGATTTTTGAAAATTACCTTTCATGTAGTGTGTAACATAGCTCTAAGTGAATGAAGATATCCTGCAAAGTTTTAAATCTGAAAGTGTACCATATATAAAGTTATTGTCTCTCAAAAGTAAGAGTCGACTTTCATTTGTAAAACGAATCCCAAGCCATTTCGTTGTGACGTCACAACGAAACATCAAAAATTGCCCGCCCACTTATTGCGCATAAGTATGCAATATCAACCTGTATGATTGATGTTTATATGCAATTGATGTTTATATTTTCTAGTGATCTTTCAAAATTCGTAGTTTTGTATGTTATGTTGTGTAACGTACACCCTAGTCTATCTCCTGCTAACCGGCTAACTCACGTTTCTGTAGTTCTACTATTCAGATGTGGGTCCAATTTTGTCTAAAAATGTGTCGATTAACGCAGCTTATTCTTATAAGTCTTATTACTTGGAGTAATGATCAAGGATAGAGCATGACTTTTGTTTACAAAGTGTAATGCATTATCAGCTATTCACGTTTGTGCTCGGCTAACGTGGAAGTTTACAACATACAAAACATATAAAAACGTTTTCCTTTACGTTTTTATTATTACAGTGGAGTGGAGCTCTATCTGTATTGTAATAGGATGTTAAGATGCTAGTCTGCGCTAACTAGTTGAAGTATTCTTTGTAAACAGTAAATAGTCATTGTAATGTCAAACAATGACATAGCCATTTTTCTTTGTTAATAGTTATGATGAAAAAGTCTGTACACATCTGGCCTAAATGTTTATATTACGTTTAGAGGTTTTCAGCTTCGCTTGGCATTCTGATACAGTTCCCACAGGTGCACCTACATAAAGTATAACAGTGACACTGCTATCACGTCTTATAAATAACTAAGGTGACACTTACCATATAGAAACGTTGTACTCCAGTCGTGATTGAGAATCAGTTTTTGGTTGATCGGCTAACGTTACATCAGATGTTACTTCAGACGGACTCAGGCTCGAATTGATATGGTAAAATCAATGCTATCTTTTCTGCCCATACATAATAGTGGCACTTTATTGAATTTGGTCTTGGCGGAATAGATCTGCTACGCTGCTGCTGCTACTGCTGCTGCAGGGCAAGTACCGAGACTTGCTACTGCCAATACATTCACAGACATTGCTGTGAGCATGTAAGACATGCTGCTGCTGCTGCACATGTAAAATACATGAATTAACCCCCGTAGCAGATCTACACAGGTGGAGCTGGGGAGGAGGAGGATTCTGAAAGAGCACTGCAGACTGCTAATAGCCATCAATGCCAAATATTTGAATGTTTGAGCTGCAAGCTCATTTATATATATATATAGTGTGTGTGTGTGTAAAGGCATCAGTTGCGCCTTGTGTTCAGGCTATGTGACAGTTAATCTATATTTATATTTGTAGAGTACCTAAGTTAAAACATAGCCTGAGTGTTTTCCATACCCTCATTGGAAACAAATGTTGATGCAGAGCCTCTAAAAGCTGTGCATTTCTCAGCTGAGAAATGTTTTATTTTACAAGTATCTGACGGCAGCCTTCTCTGTGCGTGTTAAACATGGTGTATTTTCATTCTGAGCTGTCCTGAATATTCTACTTCTGTCACAGACAGACCGTGATGGCAAACCAACCCACATCTGTGTCCTCCGCAGTCTCAGAAACGGTTTAAAACGAGTAAACAGCAAAGTGTAGCACCTCTCTCAGGCTTAAGAATCCCAAGCACCAACCAATATCAACTCTTGCTGTCTCACTGAAACATGGTTTTTGTTTTCTCTTGAGAACCCCCCAACCCCCCACCCCACCACCAAAAAAAAAAACCCCTATCCTCTAGAGTTTCAGAGATCTCAACAATATCCCAAACTATAATCATCAAAGCCTGCAATTTAAACTTTAATTTCAATATTATTTCAATATGAACTCAAACATTTCTCATTAAATTCCCCCAAGAACAAATTATCTGAGCTATGTTTTTCAAAGGCAGCAAATTCTGCTGCTGAATTTGTAGCCCCACAGCAAAGGAAGTCATATTTTATCTAAGTTTGAATTGAATGTATTGATATAAAAAGGGTGTATGCTGTAAAATAATGGCAAAAAAGGTCCTTAGGGCTGCACATAGCATAGTTAAAATTTATGAAACAATAACTCTTATAAACAGGTTTCATTCAAAAATACTAAAAAGATAAACACTCAGTCAGTCAGTCTGATACATAAATCACTGGATGAACTCACTGAATTGGTTAAAGCAGTTTCTGAATCAACATCAAGTTATCATTATAAATGATGGAATATTTTAAAAACATGCATAACTATTAAAAAAAATTGGGGTTGATAGGATTTTTGTACGTTTTTGTCTCTTGTAAGTCTGCCCGTCAAAGCTGCATTTATTTGTTCAAATATACAGTAAAAGCAGTAAAACTGAGAACTATTATTGCAATTTAAAAGAATTCAATATAATAATTAAAAAAAAAAAAAAAAATATATATATATATATATATATATATATATATATATATATATATATATATATATACATTTTTTTTTTTTTTTTTTTTTTTTTTTTTTTTTGACCCCAAACTTTTGAACAGTATTGTAAAGTATATCTGCATCAACACCCCTACCTGGTCAAAAACTGTATTTTTTTTTTTCATCTAAGAATCATCTAAGATAAAGTTGAAACTTAAAATACAAGTAAGATCTCTCCAATAAGTCTCCTGAGTTTTGAAAGAGAAATTTCTGTGAAATTAGAATATTCTATATTACAGACATGACATACTCAAAGACATGCCATCAGCCTTTGCCATGTGTTTTTTGTGACTTAGTCATTTAGCCCTCGGTCTGTTTCAAAGTCCATAGCACACCAAGGGAATCCATCTAATCAAATGCTCTGGCATATCTACACTTAAACAAACAGTAGTGGGACAGAACCCGGCTGAATGTGTCACACACACAAAAAAAGAGTGTTTGCTTTGTGACTATCCATGCTCTTGGGGAATAATAGCTGTTGCCACATGACAGAGAAGATGTGTCATTGTGCCCTGTAGTACTTGAGGTATAATCTCTAGGGGTGTATTTGTAATGCTCTGACATCCTCTCTTAAGTTTCTTAAGTAAGCCTTTACATCCAAGTGAAGGTTTTTTTGTTTTTTGTTTTTTTGTTTTGCTGGTGACTTCTGCTATAATAAAAAAAAATAAATAAAAAAGTTGTTAAGAGAAGATCTGGCACCCCACTTAGATCTGGCTCTGCATTAGATTTTCAGCAGAAGAACAATCTGAGTTTCTGAGATACAGCTTTTCCCATTCTTGTTATTATATTCGAACAGGCTTCAGGGTCTAAGTGAATCCCAGCAGGGGTTTTCCCAAGGTTTAATCTTGGTGAATTGGGCAGGGAGGGTCATCAGTTTAATATGAGTAAATGTTGGGACCGGTGTGGGGGCGGCTCAGGGTCACTGTGTTGGCTGCGGGGTCCTCCGTTGAAAGTGACCCTCTCCGGCAGATGGACAGGTATCTAACACCTGCTCCTAATGAGCTCATTAGCTAAATTCACATCTTTAGTGCGAGCCAAGTTGCCAATCTGGTGCCAAGCAGCTTAGAGAAATTATGCGATGGCATTTGGCTGGCATGGGGCATCATTGAGCCTTTTTTCACAAACTGTGATAAGGGAAGACTGTGACAGGGTCTTTGTGTCTAATCACCAGCCTGTGAACTTAATCTTGAATGGACAAAGCAGAGAGATATTTAGTATAATATGTTCCTGAACAGAGCTTAGACTGAACATTAGCTGATTATCTGTTTAGTGTGTCAGAATCTTCCTCGGGGACTCGAGCAGTGGTTAAGTATTATTTTAATTCAAGTAATTCTCAAGCAACACATCTTTTGTGCTTCATTCAATACAGTATGAAGCTTGGTCAAGTACTAAAGACAATTCTAATGTTATAAACCTACAGATTACATTCACAATGTGTAAAAAAAGCAAATACAACAACAGCAACAAAAATTCTACAGACATTATACATGTGTGTTCCAGTAGCTCAGCTAATGCCAAACTAAAACACTAAATGGGAACATACAAACCAACAAAGGCACTGTCACTTTAGATAAAAACATTTGCCAAGCGAGTAAAGATACATCTGAAGAAGTTTTGTTAGCTAAAAGTCACTGCTACAACACTAGAATATTGTGGGCAAGAGAGTTGCTATGCATTAGTAGCTAGGTGTTCTGGGCTGCTTGTAAGGTGTCACAAGTTAAAATCATAAAAGTCAATTTAATTAGAGAAGCTACATAATTTGAGTTCATCATTCATGACTGCAGCACAAATAATGCAAGGCAAGTTACATGCCAAAAATACTTACAGTAATGGGTTTGTTTCAAATTCCTAAAACCAAATTGAAAACAAGAGTAACAGTGATGTTTGCTTTCCAGAAAGTAGAAATTTTGTGTTTAAAGTTGGCATTAAAAGGAAATTGTGAGCAAGAAAAAATGTGAGGCTGGACTTTATTTTGTCAGTTGGGATTTGATTGAATCATTGGATCATTGTCGTTTGCTAACTGCTGTAACTGTTTCATGTGACAGGTTGCTGCAGAGGAAGGATTAAAACTTGTCTGGATATTGAACAACCTTATTGCCCCACCCTCGGGCCGGTGTATACATCATCAGAGAAGACACATTTTTATGAGGTGCACTTTATGCCAAGTTTACACTACAGGATTTTAAGCCCGATTTAAGTCCGATTTGCAAGTTAATGAGCTCGCCGACAGGTCGGGCTGTGATCGGGGGAAAATCAGCTAGTGATAGGTGCTCGCCAATCTTTATGTGTGAACTACTCAATGACGCATCAAAGAGGCTCGCTGACGCGTCGCCGACACCTCGCAGACACCAGACAAATATCTAGCATGCTAAATATCTGGAGCTGTCGGCCGACTCAATATCCTGTGGTGTCACGTGTTGCCACGCAACAGCCAATGAAATATACACTGATGTCTATGGAAGCAGCAATAACAATCCATTCAAATATAATTTGCAGACGTTTATTCATATCATACATACATTATGTAAGTAACTATAAAGCTCACTCACTCTATTGTTCTCCCAGTTCACCGTCCACATGTATTTCAGGACAAATGGATGAATTCACGTTATATCTTAAGATCAAGGTCATTACATAGGCTTTTAAATGACAAAACACTCACTAGCACATATTTGAGAATCTGAATATCAGATAGTTGATGACATGGTGAGAAAAGCAATACATCTGTCATACAGTGTGTATCAAGTGACAACCATGACGTGTCGTCATGGAAACAATAAAGGAAAACGTTCTAAATAACAGTTGCCTTAACTCTGGGAGGTCAGCCAGAATATTTTAAACTTATATGTGAAAGGGTTATTTTAATTTTAATTAAAAATTTAATCTAATTCACTCCCAACATCAATTTTCATATAAAGTCGTTGGGTGACAGTTGTCGTCAGCTCGTGTAGTGTGTAACCTCCTGTTGCAGATCATTTACGTAGCGTCACATAGTGTGAACACCACAAGACTCCACAGCAAGTCACGTAGTCTGAACAGCACAGCGATCTGCCGACGTTTAAAGTCCCTCTCATGTCATTCCAAAAACCTGTAAGGCTTTCTTTCTTTTGTGGAACTTAAAAGATGAAGATTTCTTTTTTTGTGTGTGTTCCACAGAAAAAAGTAAATAATACTGGCTTGCAATGACATGAAGGTGAGTAAATAATGAAAGAATTTTCAATTATCCTTTTAAGATGGCTCATCATGTGTTCCCTTGACCACAAACAGGTTTGTTCTACGGTGTCTCTTTTGTCTAGGATGTACTTTCAGAGCAATTAAAACAGCACTTGAGCGATCAGAGGTTGTACTATTGGCTGTTTTTAGGCTGCTGGAATAATGAATAGTCAGCAGCCTAATTTGCCTTGACCCATAATGTTATACAAATTAGTTTCATGCGTAAGCTAAGAGTCGTCATGTTCACTCTAATGAACACAGACATCAACAATGGGAACATTCATGTTTGTTTCTAGTGTATATGATTAATGATTGACATAAGAGTTGAATGGAAACGTGTATTTGTGGAAATTCACTAAAAGGGATGGCTCAGTGGTGTACTTTTAGGTAACAGAACATATCTGATCTACAAAAACAATTACATGTTTGATCAAAATTAATCAGGATTCAGAGAAAATCTCATTTCAAAATTCCAGTGAAAAACTTAAAGTCCAGTGTTGTCATACAGTAGTTACTGTTGTTTGCCTTTGTAGGGCAGTCTTATTAGGGAGGTCATTTGTGAAGCAGTCAGACATCTTCTATATTTAGCATTTAAATTATTCTCTTTATAGTCTAAACTGTGTTGCACTGAAGGGCAGATGATGATCTATGGAAAATATGTTTGTGTTCAGCTGACTGATGGGTTATATGTTTCCCGCTGCAGTCTCATTAAATGAGTGCAGACCAAATATGTTTGACACTTCTCTGACTAATTTCCGCACACTGAAACATTCTCAAGCTAGAGCTGTCCAATCTGCAGCAACACTAGACCTGTAACAAGAACTGATGTGCTGTACTGTGAGAGAATTATCACAGAAACCCGCACGCCCTGAATGTCATTATCAAATTGGATCCACTTCCTCATTCCCAGACGGAATGGAATGAGAATGTCAGAATTCTCTATGTGCTTCCAGCGCGTCAGCAGACTTTGGATTAACCGTGAGCTTTCTCAGGCATATGCTGGTTCTGGAAGGGTCTCCAATCACTAATGTGAGCTGCCAGCGGGCTGAATAGACCATCCCATTTCATTCTCAGGACAAAAGGCACAGCACATACCTGAAGGGAAGCATCCAAGCCTCATAGCAACAGAGGTTCCAAAGGCCTGAGTCTGTCTCATCACCCACCTGTCCGTGCCAGACAGGGTCATGGCTGTTTAAGCAGGGTGAGATTGGTGACTCTTGGCGGATATGCCTGGTTTACACAATGTACTGTGCTCTGCTCCTGCCAGGTCAAAACCAGATTGGGAATTAAAGAAAACAAAGCACATCTTTTTTTTTACGAACATGTCAAAATTGGCCATCTCAGAATAATTCATTCCGGTGCAGCAAGGAAAGGTTACCAGGATGCCTACATTAAGTTGAGAAAATGGGCGAACATAGGTTTGCTTTACAGTCAGGCTGCAGATACTAAGCAAAAATATCTGCCAAGATAGTGTCTTCTGGACTTCACTCTGTGCACATGAAGTCTTACACTTAACTTTAGCTTTTACCTACAGATGGTATAATGCATAAAGATGCATGAAATATCTACAGACAAATAAAACAATTTGCTAGACTTGCCTCAGTACAAGGTGCAAGGGGCAATACCAACTGAAATTTCATATCAGATGCCGCACCGATAAGCAAATTATGATATTGCTGCAAGTTGAGTATATGCTAAGCAAACTATGTCAAACAGATATATGTTTGAGATAAATGTGTAAATAAAATATAAGAATAAAATAATAGATGTCCTCATTATTAAAGGGTTAGTTCACCCAAAAATGAAAATTCTGTCAATAATTACTTACCCTCATGTCATTCCACACCTGTAAGACCTTCGTCGTTCATCTTCAGAACACATATTAAGATATTATATAAAGTTATATTTAAAACAGTTCATGTGACTACAGTGGTTCAACCTTAATGTTATGAAGTGGCGAGAATACTTTTTGTTCGACAAAAAACAAAAACAAAATCACGACTTTATTCAACAATGTCTAGTGATGGGTGACTTCAAAACACTGCTTCATGAAGCTTCGAAGCTTTATGAATCTTTTGTTTCGAATCAGTGGTTTGGACCGTGTATCAAATTGCCAAAGTCACATGAACCATTGAAATTTCGAAACACTTATGATGTAACGAAGCCTCATTTACTGAAAGCACGTGACTTTGGCGCTCCACTGATTCGAAACAAAAGATTCACAAAGCTTCGAAGCTTCATGAAGCAGTTTTTTTAAATCGCCCATCACTAGATATTGTTAAATAAAGTCGTTATTTTGTTTTTTTGCCGCACAAAAAGTATCCTCGTCGCTTCATAACATTAAGGTTGAACTACTGTAGTCACATGAACTGTTTTAAATATAACTTTAGTACCTTTCTGGGCATTTGAAAGTGTAAATTAACCTGCTGTCAACGGATTTTATCAAAAATATCTTAATTTGTGTTCCGAAGATGAAGGAGGGAGAGTAATTAATGACAGAATTTTTGGGTGAACTAACACTTTAATTTGTTGGTTTATACAAATATAAATATATATGCATGTACTATGTATTATATTATTAATTTTCAATGCATAGGGCACCAAGGCTAGTTGTCACACTTTTGACTCCAATGAACATCTCTCAAATTAGGTTTATTAACCTATATGTTGATTTACATATAGACATACACCTTAAAATTCCACTTTAACAAGAAAAAAAAGTAAAAAAAATTTTTTTTTTTTTTTTTCTCTAAATATCAAAACTAACATACAAAACTATCAGTATACTGTTTTGGCCAAATTATACTGCAATTAACAACATTTAAAATGCATGACAACCTGCCTTGACCTGGCATTTATGAAACATTTTAACCTTTCAGTTAAAATCTAACTTCATTATGTAGATAACTCTTGCCTGAGTGTATACCTTCCAAGTGTGCATTTATTGTGCTCATTTGTTTACCCAACAGCTACTGCAAAAATCTGATGACTCTGGGGTTTGGGAGAGAGAATTAAATCAAGATATTTTAATTTAAAACTGTTTTGTGGTAAGTTTGAAACCAACATACAAACTGCTGAGAAAACATTCTTTTGTGTAACTGGACTTTTGACACAAAATCTTACTTTTGTTACAGAGATATGACAACTTCCTTGTGTGACAACAAGCCTTGGCCACCTCTATATTGTCAGTATATACAAAATGTAAGTCTACATGTATATTTATAAATTTATTTCTGTATTCACATTTTATAACATGCCATCTTTCAAATAGAAGCCGAAACGCCAATCAATATTGGGAGGTTTTAGCCCCAGATCTCATTTTGTAATGACTTACTTTTATTGACTAAATGTAATTATGGTCTGAAGTAGATTCAGAACATAGTGGGACTGCATTAGCCAGGAAGCTGAAAGGTTTGAGAGAAAAAAAAAAGAGAAATGGAGTGAAAGAATAAAGGAAGTGGGAGAGAAATAAATGGAGTGAGTGAAGGAGCAATGCAGATGAAAAGTTTGTAGACTGAGAGATGATTTATGACTTGTAGGAACAAAATCAACAAGTTAAACTTTAATTGTATTCGTTGTGATTGGGGGGGAGGGGGTAGTTAATACTGCCTCATGATCGATGGCACAGGGCAAACGCTTTGGCTGCGCACTTTGTCTTTTCAGCTCTGGCACAGATATAAAACCGGCTGATAAAAGCACTTAATTGCTGTGAAAGTTCTGTGCTAATGCTAGAAATGAATTCTTGGCTCAGATTTAGAGACAAATTTTTACTGATGAAAATATGTCCATGAATCCAAGGCTGCATGTTAAAATAAGCGATTAGCATTTCCACGATAAGCCATATCTGGCCTTATTTCATCTAATCGGCCGACAAATGAGCCACGTCCTAATAGATTAAAAAATTGTGTGAGTAAAAAAAATAATGTATCTAGTTGGACAGAATATAAAGTACTCTGAACTCAGCAGCATAATGATCTCTGATATAATCCTGCTCAATTTAACAACAAAATGTAATGTACAAGTAAGAAATATTCTAAATAGTTATACTAATCTAAATAGTACTCATGCATCAAATTGGTCCCAAAATTGAAACACAAGATACAAAGGGCAACCATACACCACAAAATATGCAATATCAACATGCAACTAAGCTTTTGCAAATAGGCTTCTACACATAACATAAGCCATGTGACTGTTTTTTCCCCTTCATATTGTTATGCTCTATTGGCTCCTCCTGATGCAGTGAAGTGGAGATGATTTACTTCCATCAATTGCTGATTCATGACAATAAAGTCTCGCTACTGTATGTACAGGCTGAGTTTTAATTAAACACGGACCAAAAAACGGGTCTATCCTGAGCTGATTCATTAAAATGACCTTCATTGTGAATTAACGTAATGAAAATGAAAAGGGAGGGTGGGTTTACATCAGTATATAAAGGATAGTGTGGGCTTAAAGAAGCATAAAGAGAGAATTTCATGGTGCCATCTGCCATTATATTCCATTTCAGCTCAGTCTTGATTGCTTTCCTTGACCTGAAGAACAAAATATTGAATAAGTAAAAGGTTCTAGCCTTTTTGAACAAGGTCAATTGATTGACATGCCATTATGAAACATTCACAAATCACAATTAACTATGATCAATGGTGATAATCACACTGAAAGATCAAACGACTGCACCGTGTAACCAACCCTGACGACAGCACTCTCTGGCATACAGAGTTATTTTTGGCCAATGGTCTATTATTCTTTAGTACTGAGTCAGTGTTTCAGAAGAGAACAAAATGTGTTTCTAGACGTTTTAGACAGTTTAGAGCTCTGTATAGGTACCACACCAATCAACAAATCATCTCAGAGAAAGAATGCACAAGCAGCAAAACAAAAAAGTGCAGTTCAGGATGAATAAATTGCAGCTTGTGACAAGGTGGGACAGGGGCGACCCAACAGTACACAATTAGAGGTGCGTGTGATTCGCATAGTGTGACTGTTTGACTGTCAGATTAGTACTAAGTTAGGAAGGGAGAAGTCTGTTATATCCGGCCATCAAATCACTGTTACGAGCTACTATTACGTAATATTTTAACACTTTTAAAATGATGATGAGAACTGAACTGAGCTGGACAATGACATCACTGTTTTCAGCGATTTTTCAGCAGAACTGAACTCATTTCACATTTGATGATCTTTACATAGTTATTGAACTAAACTGAATCAACACTGAACTGATCATTTTAGATCTGCTGTACAGCACTGAATCATTATTTTCCTGTTTATCTTTGAAACAATCTGTATTGTATAAAACAATACAAATAAAGGTGACAGTTTTCTGTAGCATTTCAACATAAAAAGTGTTCTTATTCAGCAACCATCCTCAATCTAGTTTATCCAGATGCTAATGGGTTAAAATGGCACCTTAAATATTTAAAGTTGTTCTTTTCGGCACAAACATGCACCCTTGTCTATGTCAATTAGGATCATTATAAACTCAGGGCTCCAGATTGTGACAAAAGATAAAAGCACGCAACAGTAATTTAAAATCTAGTCGAAAATTGCATGTGTGCATGCAGTTTCGGCACGTAAATGAACTGACTGGCTCTTTTCGACGTGTCAAACAAACAATTCACAAAATCTTGAATTCTGAGTGAGTCAGTGATTCATTCAGAGTCATTACCGAGTTCAAAAATGGTATTCTATAATAAATTATTAATAGTATTCTGAAAATAATAATAATAATAATAAAAAAAACATTCTTTTTTTAACTATTGGTTATTATTCAAAATATCCATCCAAGAAATCCATTGTATCTGTAAGGGAAACTATGGGTGGTATGCTGGAAAAACAACTGAATAGAAGTGAAAATTACAATGTTTTTATAGCATTGTTTATATCATTATGTTATTATATCATAAAATATTTGTGGTTAAAATGCTAAAATGTCTACTTAGCACACAGCAATAACTCAAAACTCAGCACAGCAATAACTGTAGATCCTCTACAGCCTAGCACTTTAAACACGACCTGCAAGATTGTGCCATGCAAATTGCATTCAGGACAGATTTTGTGTGCACGTTTGCACTGTTACCTGATTTGCATAATTCCCTTAGTGAATCGGACACAAAAACAACACAGACTGCGTGTGCAAACAAACTGTGCTATCACTGGCCGCAATTCATTCCCAGAGAATTCCCCTTGAGTCTGAACTATGTTATTTTACAATCAGCAAACAAAGTAGTGGGGATTTGCAGCAGGAATAAACTGGACTCATTCTGCGGCTAAAATCAGAGAGTAGCTTGTAGTCCATGAAATATGCAGGGATTTCACTGCTGCATACATTTAATATGCATAGCTAAGTTTTTTTTTTTTTTTTTTTTTTGTGGCAACCACAACACAGCGTTAGTCAATCACAGATTCACACACACAGAAACTTGGTGTTACAAATGAAGAAGAAGTCTATTACTGTAACAGCAAAAAAAAATTACAAGACAAACTGGACAACATTTTCTGTGACTTTCTTGCTTTCTCTTTCATGTTTCCTCTTCGTCAAAAGGTTTTGAGAGTGTTTAATGATAAGAGCACCTGCAGGGCCCGCAGTTAATAAAGAACACTCATGCATCTGGATATTAGTGATATATCCTGCAGAACAGGAAACAACCCTTTTCTTCACCTTCCCACAAACTCCATTTCTGATACTGAGAAAATTTATACATAAAACCTACACACGAGGAGAAACCAATTACGCCAGCCTAGAACCCATCCCTCTACACAACAAACTCTTTTATTGATCAGGTAATAATTACCACAGTCACATCATAAAGTACCAGGAACAGATTGGTCGTTCAGGTTATTGATTCTCCCGGGCTCCCCTTCACTTCTCATTGTATGACTGCTGTACAGAGCTTGATGAGATGAGCTCTTCTCCGCATTCCTTTTGGGGGTTTTGTCGACATGCCTGTACAGGGTTTATTCAATTTTTTATTTATTTATTTAGCTTGTGTCAAAGTAATTTTCACCAAGTATATTCAAAGTCAATGTTTTCTCCGGGTGCACTTTTGGCCTGTGTGATGCATACGACCCCTTTCTCTTTTGCTTCTATCATGAACGGCAAAATCCTTCTTTTTTATCCTCTAAAATGCAGTTATTTTTATTTTTCCTTTCCCTTTTTTTTTTGTCTGATTAATTTCCTCAAAGCAGAACCATTGTTTCTTGCTCTTAGATCTTCCGCCTCTCCCGCTCTCTCATGCTCTTTTCTCTTTCTAACGCTGACCTTTCCTCTTTCAATGGTGTAACTCCAGGGATGCCTGAGAATGCACCAGCTGTGTGGAACGCTTCATTACCCAGCTATCTGCAGGCCCGTGACCCTAACTCCTGCTGCCCACAGCAACTCTCACCACAGCAAACCCACCCTGACCCCACCAAACCCTGCGCAAACTCATTTGCCCTGCTCCAATTGAACCTGCCAATCTCTAATTTTTACAAAGTCCTGCATGGCTGGGTGAGTTTCCAAATTCATCGCAAACTAAGTGACGGCAGATGTGCATAATTGAGAACCAAAAACAAAACAGTTTTGCTTCCACTGGAGATGTCAGGGGCGAGCAGTTCATTTGCTTTGGGAAAATAAGCCACTTGCACCTGAATAAGATGTCAGGGAAATTGCTACACAATTAGTGCATGCTGGAAATAAAGCCAACTATATTTTTTTAATTTTTTTTTTTTTTAAAGGTTTGTTAATGTTATGGGTCACACCAGGTTGTAAAACTGAATCTGAAACAACTTTTTATCGCTGCTTTTACATAGAGTGCAAAGTGTTCCATATTCTTTTACCTTCATTGTGTAGATTCCAAGAAATTATTAAATATATGTATACTGTATGTGTTTATATATATATGTTTCTGTGCCGGTTTTAAGGATACAAATGAGTCTTTGTTCAGTGTCTGCAGGAGGGTGTGATTGCTAATCAGAGTCTATATAGAAATGTGTTATTTCACAAGTACTTGAATACTGTGCACAGACAAATCTCGCACAAAAAGCGAGCAGGGACACAGTGTGACTGGCCATGCAGTCATGTTTGTTAAGACGTCTAAAGAAAGACTCAAGCTCCATAATGAGTAAGGATGAGTGATTTCTACTGTTGGATGCAGAGTGTGTTAATTGAATGCTGTGAAATAAACATCTTGCAATTAGCACTGTATTAATGTTCATGGATAATCATGCTAATTAAAGTGTTGAGTGTGGAAAACATCTTGGGATGGAAAACTTCACACCCAAGCACAACACTTTCCCTGCCTCTACCTCCTCCGTTTGCCTTATGAAGCGTATAATGTTACAGGAGAAGTATATGGCATTTGAAATGAAAGAATTTCACATAGAAAACCAAATTAATTTGCAATCGTAAGTGAATGAACAATATTGTTATATTACATGCATGAGCACACAACGCATCTATAGGTTGAGCTCATCCTGATGATATTTTAAGAATTAGAATAAGGTCTGAATGAGATCTGAATATATTTCATTATGAATTGCTAGCATTATAAAACATGGCACACAACACTGCTTCTAGACATGGCAGGTGCACAGGAAAGACAGGCATGTTTGAAATGAATAAAATTATTTGTATGAAAATATTCCAACTTATAAATAATGTGTTTTGAAGAATATAATATATAAATAATGGATTTTGAAGAAATGATTAAAAAACACTGTTAATATCCCTTTCTGTTCACTCGTCACATGAGAATGGAAGGTCAAGTCAAGTGCATTGCATTGTGGGATATGGCATTCCACACGATGTGCTCTGTTGTACACTACACATTTTGGCAAATGCTGTAGGTCATCTTGGTATTCCGAGAATAGAAAGAAATTTGCATACTGCACATAATATGCCTACTGCAAAAATAGTAAAAATATAACTGTATTATGCCATTCCAAATAGCAATAGAGAGTGAGAGAGATGGAGATGGAGTGAGAAAAGGATTTATATTGAAAGACAAAAGATTCACCTCAGCCATCTGCAGTGAACCTGATGGGGCAGGTGTTCAGGAGTCAAACAGAGGCAGGTGGAAACCAGCTGAGATGTTCATATCTGTCTACTTTTTACTGTTTTTTCTTCCTATCTGCTATTTTGCAATAATGGGGAATCTACTTTGAAACTGACAAGTTACTCCTATTTTAAAATTGTACAACTGCACTGAAAAAAGTACTCGGCTACAAGATACTAACAAAAAGCAGATTAAAAAACTGCAAAAGATACATAAGTGAAATTTTATATATTTGTAAAAGTGACGTGAAGGCCAAGTATGGTAACCTATACTCTGAATTTGTCCTCTGCATTTAACCCATCCAAGTTAGTGCACACACATTAAGAGTAGAGAGTAGTGAACACACACACACACACACACACACACACAGAAAACCATGGACACGCACACCCGGAGCAATGGGCATTCATTTTGCTGTGGCACCCGGGGAGCAATTGGGGGTTAGGTCCCTTGCTCAAGGGCACCTCAGTCGTTTCCTGCCAGTATTGAAATTCAAACCCACAACCTTTGGGATACCAGTCTGCCTTTCTAACCATTAGGCACCACGACTGCCCCCAAATGATTTCTATTTCACTTAAATATATTCTTTTGAACTTTCTATTCCTCACAAAAAATAAAAAAAATAAATAATAATAAAAATATTCACGGTTTCCACAAAAACATAAAGCAGCACAACTGTTTTCAACAATGACAATAATAAGAAATGTTTCTTGACTCCCACGATTTGTGTTTCGCGCTTCAGAACTTCTGTTAAAGGGTACTGTACATAACACACACAGTTTCGGCCAATCTCATGTTAATCTTGAGTACCTACAGAGTAGTATAGCATCCTTTATATCTCCAAAAAGTCTTTTTAAAAGAAAAATATGCTGTACCGAGTCTTTCCGAAAACAGCCGAGCTCCTGGAGGCGTGCCGTGGGCGAAGCAAAAAAGTGATGAGCATGCGCAGCTTTTGCCCTGCAAAGCTATCAATGGTCAGCTAAACAAATGTATTTAAACACACAATACACCATCGCATTATCCCTGGATAACTTCTGATTCATTATACGTTTGTGTTGTATACATTATAGGCACTTATGCGCCGACTGCCAACAAAAGAGACATTTGATGCAATTTTACTTACTACCTGCGGTTCTGACTCATGCGGTTCTGACTCCGCTCCATCTTTCTGTTTCAAATGATCTGTAAATCCAGTGTCGAACTGGGCCTTGTTTATAAAACCATAAGCACCAATCCTGTGGGCTTGAACAGTCATGGAAAACATGAGATATTTTCCATTCTTTTTAGCCAACAAAAAAGTGATTGCAACTTTCAGACATGACTTTATCCTTATTTTGATGATTAATTTAAGGCGGTTTCTATGGTTATTTTAATGACAAATGTCGAGAGCGCATCAATGTAATGTGTAAGCACAAATCTCTCAGCTCCACTTAACACTGGGTTCTTTGGGAAGCAAGGATATCTTTCCCTCAGAACCAAAAACACTTTGGTGACATTGTTGATTTCGTGGTCTAAAAACAAAGTGATAAATTCTTTCTCAAGCAAGTCCTGTGCAGCGCTGCCGACGACTTCCGTAACCCGAACGAAGCGTGTTGATGGGCATGCTATTGTTCTCGCTCTGGTTGATGTGTGCACGTGCTCTTGTGCCCATACATGGAATTCTGTCATTTATTACGTAATACAGGGCCATATCGGAAAAAAAACTTTCCAAAATGTAGGCTACAAACTCTAAAGGAGTGTATTTGGCACAGAAATAATGTCATACGTCCAACTTGTTTTTTTTTAAACTTTCGCCATATTTAGCAAGAGAATCCAACTCTTTAACAGTGTAAATAAGTCAGAATGCATAAAATAGCATCCCTTTAAGGAAATATAGAGAGCATCGATGCTCTCTGGTTTTTACAGTGCATTGAGGGACTTCTTAGAGTGTTTCAGTACACTGGAAGGATTTTGTGATTGAGACAGCCCTTAAAATGACTGACTTCCTGAACTAGGGAGCTGACTGAGATGCACCCTAGGTCATTATGATTCAGTAAAAAAAAAAAAAGAAAAAAAAAGAGCACATAATAAGGATGTCAGTTAGGGTAACAAGAAAAGAAATCTAATAAATTTATACACATTTACATGAAAGTAATAAAAATAAACACTACACAAGCAAATTAAAAAGAGAAGTAAACAGCAGTTTTGAAATAAATATTTCACTACAGACAAAAACAGCATTCCAGGAACATGATTCAAATTAATCAACAAATCATTTGGATGAATTCAAATGAATTATTAAACCTGAATGAAATGAAATGACTTGCAAAAGTGAATCATTCTCCCAACCTCATTTGAAAAGAGAGATGCTCTACTAGAGTGCATTTGGCTGTGAGCGTGGTGAAACAGCAATGTAAAATTGCTTCATTCACCCTGCTGAAATATGTAGTAAGTTATCGCTGAAACTTTAAGTTAGTTTAGTTCTGACACACTGTTTTGTCACTGCAAAGCATTTGTTCATTCAGGTTGCTAGACATGAGTAGCTTTGGAGGCAGAGTTTCATTTCATTTCAATTTAGGCAATTAAAGGAAAGGTCAGGTAGAGAAACAGATGGTTTGCTTACAGCACCGCACCCAGCCCAAAGACACAAAAATACAGTTGACATTTATCCACAGTCTCCAGTGGACCCTGTTAAGTGTGTCAGGACACGAGAGAGAAATTAGACGACTGATAAAAAGCTACACTTGGAAACGTGTCTTATACTGTGCCGCTGTGTTAGATGTCTATCATGTTCACTCAAGGAGGAAACAGTGAGATTCAAAGTAATCATTTTTCACAGGGTAGGCAAAATTGACTTCGGGGTAACAAGAATACGGTTGGAAGAAAAAGCAACAGATCATGAACAAGCTTTGAAAAAAAAAAAGTAAGGGAAGGAAATTCGAAAATCACGATTATGCAAATGATGAATTTAAATTTCAAATCTAAATGTTAAGGCAGAATTCCTGCAGTAAGGGCAGCAGGTAATGATGCCATTGGCAGAAGAAAGTGTGAGCCCCAGGGGGTAAAGAGGGGCACTGGAATTAGAAGAGGCATAAATTTCTCCTCGTTAGGCTATGGATAATTAAAACAAAGGGGAAGCTGCTCAAAGGCAGAGGCAGGACAGAAAGGCTCCCCTGAGGCAGGAAGGACGGAGTGTGTCTTAGCGTAGGCTAGACAGCAAGCAGAATGTTGTCTCCGCAGAGCAGCAGGAAAAAGACATAGAGCTGTTAGTCAGAATGCTGCCTGAGGGCTCACGGCTGTTCTTTTTTCCTCCGCCTTTCCCCTCTCTCTCTCTCCCTCCTTCTTTTTATCTATTTCACCTGCTCTCGTTTCCCTTTCTTGTGCATAGCTTTATATAGCTGGTCCTGATGAGCTAATTTAACACAGTGAGGAGATAGGATAATTCTTTTCCTGTGAACAGGTACCTTTGTGTGCCTTGGAATCCAGGGGCTCCAAATATGCAGTGGGAGTTGTGCCACCTCCTCTCTCCATGGTAACCCCAGCCTGGTCCAGCCAGCCAGATGAGGACAGAGTCTATGTGTGGGTCCCTGGCTTTCATCCATTAATTTTATATAGCGCTTTACAATAAAGATTGTTTCAAAGCAGCTTCACAGTAAATGCTTGATTCTGATTTGTCGGTCACAATATTCAGAGGAGAATTATTCCCTAATAATGACCGTCATCAATAGCAATACTGTATAAAGACCGCTCATCAGGGTATTTGTAGCTGGCGCTCCCTTCATGTCTCTCATACCACACGGCGGACACATGCACGATTTCTTTCTCTCTCTTTTCAAACATAGCTGGTGTACCTCAGTTATCGTCTGTATGTGTAACGGAGGCCAGCTAGTAGTTGCTGTGCAAGTAAACCTCACTCCTCTGATCTCAAGTGATGCTCTAGCGACTGATGCTAGAGGTTGCAGATTTTAGCCTCCTTGTTAGAGCGTCCAACTCCCATGCCGGAGACCCAGGTTCGAGGCCCAAGCAGAGCAGGGCGAGTAGGACCTGGGTAGAGGGGTTACATATGTACTGTATGTAAAATGAAGTCACATTTATTTAAATAGCACTTTATACAACACAGATTGTGTCACGCAGCTTCACAGTAATAAAAAGGAAAATAACAGTATGAAGAATTTTTAATTTCAGTTATACAAAGAATGATTTTTTTCCTCAGTATTTTTGTGTTGTTTTCCATTACAAATATCTAAACATTCTTAAATCAAGATACCAATTTTAGGTCTTGTTTTCTTGAGAAAATGATAAAAATTAAGTGAGTTTGTGGTTAAAACAAGAAATACCTGCCAGTGTGGAAAGAAAAATAAACTGAATTTAAAAACAATCTTAGCCTGTTAGCAGATTTTTTTTTTTCTTTCTTGTTTTAAGCAGGAATTCACTTAATTTTGATACGTTTTTTCAAGAAAACAAGTAATTTTGCTTCTCAAATAAATGTATCCTGATTAAAGAATTCTTCGATATTCTACTGAAAAACAAGACTGTCACAGAGACGAACCCCGTGATTCCCTCCTCTGGCCATCAGAGGGCGCCTTCACTCGAATATTGACACTCACTCACATACATTACATTTCCCATCAGCCCCATACCTGGCACTGATTACGCTGCCCAGCTGCAGTTCTTTGACTGGCCTATATAAACTGGTGCCGCACCAGTCCTCTTTGCGAGGTCTTGTATTACTATGGTTTGCATTTCTGAGCATTCTTTATTGTTTTGCCTTCTCATTGTGACCCTGTTGATTCCCGGTTTACGATTCTCTGCTGCCTGCCCTCTGGAATATTTGCTTTGTGTTTTGATCTGTGATTGTTCTCTGCCTGCCCTGATCTCCTGCCTGTTTTACGACTACAAATCTGTCTGCCCTCTGTTGCTGTATCTGCCTGCCCTCTGTTGCTGTATCTGCCTGTATCTGACCACTGCCTGTTTGACCACGATTACTAATAAAGCCTGCTTATGGATCCCACTTCAAGTGACGAGTCGTTACAGAAGACCTTGCCGATACCTGATCCAGCAGCTTTCTCCCAACTGTGTGCTACCATGTCTGCCCCAAGCCAGCCAGCTCGCTGCACACCAGCACCAGCTTAATCGTCTCACTTCCATCACGGAGGAGTTAGTGAAAGCGCTCCAAAATCTTCACGTTACTACTCTCATGACGGCAACTACACCTGTCGGAGACACCATCCCAAGTGAGTCCTTGCCTGGCATTTCCCGAGAAGTTCGACGGAGACCCAGCGAAATGTAAGGGCTTTCTACTTCAGTGCTTGCTGTTTGTTGGTCAACAACCCACACTGTATTCAACCAAGGCCGGGAAGATCACATTTGTTTGTTCATTACTCACTGGCAAAGCATTTGACGGTTCAGCCTTCCCGTCATTTGAGACGAGGGCAAGAGTGCAGGCGATCGCTTACTGGAGCTCTCTCAGGGGAAAAGGACCGTGGCTGAATATGCTCTCATCTTTCGTACTCTCGCTGCACAGACTACATGGGTGAGTGACACTCTTAAAGTACTGTTCAGAAAGGGACTGTCTCACAAGCTGCAATCAGAACTGGCCTGTCACGATGAGGGGAGAGACTTAAACCAATTTATTGAACTCACAATTCAGATCGATAACCTCATCAGAGCCAGAAAACCAAGCACCCGTAACACTGTTCGAGTCCCGACACCCACTGTCGCAGAAGAAGCTGAACCCATGGAAATGAACTCCTACCCTCTATCAGCTGAAGAAAGAGATCGTCGACTTTCTCAACGTTTATGTTTGTACTGTGGTCAGTCTGGTCATCTAAGAAACTCCTGCCCTTCACGACCTCATCCTAAGAGCCAGAAACCGGTGAGTTTTACTGTTGATGCTCTAAACCCCAAACTGTGTTACTGTACCAATCTCTATTACTGCCAATGGCCATCAAATCTCTACCACGGCTCTGTTGTACTCAGGAGCTGCTGGAAATTTTATGTCTAATGACTTTGCTCTCCATAATCGCATTGCTCTAATTCAGTGCTCCTCTTCTCTAACAGTGGAGGCGATAGATGGACGTCCACTGGGTACTGGATACGTATCTTTCATCACACAAGAACTCTTGATGCAGACGGGTCTCTTTCACACGGAAAAGATTAAATTTTATATCCTTCCCACATCCAACACACCTGTCATCCTTGGATTACCCTGGCTTCGTAGACATGATCCCCACGTCTCATGGAAGGAGGGTCAGATCACACAGTGGAACGAGGCATGTTACCCAGAGTGTCTCTCACACATCTCATCTCTGCCTGTCCGATCTATTAATGTCAAAGAGCAACCCCCTAATTTTAATCTTCCAGAGGAATATATTGACTTGTCAGTGGCTTTCAGTAAAATCCATGTATCCAAACTGCCGCCACACCGTGCCTGCGACTGTGCCATTGATCTTATCCCTGGTGCAACACCTCCTAGGGGTCGTATATTTCCCCTCTCTCAGCCTGAGTCCGAAGCCATGATGAAGTACATCAAGGAGGAACTGACAAAGGGCTTTATACGACCGTCTACATCTCCTGCGTTCGCAAGAAGGATGGAGGTCTTCGACCCTGCATTGATTATCGTTGTCTAAACTAAATGACTATCAAATTCCGGTATCCATTACCTCTGGTTCCTGCTGCACTGGAACAACTTCGCACGGCCAAATACTACACCAAGCTGGATCTACGTAGCGCATACAATCTGATTCGGATCCGAGAGGGGGATGAATGGAAGACCGCTTTTTCCACAACTACTGGACACTATGAATACTTGGTTATGCCGTTCGGGCTGGTCAACAGTCCGTCTGTCTTCCAGTCCTTCATCAATGATGTGTTCAGAGACATGCTCAACAAGACGGTCATCGTGTACATTGATATCCTAATTTATTCCGACACCCTTGAAGAACATGTCAGTCATGTCAGAGCAGTACTCAGGCAATTAATTCAGCATCAACTGTATGCCAAGGTGGAGAAATGTGAATTCCACAGAACTTCAACCGCATTCTTGAGATACGTCCTCAGTCCAGAGGGAGTCGCGATGGATGAACATAAGGTCACTGCAGTTCTCGATTGGCCACAACCCACTACTTTGAAGGAACTGCAGCGCTTTCTGGGGTTCGCCAATTTTTACAGACGCTTCATTAGAAACTTTAGCTCAGTTGCCAACCCTCTAACGTCAATGGTCAAGAAAGGAATCAACCATCTCGAGTGGTCCAACACCACCTCTGCTCCCATCCTGCATCACCCTAATCCTGAACTCCCCTTCGTGGTGGAGGTGGATGCCTCCAATTCCGGCCTGGGTGCCATTCTTTCACAGAGACAAGGAACCCCTCTGAAACGTTATCCTTGTGCCTATCACTCCAGAAAATTGAACATAGCAGAACGGAATTGCAACATGGGGGACAGAGAGCTCCTGGCCATGAAGGCAGCCTTTGAGGAGTGGCGTCACTGGTTAGAGGGCTCTACTCATCCATTTACTGTTCTAACCGATCACAAGAATCTGGAATACCTGAGAACCGCCAAGAGACTTAATCCCAGGCAGGCACGATGGTCTTTGTTCTTCACACGTTTTAACTTTGTGGTCACATATCGCCCTGGGTCCAAGAACGCCAAAGCAGATGCCCTTTCCAGACAGTATGAACTTGATCACTCTCCCCAGCTTCCTGAGACTATTCTGCCTCCTCACCTAACAAAGTCTTTGTTCCTGAAGTCCTCCGACGGCGGGTACTAGAACAGGTCCATTGTCTGCCCTCCTCAGGTCATCCTGGTATCACTGCTACCATCCATCTCCTACAGAACCGATTCTGGTGGTCAACTCTGTGCAAAGATACCACCACATTTGTACAATCTGTCAAAACTGCAACATCCAAAAACCATCACAACAACTACCCGCTGGCCTGCTTCAACACCTACCCCTTCCACAATGTCCCTGGTCACACATTGCTATTGACTTTGTTACGGATCTGCCAGTCTCCAATGGTCACACAACCATTCTCAGCATCATTGACAGATTCTCCAAGGCTTGCCGCCTTATACCACTACCCAGACTTCCCACCGCCAAACACCTGTGCAACTGGGTGTTTAGATTCTACGGCTTGCCTGAGGACATAGTCTCCTACAGAGGACCCCAGTCCACGTCAAGACTCTGGTCTGCATTCTTCAGGTCACTCAATGTCAATGTAAGCCTGACGTCCGGATACCACCCCCAATCCAATGGTCAAACTGAAAGATTGAACCAAGAACTTATCCATTTCCTCCGCTCATACTGTAATCAGCATCAAAATGACTGGGATTGTTACCTGATTTAGGCAGAGTATGCCCAAAATTCCATAAAGAAGGCCGCTATGGGATTGACTCCCTTTCAATGCATTCTGGGGTTTCAAATCTCCTCTATCCCCGTGGTCAGGAGAACCCACTAATGTTTCTGCAGTCAACGACTGGTTACACAGAAGTGAAGCAACTTGGAACAGGGCCCACACTCACCTCCAGCATGCCATTTGCCGACAAAGGGAACAGGCTGATCGTCATTGTCGTCCCGGTCCTGAGTACAGTCCTGGCCAATGGGTGTGGCTATCTACCAGAGACTTACGTCTCCGACTTCCCTGCAAAAAACTCAGTCCAAGGTATGTGGATCCATTTCAAATAATTCATCAAATTACACCTGTTTCATTCCGCCTTGCCCTGCCTAATCATTATCGCATCTCTCCCACTTTCCATGTATCCCTGCTTAAGCCTGCTGATGTTCCCAGCGTGGAGGGGGAGGAGGTGTCCGGTGATCAGGGTCCCCTACCCATCATTGTGGAAGGCGAGGAGGCGTTTCGGGTCTGAGAACTGCTGGACTCCAGGTGCCGGGGGAAGAATTCTCCAGTATCTGGTCGACTGGGAGGGGTACGGTCTGGAGGAGCGTTCTTGGGTCACTGCCGATAGCATACTCAACCCCAATCTCGTGGAGGAATTCCACCAAACCCATCCAGAAAGACTGACCCCTCGACCGCATGGGAGACCTCGGCGTCGTTTGCCTCCTCGCACCAGGAGTCACTTCGCAGGGAGGGGGCTCTGTCACAGAGACGAACCCCGTGATTCCCTCCTCTGGCCATCAGAGGGCGCCTTCACCCGAATATTGACACTCACTCACATACACTACCATTTCCCATCAGTCCCGTACCTGGCACTGATTATGCTGCCCAGCTGCAGCTCTTTGACTGGCCTATATAAACTGTCGCTGCACCAGTCCTCTTTGTGAGGTCTTGTATTACTACGGTTTGCATTTCTGAGCATTCTTTATTGTTTTGCCTTCTCGTTGTGACCCTGTTGATTCCCCATTTACGATTCTGTGCTGCCTGCCCTCTGGACTATTTGCTTTGTGTTTTGATCTGTGATTGTTCTCCGCCTGCCCTGATCTCCTGCCTGTTTTACGACTATGAATCTGTCTGCCCTCTGTTGCTGTATCTGCCTGTATCTGACCACTGCCTGTTTGACCACAATTACTAATAAAGTTTGCTTATGGATCCCACGTCGAGTGACGAGTAGTTACAAAGACAAAATACCTGTTTAGATTTTTTTTTTTTTTCAATGTAAAGCACCTCTAAAAAGACAATGGTGTCATTATTAAGCTCAATTTAGTTAAATGTTGAGCAATTTAGTTCAATTATAGTGTTAACATTTCAAAGTTCATCAGTTATGAAACAAACCCCATTCAACTATAATGCTGTTTTACAGAAGACAATAATGTCATTACTCAAGTCGGTGCAGTATTCAAATCAATAATATTTCTAAATAATAAATAAACCCTACATGGGAAGCGTCATAAATAAAGTTAGACTGGGAAATATCGGTAGAAACCAGCTACCATACTTTTTTTTTTTTTTTAAAGCACATCCCAACATTTCAGAACAATTGTCTCAGTGAATTCCAGCTCTGAGGTGTGGGGGCTGAGGTAACATAGCTGCATGATTTCCAGTGCTTTCACCACACAAACAGAGTCTGTCATATTCCTTCCCTGTTTAGAAGTCATCCGGGAGATGGGTAGCCTCCAGGTTCACTGAAATACGGGAATTTGAGTTTTGAGTCAACGTAATCTGGACCGGACTGGATCTAAACAAAGTCAGAGAGGGCTGTAAAGAATATTTCGGTAATGTGTGGACATTACTTTTATTACTGAGAAAAGCCATTTGGGAAGACATTTTATTAACCAGTTGCCCCTTAATCCAGGAATGACCTTGCTTATCCCTGAGACCAAAGAACCAGCTGCACTCCATATGTCACTCAACACCTTCTGGGCTAATTCAGCTAAGACCTAAATGCACACACACTCATACTCACAAACATGTGCATGGCCACTTCATGTCTGGAAGCCAAATACCCCCTCTCAAATCATATGCACCATAAAATTTTATGGCATACAGTCAGACAGAAAGTACACAGCTGTCTAAAGTAGTGTGCTTGTCTATATAAAATTATGAGCTAAATAGTATTTTAGAGGGAGGTGCAACTCTGTTCGGAGCAATACAAAATACACAATTAGCTAACAGTGCTAGCCAATGTGGAACATCAATATCTGTACAGCAGTTAGCTGAAAGATTGCTTGGTTCAGCTCGAGTAAGAAAATAATGTGTATACATGCAGAATAGTACTTAGTCATCGTCAGTGTTGGGCTCGTTACTCAAAAAATGTAATTTATTACTCAACTAGTTACTCCTTCCAAAAGTAATATTATTACTTTACTTACTACTTTCTGGAAACAGTAATTAGTTACACTACTAGTTATACTACTTTTCCTTCATGCACCACAGAAATTGTGATTGTGTGTCAGAAGTTATTACAAACACTCAATGGTGAATGATATTGACTTTTAAATAAAAGTGTTGTATTAATCTCATTAATTGTCATGTGTAGCTTGAAGTTAATTATAATTTCTCTGTTACCCATATATGATAATATTTTATGATGCAGTTTATCAAAAGAAATCACATAAGTTCGTAAGAAAATGTTTTGTTTTCCAAAAAAATTTTTTTAATTATAGTAATATAATTTATATCGGGATCAGAGGGATGTGAGTGGGCAAGCCATGTAAAGTAATGCCACAACTTACATAATGCCACAATTTACACAATGGTGTTCAGATCATCTTTTGTCCTGATAAAATAAATGTAATGGCAATATTTCTGAATGTAAGCTTTGCCATATTCCAAGCTTACCTGCTGCACTGGTGACTTCATGTGCCTGTGCGAGTTGTGAAAATTATGAAAATAAATCTAGGAATTATTAGTAATGAGCTGTTTTATGGATAGTAACTGTAATATTATTACTGAAGTCTTATTAGTAATTATTTACACTGCTAGTTACTGCAAAAACGTAATATTATTTCTGTGACTTACTGCCCAACACTGGTCATCATAAAACAGGATTCTCAACCCATTTTACTTCCACAATGTGATGCATTTCAGAGTAAAAAAAGGTCATTCTCTGTGGGAAAAAAAAAAAAAAATGGTAATGCGTCAATAAGTTAATGCATTTATAAATCTAGGTTAAAGTTCATTCATAAATATACAATTGTTTATTAGGGCCCAAGCCCTAAGGGGCAAACCAAACTCAGCATGAAGTCAAGACATTGAGGATGCTAAATTACGAGTAGATTTTTGATCTCTCAAACAATTTGGCCGTGGCGAGGCAACAAATTTATCGCCAAAGACGGGAAACAGGAAGTGTGTTATAACTTGACTGATTGACTGATTTTGATGAAACTTCAGCTGTGTGTTCGTTGTAAGGAGGCCAATCACATGGATGTGACTATTGTAAGTCAAAGTCATAGCGCAACCAACTGTCACTTTCAAAATGCTTTAAAATCACCCTCTTATTTTTACCCGATTTGCTTCAATCTTCATCAGAATAATGTAAAGACACCACAGATGTACACCTGTGAAAGGATTCTTGATATTTTGAATACTGTTGTCATGGCAACGCATCAAACTTTAATTTTCTTTTTGGGTGTTTTTTAGACTCTTAGCATGCTTCAAACTGTGTGAAACTCAACACACACATAAGAGTTGTCAGCTAGAAGACATGGGCAAAGCCTTTGAAATGGATATGGAGGAGGGGCTCTTTAGCACAACTTTTTGACTAAAGTTGGGGGCGCGTAACTTTGATCATACGAAACAGGTTGTGCCTTGTGGAAAATCCCCTGGTCCTGAGCCACCACTGTAAGGGTCTCATGTTTAGGAGGCCAAAAGGTATGACGTTGGACGCTGCTGCCATGAGCCCTGACAGTCTCTCTGAAAATGTCTTACGCTGATGAACTGGCCTAGCTTGATTCTGGACACCATCGCCAGAATTGACTCGATACGGTAACATGCTCTTTTTTGCATTTAGTCTGTGTGGTCTATGTGGTCATCTCTTAAGACTGTGCTAACACCAGTCAGTCGTCTATATAGTTGAGTACCCGTATGCCCTGGAGTCTGAGGGGCACTAGGGCTGCATCCATGCATTTGATGAACGTGCGTGGGGAGAGTGCTAGGCCAAATTGAAGAATCCCATATTGGTACGCTTTGCCCCCAAAAGCAAACCTCAGGAACTTCCTGTGTTCCGGAAGGATGGAGATATGAAAATAAGCAGCCTTCAGATCGATCGTGACAAACCAGTCCTCGGACTTGATTTGACTCAAGATAAGAGGTAAAATACTAAAAAAACTATAAATTACCGGCTGTAGAACCCGTTTTTTTTTTCTCTCTGGAGAAGGAATAACATCTATGGCCTCCTTCACCAGCAGAGACTGAACTTCCTGCTCCATAACCTATGCCTGCTCAGGGCCCACCACTGTATTTAGAGTTCTGTTGAATTTTGGTGGACAAGACCTGAACTGAAGTCTGTACCTTTTGCGAATTGTACGCGTCACTCACTGGGATACATTGGGTAACTTTTCCCAGGCGGGCAGGTAATTTACTAAAGGGATCAGCCTCTTGGGGCTGACCACTGGCACATTTGATGGAGCAGACTCTGTGCCCTGAAGCGCATTCACGGCAGGGTGCTACTGATTCGATTTTTCTACAGGCCTCTCTATAGAGAGCGAACCCCCCAAAGTCATGTTGGTTTGGGTTAATTGGAAATCATTGTGCCCTGAAGCACTGGGAGCAGCAGGGTGAACGAATCGATTTCCTGAGGGCTCCAAGGAGGAGCTAGTGTGGTGTTCTCCAGCCCTGGAGGGGGCGCCCTCAGAAGCCTGACCTGACCACCAGGACCTCTTTCCCGAAGCCTGTCTGGACAGAATAACGGTCCTCAGATCCACTTTCTCTTTTCGTGGCTTCGGCTGAGAGTGCTGCTTCGGGGCCCGAGATTTTGAGGGGGGAGCTCGAGCTGCAACACTCTCTTTTTGTGCCTGCTTATATGAGGAGCCAGACGCATATGGGCAGGGCTGCTCCTTGGCTGCAGCACCGTGGGACTTAGATTTACGAGGGATGAACCTCTGGAATGCTGCCACCGGTTTTTTGCCTCCTGGAATCTTTTGACGAATTATTAAATACACATAATTACTAACAAAACAATACATTTAGAGTTTGTAAAATACACACTGATGTCTATAGAAGTGGAAATAATAACAATCCTTCCCATAATAAATATACAACACATTTTATTCATATCAGTATGCATTAAAGTAAAATAGGTTCATTTTAAATTTACATTAACTTTATAAGAAAGCTAAGCTATTTTTGCTTTTGATTAAGCTGTGATGTTCAGATACAGATACAAGTTTTTAGTTATGACATCATTCTCACTCCTAAAGGTCAAAGCTTGAACTTCAGTTACGTAACCACTCTTAGCCATGCATTGAGGTCTCAGCTGTTATTCTGCATCTTGAACTCTGAATGGCCAAATTGTGTCCTCCCCAATCCATTTTGATTCTTCCTCACTGAACGAGATACACTATCTATCACAGAAGGATCACAGGCTTTGTGTGATGTCCTTATTTCATCCTTATTTCATGGTCATGCTCTCAAATTTCCCATCATGCCCTCCATCTGGACTGCACCTCCAGCAGGTGGCAAGAGCAGGCAGATGAGTTTATTCCGCCACCAATTCAGGCTGAGGAGGAGTAAAGTTCTGTTTTTGGAACATGATTTTAACGTCGATGCACACCTGTGAAAGGTTGGTTATTCTGGTATGTCTTTTAATATAACCTGTATTAAACTTCTCTCACATTGTGCCAATTTCTTATTTTCTAGATTTCTAGGTCTAATTATTTGTTTTAATTTCTAGATAAGCAGATCAGATTGTTTCTGTTTCTGTGATAAAGGAAATATTAAGTCCATATTCATGAGGTTGAGTGGGGGGCCTAAATATAGACCAGATTCACACTCTTACCTCAGCATCTTATGGTCCTGCTTTGGTGCATAAGCAAAGGGAAGTTCTGTTAGCTAGAGCAGATTTATTCATCATTAAATGACACAGAATAACTGGCATCATCCAGAAGTTCCATTCATTAGAGGCACTAATCACAGAGAATAATTAAGCAGATAATAATGACACATTGCAATCTGCAAAATGAAAACGGGCTCTTATCTTTGAAACCAGGAAGCGTTTTAATGAAACTATGCATTCATTTTATATCAAACCAGGATTGTATACAAATGCTACATCAATGTCTAGATGTATTAGCTCTATATTATTTATAATAACTACAGTCTTCAAAACAACACCCATGCCTTTAACAACACTTTAACCTTAAATTTTTTTTCAATAATATGCAAACTCCATTGACTGTCATTTCACTGTATGAAAAAAAAAAATAACGTTTGAAAATGTTAATGTGTTTAAATATTCCCCGCTGACCTGTGAAATTCCAGAGATTTTAGTAATCCAAGCTTGAAGTATGACTCAAATTGTCTCAAATCCATGGACAGCCCTGTCTCAGCTGCTGCTACAGATAAAAAAGTAAATTGCATCGGCAAAAGTTGCATTCTTGCAATCAAACACAGCATAGTGGAAAGGAAAAGAATGCAGGGGTCTCATTCAACCTGAACTCAAAAGCTGAACTGTTTCTAACTTCTAATGGCATCTTATAGCTCAGTGCAAGATGCTGAAAATCAGTGCGAGGAAAATCAGCATCTACATAGACCAACAATTTGAAAATAGACGAAATACAAGAACACATTTAAGACCAGTGATATGAGTGATATGGAAATAAACAATGTGTTGACTACTGAAGCTACCTTTTGTAATGTCTATTCAATGTCTTGCATTAAAAAAAGCAACCAAGATGCCAAGGTACAGTGCTCAGCGTAAATGAGTACACCCCCTTTAAAAAGTAACATTTTCAACAATATCTCAATGAACACAAAAACCGTTTCCAAAATGTTGACAAGACTAAGTTTAATATAACATCTGTTTAACTTATAACATGAAAGTAAGGTTAATAATATAACTTTGATTACACATGTTTCAGTTTTACTCAAATTAGGGTGATGCAAAAATGAGTACACCCCACAACAAAAACTACTACATCTAATACTTTGTATGGCCTCTATGATTTTTGATGACAGCACCAAGTCTTCTAGGCATGGAATGAACAAGTTGGCGACATTTTGCAGCATCTATCTTTTCCATTCTTCAAGAATGAACTCATTTAGAGACTGGATGCTGGATGGAGAGTGATGCTCAACTTGTCTCTTCAGAATTCCCCATAGGTGTTCAATTGGGTTCAGATCAGAAGCCACTGAATCACTTTCACCCTGTTCTTCTTCAGATATCCAACAGTGGCCTTAGATGTGTGTTTAGGATCATTGTCATGTTGGAAAAGTGTACGACGACCAAGGGCACGGAGTGATGGTAGCATCTTCTCTTTCAGTATACAGCAGTACATCTGTGAATTCATGATGCCATCAATGAAATGCAGCTCCCCGACACCAGCAGCACTAAGGCAGCCCCATATAAGGACACTGGCACCACCATGTTTCACTGTAGGCACCATGCATTTTTCTTTGTATTCCTCACCTTTGCGACGCCATACAGTTTTGAAGCCATCAGTTCCAAAAACATTTATCTTGGTCTCATCACTCCAGAGTATAGAGTCCCAGTAGTCTTCATCTTTGTCAGCATGGGCCCTGGCAAACTCTAGGCAGGCTTTTTATCTGCCTGGGCTTTAGGAGAGGCTTCTTTCATGGACAGCACCCATGCATGCCATTCCTCTGCAGTGTGTACTGTATTGTGCCACGGGAAATAGTCACCCCAGTTTAGATAACTGCAGTGAACTTGCATGCCGATTTTCTTCAACCCTTCTCATCAGAAGACGTTCCTGTTGAGGTGTTAACTTCCGTGGACGACCTGGACGTCTCTGTGAGATGGTTGCAGTTCCATCTTTTTTAAATTTTTGTACCACTTTTGGTACAGTATTCTGACTGATAAGTAAAGCTTTGCTGATCTTCTTGTAGCCTTCACTTTTCTGGTGTTAAGAGATTATTTTCTTTCTCAGGTCTTGTGACTCACCTGTGGTTGAACTCTTGTTAAATTAGACATTTGTAGTTTAAAATTTAGCTTTGCTCCAGAGACTTTCAGTGGGGTATAGTCATTTTTGCATCACCCTAATTTGAGTAAGTTAAGTTATATTATTAACCTTACTTTCATGTTATGTTAAACAGATGTTGTATAAAACTTAGTCTTGTCAAAGGGGGTGTACTCATTTACACTGAGCACTGTATATGATTCAGGGTATTTTAGTTTATTTTATTCATATTTATAATAAATTAGTTTGTATTATTATTAATCACAATATAACACCTATTGGAAGACATTTTTTATTGTGCTTATATTTGCTTTTGTGATAAATTTGTTATTAATGGCCAAATTGTGTCATGTAGATGCGATTTGATAGATAGATAGATAGATAGATGATTGCAAACGATTAATTTATATGTATATACATTTTTTATGATTTAAGAATGGCTTCTTGATCCCGTTACACTGAATGATCTCTTACAAACTGCATTTTCAGGAAAAAAGTCCCCTGGTTATTTAAATACTTAAAAATACTAAGACTCAGGGCCCTATTTTAATGATCTAAACCTATGGTCTAAAGCGCACGGTGCAAGTGCACTTAGGGAGTTTCTGAATCTACTTTTGCTAGTTTAACAACGGGGAAAATTGGTAAAAGCCAGTTACACTAGCGTCATGGCAGATTTGCTATTTACATGGTGGAATTTGCAAGTGAAAAAACTGAATGCTTCTCTAGCAATTAAACAGATTATTGTGTGCATAAAGATAAAAATGCTTTTGTGGAATCCGGCTTGTCACATAGATGCTCTGCTCGTGCGCTTTAACCTTAAGCACGAGCAGAGCATCTACGGGACAAGCCAAATTCCACCAAAGCATTTTTATCTTTATGAACACAATCTTTTACATTGTAATCCTTTATTTTTAATATTTGCCATGTTTGTGTGCTGCTGCGCATCCCTGTGTGTGCGTAATAAGCTGTGTATGCGTGATGTGCACCCGCCTATAGGCGCATATTACTAAAGCACTCTTTAAATAAAATAAAATATTGTGCCATTGGACCCCATTATTGAAACCTTTAGACCAGGTTTCAGTTGGTCAATGGCACAGTCTATTTCAGTTTCCTCAAAATAGCAACGTGCCAACAATGCGCCTGAACACACCTCGTTTTCAGACCAGCATGCCCATGGGCGCAAATGCATTTGCTATTTAAACATTGTGGCGCAGGACGTGAAAATATATGATAACTGCGTCAGGCTGAAACTAGCAAAAAACACTTATGCCGCGCCTGGCTCCGCATTGCGCCAGGTGTATGATAGAGCCCATAGTCCTTTTAATACAACACAGCCAACACTTATTTGAGAAATGTCAAGAAAACAAATATACTTTTTAACTCGGTATCTTATGTTTATTTAAAAATGTAATGGGAAAATCAAAGTTCGGACCATTACGCTGAATGACAATTTTACACTTTGGAACATCATTTCCTCCATATATTCACATTTTATTTTCACAAAACTTATTTCAAATATTAAATTTCACTTTACTTGCATTTAACATGTCTTTTTATGTATATAAAATGACTAAATATAATTTGATGCGGACACCAAAATGGTGACATCTTGTCTGACCTAGGTGCCTCTTAGTTGCTTCAGGGCTGATGGGACGAGGGGAGGTGGAAAACATACTTGATAGATTTATTGTTGAAAGCCCTTTAGTCAAAGGACCGCCACAAGCCTCCATCCTTTTTGGCCACGAAGAAGCTTGAACCGGCACGGGAGGTAGATGGTTGAATGAATCCTTGTTCCAGGGCTTCCTTTATGTACTCATCCATAGCCTTTTGTTCCGGGATCGACAGAGGATGGATTTTTCCTTTGGGCATGGTGACTCCAGGTACCAGCTTGATTGCACAGTCCCATGGCTGATGAGGTGGAAGTTTAGTGGCCAACTGCTCACAGAAAACATCCTGGAACTCCCCATACTCCTCTGGGCAACATGCTGTGGTGGACACATTCGGGTACATTCAATGGTGGTGGAATTCACAGAGATGGAGTCCTTAGTATGCATGGACAGAGATAATTTTCTGGGTTTTTTCAAAGGAAGTTGAAGGCAATTCTGGAAGCAATACTCATTCCATTTGAGTATATCACCAGGAAAACGAACGAGAATGTGTCTGCAGGGAGTCCTAGAATGATATCAGTAGTTGAACCCTCTTGCACCAATAGCTAGATGTTCTCCCAATGCAGGTTGCCGATTGTAAGCGAGATGACAGGTGTGCAATGAGTTAGCCCTCTGCCCAGCAGTTTTTCCAGGATGGAGTGTATATTTAAGGCTTTTGTTCATGGGTATTTCCTGATGCCAAGCTGTTGGAGGAGATTCTTTGAAATGAAGTTTTCCGCTGAGCCTGAGTCGAGAAGAGCCCGACACTTCTTTAAAATGATCCAGGAAGTAATCAAGGAAGCGAGTGAGTGGGCCGTCCAGATCCCAAGTGGTTTGAGTCCATTGACGAGCGTGTCCAGAGAGGTGAGATATTACATATGCAAACCTAGCTCTGTTTCACTTTACTTTGATGGTCCAATTAACTCATTCCGTTGACTATAAGTAACTTTGCACCTACATGTCTACTAACTCTCATTAGAGTGTTAGTAGAGTATTAGTAGACTGAAGGGTTAGGGTTAGGATAAGTTGACATGTACTTGCAAAGTTACTTATAGTCAGTAGAAAGTCTGTTGGCCGACCATCACAATAAAGTGTTAGCAGATATTAAGCAGACAGTCTACTAATACTCAAACGAGACTTAGTTGACATGTAGTTGCAAAGTTATTTATAGTCAACAGAATGCTCAAAAGGGACCATCAAAATAAAGTTTTACTCTGTTTTACTCTGAGAAGTGGTAGGAGGAAGAAGTGACTGTCGGAGCATCTGCACAAGCTCAGACAGCATGCAGGGAAGTAGGAGTCAGGCATGAGCGTTCTCACGTGGAGATTGACGAGACCGGACAATAGGTAAGTGTGGCTGGTGAGTATTTGTAGGCAAGGTAATCAAGTGATGACGGGTGCAACTTGTTAGAATTCTGGTGATTGTGAATGGATGGGTGGAGCTGAAGTACCTGGTGCTGATGACGTGACATGGAATTTGTGACATTTCATTTGTATCTTTGTTTTATTGTATGTGTTTGTAATTTGCCTCTTTGTTATTATTTTTAATAAAATAAAAAAATAAATAATCGTCCACCCCTACAGTAGTTTCAGGTGTTTTTGTTTACCTGGATGTTCTTGATGTTAAGTTTTCAGGTTGATATAACTATATTACCACATTGAACAAACAATTTGTGGTATTGAAATAGTTTTTGGTGTTGTTGTTGTTTACACTGATGTTAAAATGACATTACTTTTTATGTAATGCTAAAACAATGCTGTTCACTTTATGAAGTTATAGTGATGCTTTCTTTTTCTCAGAAAGAATGTGAAACTTAAGGTGATTATACAAGGGGCAACTTTTTGAGCAATGTTGATGGGCAATTTTGCCGAGTGTTGCTCGGGCACTTTCCCATTGGGAATGAGTAACAAATTTTGATCCAAAGTATCCAGATTTGTTGACCATTCTCAATGGGAAAGAACCCAAGCTCAGCAAAATTGCCCAGTAACATTGCTGGTTGCCCAGTGTATAATCACCTTTAGGCCTACATATTGGTTATATCATTTTCAGTTTTTAAATATCTTGGAATATAATTTAAATTGATTTTACACACTTAAAGCACTATCATATTGCATATCGAATTTCACATTATTTCACAAGTTATGGAATATTGCATTTTTCTTCAACATAGTCCAGCCCTAACAGATGATTTGATGATAGATAGATAGATAGATAGATAGACAGACAGATGAATAGAAATGGAAATAAAATGAAAATAAAATGAAAACTAAAAGACTTTTTAAATCACATGAGCCAATATTTTATTTAAAATAGAACATAGAAGAAGGCCTCCCTCCTCTTTAGCCCAGAGGACACAGCTTCCATGATTTCCAACAAGCATGTCAAATTTGGACTCGTCTGAACATAGAACACTTTTCCACCTTGCTTGTTCAACAGTTCATTTTAAATGAGCCTTGGCCCACAGGACACGATGGCATTTCATGTTCACTTATGGCTTCCTTTTTGCATGATAGATCTTTAGTTGGCATCTGCAGATGGCACTGCGGATTGCGTTTACCGACAGTGGTTTCTGGAAGTATTCCTGGGCCCATTTAGTAATGTCATTGACACAATCATGCCAATGAGTGATGCAGTGTCGTCTGAGGGACCGAAGACCACAGGCATCCAATAAAGGTCTTCGGCCTTGTCCCTTACGCACAGAGATTTCTCCAGTTTCTCTAAATCTTTTGATGATGTTATGCACTGTAGATGATGAGATTTGCAAAGCCTTTGCAATTTGACGTTGAGGAACATTGTTTTTAAAGTATTCCACAATCTTTTTATGCACTCCTTCACAGATTGGAGAGCCCATCTTTACTTCTGAGAGACTCTGCCTCTCTAAGACATCACTTTTATAGCTTATCATTTTACAGAACTTATATCAATTAACTTAATTAGTTGCTAGATGTTCTCCCAGCTGAATTTTTTCAAAATTTCTTGCTTTTTCAGCCATTTGCTGCCCCCCGTGCCAACTTTTTTGAGACCTGTAGCAGGCATCAAAATTTAAATGAGCTCCTTTAGTGGATAAAAGTGTAAAATTTCTCAGTTTTGTTATGTTATCATGTTCTGTTGTGAATAAAATATTGGGTCATGTGATTTGAAAGTCTTTTAGTTTTCTTTTTATTCAAATTTAAAAAACATCCCAACATTTGGAATGAGGAAACACATGAGGAAACATTATGAACATTATATTTCAGTAAAGTAAGTGACTTTTGCATTCTTCAGATTGCATTTACTGTAGTTATCCTGTCTCTCTTTATAAATTGCACTGGCTGGATTTTCATGGTAATGATTTAAAATAATCATAGTGCACTGGGGCAAGAATTGTGCACTGACCATGACATGCTCAACAAAATCCAAAAGAGATATCACAAAATAAGAGTTGTTTTTCACATTGACTCACATTTTGAGTCAAGCACTTATTGCAGCTTTCGGCCTTAATTTGATGCTATTTCTAGGAAAAGACGCAATCAAATGCTCATGTTTTTATGTTTGGATATAGTATAGATCTTGTGAATTAGAATTTAAACACTGAAAGATGTCCTTTGTGGTATAGCATGTATCATCTGCTTGAGCATGGTTACTGGCTCCCTGATGTCAATCTTAACTTTCCTGACTTCAATATTGACTTCCACAAAGATCATTTGCCCCTTTTGTGTGGCCATCACATCCTAGCTTGCTGCTAAACTCTCATGACACATCTATCATGGTATACAGCTGTATGAGTGCACATTAATTATCTCATCACTCTCTGTAGTGGAGGGAAATTACAACGGCATCCAATGAAAAGTGGTTGAGTGATGCACAGATGGAGGCCCGATACTCCCACCAACGTCTTGAAAGGTTTCTTTAATTAACAGTCAGCTCATGATGAAGAGATTCTGCTCTGGCAAAAACTGTAGCCCACAGCTGCCCAAAACTAATTTTACAGTGTAGTTGCTTCCCAGAAATAATTAATTTCCCTACATGAATCCAATTGGAAAGCCACAGTAACCTTTCAGCATGACTAGAAGGCCATGCATGGGCAGTGATGATCCTCTGTGCCGAAGTATGAGAAGAAGAGTGTCCAAATTTGGCTAATTTACATGTCATCCACATGCACAAAGTACTCTGGGGTACAAAAATGTATTTATGCAAATAAAATGGATTAAATTGTGCTTGCTAAAAAAAAAAAAAAAATGTCAACAGCTTATAGCTGTTGCCACAATATCAACACTGAAAAGTTAACTTATGCATCTCACGTCTGAGATGTATTCAAATGCTTTTGTATTGTTATTCAGAATGAGTCAGCTTGACAGGTAGGGGGGGTGGGGGGATGTACAGTTTGGCCCTGCTAATTTAAATTTAGAGCTGGCTAATATTCACTTTTATTCCTCAGAGCATGAAAATGATTACCATCAGCAGAAATTTTAAACCTGAGCTACCCACTTTTTCCCCATGTATCTGCCTGATACCTTTTGTACATTTATAATATTATTGTTAATGTTAATATTTTACATCTTTCAGTGTTCTTAATTTGCATATGCATAAACAACAATGGCTGTGTTTAAGTCCAATATTTTTATGCCCTGCCCTCGCTTACTTCCCTCTGTCTCATTCACTAGACGGGTTCCCACTACTGGCTGAACCCCTACAATGTGTTTAAATGGAAAGCCCTAAGCCCTTTTTTATTATTTACAGTTTTTTCCCATTATGAATTTGTTTTACACACCGTTCTACAGGCCTGTATGTATGCTTGGGCTGTTGAAGAAAATTATACAAACGAAAATTAAAAACAATATAATAAACTGTAACAGTCAGATTAAGGTATAGCTACAAGTATTATGTGGTTAAATGTCATAACTCCAATATCATACACTACAGTTGTGTGGGGTGGGGATAAATTAACTGCGATCTGCTGTGATATCACAATCATGTTGTGTTGTGGTCTATAGATCTGCCTGAAGTGTACAAATTGAGTAGACTTGCTCCCTCTGTCAAAATCGAGGGGTTGAGGGTCTGTCCAAATAAACTTCCCTCGCCCACTTGACGAAGTTGAATGCACTTCAAACTTTTTTCTTTTTTTTTTTTTTTTAATGTGAAATAACAATGTAGGTAAAAGGCTTGTGTGGGTTAGATAATTAAACAAGAAAACCTGCTGATTCAGTTTTATCATTTAATATGACTGCAAATCAAATTATAAACCATACGTAATATTGTAAATTTTTATAATTGATACTGTTATTTTGGCCTCAGAGCAAAGAGAAGACAAAAAAGACAGACAGTCCAGACTGCCATTTTTTCTTAAAGAATACTGCAATTTTGGATTAATACAGAGAATTTTAAATGGACACATTAATAATTTAATGTATTATTTGTATTATAATGTATTATTATTTTAACATACTTTAGAAATTATAGTATTTATATAATAATTTCTTATAAATTATACTTGGAGTTTGATTATTTTCAAAAGCATTTTGTGTACCTCAATTTATACATAAAATAACAATATACAAAAAACTTTTACTGTGCATTGTTATTGTCATTTGTTTAAACCTAAGTGAAAAGATTCTGTAGATCGTCTAATTCAGATGAGACCAGTTTTATCATTTAACATGACTTCAAATTAAACCAATTACTTTCTTACCACAAAATAGTTTTTTTTTTTTTTTTTTTTTTTTTTTTGTCGTCCTGTTAATCATTGATTCTGTAATGGGTGTATAGAGATGAGACGAGGGCGAATCCAAATGCACACACAGTTTATTAACAGAGGCAAAAATCACAGATTATCCATTCCAAACCTTGAGCAGGCAAATAGTCCAGAAAAGAGTGACACGAGAAAGTAATCCAAAAACACCAGAAGAAAACAAGAACGTCCAAGCACCCTCCAATCAAACACAGGAACACCAACAATGACCCATAAAACCTAACTGAAAAGCAAGAGCTTAAATACACAATACAATGAGTAGATAATGAACAACAGCTGTAACTAATGAAGGTGACCATGGTGACTAATATGACAACACAGAGAAATGGAAACCAAAGAGGAAAGGAACACAGACACAATGGAAACTCAGAAGGCAGACAGTTCAGGAAAGACCTCTATGGTCGAGTCAAGGCAAACAGTTAGTTCCAGTATGACCTCTATGGTCATGTCGAGGGAGACAGGAAACTCGGGGACGACCTCCATGGTCGCATCAGGGCAGACAGGGAACTCGGGGGCGACCTCCGTGGTCGTATCAGAGCAGACAGGGAACTCATAGATTATGAGGCTAGATTCTGGTACTGGAGCAGACTCATGGGCTGGAGCGGGCTCTGGGACTGGAGCGGATGTGTGCGCAGCCCACACACACCAAATAGCTGTGGCTATAATGGTCAGCATCCCAATCTCTGAGGGCTCAGGCGTGGCAGCCATCTCGGCTGAGGGCTCAGGCGTGGCAGCCATCTCGGCTGAGGGCTCAGGCGTGGCAGCCATCTCGGCTGAGGGCTCAGGCGTGGCAGCCATCTCGGCTGAGGGCTCAGGCGTGGCAGCCATCTCGGCTGAGGGCTCAGGCGTGGCAGCCATCTCGGCTGAGGGCTCAGGCGTGGCAGCCATCTCGGCTGAGGGCTCAGGCGTGGCAGCCATCTCGGCTGAGGGCTCAGGCGTGGCAGCCATCTCGGCTGAGGGCTCAGGCGTGGCAGCCATCTCGGCTGAGGGCTCAGGCGTGGCAGCCATCTCGGCTGAGGGCTCAGGCGTGGCAGCCATCTCGGCTGAGGGCTCAGGCGTGGCAGCCATCTCGGCTGAGGGCTCAGGCGTGGCAGCCATCTCGGCTGAGGGCTCAGGCGTGGCAGCCATCTCGGCTGAGGGCTCAGGCGTGGCAGCCATCTCGGCTGAGGGCTCAGGCGTGGCAGCCATCTCGGCTGAGGGCTCAGGCGTGGCAGCCATCTCGGCTGAGGGCTCAGGCGTGGCAGCCATCTCGGCTGAGGGCTCAGGCGTGGCAGCCATCTCGGCTGAGGGCTCAGGCGTGGCAGCCATCTCGGCTGAGGGCTCAGGCGTGGCAGCCATCTCGGCTGAGGGCTCAGGCGTGGCAGCCATCTCGGCTGAGGGCTCAGGCGTGGCAGCCATCTCGGCTGAGGGCTCAGGCGTGGCAGCCATCTTAGGACGAGGCTCTGGAAGATCTGCTGAGACGTGATAAGGCTCAGGAATGGTAGATGTAGTGGGAATGTTACAGTCCTCCTCCATGACACCCACCGTGAAGACAGATCCACTCATTTGCAAAGCAATGTCTATATAATATCCTAGGGTCCACTTAGTACTGTGCAGCGGCATACATGAACTGAGTGGCTCAGCAAGACCTCTTCGAAAAAATATCATGAGGCACACAGAGTCTAGAGATGTTAAATTTGCCAATTCAACAAAGTCAAAAACGTAGTCCTCAATCAGGTGGTCTCCCTGACGGAGACGCATGATCTGTGTGGCTGGATTCATGTTTTAGATGGGTTGTTCTGTAACGGGTGTATAGAGATGAGACGAGGGTGAATCCAAATGTACACACAGTTTATTAACAGAGGCAAAGTCACAGATTATCCATTCCAAACCTTGAGCAGGCAAATAGTCCAGAAAAGAGTGACACGGGAAAATAATCCAAAAACACCAGAAGAAAACAAGAACGTCCAAGCACCCTCCAATCAAACACAGGAACACCAACAACGACCCATAAAACATAACTGAAAAGCAAGAGCTTAAATACACAATGCAATGAGTAGATAATGAACAACAGCTGTAACTAATGAAGGTGACCATGGTGACTAATATGACAACACAGAGAAATGGAAACCAAACAGGAAAGGAACACAGACACAATGGAAACTCAGAATGCATTTCAACATAAAAGTCCTTTAACAAGACAAAACAAAAAATCCAGATCGTGACAGATAGGCTATATTCACACAGTGACTTATAACTTCTACTATTACCTCAGGAGATTGGTGCTTATGTATGAAGGTGATTTCATCCCTGTAGTTCATTACTAATTGGCTGAACTGATGGCGCTACAACTTCACCCCATGTTACAACATGGTCAATGGTCTATTGTGCTAATATTATGTTCAGTCTCTTTCTTCACTTTGGTAGGGTCACTATCACACATAACTGTACCTGAATCTACGCCTATATGCCTCTCTCTTCCATTTCACCCAAAGTGTTCCACCTTACTTCTAGAACAGAGTAGATATAGCATTCATCATCATCTGCCATTTTTCTGTCATGTGCAAGATGTGATGTTCTATTGGCTAATTATGTAAAATCATCAGCAGGGAGACGCGGAACTGAGCTTGGCTTGTGGACAGCTGAGCCAAATGGTTCTTTGTCAAGGCCGGCTGGGAGGTGTAGAAAAAAAAAAATGAGAGAGGAGGCTGTCAGATTGGTATGTGACTCACCGGATGTCTTTTCAGTCTGAGGCTGGAGCATGACCTTTTGAGAGCCCTGTCCACCCACAGCAATCCAGCAATACTTTCCTCAGATAATAATTTCTCACTGTGTCTGCCTGTCGTTCACACACAGAAACACAGGATCATAAATAAGTTCACCCTGGAAGCACTGCCATAGAGAGAGAAAGAGAGAGAAGCAAAAGCTTGTAGCGGCAATCTGAATTTTTGTGGGAAGAGCATTCCATCTTGCTCATCATAATATCTGGGGAGAAAGTGATGAATATGTGCAATGCTCATCAGAAGTCTAATTTTTAAAAGCTAGCTGGAATGAGACTGCAGCACTGGCCACATTTTCTCGATAATGCAATTGAAAACATATTTGTAAAAATTGTAAATCAGAATGTGCACTATAGCAAAAGTTGGCAAAACAGTATAACTGTCACAGTTACTTTCAGTTTAGTTTTCATGGACTTCTAATTTGTTTTCATTCTTCTCATGTGTTAATTTTTTCGCCACTCCTTGGGGGTCATGGTCACTGTCATTATGAGTTCATTTGTATCAGCTGTGTGTCATTAATTACCTTGTTTGTGTTCCTATATAAGTTGTACCCTTGCTTTCATTCTCTGTCTGATCCTTGTCATGTTAAGTAGTGTTTGCACTGCCTGTCTTTTGGAATTTATCAGTAAACGTTGTTGTTTGGAATATTATTTTTCTGCATTCGTCTTCTTGCCTGCAACAAAGCATTCACATGAAAAAAAATTATATAAGTTGCAGGATTTTTGTTGATACAAAAACCACCCTTTTTCATGGAATGATCCTATAATACTCAAAACACATCATTAATATTTTAGAGTCACTGTATTGGATGGATACACACACACACACACACACACAGGTTTGTTTTGCTATCAAAGTGAGGACATTCCATAGGCGTAATGGTTTTTATACTGTACAAACTGTACATTCTATCCCCCTACACCTAAACCTACCAATCACAGAAAACATTCTGCATTTTTACATTTTTAATAAAACATTGTTTAGTATGTTTTTAAAACTATTTTAAATATGAGGACTCATGAAATGTCTTCATACTTCATGTGTACGTCGTAATAGCAGTGTAATACCCTGTAAAATATATATATAAATTATATATATATAAATTAAAGAAACACTTTGAAAACACATCAGATCTCAATGAGGAAAAATACCATGCTGATATGGACTGGGTAATGTGTTAGGAACGAAAGGATCCCACATCGTTTGATGGAAATGAAAATGATCAACCTACAGAGGACTGAATTCAAAGACACCCCAAAAATCAAAGTGAAAAAATTATGCAGCAGGCTAGTCCATTTTGCTGAAATTTCATTGCAGCAACTCAAAATGCTACTCAGTAGTTTGTATGGCCCCCACGTGCTTATATGCATGCCTGACAACATCGGGGCATGCTCCTAATGAGACGACGGATGGTGTCCTGGGGTATTTCCTCCCAGATCTGGACCAGGGCATCACTGAGCTCCTGGACAGTCCGAGATGACCTGGCAGCGTCGGATGGACCGAAACATAATGTCCCAGAAGTTTTCTATTGGATTTAGGTCAACTGAGCGTGGGGGCCATTCAATGGTATCAATTCCTTCATCCTCCAAGAACTGCCTGCATACTCTCGTCTGACAATGGGTCCAAGGATTTCATCCTGATACCTAATGGCAGTCAGGGTGCCATTGTTTAGCCTGTAGAGGTCTGTGCGTCCCTGCATGGATATGCCTCCCCAGACCATCACTGACCCACCACCAAACCGGTCATGCTGAATGATGTTACAGGCAGCATAATGTTCTCCACAGCTTCTCCATACCCTTTTACGTCTGTCACATGTGCTCAGGGTGAACCTGGCGGACCCGCCAATTCTGGTTTTCAATGGCAAATGCCAAACGAGCTCCACGGTCCCGGGCAATGAGCACAGCACCCACTAGAGGATGTCAGGCCCTCAGGCCACCCTCATGAAATCATGCTACCAGTAGTGACACTGAGCCTAGCCAAATGAAAAACTAGTGAAAAACAGTCAGAAAAGATTGAAAAAATTCTCAGTGGCCTCCACCTGTAAAACCTTTTCTGTTTTGGGGGTCGTCTCATTGTTGCCCATCTAGTGCATCTGTTATTAATTTCATTAACACCAAAGCAGCTGAACCTGATTAACAACCCCCTCTGCTACTTAACTGACCAGATCAATATCCCAAGAGTTTAACTGACTTGATGCTATTCTCTGATTAAAAAGTGTTCCTTTGATTTTTTTTTTTTGAGCAACATAGACCCGTTGACTTTAATTGTATAGACAAAAACAGATTGAGAAATTGTTTAAACTATCTTCTTTTGTTTTTCAAAGAAGAAGGAAAGTCATAATGGTAACATAAAGGTGAGGTAAGTAACATGAGGATGAGTAGATGACAACTACTTGTTAGCAGCTTGTGATGTTTTTAATGTTGACTATTTCAAACATGTTAAATTTTTTATAAGTCTCTTATGCTAGCAAAGGCTGCATTTATTTGAACAAAATGCATTAAAGACAGCAATATAGTAAAATATTATTACAATTAAAATAATTGTTTTTTTGCACACTGGAACATAGCATGAATCTGTGTAACCAGGCAGTTGCTGAGATGTTGCACTGGACATCGAATACTAGGGTAGACCGGTGGATGGTTGTAGCACTTCCATTTTCTCCAATCAGGAACAAGCTTGGTTTAGTCCTTATTTTATATGCGGGAAAGTAGAGCCCTGTGGCAGACACAGCAGATTTTAGAGGAGAAAAACTCATTTTGATGTAAGAAAGTTACTTTTTTTACTTCATTTATGTTTGTTATGGCAATTCCTGCTTTGTAGTTAAACTCATTAAAGTTAAATTATGTTTATTGTGTGTCTGTGTAGATATTTTTCATGCAAGTTGTTAGTGCCAATGTTTTGGCTGTTAGCAGTAAGGTGAGCTACAGTTCATGGCTACAAGACTCTGGGTTGCAACAGCAAGACTCTGGGTTAGTTGTAACATCAATGAAGCATGTTATAGCCTACCCCAAATAAATTTTTAAATGTTTTTTTTTTCTCCCCCCAGTATGCCTAGGTCAGGGGTGTCCAAACTCAGTCCTGAAGGGCCACTGTCCTGCAAAGTTTAGCTCCAACCTCAACACACCTGACTAGAAGTTTCTAATATGCCTAGACCTTGATTAGCTGGTTCAGATGTGTTTAATTGGGGTTGTTCCTGAACTCTGCAGGATGGTGGCCCTCCAGGAGCAGGATTGGACACCCCTGGCCTAAGTCTTTTAAGATAAAGACAAACTGAGGGATGTAAAATGAGCATTTGCTCATTTTATCCATTTTTGTTACACACACACATCAATTATGTAAAAAAGTATGAGTTGAATAAAAAGCTTTCAAAACTGATTTTGTTCTGACATAATTCTTATGTCATAATGTTACATCTCACCCCGCTGGATATCATAATGTTACATCTCACCCCAGGGTCTGTTACAACTAACTCGGACTATGGGGTGAATTGTAACATTTCACTCCCCGTGTTTGAAACTAAACCACACATTTTCTGTTTGTGCTGCAAAGATAACAGCTATGTTATTTAATAGCTAACACTTGTAACTAGTTTTAATCACATTTTAAACGCACTGGCTTAAAACATCTCCAAGATACAGACAGAAATGTCAAAAATGTTACAACCATCCCCGGTCTCCACTACACCAAGATTCCTGGCTGGCTCTATTGTTGTTGAACATGTAGGCTACATCACAAAAGCAGCAGCTCTGTATGGTGACTCAGTGTGAATTACAACTCATTTTCACTATTCCAAACAAACAGTGCTGGCGGTGTTAGCACTACATCTATATGTCAACATAAAGAGTCACTTGAATTAGTCACAGAAATATAGGAAAACCAGTAATGTAAGTGTCTTACGAAACAAACTGCAATACAAAATTATTTTAATAATACCGAATGTCAACAAATCTCCCAGCAATGTAAGCTTGCAAAAAGGCTGCCTAATGAAAAGAGCTGCCCCGGGCATGCAGTGTATTACCACCGAAGAGTAACAACACACTAATGATTACAATTATCAACGTTACTTTCCATTTTGCCAAAGGAAAAAAAAGACTTCCTTTGTTAGCTTTTAAATTGGAGTAAGAGGATTGTCAACATTGACATCAATGGGGCAGAGTTTCCTCTAGTGGGTGAAGTGAATCTGGGTTTCAGCTATTATCCATGTCCCACACACACACATAGTACTGACTTTAAAGGCGAGCTGTCATGCATGTTTTATCAGAAAAAAAAAAAAAAACATGCACAAAAAAAAACAGGATATATCCACAGCCTGGCATGCTTTGAAAGGGAGCAGCCCTCCATCAAGATAGACCTTTGAAGCATTCGGCATGATTTGGGTGTTGAACGTGAGCAGCTTGGATGTGTCTGATGACCGACTAACGAATGAATCGGAGTGTGGTCCGCAGTAAATTTCCACCCTTGTACTCTTACAGGAGCAAATGAGTTTTTCCCATTTGTAAGAATATGGAGGTCCAATCTTAAGGAACAAAAGACTGCAGACCGAATGACTGGAACTCATAAAAAAGCACTATGTATGTAAATCTATTTTATTGCACCACTCTTGAACTTATCTTTGAATATAAATAAGAGGGGTGAAGTGTATATATACGCAAAACATATACACCTATACATCTGGATCTGCATTTATAGGGGATACCGATCTGAGAGGAAGCCTTGGATTGAAATTTACATCTCAACCGAACATCCCTGAACTTCAGAGGACCCAATGACATGCTCATTGTTTACCTGTGTTCACTATTCTTTATAATGTGGCCCCAAACACATATTTCTTACAGCACATCAGTTGTGGGCATTCAAGCCCAGACCAGATGAACAGTGAAATCTAATGTAATACCAGCTCAGTGACAGCAGTAATGGGTCATAAATCCCAAGTTCAGGTAGGGTTTGCCTGTAAATCAAAGGCCCAGACTACTGGGCTGATTTAAATCTATCAAGGCCCAGTGCAAGGTTTTAAAGGTTTTTAAAGAGAGGCGGGATACTTTATTGCCTGGGAAATGGTCTGTCCTTAGTTCAGCACCTCAGCAAAATGTGGGAAGAGGATATGGCACAGAGCAGACATGTGAAGGTTTTAAATCATGTATGCTAATCTGTTAGCATCGGGGTCGGGCTTTGAATGGCATTTCTCGTTCAGGCCGATCTCTGTGACCACTTGTTGAGAGATGGCATTTGAAAATGAATGCTCACTGTCAATGACAGTCCGGCTTAGCGCTTTGAGGTGAGGTCCTCACTACCGTGGCATTTGGCGGTTCGTTTCTTTTCACAGCAAGGTCAAGATGAAGATAAAAATAATCTCCTGTGACAAATTTGTTTTTTAAAGGCCTCACTCAACTACTCTATCATCTTTTTGAGAAATTGTTCCAGATAATGCTGACTCAAAGAGAATTCTTTGATCGGTCTGATGAATTATGTTGTCTCTGTAATTTAAATGGCTATAACGTGCTTTTAAGGAGGAAAATAACTATGTGGAAGTCTCGTGGGATCCCTGTTATATACATAGATTCTTCCATAGATTACACATGTATGTGCTAGAAAAAAGGAATATAGGACACTGACTACTAGCAATTCCAGCTTTGGAAAAATGTAATGATGAAAATGATCACAATAGATTGCAACAGGTTGTGCCTGGGAACCCACAATGCAATTATCCCGTACATTCCTATGCAGGTTAAATAATACTATTCCAACTATTCTTATTTTACATTAGTATGTTACTACCCAGAACCATAATTACAAACAATCCAGAGAGTCTTTCTAAAGGGGATATCAACTGGAGGTAATAACCTGCGAACTGACAGTATGTAATCAGACAGGTACAGTTACGATATTGTGTGGAATACCCTGTTATCACTCCATCTGTCTTGTAAAATATTATTTCACATTTAACACCCGAGGCATTTCAGTTAAATTCCTCAGTACTATTTCAACCAGTCATCATACAAGGTCTACATGGATTTGCAAAGACAGTGCAGTTGTTGGAATTTTGTAGATAGACAGTAGACAGAAAGATAGATAGAATGACAGAATGACAGAACAAATCTATCTATCTATCAGTCATTCCATAATGCTCTGCGTTATTCACAAAAACAATATACTGTTTTTGCAGTATCTTATATCTGTGTCATATATCCCTTGTCGGTTTATATCAGAAAGATTATTATGCCATGGTCCTAGTTATTCATCACAAATGTCACTTTACATGCTACCTTTCATAATTTATACCACACAGCAGTTAAGGCAATTATGTATCTGTGAGCATCAGGCAAAATATAATCATTTGACTTAAAGAAAATGATATAGGGGTTTTAGTTCTAACAAGATGCTGTCCTTTGAAAGGACAATATTACAATGTTCTTACATACAATAAGTAGCTTCACAAGGATTTTACATCTTATTTCAGATGTAAAAGTGCAGAAAGGTGTATAGTTCATTTAAAAAAAAAAAAAAAAAAAATCAATGGGAGGTCCCTACTGTGTTATAAAAGATACCTTTATTTGTTTCTGTGTGTTTCTATGTCCTTTTGGGGACATGTACACTACCAGTCAAAAGTTTGGAATAAAAGAAGTTTCATCTGCTCACCAAGGCTGCATTTATTTAATTAAAAATACAGTAAAAACAGAAATATCGTGAAATATTATTACAATTTAAAATAACTGTTTTCTGTTTGAATATATTTTATAAAGTAATTTATTCCTGTGATGGTAAAGCTGAATTTTCAGCATCATTACTCCAGTCTTTAGTGCCACATGATCCTTCAGAAATCATTCTAATATGCTGATTTGCTGCTCAAGAAACATTTATGATTATTAGCAATGCTGAAAACAGTTGTGTACATTTTTTTCAGGTTTTCTTGATGAATAGAAAGTTCAAAAGAACAGCATTTATCTGAAATACAAAGCTTTTGCAACATTACACTACCATTCAAAAGTTTAGGGTAAGTAAGACTTTTTATTTTTATTTTTATTTTTTTGAAAAGAAATTAAAGAAATTAATACTTTTATTCAGCAAGGATGCATTAAATCAAAGACATTTATAATATTACAAAAGATTATATTTCAAATAAATGCTGTTCTTTTGAACTTTCCATTCATCAAAGAATCTGGAAAAAAAAAAAAAAAAATATTGTACACAAATATTTTGTACAATTGTACACAATAAATGTTTCTTGAGCAGCAGATCAGCATATTAGAATGATTTCTGAAGGATCATGTGACACTGATCAGTAATGATGCTGAAAATTCAGCTTTGATCACAGGAATAAATTACTTTATAAAATATATTCAAACAGAAAACAGTTATTTTAAATTGTAATAATATTTCACAATATTACAGTTTTTACTGTATTTTTAATTAAATAAATGCAGCCTTGGTGAGCAGAAAAAACTTCTTTTAAAAACATTAAAAATCTTACCGATTCCAAACTTTTGACCGGTAGTGTATATCAGGAAAACTTTCTTATAGCAGGGAGGAATAGACCTTGCATCTTGAAGCCTAAATTTTAATTAAATTTTAGATGCCATGTCATGTCCTATAAAGACCCCACATGATTCCTTGTAAACTACACGTAAACTGCTGCAATTGAAGTCATAACATGCTCCGGGAGCAGTAGACATTGAGAAGAGTGTTTTCCCTGCATTTTTAACTCACTTTTGCTGAGGTAAGAAAACAAACATGAACATCCCACCAAAATCTACCATTGGTTGGTGGCAGCTGTACTTTCTAGGCAACAATATTCTCTGGCAGGCCTCCTTGGCAACAAAACAAAACACACACACAGTGCATGGCAAAGCATATCTTTCCAGCATCTCTTCATCACGAAACAAGCCCTCAGTCACTGAAGCTCACAGGAACAAATTATGTCTGGGAGGGCCAACAACAGTCAGATTTGCTGGATCTCAGACGGCTATGTGACTTAAGTGGAAAAACCACAGTATTAATGAAAGCAGGATAGTCATATTCATTAAAGTGGTTCTCTTGGTCTGGACTCCAGTTTGTTTACTCTATTTGCTCTCCCTAGAAGATCACAAATTACGTGGGGACATGTCCAGTGCTAAACAGTAAGAATTTATTTTGCTGTCCAGTGGTTCCATTTTTTACTTGCCAACATTCTCACTGGCTTGTCCAAAAAAAAAAAAAAAAAAAAAAATGCATTGTATCCTAACCACTTTTAACCAGCATTACCCAGCAATAATCGCAATAAGCTCTGTGTTTTGTTACTTTCGATAAGAAACAAAGTGTCATCTTTCAAATTTTGTCCATTTTATCATGAAATTCAAAAAAATAAATGCCGTTTAGACGCTTTTTGATGTGGCATGACTATATAGGCGCCTTAGCTCAAATCATCCCTTCCTCTTCACTACTAGTTACAAAATGAACATGAATGAACATCTTGAGGTACAGTATGTTGAAAGATACAGTATAACTTACAGAAACATATATCTTGTGTAAAAGCTCAATCGGTGTTTCAACTGTGGAAAGACGTCAATAAAACAGCTTGTAAACAATGTCACGTAGCATTACATTTACCCTCAGAAAAGCTATTCAGTGTCCACAGCTTGCTAGTTCCCTATAGAAATGAACTCTTTCGCTAAACATATGCACTATATTAGCCTATATATTAGCCTAAATATTAATTATATTTTACTTAATTTGTTTTCATGATGGATTTATTTAAACATACATTAAATAATTAAGACATAACTAACAGGTTGTGACAGCCACTGTGTAAATGACTATATTTCAACAACGAATTAAACATAATTTTATAATTAGATATAGAAGTTAATGCAAAAACTGCCTTATATGCAATTTACATGTTTACAATTATTATTATTATTATTATTTGAGTGTTAATGGTTATATCTAAACCAAGGTACGTTTCGAACCATCTTTTTGTGTGTGTGTGTGTGTGTGTACCGTTACACCCTTAGTAGAATGTACTTCTCAAAGTAAATAATAACTATAATAATAATAATAGCTCTCTTTTTTTGTGCTGCACTTTGTTTGCCAAAAAAATTAAAGGAATTGTAATTACATTTTAAAAGATTACATAAATTTTTAAAGATTTATGCATTTACTTGATTATCACCATTTTTGGTAAATTTGTATTAAATCAAATCACAGAATCCAGACATTAAAACAAAATTAAAACAGACAGCACATAATTTCTAAAAAAATATAAAATAATAATAAAATAAAACATTCCATATGGCACTATATTGTTAAAATTTATATTAAAAAGTTTTATGAATTCATTTGATTAGACATCCTTTTTGATTATTAAAATTTAATCAAACAATTAAAACAGAAGACACGGAATTATGGGAAAAAAAAACAGATTTCATTTAGGGCGGCCCAGTGGTTGAGCCCTGGAAATGCACTTCCAGCCTGTCCATGTAGCAACATGAGAGTAGGAAGGTGACAGAAATAAACCAAACTAAAGGCACACTGTAATTGGCTAGCTGGTGAAAAGAGTCTTAAACAAAGGTGCGGGTGACATTTAGAAGAGACCTTTGCTTACATCCAGCGCAATATTTTCAGCTGGAAAATGGACTCTGTGAAGTGGGAACAACAGACAGAATATTGAAATCCAGACTGTAATGTTATGCCTCATTCGTGAGAGGCCTTTTACGTGGTGGGGAACACGAGTAATGCCGGCACGCCACACAACACTGATTAAAGTCAAAATATCCATCGATGACTTCAAAGACACAGGGACAAGAACGAAGACAGAGTAATAGGAGCTGTACTACCATACATCTGCCACACCACCGCTAATGGCTCTAAGATTCCTAGTCATTTGGCAGCATCAAAACGGCATCAACATTTTTCACAATTAATGCAGGACAGATCTTAATATAGAAGGTAAACGACAACAGCATGGCTGCGTTCGAGCCAGACAGAGTGAAAGATGCTGGGGGAGTGAAATGGAAAGCCCGTTGAAAGCCTCTCATGCTGGGGTGAATAAACACTCTCCCGCGTGCTCAGAGCCCTAAAGAGTCTGGTCCTATGAATAACCCATCTTGCTTCTTAGCTGCTCTGAAATTGCCTGAGATGAGGTAGTAGCATGTCTGTTTTTCTCAGGTCGGGTTTTCTATTTCGTCTTCTCCCAAAGGCACCTCGATGATCACGGCCGAAGAGACACATCAAAAATTCCACCAACTCACACAGGGTCGTTGGCAGCAGGAGAGGAGATTCTTTTTCTTCAGAAATCCCTCCACCAACAGCACACGCCTGAGTGCAGGATATGAAATGAAACAACCCACCACAGAAACATTGTGCAGACCATTTCAACACAATATTCGCAACTCTACAAGCCTGCTGTGAAAACTTACAACCTATGGCACCACAGCCTCTAATGAAGAGTATGTGGACAGCCATTTTGATATTTTTCCATCAACAGCAACTTCTGACCTCTCTCCATTGCTCTCTCTCCCTAGTTTATCACTTGGACATCAGGACTCAACAGTAAAGATGGCCCACTGCGGTCTAGAGCCACTTTGAGAGAGTTTCAAGCCAGTTGACCGATCTGTCACCTGTCCTTTCGGGCCAAATTTTGAATGTACAGTCATTAATCTTGATCACCCGTTTTTATACCTTTAGGGTAATGATAATTTTAGAGACCAACGAAATCAAATATTTCTAGCAAATATAAAAACACATTGCTAAAACTAAATTTAGATTTTTTTTAACTTCTCGATAGTGAGCACTAATTTTACTGGTTTATTGGATTCAATACTGGTGTTCAATCCTGCTTCTGGAGATCTACATTTCTGCAGAGTTTAGATCCAACCTCAATCCAACACACCTGAACCAGATAATCGGGCTTTGGGATCATTAAAAAAAAAAAAATCACAGAGCAGAGCAAAATTACAGAAACTGTCAGAGCATGCTGGAACTAAATTCTGCAGAAAGGTTCTGCAGATCTCCAGAAGGATTGAGAAATGAAGATGTCCTGATAACAGAATAGGATATAGATGAATGTATTATACAATGATTTGATCGTTTAGTATGTGGCGAAATAGAGAAGTTGTTCGGATTTTAAAACTGTTGTGTTTTTTTGTTACTGAAGTCAAACCTCTATCAGAGAGGTACAGGCAATTACAACAAAAGCTTTCATGCATGAAATCCTAGCTGGCTCTTATTGATAAATTTCCAAACACTTCCTAAGACTTTTCAAATTACCTCTCCCCTTATTAAAACTTCTCTCATACATTTTAATTTCAGTCAGAGTTCACTGGATGGAAGCCTACATGCACTTGAGAGGATAGCGGATGCCCACATGCGCAGACAGGTTTCATTTATCTCTCACAGAGGAGATGGAAGGTGCTTCATTATACAGAGAGAGAGGAAGAGAGACACGGACAGAGGGAGAGAGATGCTAACACACACATTTTGAAAGACTGAATCCGCTCTCCCCCTCTCACAAGCCATTTCTCCCAGCATGGATGAGTGCCATTCTCTTTCAACCCTCTGAAGGTCAGATAAAAACTGTTTTTGAAGAGTGTGAGACTGCAGAAATCTTCCTCTGAACATCCTCTAAGGGATAGGGGTTTCATTCCTAATCAAGCCGTAATGAGATCTTCTGTCAGAGGGAATAAATATTTTCCTCAAAACTAGGCCATTGCCCTCAGAACACATTTAACAATGACTTGAGGATCTCAGAATGAATGACATGCGTGGGGTTTTTGGGCCACATGATTCCACTTGAACAGGTGGTTCTCAAACATTTCAGGCAAAGTATTACCTTTGATCCAATCAAAGCAACCAAGTACCTCCTAGCCAACAAGCAGCATCTAAAAACACACATTTAGACATTTTGTAATCCAATTTATTTTGGAAAACAAATATTCAAAAATATAGCAATCCAATTTAAACACACTAATATCCAGTAAACAATACTGGAGTAATTTAGTCTGTTAAATCTGATACCATCTGTTTAAAAGCGCTTGAACTGCTGTGTATGCTTAAAATAAGCTTGCCTACAGAAATTCAAGCTCACAGACTTTAAAGGCAAACAGAATAATGTTTTGTGCCTTTTCTTGATCATCAATTTTTGAGAATGTTACCTATTTAAATTCTGTCTTTCAGATTCAAAATTGTAGTTTTTATTTTATAATCATACTTCAAATTAAAAATATATTCATTTTAATGCAATAATACCTGGAGTGAAATATGTTTTCATAATGTTTATTTTATGAAATCGTGCCACATACCACCTGAGGACACTGCCTACCAAGGTTTAAGAACTGGTCTACACTTTTCAAGTGAATAATTATAAGAGATTTTATGTGTATGCAAAGCAGGAAACGCAGACAAACATCTTCCCCTGGCGTCATCATCATCTTATAAATTCATTCAGAGCAACTCTGAACATATTTACATGAAAATGCGTTTCCACAAAGGAGCATTTTATGAGTGCGTAAGCTCCCCATCTATGACTCTTCAGAGGCTTTTTTTGGGTGATCGTTTATCATCATAAAAAATAAAATATATGTTAAAATGCATCAAAAAATTTGTAGATTAACTACAATTATATGAGGCTGCAGTGATTAAATAGTGCTGAGAGACTGCACAGTTGATTCTTCTCAACTATGCATCATTTTGTCAAATTAAGTCCAGAAATGAAGTAAAAACATTTTTTTCTTCAACCAGGACTTCTAAAAATGTTGGTATTAGTATGTGTTTGTGTGTGAAAAGATTGGGCAAGGAGTCATGAATTAAAAATGGCCCCTGTGAAATCTCAAACTAAGTAAATACATAAACGAATGCATCTCACAGAGTTCCTTCCCGTCAGCACTTGACGGGTCGGCGGTGGTCCTGGGTCTACCAACACGGGACAGGTTAAGTGATTCTAGCACCATACGGGTGCAAGTCAAGAACAAACCACTTCCTGCACAGCAGAGAGAGAGGCAAAGCTCTGCGATAAGGGGGGGATAATAACTTGTGTGCATTGAGTGTAGGAGACAGACTGCCTCCTGTGCATCTGGGCAGGCAAAACAGGGATGAAAAGAGCAAACAAAAGCAGCTTTACTTTGATGTTGTCTTGAAATAAGTAATGTGTCACAGTAAGGCTAGTGTTTACCTGTGTGCTGGGACTCGTGTCATGGGTAATAAAGGAGATAATAAGAGATGCACAAGCTTCCAGAACAAATACAGCAGATGTGTTTTAGCAAGTAGCACCTGCTTGCAAAACAGCATTGTACAAGTATGGCATACTATGAGTCACAGAGTGAGTGACAACTGAATTTCCAAACCTTATTATGAATCCATCAAATAAGGACACGTTCACACCTCTGCGGCAGATGTTCTGTAACTACACCGCTGTGTTTAAAAGAAAACATAGCATGACTAACTAGAGACATTTTCAGTCAAACACAGGATCCCAAACAGATTGTGATTTGTTTTGTACAGATCATTTGCAATTGAGGCTTATTACTCTGTGAGCATTGTAGCGTTTATCTACTTAACAGAGTTGCTCCCAATTTATGCTGCTTTAACCTTGAAAGACTGTTTGATGCATTGCATAGTTATTGGTAAAACTAATTAAACATCCGTGTTGGTGGCCTTGCACACATTCTAAACATTCTAGATGTGCCAGCTGTTTCAGAGGCATTACCTAACCTTCCTGCGTGGGAACGGCTATTTTCTGTGGCAGGAAAAGCTAAGACTCAGCAGGGTGTCTCAGGTTGAGCTGAAAGAACATATAGTACACATACAGAACCTACACATTCATATACACAAAACAATACAGATTTTCCAGACTCATTAGCATTTAGAGGACAAAAGTGCTCAGTTATTATGCAGAAGTGGATTTTTTTCTGTGGATAAGTGCAGCTAATAATGTTACAGGTGCAAGAAGTTCAATGCACAGATAATGACTGTATGTTCTAGACTTAAAAAGACTACTTGAATATTAACCTTTATTTATGCATGCCACACTTTGATGTTCGTTTATAACATTTCTGCACACGCATTTAATCTCTCCCTTGGTTACTCTGTTAAGCAAATAAGTATTAGAGTGAAACATTGCCCATCTACTTTTTCTCAGCAGCTTTGTTTCCAGAAGTATTTTTGCCATTCGTTTTCCCATATGGATTTTTTTTAGGGCGAATAATTTCCTTTGTGTTAAGCAGAACAAAGAAATTCATACAGGTTTGGAACTTCTTGAGGGTGAGTAAATGATGACAATTTTCATTTTTGGGTGAACTATCCCTTTAATTGCTTTAATGAGGGGTAAGAACTACATTCCCATAAAGCAATGCAAATTACATAGAGGAACAAAAAACTACTGATTAAAAGACATTATAAACAGTATAATATGTGTTTATTGCAAAATATGCATATACAATAATAATATATTATGCATACAAATAAGTAGTTTGAGAGTGCTGGGAATGTGACTCTACATCATTTGCAGTGCTTCTTGGGAGTTGGTGGGCACTAAAGAGTTATTTTGGCATGGTTTGCTTCTTTCAATTCTCTGATTGTTTTCTCTGCATAATCATAAGTATTGTAACCAGGAATTACACTTCTGAAAATGATTATTTAAAAATAAGTTGAAATAATCTGTGCTGTTAGCATCAAATAAAAACATGCAAACAACCTCATAGCTCACAGTAGGTCTGTCTTTATAAGGTTTATAAGTTACCATTCAAAATCAATTCCCCTATGGAGAAAATGAATGGGATCTCCGACACCCTACTGTTATACTCTATTGACCCTTCACTAAGCTTTGGGGCGGTTCCTGTTGCTCAGCCAGACAAGCTTTCCCGGAACATCCCCTAAGAATAAACTGGAGAATAATAAAAAGTGCTCATAAAAATTGATTTCATATTGTGGACAATATCTGTAAAACTGATTAAAACTATCCAAAATACAGCTATAGAACATTAGGAAAGGGGAAAAGCCTAAGCAAAGGTAGAAGGCAACAGCTGCTTAGGTAGGATTGGCCAGTGTTGTTTTTATGATGGAGTTTTACAAAAGGTCAGTTTTTTATTTGCACAGATATGTATGTTAGGGTTGTAAAGGTTCTCTTGGTAAAATCGAGCCATAGAGTTCTCCACCCACGGTTTGGCATGAACTTGGATCAATAATATGGTTTGTTGAGAAAAATAAAAACTAAATAAAAAAATAAATAAAAGAAACAGGCTACTGCATTTTTCTGTTGATGGATACACATTCTGGCTTCCCATTATGTTACAACAGTGATGATCAAAAAAAACTGTGGACAAAACAGTCACTCTTTGTAAACTTTGTTCAATAGGTGTGCCGCATACCCTAATATGACCAGTCATTTACGCAGTCATCACCCGGTTGTTGATAGCGCGTGAGACCTAAACAGCACATGTTGCTATCTGTTTAAACTGAAATCATTTAAGCCAGTTTAAACATTCAATTGCAAGAAGACACAAAAGAGAACTCTCACGCACATGCTGAGAAGATTTGTGTGTGCACTCAGCCAAAACGTGCACACAGAAATTCACGTCTGACACCTCGCAAATATTGAGATCTCTTTCCAGTCTTGCGCCTGTATGGACAAATTCACACACACACACAAAAAAAAAAAAAAATATGTCAACATGCCCGTCTTGGCGAGTATCCTAGCAAACATAGGTTATGTTTTAAGTGAACATAAACAATTGAGAAAGACAACGCATGTGCATCAATATCAGTATTTTGGATCTGTTCATTATGTCTTAAAATTACAGAAGCTTAATATTCCTGCTGTCTTTGTTTTTAATGTTAATCAAACAACAAAAGACAAGGAAATGCTTTCTAACTTTAATAATGAATAATCTTTATTTAATTTATACAGTGAATATGCAATGATATTTTACATTTGATTACTTTAATCAATTTCTGTACCTGAAAACTACTGTTAGATACTGTTAAATAACCTGAATAGCACTATTTATTTAATTGTATTTTTGCTCTATTGTATTTATTTGTGATGTTGCTTGTAAGTTTTTGATTTTTTTCTGAATTATGGTAATTTGAATATATATATATATATATATATATATATATATATATATATATATATATATATATATATATATATATATATATCGTATAGATTGAACGTTGTCTCAGGCAACCTATCTCCTTCAGAGAAACAGGGGAGAAACATTTCACCCAAAAATAAACATTTCACCCAAAAATATAAACATTTATATAATTTTAACTCACCCTCATGTTGTTCCAACCCGATTTTCTGCCTTTCGTGAAACACACACAAAAAAAAAAAGTCAATCAGAATGTCAGGCAAATTTTCCATACAGTTAACTTGGTAACTTGGTGCACTAGTTTATGTTCAGCATAAAGGTAAGATCTTACGGATTTATGAATGAGCCACTCTTTTTTAAAATCTTAAATATAACAGAATTGGTTAATTATTAGAACACTTTCACTTTGTTCATGTCATGGATAAATATTATTTTAACGCTTCTTTCTTATGTGCACATAATAATAGTAATAATAATAATAATAATAATATCGATGTATCAATATTTAAGATTGATTTAGCATTAATACATAGGATAACTGCTTTACTTCAGAATTCTGATCACTGCCTATATCACCTGTAGCTTTGATAAAAAAATATTTCCCACCGTTTTGATATTTGCTCAGATACTTCTGAGATACAGGGCACAGTTTGAACTTCTGTTGTGTTTCCAACCATTCTGATCACAGCCTTGTGACCATGTGGCAAATCTTTCAGACAGAGGGAGGTGTGCGATCAGAGCCCTGTTTGTTCGCCTTGCACCTCAAACCGTGCAGGCTCTCCCATCTCAGCTGGATGTTTTCTCTTTTTGTCTGACTCTGATTTTGACCCAGACACAGGCAATCTTCTCCAGCTGGGACCCTCTGCTGTGCTTCCTAGGTAAGTAAGGTGTCTGTTTTTTGTGGCCCGCTAAATTGTCGTCAGCGTTCAGGGCTTTGGAGACTTGCTTTGCTGGTTCAAACATGGGTAGACACTTGGACAACACTGATCAGAAGAAATGGTATGGATTTTGAAGTTCAGTGTTTTTGTGGCTTTTTTGGATACATCTGACTGTATGAATGTGCATTGTGTAATTTCTCCATCAAAGAATGGAGCTACAGTGGTGTTGTCTAGGCCTGTTAGTCCAGCTGCACAAAAATTGTATAATTTCAGTCAGACTAAAGCACTTGCACGACATTTTATGACAGTGCAGGTATGACGTAAATTTGTAGGCCAAAAAGTGTTTTCATTGTCCCAAAGTCATTGTTTTTTTTTGTTTTGTTTTTTTGAATGGGTTAAAATGGTTTAAATTTTAATTGGGGTTTCACGAGTTCACACAGGCAGGTGTGCCCTACCGGCTAACAATGTGGATCTACATGATTTGGGACACCCGGTTGGGAGGGCTCACGCCGCTTTTTGATGGTCGGGTAAGCCTTGCCGGTCGGAGAAAGTGAAATCATGGATTTGGACTGGAGAATTTGTTTTTTGTTTTTGCTGGAATGCCTGATTGTCAGAGAACAGATATAAGGTGTTTTTGGAAAAAAAAAAAAAAGCGTATAACGGGTTTGTTGGAGTCATCTATGAATAGAGGGGAGAGCCCTCTATTGTTGGAGCCTCCAACAGTGTAGTCCGCCATGGGTAGTGGTGACATTGAAGTTGTGGGACCATGGTGTAGTTCGTTTATAGCCTACCTTTAGCTTTTTACTTCTAGTGGCTGCATTTAGGCTTCAAAATTTTAAAAGTTGTCAATTCATCTGTCAAAATTATCTTGATGGACACTATGTTTAAGTATCAAACTCTTGTTGATCACAAAGCTTGTTTTTTTGCGATAATCCAAAAGCCTATGGAAAAATCCTATTGGGTTTTTGTCAAGGGAACCAGTGTGGTGCTAACTGCCTGTTGGCCAACAAGATGTCACACCTGCATCACTCTTTTGTTTTAATGCAACTAAAACTAATTTATAAAGTGCATTGTTATATCATCATACAAAAAAAATGGTGCAAATAGCTTACTTCTCTGTGCATTAAGATTGGATAGCAGAAAGTATTTTAACAGTGGAAAAATTACACACATCTTTAACAAAGGGGGGAAAAAGGATTTGCCTCTATGTGTTCAGTCTGTCTCACAAAACCTTATGATAGGACGTTAGCAATACCCACCCACAATGCCCTGTGGCGTGAGATTTCCTGATCAGCTTTTGGGACACTCTAATGAGACTAATTAAGCTTCAAGTATTTAATTAGATCATTCAACGTCCCCTACAAAAGTAGTCAGTTATATGATATAAATGTCAAGGACATGAAGGACAGAGTGGACGTTAGTATGCGTTGTGTAAAGAGGACAGCATATACCTAGCTCGGTTAATCGTGCATTCAGTGCCGCCGCTTGGGAAACTGGCATCCTCTGAAGCCTCTCCTCTGTGATCGCTCCCTGGGGTATCCTCTCGGCATGATGAAAGGAGAGCTGTCCAGAAGCAGACAGATGTCCGACCGAGTTTCTCAGCAAGGAATTGTTAGATAGCGCTCTCCGTTTAACATATACATGGATCAAACGCAATCCAAAATGGTTTACCAAAGTTCTGCTCCGCATCCCTTTGATGACTTCTTGTGGCACACATCCAGTGAAAAACATCCAGGCATCGAAGTTCAAGGCTGAAACAGTGAGTTGTCCCGGTCTAGAAGTCAGCTTAATGAAATTAACATGGGGCTATGAACCATGACAGACGGCTCTATTGAAATGAGTAGGGCTGAGGTCATAAAAAACAGACTTTATGTTGGAATGCCAGAACCAATTCACAATTTACAGACAAACAGCTTGATATAACAGAATGCCTGGCATTTATGTTTTTCAGCAGATCTCAACTGGTTTTGTTTCAGGACTCAACTTTTAAGTTAGACATTTAGACATCAAGTGGAAACCAAGCACAGTACAAGAGTTTTCAAATATTGAAATTTATTCAAATTGCAATGAACTGCATAGGCCAAGCAATATGCAAAAATGTTTGGTTTTTAAATGTCATTTCATGCTCTCGGCAGCCAGTAATTCACTGCACAAAAGTAAAAAAATAAGTTTATGATGAATTATTAATAACAAAGGATATGGGAAATGTTTTCTATAAAGTTGATAAGCTTTGCTATCATAACCATGCACAGTTATATATGTTTATATGATAGCTGTATTTTGTTATTTGCATTTAGCAAATTTCCTTGCTCTTCATGACAGAACAGACCTGTGGCCCATTTTTGGGTCTTGACCCACCAGTTGAGAACAACTGTTCTGTTCTTCTAACAATAGAAGGACAATCCATGTCCTCAGCCATCTGACAGCATTCTCAGTTCCTACAAGGAAGATTACTTTCACACAGGCACTATCATACTCACATATACACAATGGCAACAAAGGCATCGGGTCTCCTCTTTGAGGATTGTGATTTTCTAGTCTGTTTCAGAGCATGCACCCAGAGGAAAAGAAAGGTCAAAGGGTTTCTGGTAAATCGTGGTTGTTAACAGGATCTGAGGACTTGTGTTTTGTCTAAAGGTTATGTGAGGAGATGCACAATCCAAACACACATTTGAAATTCTTTTTGAGCTTACGGGGTCTTTAATCATTCATTAAATTTTGTAAGGCTGCACAGGAAATTAATTCAACGTTATTGTGCAAGTATGAGCTTGTCAAAAGTAAACATTTTCCCTGAATATCCCACCAATGCTAAAAGCCCTTTGGTAACCCATAGGAAACCAAACTCCTTTGTGACAACTGGGATAAATGGTTCAGAATTCCAAGGGGTTTTCTTTTATTTCCTCTGTTCTCAGGTGCCAAGGGACTAGGAAATTGGGGTCAACATGTATTACCACCCCTCGAGCAAGTACTTTAAGAAAAGTGTATTATTTAGGAACACTACAGCAGAGCTCTCTGAACCAGTTTTCTTAATCTCTAGCTCTGAGGTTACCAGTTCATTAGTCTCTAGAGATTTGAACAGCAGAATAGTTTCTGCCCTTTAGCTTCGATTCTAAATTGTTAGTTCATATAATTCACTAACCCTTACGTAAGGGGTAAGTACTGTCTGTTTACCCTCCTCCTTTTGCCTGACTTCCCATTATGGTCTCTTGAAGTATATCTTCGTCTTTTTTGCAGCGTACGTGATTAGCTGAACAGACTGTACCGAGCCAACAGTGAACTTTTGCCCTGCAGATAATGTGCTATATGTGTACTGCACGCTTACTGTAGCATACAAATAATTAAAACAGTTGGCAAGACTGATGCAGGCATAGGATGTGTAAACTATACAAGATAATTAGAATACCAATGCTTTGGGCAAATATAGCCACATTAATTAAATACAGTGTTATCAGTTGGAGAAGGAATGGGGGTCCCTTTAGGGACAATTAAGAACATGAATGGAAACTGGCTGTGAAATGTCACAGATATTGAACATATACAATCATAAAAAAAAATAATAAAATGACCAGCTGTATTGCAGGATTATGACTGAGTAGAGGTAGGGAAAAAAGAGGGCAGATAATGTGTTTTGTACTTAATTAAGTGCTTGCGTTTCATTAAATTGCTCTTCTTTGTCTTTCCTGATATTCTAAATCCCAAGGCCTTTCCAGACTCCAGATCAGGGAAGCTGGAGAAATTAACCTCACTTTCCCAAAGGAGAGTGTCCTCGGGGATGTCATCTGTTCAGTAAGTACTAAAAGCAAACAGCCACACAGAGGCATATACATAAACACACACACATACATATTCCTAGGAGGCTAATTGCATAGGTTAAGAAACTCTCGTCACTAAGATACACACTATTATATAACATAAAAGCTAATTTCAAGATGGGAAAGAACAGCAGCTTGTCTTTGCCGATGGATATTATCATAAATGTAAATTACTTGTTTGAGGTTAAGTAGTACTAGTAAATTTATGATGATGTTTAGTTCTTAGTTCAGGCTATTTCTGTTTGACAATTGAACAAAATGATTTGAACCAGTAATTGGCAGGTTACAGTCCTCTTTAAAATGAACTAAGCCTACAACTTTTGCACAGATGTCTGTATTAACTTTGACTTCAGGTTTTAAGGTTATCTATATGTCTGACTGAACAACAAAGTGCTTATTTCCAACACTACTAATGCTTCCCAAAAATCCTTTTTTTTTGCTGTGGATTGTAAAACTGTCAAATGAAATTGAAAACTTAATTGACTAGGCTTTCCTCAGGCTTCCTAGTGAAATTCATCTTTGTGCACGGCAGATGTATTTGAAGTGAAAATTGCTGTGACCTCTGTGCATACTAATGGTGTGCGTGCTTTGTCTTTCGCATGGTGAGAGTGCCAGATGGGATGATGCTGGGATAACATGTTTAAGCTCATAATTTTGATGTGCTATCAGCTAAAGTGCCCAGTCAATCTATCTTTTGTTGGTTTCTGTAGATATGGATACTTGCGCTAAATTATGCACAATGTTTGCATGATGCATAAAATCAGCATAGTTTATTGGCTTTTCAAAAATGCACCAAAAGTCAGCACAAAATGGATCACGATAAAGAAACAAACGAAAAATGGATCATCTGTTTTTTAAGTAACCATTTCCATTACAAGTAAAAAAAATCATTCTGGCCATTTAATAATTTGTAAATTGAATGTGTACGCTTTCAGTTATTTTTAGCTGAACAAAACAGCTTGTTATGCTGCTTGCTATTGCAAACTGGCATTTCTTACCATATTATATTAATGTGTTAATGTAACTATATAGTGCATATAGTTTTATGTTTAATGTTCAATTTATTTATAAAGCACATATTAATACAACAAATGTTAACCACAGTGCTGTACGTGTAACAAAGCAAGACAACAATTACTTCAAATTCAACTTCGGCTTCAATGGTAGATACAACTGGGTGTCATCTGCATAACAGTGAAAAGACACACCATATTCACTCATGATCTGACCTAACGGAAGCATGTACAGTGAAAAAAAGACTGGTGCTAAAATAGATCCTTGTGGAATACCACAAGATAAGGGCACTGATGAAGACATATATTCTCCCATCTACACAGAAAAGGTTCTGTTCTGGAAGTAAGACTTAATCCAATTCAAGGCATTTCCTCGAATACCTACACAATTTTCTAAGCGTGAGAGCAAAATATTATGGTCAGTTGTATCAAATGCAGCTGTAAGGTCTAACAGCAGGAGTAGAGTCACATCACCAGAGTCCGTAGCCATAAAAATGTCATTAAATATTTTCAATAATGCAGATTCTGTACTATGTTGTTTTTTAAACCCAGATTGAAAAACTTCAATAGAATTATCAGCAAGGAAGGACTCAAGTTGATTAAAAACGATTTTCTCCAGAATCTTTGCTAAAAAAAGGAAGCTTTGAGATTGGTATATAATTGCACAGCATACTTTTATCCAGGTTTGATTTCTTCAGCAATGGCTGCACTATGGCATGTTTACAGTAACTAGGAACAATTCCAGACAATAAACTCTTATTAACCATTGATAGAACAAATGGACCAATCAACCCACTAACTTGTTTTAATAATGTTGTTGGAACAATATCTTGAGGAGAGACTGTCGTCTTAAGCTTGCGTACAGTGTCTAGAAGCATGGATAAAGAAATGGGCTCAAAATCAGACAACACAGCAAGAGTTACAGGTATATCCAAAGGCACATTTGAACACTTGTATATTCTTTCGGATGTCTGCTATATGTCCGACAAAAAAAAAATCCAAAAGGCTTTCACATAGCTCCATAGAAATATCTCCAGGCACCTCCAATCTAGGATTCAAAAATGAATTAATTGTTGAAAAAAGGACTCTTGATTTTGACGATTTTTCTCAATAACATCTGAGAAATATCTTGACCTGGCAGTTTTCATAGCCCACTGAAATTTACCTAAGGAGTCTCTCAACATTTCATAGGAAATTTGTAGTTTGTCTTTCTTCCATTTGCGTTCACATCTTCAACACTGTCTTCTCAACAATTTAACATGTTCATTGTACCATTGAGCAGATTTACTTTTTCTACACACCTGCCTCAAGGGTGCAACACAGTCTAATGTTCCCGAGCACAAGAATTAAAACTATTAACAGTTTCTTCCACACCAAGATCCGGGGATAAGAGGTCCACTTTCACACATTGCAGCATCTCCATAAAAGAGGCATTAAAATCCACAAGTGTATTAGGCATTAAAGGACTAAGCCATCTTTGAGATGGACAGGATTTTGTTGGCTGGCAAGGAAGAGAAACAGTACATAAAATCGGATTATGGTCAGATACCAAAAAAAAAAAAAATCCTCAATGAAAATGTCCGTGACAACTAAGCCAAGTGACAGAACAAAATCCAAAGTGTGCCCATGATTGTGCGTAGGGCCGTTCACCATTTGATGGAAACCAAAAGAATCAATAAGATTTAAAAAGTCTTTTGCTAAGGGGTTTGTTGGACAACACACATGGATATTGAAGTCCCACATCACTAAAATTTTATCATATTTTAAAACCATGTCAGCCAAGAAAACAGCCAGTTCTTAAATATAGTATTGGCTCTTGGTGGCCGGTAAATAACAGCACAAAGAACAGGTGTTGTTGATTTAATTTCAAAAGCTTGGGGTTCAAAGCTTGAAAACTGCACAAATGTAAGCAAAGTGCAGATAAAATTATTCTTGTAAATAGTGGCCAAACCTCCTCCCCTTCCAATTGGCAGTGTTCATCCAAGTCTCCGTAATTAAAACAAAATCCAGATCCCGCGCTCGGATGAACTCATTTAAAATAAAGGACTTGTTTTTCAAAGAACGTACATTTATCAAGGCCAACCTTATAGACGATCCATCGGCATCCATAATCACCGAAGACCGTTCACGGCCACATGGCACAGGGCGAAGGTTCTGCCTGTTAATTCCATTCCAGTGGAACTGTAACGCGCGCCGAACGTGAGTCGTCACAGGCCCCTCCGGTACAATGGATCGAATCCATCGATACATCGCGATCTCCGAGCGCCTACACAGCACCCGACTGCCGCTCCAACCCCGCAACTGTACATCTGCAAGCCACGGCACTCTCGGAAAAGAAACCAGGTATGCCTTTAGTTTCACCAGCCTTCCTCCTCCTTGCCTTCCACGGCGACGCAGTCTTTTTGGCAAAGGGGGCCAGGGGTCGCGTAGCAGCGCATGTTGGAATCCTTGGCGGGGGTTTTATATCACAGGACTGGAGTTCCTCCCGAGCTTCATTGAACTGTTTCTCAAATATACTTCGGATATTTAAAAGTGTAGCGCAATCATACACCAGTGCAGAGCTCGAGTCACGTATAAACAAAGTCACAAATGATGAACAGACTATGCAAGGACAGACGGCACGCCAACGACACCGGCGCCATCTTGTCACGTGTGAAGTTTTATGCCCTGTTCACACCAATAATGATAACTATATTTGTGTCCACACCAATGAACGATAACTGTCTGTTTATTCTAAGACCACACGCTGCATTTTATAACTTTTTTGCTGTTCTTGTTGCGTTTACACGACTTTAACCAGGGGATGTCCTCAGCATGCTATGTTTCGAGTGAATAGTAAGTGCAATCGATCTAATCTAACAGTGAATTTAGCTGACAAAGTCAATATAGTGGAATAAAAACAATACCTACACTTTCCCCTCCAACTTCAAAGGAAGCAAGACAATGATGTCGAAACTAGCGCTGGATACCTCAGGTAATTTTATGTTATACTGTTTGCTAGTCTGGCATGATCTTATCATTAATACTTCTCAGTCTCACCATTTATTCTGAGGGTATGGCCGATTGTTTTGCATATATCCATTTTCTAAAATATCCTTGAAAAGGGGGTTTGACTTGTCAAACTGTGGGGGCTTTTTCTGGACCTCGGTGATTAACTTCTCTGCAATGTGGTCTGCCATTTTAAATGCGCGAGCCCTTAAATTAAAATTGGATTGTGATTGGCTGTCAGTGTTTTATTGTACAACAGCTGGAAAAAAATCATTCTGAAAGTGATCCCAACTATATTGTTTCTCTGTATCGTTATTGTTATAGCTGAGGTGGGGACAGTGCTATTCTTTTATATTTAGAATGATTTTTAAAACTATATCTTTATTGTTATCTTTATAGTTATCATTCTTGGTAGTGGTTAAATGGATCGTTGTTGATCCGTACGGACCAAGCCCCACGGTTTGGGACGCATGTGATTCACGGGTCAATTGCAAGTTTAACCGCAATAGAGTGAAAGGTTATCATTTGCACATGTTTTGTCTTGCTAGTTTACACATTAAATAGATATAAAACCATTCCAATCGCACGCCACGCTGTTATCGGTGCGCACAGATGCACATACATACAAGGCTCGCGCGCACACAGAGAGAGAGAGAGGTGCGTTTCAGATAGCTCGCAAACTCCAAAATGATTTCTCTTTCGCATCCTCAATGCACTTGGATGGACACATACACGCATAATGTCAGTCAAATTACCCCTCATGGCAAGTATTCTCGTAAACACATTCGGTAATGTTTTAAAGATACAATATGTAAAAATTTTGTCTGCTAGAGGACGCTAGAAACCTATTCAAAACAAAGGTGTAGCTTGATGACGTCAAGTTTCAGAGGGGAATCTTGGGTCATGTGGTCTCCATCTCAACGGATGGTGCAAAAGAATAGGGATTGGAGTCGGGAAGAAATCATGTTCATGGATGCGATTATTAATGTTACTGTAGTATGAAGCAGAGCAGGACCAAGTGTTGTGGGAGCTGAACGAGGCCGCTGGAGCGATTGCGCAACACACGCCTCACGAGCAGCGGAACTTGTATTATGACAGAGTCGCTAGCGCTGCTTCCGCTTTTCCGGTTATGAGTATGAGGTAACGCAGTTCTGTTTATCATATTAGACACATTTGAGAGTGTTGAAAATGATGTTATAACGTTACTCTGTGTGTTCGCTCGGCGGCTGCTGTGAGACACTTGTTGCACACTGCAGTAAGATGGATCGATTTTAGATTATCATATTAAATGCTGGATGGCTTGTGTTGATAAATGGGATGCAATTAATTTTAAAATGTATTGTATGATGGAGAAAATTATGTATTACTGTTAATAAAAATAAAGCTGCATCTGATTATGCAATGTTAGCTACTTGACAAAATAGTGTTTTTTCTCTGAGGCATGGTAAAGCATGGTACTCGCAAGAAATCAAGAAAATTAGATTCAATCAATAAGACTAAACATGTTGAGCTATAAAACAATAATTAGTTTTCTGCCTATAAATATATCAAAACAGTTGTTCCCTTGTCTGTTAAAACGTGTAATATTTTAAAGCGTCTTTGGTGTTTCTATGGTTTCTACAAAATAAAACCAGAAACCGAGGCAGACCGAGGGATAACGCGGGTATGACGCAATTGACAGGCGACTCCTCACACGTCCCGGAGCCTTGGTTAAAATTGCAATTTTCTCATGATTTAAAAATGGAAACATTTGGGATATTGTAAGTACTCAAGTGAACAAAATTTATAACACTGGCCTAGTGGTTTTTGGATATTTTACTGCAAATATATTACATATTGGACCTTTAATTGAACGAGGTGAAAATTTGGATATGTGTGTGCATGGGGACTTACTCTTAAAGTGACAGCAACCTATAAATACCTGCTGTTTTCTGTCAAGTAAATCAAACAACAAAACACAGCTTTAACAAAGATTAATCTATATTAAATTTATACAGTGAACAGTGTCATTTTACATTTAATTATTACATTTCTGTATTCACAAAAATTAATACTACAGTTAGACCTTATACTTTATTTGTAACTTTATGTTGTATTTATCTATGCTTGTAATTGGTGTACAGTATTTGTTCTTTTTACAGTCTGTTCACTTGCCTTGAATAATGTATTAGTTAGGCTAGTAGTTTCTGCTGTGGTATCAGAGTAGTAAGTGGGCAAAGTGATATTCTTCTCAGTATTTCCCTATAGCTGCTAATGAATCAGAAGTCTTGCATATTCATGTCTTTTCAGAATACTTGGATTAAACAGCTCCATTCATATGGACTTCTTTGACAATCTCTTTTTGAACGTTTTGAAGCATTAGAGTTTTGAGTGAATAGACTTTCGAAGTTTTTTAGCTTTTAGTATATGTTATCAAAAACAATGAAAAAATTCACATTATAAGCATTCAAGCATTCAAAACTTACAGTCTCTCACATTCGCTAAAATGGATCAGCTTGTTATCAAATCTTCTGTCCAGTCAAATGCTTTCTAGAATCTGAAGTCCTGCCCCTCCTATACTATAAACAGACACTGAAGCTGCAGTTATGAATGCTTTTCACGTTACGCTGCATTCACACGGGGCGTCGGCGTCAACACTTGACAGAGGGCGTGTCTGAAGCTTGGTGCTGACTCAACCGTTAGTGGCAACAGCCAATCACATTACTTTCTGCTGCATGAACGCAATTGGCTAGCGTCTGCACTAGGGTATTTGCATAAGGCGATATGATTGGCTGATGCTCGCGTTGGTGCTTGAAAAGTTGAGAAATTTTCAACTTCTGCCGCAAGCAAGTTGAGTGAAGCAATTCAAACAATTCACTTAAAGCTGTTCTTTGGGAAGCAAGGTTATCTTTCCCTCACAAGCTAAAACATACTTCTTTGGTGACAAAGGTGCTCTTGCTCTCTCGCTCTGGTCGATGTGTGTGCGTGTGCTCTTCCGGGAGAAGTGCCCGTACAAGGAATTCTGCCCTTTATTACATAATAAAGGGCCATGCTCGAAAAAAAACTGTTCAAAGTCTGTGAGAAATCTGAAGAGTATTTTTGGCACAGAAATACTCCGTTATACGTCCAACTCATTTTTTGAAACTTTGGCCATGTTTAGCATGAGAATCCAAACTCTTTAACAGTATGAATAAGTCAGAATAATATTTAAAAATATTGTGTCTTGAAGATAAATGAAAGTCTTATGGATTTGGAACGACATGAGAGTGTGTAATTCATGACAGAATATTCAATCATTTTAATAATTTAATAATTTAATTTTAAATAACTATTCTGTCAACATTTACTCACCTTCATGTTGTTCCAAACCTGTATGACTTTCTTTCTCCAAATGTTTTATGAAAGTTTTTTTCTTTTTTCTTTTTTCCTAAACAAAGTATCTGATTTCTAATCTAATGTAGAACAGATGGAGTGGGCACATTGACTTCAGCACAGGTGTGGGAGGTACACTATTCATTACAGGATAATGTGTCTACTGTGAAATCAGGAGTTTGATCCAGATCCATTTGAAAGTTTCCCGGAAAAAAACATGCCATTCCTCGTTCTACATGCTGCATCACATTTACATTTATGCATTTGGCAGACGCTTTTATCCAAAGCGACTTACATTGCATTATACTATACATTTTTTTGTATCTGAGTATGTGCAATCCTTGGGATCGAACCCACAACCTTGGCATTGCTAGTGCCATGCTCTAACCACTGAGCTACAGGAAAGCTCAGTACATCACTGCGCAAGCATCCCCATGGTAACAGGCATGCTATAGCCCTCTTCTCTTCTCTTCTCTTCTCTTCTCTTCTCTTCTCTTCTCTTCTCTTCTCTTCTCTTCTCTTCTCTTCTTTTCTCTTCTCTTCTCTTCTGTGTTCTCTCTTCATGTGGCAGTTCAAGGTGGGGGTATATAGGAAGGCGAGAAAAAAAAGTTTAGAGCCAGTAGACCAAAATGCTCTTAAACCTGTTGCTAGGGCAACTGCTCATGACTGCAGAGCTGACAAAGCAGGATGCAGAAATGTCTCGTTTAAATATGGCTGAGCACATATTCTATGGATCACAATGCATCAGTGTCAGAAATTAACAGCCTCTAGAATTGATTGTCAAGGCCATAAGTGATATATAGTTCACCCAGAAATGGGTAAATTATCATTTACTCACCCTCATGTGAACTTTTGTATTATGCAGAAGTACAAACTGTAGGCAGGTTTGGTACAACTGACAGAATAAATGACAGAATCTTTACTTTTGAGTAAACTACTCTTCTTGAGGAAAATTAAGTTTTCTTAATTGAACATCATTTCATTTACTTAATGAAACAGTGTTGATTTAATCATGTTCAATAAAACTGAAATCAGTTAAGCAGGTCTTTTGTCTAAAGATAATTTTTTTAAAGTTATTATGTTTTAGATCAGTTTACCTTAAACATATTTTGTCACTGCACTCAATGAATTAAAGGGTTCAGAAAATTTTGCAGCGGATAATTATAAACAGATGTTTGGGGTGGTTTTTAGACTCTTCAGATTTTAGATGGCAGATAAAAATAGAATAATTCACTACTCTTTCTGTTTTTTTTTTTTTTTTTTTTTTTTTTTTTTTTTTTAAATATCTAGAGCATTTTTCTCCCAAGCCCAGTTTAATTTCTGACCCTGCTGTGCATGTACCAGTTTTAGATGTATGCGCACTGAAGATCTGAGCATATCTAAAAGACCAATGTGAATGTTGACGTGCCTGTAAAATTCTGTTAACCTCTCCGTCTATGCTTTCATCAAAGCTGTTCTTACTCTGAGGACTCATAATAACAGAGAGAGCTGAGGTTGAAGAGAACGGTCAACCTTGATGATGACCCCTTTCTCCAGCACTGTCTCTCTGTAGTCTTGTAAAAAAAGACTCACATTCTCTGTCTCTCTGTGAGGAAGGATCTCTAAACCATACAGGAAAAAGCCGTATAAACTTCTGGAGGCTCTCCACTTCTTAATTTTATGTATTTATGTAGCGACAAACATTTTATTTATGCATTTCCTCTGTATAATATATATGCAGGAAGGCACCATAATGTTCATAACCTTGATCAGCAAGAAAAAACTGACTTGTGTGACGGCACATCTAGCTAAATCATAAAGCCGAGCTGTGCTCTTACAGCATAAACAATTGATTGGCACATAAAACAGTGCATTAAGTGAAATGTGCACAATACAAAAACTTGTAGATCATCACAGAGCGACTCCACAATGGGGTTTTGAAATTCTCTGAACATTAAAATGTGACATTAGAGTATAAAGTTCTCAGTGAGGTATAAAGAGCTCATGAGTGCTCTGTCAAAGTAACTGATAAACACTGCTCTCATAAAAGCCGTCTCATTTGTCAAACTATTCCAGCTGAAACAATGAACTATTTTCTGAATATTGCCTGTGTGGGTTCAACCAAGAGTCTTATGACAGTCACAACACTAATAAAAATAATAAAATAAAAATAACTGCAAAGAGGTTTTTCTGAGCAGTCAGTGATTAAAGACCCTTTCTACAGCATAAAGGATGACGCAATCTAACCTAAACAATTTTTCTTCTGTCATGTTATGTTGTCTAGTTGCATTTGAATGCCTTTTATAAGCAAAAATGTCCGTTATCCTTGGCTGTCATGAACAGTGACTAATCTTTGCAGCCATGGATTGCCCTAAATGAAATGCATCACGTCTGAGCTGTGGTCATGTGACATCATGAACTCACTGCAGTCTTAAATGTCTCTGTCCCATCATATTTCACATATGTATACATTTAAAGGGGATGTTAAACATGATGTCCTTCAGAAGGGTCACGTACATTAGTGTATATATTGTACGTTCTCACTGGCTTCTCTGTGATTTAGTGTGAAAGGCTCCTCTTGTATAGACTCTTCGGGAGAACAAGGTGATAAAAGGGAGGTTCCTTTAAAAGTGATTAGCAGCAGGGCTAGATTGCTTCAATTAGCGTGTAATCGTCTCTGACATTAGAGGTGAATGGCCTGACGCCTGAACGATTCTCAAATACCATCACCCTCCGTCCCCTTCTGAATATCAATGATTATCATCACGGTCATGGTCCTCACTCCTCCAGTGTCTTCCTTCAGGATATTTCTGTCCTTTTTGATGGCAGGATCATATCTTTGCATGTCACTTACATCACTTCACTTGTGTCATTTGCAGAGTCGTTTCAATGCTGCCCTTCAAGAAACTCTTCTGATTCATCAAAAACGGATGTCAGCTTTTTGACAATTTAAAGGTCAGCAAACTGCACATGGCTCCTGGATTCTGCAGCAAAAAGGACAGTAATATGGGATATAGGGTGAAAAAAGTTTGAAATATTTGAATCACCCTGATATTTTAAGTAATTATAACAGCATGATATTTTCACGAAAGTTCTGAGAAAAATAAATGCCTCATCTGGGCATTTTTTTCTAATTTAATGCAACACTTTTCATTACCAATTAGAGATGCACCGATGTATCACCTAACAATCGGTATCGGCTGATAAAATCTAATATTATCACTACCGGCCATCGGCCGATTTATATCCTGTCAATCAAAAGGGTGCGGAAAGACGTGTTCAGACTGCAACTCATACATACTGTGTGTGAAGAAAATCACTCGTGTCGAATTTAATGCATTAACAGTTTAAAAATAGTGATGTTAAAGCAGGCTCTTTTTGATCCTATGAATCACCCGTAGTTCAAGCCAGGGTTGCTAGGTCTGCGTTTTTTTTTCCTACATCAAATAGGCTATTATCTGTAGTGCCTCCTATCCAATAATCACAAAAAGATTTGTGCTTTATTACTTCTGATAAGAATTAAAGTTTCAGTTTTCAAATTCTGTTCATTTTATCTTGAAATTCAAACAATAAATGGTGTTTTGAAGCTCTTAAATGTGACGTGTCAGATTACTAAATTGTATACATTTCAGTTTTTATTTGAGTGTAATTATTATATCTGAAAATAAACAGCAGCTGAATATAATACCTCTGCTGTTAATTGTAACCTCTAATATTGTAGTGTACCAAATGAGAGGGTTCCCTGTATATGTTTGCAACATGATTTGGGAGAATTATTATTTTTTTTTTCCTTAAGAAAAACCAAACTATCTGTATCGGTATCGGCCAATATCATTCTGAATAACTATCGGTATCGGCAGAGAAATTTAGTATCAGTGCATCTCTATACAAATTATATTACTGGCATGACAATTTCAGTGGAAGGATGAATTAAAAATTAACTAAAAATTGTGCTGAATATGAAATATTTCATAAATATGTGTACAGTACTTGTTAAAAGTTTGGAAGCATTATACAATTTTTGTCATGTTTTGAAAGTCTCTTAGACTCTTATGCTCAACAAGGCTTACCAAATAATAATAATAATAATGATAAATACAATATTTGTTTTCTATTTTAAAAATATAATTTAATTCCTGTGTATTTTTTCTGTGATGGCAAAGCTGAATTTTCAGCATCATTACTCCAGTCTTCAGTGTCACATGATCCTTCAGAAATCATTCTACTATGCTGATTTGCTGCTCAAGAAACATTTATTATTATTTTTATCAGTGTTGAAAACAGCTGTTGCTACTTAACATTTGTTGTGTGTGGAAACAATGATACCATTCAAACATTTATGGTAAGATTTACAAAAAAGAGAGAAATTACTTTTATTCATCAAAACATTCATAATGTTACAAAAGATTTCTACTTAACAAATGCAATAAATACATGTAATAAATGCAAATAAATGCTTTTTATTGACCTTTCTATTCATCAAATTAAAAAAAAAAAATCACCATTTCCACAAAAATGTTAAGCAGCAAACTATTTTCAACATTGAGAAGAAGAAGACGAAGAAAGAGTTACCTGAGCTGCAAATCAGGATCTGAAGGATCATGTGACATTGAAGACTGGAGTAATGATACTGAAAATTCAGCTTTGCCATCACAGAAATAAATTTAATTTTTTAATATATTCAAATATATATTAATTTGTAATAATATTTAGGCATTATTATTGTTTTTACTGTATTTTTGATTAAATAAATGCAGCCTTGGTGAGCATAAAAGACTCATTTCAAAAACATTACAAATTTGTAATGTTAATTTTGACAGGTACTATATTTATAAAATTTCATCGAAATTTGTTTTTTAAATGTTAAGATAATATATTACATTTAATTGGATTGGCCCTCAAAATTAGAATTACCTACTCTGAGACAGATCTGTCAGCATCTCTGATGGTTGAAACTCGCCTTTTTGGTCTTCCTCCAGGCATTTTAATTGCTCTGTCCTCATTTGACTGCTCATCTTCCTCTTTAGAATCTTTCCATTTTTGTTCTATTTTGCCAAAGCCAAGATTCTGATTTTGCTCAATAATAGTGATCAACAAAACTGTGAAATAATGCAAATAGAACTGCTTCTTTAAAGTTGACAATCTTTGTCTAGATTACAGCTACAGTCAAACCAAAATTTATTCAGACACCTTGAACATTTAATTTATTAATGCAGTTTATTTATTATAGTTTAAAAAAAAGTATTAAAATATGACAAGATCTCAGAGTTAAACTGTGTCAGAAAACATTAATCTTAATTATGTCAGATAACACTTAAGCAAAACATGGTCAGGTCAAAGTGTCTGAAAGTGTTGATCATAATTATCAGTTTTACTGGTAGTCCACCGTATGTAGAATTTTTGGGTATAGTATATCACAGTTTACCTTATTTTGCTATCCTCACTTACATAAATGAACTATAGAGTGCTGCACCCACTAGTAAAAATATATCAAAAATATCAAACATGTTTGAATAATTTTTGGTTTGACTGTAAATAAATATACAAATACAGAATTTATATATTTAAAAAAGAATTTTAAGCAGATAAAGTTTTTTTTTTTTTTTTTTTTTTTTTTTTTTTTTAAGTTCATAAGGACCATAAATTCAATCAAGTTTGTCCAGACTTGACTGGTGCTTAAAAGCATTTCAGTAATCTGAATAACATAATAATGTGATACTATGTTAATAAGATAGCTAGACAATAACATCTGTGTAGCTCTTTAATTTTAAAAGTAGACAGCGAGCCTTTAGAGACAGGAAGCGTCTTAGTTTAATTGCTTGTTCGCTGTCAGAGTACCTCTGTTCTGTTGTACAGCAAACACTTGTGGCTTCATTGTAATGTGGTGCTGGGTCCAGCTTTATCTTTATATGTTTGATCTCTGCGCTCCAAGCGTCTTAGAACCATGATTAAATCTCAGCACAGATTAAGATGCACACTGCGACGATAACTGTAAATTATTATTTTACTTCCCACTTATTAAAACCCAGCTGTGCGGCCCATGTATTACTCAGGGAGTCAGTGTGGTTTTTGATTAGAGTCTGGTGAGTGATGGATGACTTCAGCACTGATGAGGTCTATTACTTTCACATGACTTTGTATCTCCCCGTGGTCAGTTGCTGGGTGGTAAAGTTGTTCTGATATATATCTCTGTTTTTATGAGGATGAACACAGGCAAATGGAACCCAGCTAGAGCCTCTGAAGTACCAAGATGAATCAGTAATAGATCCAGCAGTTTCATTCAGAGCTGTATGACAGTAAAAAGCCTTCATTTTCTCTCTCTTATACTTTTCTTGCTTACTTTTTCCACAGAATCCTCTCTTGCAATACCTTGACCTTTTGTTTCTGTTTGTCATGTTGATTGTAGACATTGGGATTATTGGTGTGTGTGTGTGTGTGTGTACTCACAGGTCTTTGTCCCTGCTGAGCTTAACATTAGTCTAGCATCTTCAAACTCTTGTATTATATCTTCCCACGCAAACTTGAGATAATCCTATAATCCCTATTCATTGAATACACTCACCTCATCACATCTGCTGTGTGAAGTGTAGTAGATGCCCACAGTTGTTTGCTAGTATCTTTTATGTCTCTTACTGAGTCACTTCACATGGCTGGAAACAGAGTCCAAGACATATATTTTGTATCGGCCATTAAACTTTATATAATTGCTTTTTTTTTTTTTTTTTTCTTGTATATTATTGGCAAACAGCACAGATTATTGTGTCAGTCACAGCATTGTTTGCAAAATGAACCTGTCTCCATCTCTAGGTGACACCATGGCTGTCATAAAAATGTGAACATGTCGTGATTATGTTCAGTATTTTGATTTTGGTGACTATAAAGCGAGGAATGTTCCACATGTGTTGCCACATGGAGGTCTGTGGGGAAAGAAAAAACACCTGCTTTTAGTGCTTGAATAATGTTTATTTTGGACCCTGGTGGTTAATGTGAGCCTATACTGAACTATAGTGTGGACCGTCTATATGGACGTAATGTAAATTGGTTTAGAGGTTTATCATATCTATTTCTGCTAAGGACTGTGGGTTGAGCACAAATAATAAGGTGTTGTAATATACTGTGCTATTAATTTACAGTAACACTAAAAGACTCTAGCACTTTAATGACAGTAAAATTGTGTAATTGAATTAAGTGCTTTAAGGGGGGGGGGACTCACAGAGTTTCTGCCAGTCTTTAGTTTTATCATATTTATAAAAGTTAGCTGTACCGAGTCTTTTCAAAAAAAAAAAAAAAAAGAGATTGTCTGCGAGCTGTGACATCATTATAAATAAAAAGGGATCAAAAACATTCGTGTTGTTTACATGCGTGCCGATTGCCAACAAAACACAGACATTTGATGCAGTTTTACTCACCACCCGCGATCTGCAAATCCAGGGCCGAACTGGGACTTGTTTACAAAGCATTCATCACCAAAATTCCGGGAACAAACATGGACAACTCCATTGCTGCCCCGGAAAAACAAAGTTCATCCACTGTTCCCTTAATGCTGGGTTCTTTGGGAAGCTGAAAAAGGTAATCTTTCCCTCACAAACAGAAACACACTCCTTTGTTGACAGGAGCTGCGTCTCATTTCGGAGGCTGCGTCCTCTGGAGGTCGCATTTGAAGGCTGCATATGTCATCAAGGATGTCATATTTAAGAAAAATAACCGTAATAAAATTGACTGATATTCATTGTGAGGTGTAAAATACTGTCATTTCTTTCTTAATTTGCAATCTGATGGTTATTTTTTTTAAATGAGACTGCCTCGATGATGTATGCAGCCTTCGAAGGGTGCAGCTCCTGAATTGGGACACAGCCATTGTTAAAAAATCTATCGGCTTCCGTATCCTGAACGAAGAGCGTTGATGGCCGTGCTCTTGCTCTTTCTCTGGGTGGTGTGTGTGTGCACACTTATCAGGGAGAAGTACCTATACAAGGAATTCCGCTCTTATTGCGTGATAAAGGCCATACTCGAAAAAAAATTGCCGAAACATGTCCACAACCGGAAGTAGTATATTTGGCACAGAAATACTCCGTCATACGTCCAACTCCTGTTTGAAACTTTGGCCATGTTTAGCATGAGAATGCAACTCTTTAACAGTGTAAATAAGTCAGAATGCATGAAATAGCATTACAACCCCCCCCTTTAAATTTAAATAGTTAACTGGTAAATTCAAATCAGTTAACTGCTGTACAGTTTACATGTTTTTCGCTACATTAGAAGAAAACGTAGAATATGTCATGGGATCATTTTATGGATTTAGATCAATTTATTTTTAATTTTATCCATTTTTCATTTTTAATCATTCACAGACTATACTGTTCATCACAATGGTAACCCCTGCAAAACTACAGAAACCCTACAAATCCCAACATAACAGAAGATTAAACACATCTCTCCCAATATTAATATTGTGGAAAAACCTTAATCAAACAACTAATTTCAACATTTATTCTCCTTATGCAGTCTGACGCAACGCATGCTAGAAACTAGAAGTCTGCTGCACTTATTGAGTTCATTTAAATTTTCCTTTTAAGTATAGTGAATTTTCAATAATATTTGAGTGAAATAAATTTAATTTAGTTAAATTTACTGTTTGGGTTTGAGTGCATTAGATAAAAACCACAAAACTCCAATTCTGATATCATTAGCTCTCTAACTATGACCTGACATTAACCTTTTCAAACAATAACATATTGCAAAAAGTACCTAAAAAACAAAATGGTACATTTACATACAGAAAATGCATAAATAAATAAATTAATTAATAATCTCTCTTCATTTAAATTCAAGTGTTGTGATAAGTGGATAAAATAGCAATGAATCATGAGAAGCACTTCAAATAATTTTGAAATCTAGCCCTCTCTAAAAGCTAGGGAGAGATGAAAATTACAATTCATCATCAGTGCCCGAATCTCGGCTTCGATTAATTGCGTCCTCGTATGGCGCCGCCTGAAAATACACCTCCGCATTGGCCCCACCACCCAACCTCCTGATGTGGAGTCAGAGAGGAAGAGAAGGTGAAATAAATATGTTCTACCTAATCCAAATAAATGTAAATAACAGTCAAGCGTAAGTTTTTGTTCCTTTTCCACTTCATTTACTCTGAAGGGAAATGATGAATATTAAATGTGTTTACTTTGTCTCTCCTCTGTTAGGAAGAGCCCGGCCGTAATGACACTGCCCAGATTGGGTGGCGTTATTAATTCCACACACAAAAGCAATCCATCAATGTTCTTCCAATCTCTCGAAGCCACGATCCAGAGAGTGTTAATTGTGAAACACGCAGGGGAAGGACGGGAAATGGATTCAACAATGCTGGATTGGTTTTGACACAGTACGTTTTTATTCCTCGGATCACTAGGGGGAATGATACAGTTGTTAATGATCCAATTAATCATCGTCTAATCATTGCAAACTGATGGAATGTATAGCATTTGAATATGAAATATGAAAACGTTTATCGAATTGCAATTGCAACTGACTCTAAATGCTTTCATCAGGTTAGTTCACCAGGTATGGACAAAAGGTTGTGAAATGCATCTTTATGTTTACCCATTTTACTTAAATGTTATGTCACCATTTACTCACCCTCATTCTTTTCATACTAGAAGTGTCTGTCGAGCTCCAAAAAGTAGCAGTTGACGTATACACTATATTTCAACAGAGATGGTCAATATGAATTAATTTGTTGAATGAAAGGAATAAGTGACGTTTTTTCAAAACCTTGTCCCTCTCTGAAAAATAACATGGGTTTTGAACAACATGAGGTAAGTTTTGGTGGATTATTGCTTTAAAAGATGGTCCTTCTTGGCTGGAGTGTCTCAGAGCTAACTTTCAGGCATAAGATGATTGTTCCCTGTAGATTCCAGCCTTTCTTATCCTGATCAAATCATTGGAAACCCAGGTAGGCTTCAAACGTCTATGCCTATAAGCAAATATATAAGGCATGCACTTGCACACAAATAAATTGATTAACCAGGATAGAAGATTTTGAAGCTTTCCAGAAGCTGCATAGGCCAAGACATGTTAGCACTAGAAAAGCTAAAGTGTCTTTTTTCTTGCATATGTTTATCTGTGAGACTCAACTGTGAGAACTTGCGAATGTAAACACTACACAACTAGTAAATATTAATTTGCACCATCAACATGATCATTATCACTTGTTATTTGAAGCATGTTAATAGACTGAATAACAGGGTTGTATGGCATTCAAAATAGAATTGAGACAGGAAGCGATTTCTGATTTCATATAATAGGAATTAAAATTTTAAAAAAATATTTCAGATAGCTGACATTTACTAGTAGAGCGAAGTTTGTTGAGGCAGTTAAAAGTTAAGATAGATAGATAGATAGATAGAGATGTTTCTGAAGCACTTTAATTTGATTATCTCAAAGCACATTGAGTTAGTCATTGTCATCTTCCTCGACTTTACCTATGTTTTATAATTATTATCATCATTATTTATACCTGATATGACTTAGATGCCATAAAAGGTTGGTTATTAAAAGAACATTTAATTATAGTCTGGGACGAAGAGTTTAAACCATTATTCTAATTGACTGCCATTTAGACGTAATATATCAATCTGAACATGTTTACCTTTGACATTCTTTTAATGTACTTAAGAGTGCTATATAATACCATTTCCTGCTTGAGAAAATAGTCATTGTATGAATATTAATGTGGTATCTCTCTAGGCAGCTCATTTAAAATGAATGAACGCAAGCCTTGGGCAGAGATGGGCCTGTACAAACACCAGGGCTCATTAAAACTCGATTGTTTTGTAATGTGCACCTGTCTAAAAGAGTAAAGGGGAGCAGATAAGGAGATGGACCGATCTAGGATCAGAGGTTACTGGCGTAATGTTCTTTAGATTTGAATAATTTACCATGAACCACTTCAGCAGTGAATGCCCTTTCCATTAGGCCGATTTTGTGGAAATTGAATGAAACCTGGAATACAATCTATACCTAGGAAATGGACAAATAGCATGGATGTGAGCTATTACATAAACCAGTCACATATATTTGCATTACAATTACAAGGCTTTTATAGGCATGGTCTGAAATTAGCTGGGTAGGCAGTTTTTGTTTTTCTCCTTGTATTTTGCATATTAACAAAGAGGAAAACATGCACATTTATATCACACACGTGTGTATCTATAAAAAAATAAAAATTAAAAGCATTTAAAAGCCACGGTGTTTCTAATCTATATGTTATGGCATAACATTATCCAAATGTCTGTTCGCACTTATTTACACTAAACATGTAATTTTTCCAGCCGGAGGGTGCAGCTCGAAGTTAGTCATGCACAGAGACCAAAAAAATAAAAAAAATACTTTTATACATCTTGTTCCATGTAAAATGAGTAACAGCCAGCAGAGCAAAGGATGAGCTCATCTATGTGTCTTTCTGTAGCCTGAGCTTGACAGATACGCATATGTAAAATATATTTTTAAATCGATACATCACTCCTACATCTACAACACGTTCCATGTCAAATTAAGTTCCACTGGCATATTCCGTATATTTTTACATCCTTGTATGCTTTTTCTAATCTTTCTGTAGTTTTTCAACCTCATGTGTTATTCCTCTTCAGCTGAAATTGTGCTTTGGCAGCAAGTGGAGTCTGCGAGTTACCATGGTAACCTATGTTTTATCAGCAGGGTAGTATGTTGAGTCGTCAAACAGAGCCGCCCACATGGGTCTATGAGTCTGGAGATCATTGCTGTGTTACAGTCCTGTGAGTGAACCGCTGTATCCCACGATTCTCTGTATACAGCATTAAACTAATGCTGGATTAAATTAGCTCACTTTGGCTTTGTTCACACTGCGTCCAAGTTTTTCATAACCAGTCATTTGTTTTGAGTGTTTGTACTGTTATTTTCAAAAAATAATTAAACATACTGTAGAGTCAGTATCCATATGTCTACAATGTTTATGACTTAAAGGGATAGTGACCCCCAAAAAAGATTTTTCTCAGCCTCATGTCATTTCAAACATTTCAAAAGATTTTCTTTCTTCAGCGGAACACAAAATCGTTCCCTAATGTTTTTCAAAATATCTTTTATTTTCCATGGATGAGAATAAGTCAGGTTTAGAATGACATGAAAGTATAGGATATCAAAATTGTCTTTTTTGGGTGAGCTATCACTTTAAGCATCACATTAGCTGTTATTGAGCCTTTGCTCATGTTCATTCATGACATGTGACTGTGATGATGCAATCACAAGGTGCATCAGATATCACAGCATTATTGTACTATTTACATATTCATGAATATGTTGTGTCCAGACCATTGCTCATTTGCTTATCCATTTAGACCATTCAGGCTTTCCTGCATTTCCAAAAATTTGATACTGATCTTATTTTACCACATATGAAGGTTTGGATTGAGTTAGTAAAAATCTGGTTTGTTTATTGCTGTTGAGACTATAGACAACTAAGCGGATTTTAGTAGGATAAACCAAAAAATTGGATTGTTTGAGGCCTGTCTGAACAAATAGTCCATCTCTTGTCAAACCAATGAAAAATCTCATCTGTGATCATTTACTCACGCTCATGTCATTTCAAACCCATCTGGCTTTCTTTTCTCTGTAGAACATAAGGTGAATTTATGAAAACTGCGCTGGTTGCTATTTTCCATGCAATTACAATGAATGACAATTGAAACTTCAAAAAGACACAAAAACACCATAAACTATCATAAAAGTGGTCCTTATGACTGACTATGAACACTGTATACCTGAATAAGTTGGCAAAACTCCAAAAATTTGAGGTAATCAGTTACATAAAATTTTTTGAGGTTAAGAAATTAAAAGTTTAAGTAAGCAGAACTGGCAGATTTAAATTTTGTACTCCTACATTATCATGTAATCTCTCTTTTTTTTTTTAAAGATCTATTTTTGGCATTTTTGGCTTTTTTATGATGGGGCAGTAAGCAGACAAGAAGCGAAGTGGGAGAGAGAGAAGGGGGTGGGATCAGGACAGGTCCGCGAGCCGGGACTCTTTTGTCTAAATTAAAAGAAACTAGTTCATAGAACTCAAAACAGCGAAACAATTCAGATTACTTAAAATGTGTCAGTGTTGTGAACTCAAAAGAAAAAGAAAGTTCTAAATACTCATAAAAGTTAATTTGAATTAACTAATTTGTTTAATTTGAGTTTGCCCTACTCAAATCAATTAATTATTTTGAGCGTTAGGGTTTACAGTGTATCCTAATTTTTAAGTCTTCTGAAGCCATACGATAGCACTGAATAGAGATTCTCTCTGTTTCACCAAGGGCCAAACAACTGGAGATTTCTAGCCTAGCTATGGAAACCTACTAGAAGACTACTGCAATTATTTTCCTTTAGACAGTTTTAAGTTCAATAAATTGAGACATATGCAGACAGTGCTATCTCTTTGGTCAAAGTGTACACTATTTCTGAAAATAAAGCAGAGTAGCTCTGCAGGAAAACACGATCAGAAACTCGAAATGTTTCTTGAAAGATGTTCAAGGCATGTAAGAAGTCATCTGGACAGATACTATGATATATATGAAAGGAATAATCATTATTCAGTGGTAGTGAAGAAGGTCTATGTAATTTGTTTGATATTTTGACTCCGCTAGGACAGCAGATGAGTTTTCTTTTTTTTCCTTCAGTCAACTGAAGTTGTCCCCATACAGATCACCATCGATTCAACAACATACAACATCATTCGCCCATGACACATCAAGGATTCATGCATCATGCAACAGCAGTCTGTTGAGGTAAACGTTTAGTTCAAAATACTCAGAATTCCAAAGTGCTAAAATCATTAAACTGTGACAGAAAAATATGGCTTTCAGCAGGTCAGTGACCCTGAGTGCGAGATTTGACAGGAAACGACTCGCCGCCCTTGTCACAGTGAAGACGGTGGATGACTTTAAGAGTCTGTGACATGTTTTTTGAAGATAACTGCCCTGATGAGAACTTGCTGTTTGGACAGAAACTAGAAGCTGTTTTAGGCAGCGCCTTTTTATTGCGATTGGCAAGATGATTTATGCCCATTGATGTAGGATTTAATGACTCTGTTCTGCCAAGTGAGTCAAAAGGCACTTTAACCAGTATTATGGATTAAAGGGTATGAATTGTAATGCAGTACATCTGACTTTTTATATTTCATTTCTCTCTCCTACACAGGAACACAGAGCAGTTTATATGAGTTATCCCACCTCTCTGAAGCTCTGCTCACACAATTTAATATTCCTTTGGATGTCAAATCTAATAACAACGTCCTTTAGAGTGGCATAATTTCTCTGTACTGCCCTGGTTACCTGCCACCCATCCGATAATTGCATCAGAAAGAAAGATTTACGCAAGGAAATATATTGATGGCTTTTAGTTAAAAAGCAAGAGAAGATTAAGTCTCCAAATTTAAATTCTGGCAAGAGACAAACTAATAATAATACGTCAACGTGGACAAACATGTTTGAGTTTGACGTGATTTATTTTAGCACTCTGGGACTAGTTTGTTTACTGAGTGAGAAAGCGGACCTGTCGTTTTTCACACGTCTAGCAAACACATGATTAGTACATACATTAAACTCCACATGTGAAAGGAAGCACTTAAGCCTTGGTGTCATAGACTAACAACACTTAACCCTGGGGTTAACATCATTTTAAACCCCAGGTAAAGGCCATTTTTAATGCTGCATTAAAGGATTAGTTCACCCAAAAATGAAAATAATGTCATTTATTACTCACCCTCATGCCGTTCCACACCCGTAAGACCTTCGTTAATCTTCGGAACACAAATTAAGATATTTTTGTTGAAATCTGAGGCCTGCATAGCCAGCAATGAGATTTCCTCTCTTAAGATCCATTAATGTACTAAAAACATATTTAAATCAGTTCATGTGAGTACAGTGGTTCAATATTAATATTATAAAGCGACAAGAATATTTTTGGTGCGGCAAAAAAAAACAAAATAGCGACTTATTTAGTGATGGCCCATTTCAAAACACTGCTTCAGGAAGCTTCGGAGTGTTATGAATCAGCGTATCGAATCGTGATTCGGATCGCGTGTCAAACCGCTAAACTGCTGAAATCACGTGACTTTGGTGCTCTGAACCACCGATTCGACACGCTGATTCATTATGCTCCGAAGCTTCATGAAGCAGTGTTTTGAAATCGGCCATCACTATATAAGTCATTATTTTGTTTTTTTTTGGCGCACCAAAAATATTCTCGTCGCTTTATAATATTAATATTGAACCACTGTACTCACATGAACTGATTTAAATATGTTTTTAGTACCTTTATGGATCTTGAGAGAGGAAATGTCATTGCTCCCTATGCAGGCCTCACTGAGCCATCGGATTTCAACAAAAATATCTCAATTTGTGTTCCGAAGATTAACGAAGGTCTTACGGGTGTGGAACGACATGAGGGTAAGTAATAAATGACATAATTTTCATTTTTGGGTGAACTAACCCTTTAAGCAACGTTCCACACTCGTAATTTTTAAAGGGGTTTAGCACCTCTTTTAACCCTGAATTAGGAAACAATGTTTGCTTTGCTAGCTCAAACGGTGCCAAAGATATACAGAATGAATCAACCTGGTGGTAGAATCTAACAGCAAGTTGTTAAGACAACCAAACAAACTGCTTCAGTGCTTACCTTAATAAATATTTATGCACTGTCATGCTGTTAAGGTAATGGTAGAGCATTGTAGAAGTGCACTATTCACAGTCATGTATAGTGCACTTTCAAAAAGGGGAGTTACTGAGATAAAGTGAGTAGTATTTGGCTGATCATGTGATGTCAACTCATCTGCCCACTTGAGGTGACCCATATAAAACAACATATTTTCCAAAAAAAAAAAAAGGTATTTTGTGAAACCTTTTAATAAGGAAAATATCACACTTTTAAAGGGTTAGTTCACCCCAAAAGTTCTGTCATTATTCACTCACCCCTGTCGGTCCAATCTCGTAAGACTTTTGTCATCTTCAGAACACAAATGAAGATCTTTTTGATGAAATCTGAGAGATGTCTGTTCCTCCAATGACTGCCTTTGCAACTGATATTTTGACGCTTCAAAAAATGCATGAAGAGATCAGAAAACTAATCCATATGAATCGAATGGTATATTCCAGATTTTCTGAAGAGACTCGATCGCTTTATATGACAAACAGATTTAATTCAGGCTTGTACTCACATGTAAACATTGATCAGCGAACATAAGCAGAAGCTCAACCTAACCTCATTGACGCACAAGACCAAACCTTTTCCGGAAGCTAAAACGTGCTGCGCAACCAGTGAGATTCATTCTCGTGTGTTACGCGGTATGTTTGAGCTTCTGGAAGAGGTTCAGGTTAAGTTGATTAATGAAATAATTTTCATTTTGGGGAGAACTAACCCTTTAAGTACACCTTTAAAAAAACAGAGTCTACACAACATTTCCACAGATTATTAAAATAGGTTGAATGCTTGTCCTGCGCTGTATTTGTACAGTCGGTATTATAGTATGTTTGATTCATCCTAGTGAATTGGTTTGTATTAAACAGTCATCTCTCTAATATGTTTGTTTGGACAGTCACAGAAAGATTCACAGCCGCAGATTTGAAGTTCATTTTATATAATTACTTTAATTTTGCTGCCGTCATACTAATTTAGATGGTTCATTCATTTAAAAATCTTAATTTATTTAATTGAAATTACATTTTTAAAAAAGATACTGATGTAGAATGTAACTCCTGATGTACCTTCATGTAGCTACTTTTTGTTAATATTTTACAGAGTAACTTTTTTTTTTTCTTTTCAGTTGGGTACTTTGACTGTAATTTATAGCTTCTCCAAAATATCTATCCCCAACACAGGACACATTGAAACACATCCTAATTAAAGTCTGGATGGCTTTAAAAACTCATCCATTACACGGTGTGCAGATTGTGAATTGATTTTTATCCTAATGTTTTTTGTAATGTGTATGGCAAGACCTTGCCTCTTGGTAGGACTCTTCTCTTAATTTTACCCACCATGGAGAAAGGCCTCAGCTTGTGTAGCATCTGTTTCGAGAGCCGCAGCAGGGAAGCATCTAAAACGCAAGGTTCACTTCATCCGAGAAAGTCGCATGGCCCTCAGAATGCGTCCTTAATATGATCACACACTGTTACCTCAGTCTCCTCTGATTCCACAGCAGGGTTTCTGCTTTGTTTTACCACAATTTCACTTTATACCCAACGTGCCGAGCCCAGCTCGCTTTGAATTAACTCTCCGCTTTACTGCTTGCCATCAGGAAACAATGCACCCCTTCATGTGGGCTCTTCAGGTAGCGAGACTGAGCCCGAGATGCTGCTGTGGAGAACTGACAGAAGCCGGAATACCGCAGTGCTTTCAGTGAATATAGAGAGGAGATTGTAGTGTTCTAGATACTGTCAAGCTTCTCCACTTAGCTGGGTCAAGTGATGGTCAATGAGTACGGAAATATCACGTTGAGGGTTCTCATGACCTGCTGTTTGAAGAATGAGACTGATGTTATGCTAATGTACATCTGGAGATCCGATCTCGTTTGTTTTTTGTTTTTTCCGTGACTAGGCAGATGATGTGTAACTCTGGAAAGCCTTAGAGTTTTCAAATTATTGCTGCAGCTTTAAATGATATTGCAACATTTAAATCAAGACAATTTTTTTTCAAGTGGTGTTTGAGCTATTTTCTGTTCTCAGGACATCTCATCCTGACAGGCTGCTGACTCGCTGTGTTAATATCCTCTGGCTCCATAGAGCAATTCACACTGCACAACAAATTCATTTTTTCCCTTGCTCTTCCTCTCATTATATGGTGGCAAAGCAATTAAAATGCCATTTTACCAGCTGAGTAGTAAATTGTCTCTTACCTCCAAAAACATAGGCTCCATTTAGTAACAGCTTCTGAGGTTCAAAATGTATCTATAAAAATTTGATTGAATTAAGATTGTATTGTCTCTACTGGTACCAGTCAAGGTTTGGTTAGCATGGCCCTGTTAACCCCTGTTGGTGGATGTTGTAACTACAGCATTCTGCAAGCATAAAGTAATATACTATGATGTAATGTAATATAATATAATATTATATAATATGTGACCCTGGACCAAAAAACCAGTCATAAGGGTAAATTTTTTGAAACTGAGATTTATACATCATCTGAAAGCTGAATAAATAAGATTTCCATTGATGTATTGGTGTTATGATAGGACAATATTTGGCCGAGATACAACTATTAGAAAATCTGGAATCTGAGGGTGCAAAAAAAAAATCTAAATATTGAGAAAATCGACTTTAAAGTTGTCCAGATCAAGTCCTTAGCAATGCATATCCACTCACAAAAATACATTTTTGATATATTTACGGTAGGAAATTTTCAAAATATCTTCATGGAACATGATCTTTACTTAATATCCTAATGATTTTTGGCATAAAATAAAAATCAATAGTTTTGACCCATACACTGTATTGTTGGCTATTGCTACAAATATACCCGTGCAACTTATGACTGGTATTGTGGTCCAGGGTCACATATAATATATTTTACTTATAGTATTTACCATTCATATTATTTTCATATTATTTTTTATTTTTACCAATGATATTATTTTATTCTTGGGATAATAATGAAAGCCTTGAGGGAGTGTATGTTCTTTCTGCAATCAGCCAATAAGTGTTCATATCATTATCATATCATTTGAATGGATGGTCATATCATTTATCTGCGGCTTTATGTCACTTGGTATTATAGACCCTTTTGGCTGAGGTGACTAAAAACATGGTGGTGTTATAATAAAAGTTATTGAATAAACTACAGTCCAAATAAGTAATCAATGCTTTAATCCAGACCAACCTCTGACTGATCTACTGCCTCTTCCATTATTGATGAAGCATTGATGCTGTAATGTGACTACCATCCTATTAGTCGACTTAAAATTTTTGACAATTTTAGCCCATCTGTGTTATAAATAAGCATATCATCAGTAAACATGAAAAGTGAAACGCTTGCCTGGGCCGCAGATAGTTAAGCATATGGTAATTGTTTTGTGTGAAACTTCAGTACAGGGCAGCGTGGTTTAATGACACCCCTCTAATGTGACACACTTCACTGAGTGTCCCAATAATGAGGCCATCACTCCCCTTCTTTAGCTAATGCTGACAGAGAGTTATAGAGTACATATGCTTGCTCGCTGGCAGAATCTTTTAGAGTTAAAATAATGTCTGACGGGTTAAATGAACGAGATGAAGTGTCTGGAAAACCTAAAGGCAAACAACTGTTTATTATAGGATAAATAACCCCCAGAAGCAATTGTTTCACTTCAGTTTTCTATCTTTCAGTCATGCAATCAGAATAGATGGACAGTAGGTTATTCTGGACAAAATCCAGAGAGGTAAAAACAGGAGAAATGTTGAAGGCTTCAGCTTTTTTCCTGGTGAATAAAATCACCAGCCTGAACAGCAGTAAATCTAAAACTGACACAAAGTCACAGAGCGACTCGCTTATAGATCGGATAGAATGTATTAAGCTAACTGCAATATTTCACACTAAAGGTGCTGTGTAGTTTGTGTCAAGCCAGCAGATTCATTCTTTACTGAACTGAGAAAAACTGCATATGGCTGAAGTTGCATTTTAATGTGAGGATAATGATAGATAGTTTTATTTAGCATCACATGGGTTTAGCTAGCTGTGATAATTGAATTACTTCAGTATTATTATGGAGAAGCTATAAAGAACCTTTGGTTACCAGCCTAGATCTTTATCCACTAGGTCATTGTTTCCCAACCATGTTCCTGGAGGGATACCGACAGTACACATTGTGGATGTCTCCCTTATCTGACCAATATATTTCTGGTCTTGGAGTTTCTACTAACAAGCTGATGAGCTGAATCAGGTGTGTTTGATTAGGATTAGTTGGACAATGTGTAGTGTTGGGGTGTGTCTCAATCAGCTCCCTAGTTCAGTAGTCAGGGCACTGATCAGGGAGTCAGCCACATTCATTTTCATGATATACTGATTCACGACCTAGGGAACTAGGGAGCTGATTGAGACGCAGGGTTGGTGTGTCTTCAGGAAGAGGGTTGGCACTAGGTTACACAATTCCACCAGTGTTAACATTTATACAGTCAAAGAGCAAGATTTACATTAAAATAAAACCTTTTTGAGTGTCAAACCAATTTTAATTACAGAATTGTACTCACACTTTGAGATGTGGTAAACTGTACATTCTGACCTTTGCTCAATAGAGACACCCTGAATAAATGTGAGCATTTGGCATTTTGTATAAAAAATCGATTATGACTACAAACTTCAAGATCTTGCATTGCAATCTATAAAACATGATTTTGCTTAGCGTTGCATCCAGTAAATCCTTTTTTGTTAACTTTGAATTACATGCACTTACAGTAAGCTGTTTGTTGAAGTGTCTGCCAAGAACATCAGTGTAAATGCTAATCTATGGGCTCTATTTCGATGTATAAATGCACATTTGCAGAGAATAAATTGTACAGTAAACATTCAATTAAACAAGAAAGAAAGGAGAAATAGGAAAGGAGAAATCTGTTGGCTGAAATTACAGATCATTTATTACACCATGCTGTAATTGCTACTTTTTGGGTGGAAACAAAAACATGCTGATTTTGTGCTGCACCCCACCCCACTTTACAGCTTGTGTCTCGCATACTCCAGCAAGAACAAACAAAACACATTTGTTTTTAATTATCATCTATATCACATGCCATATCAGTTTAAACTTCTGATATGTGGTTTTCTGAGTGCACACATCCAAAGGGTGTGCAGAGAAAACCGGCTTTTAAAGCACGTTTCATGAGCACTAAACAAAGTTCTCTTTTGTGTCTTATTGTGCTTGAACTGTTAAATACACAACGTTCACATAAACACAGTTAGTTATGTCTGTTCCTGTGTATGTTCCTGAACAGGTCATTTTGAGACACTAGCTGTGTCAGAGGCTGCATCCTTTGAAGGACGCAGTTGGCAGACTTCAAAGGCCAGAAAGCTCAAATCGAGGGTTGTTAAATGGGGCGGTCTACCCTAAAGAGGACTGACGTTGATGAGTGGCAGTAGCATTACACTGGACTTTTTTGAAAGTTACTTTCAACTGTCTGATAACAAAACAGGGTTCACAAACTGTCTAAATATGTTCACCTTGATCCATTTCTGTACATAATAAAGAGTATAAACTATATAAAATTGTCGACATTTGAACCTCTTCATATATATTTTTATTTTTACAATTTTATCATTAGATATTCAAGTTAGTTGATAGCCAGTACTTTCATTTAAAAGTATTATCTGGCAATTTCTCATCACTGGCATGCAATGAATTCTCTAGGGTAGGCCGCGAAGGATCCATCTGTTGTATCCTTCATTGAAACGAAAGAAGGGAGGAAACAAAGGACACATTTCAAGGCCGCGCATTCGAAGGAGCTTTTGAAATGGGACAGCCTTTGTTTTCACCACTGTGACGCAATCAGCCTTCAAAGGATGCAACCTCTGAATTGGGACACAGCTGGTGTTTCTGATTGTGGGGAAAATAACAAACACAGTGGATTGATTTTTACCATAATAAGGTGGTTGTCTACACACACTGCAGACACATAATGTTCAAAAACAATGTAAAAGTGAATTTTTCATTATAGGTCCCCTTTAAAAGATGTTTTTCAAAAACTTCAGAGCTTGTGACGGGTGCGTAGCCCACTTCACATATTTAGCTTTTACCATTGTGTTGTTTGATTTAATGTTTGATTTAATGTTGAATTTAGTTTAACATAATATGGTTTGTTGGTTTATTTAAATTCCCTTATTATAAGAAAAACACGGGACAAGTTTAACAAGTTAACAGTTTATTAAAATCTTGAATGTATAGAAGGGTGCACACTACTTATATTCTTTGCTGATTAACTTTACCTGAGTCCTAGATTGTTTGGGACCATGGAGTGACGGCCGCATTCCATGTGGCAGCTGTAAGGAACCCCCCATCGGCCCAAAAACGGAATCCGACGGCCTGGGCGAAGGTTAACGCGTGTATGCCTTTTCAGCTCCTCTGTGAAGTTCACTTAATTTCACTCGTTTAATCTGACTCCAGTTTCAAATGATTTTTACTCTTAAGTCGTGTTTCCAATTAGAAGTTAATCATTGGTTATGCATTCATTTAGATATTTGATTATTCTGAGTATCTTTTACTTTCAATTATTCGTTCACTGCAGTCCCGGTATCGCTTTAGAAAAGTCACTTCGGCCGATTGAGTGCTTTCTCGGACACAAACTCGTCAGTTCTGACCTTAAACATTGGATGCAGGGTAAATATCTACCTTTAAGTCGGTCGCGCTCTGCTTACTCATAACAAAAAGCATAGTTTTTATATATTTACGAAAACTGCAACTTATTTAAGGCAGCGATAGTCAGAAATCGAAATGGACTTAATTGACGTGCCCTATGCTCCATCTATTAAACCTTCCGTATGATCTATCCTGAACACAGATTTGCGGTAATATCTTCGCTTTAATCTACTAGAAATAATGAATTAAGAATAATGCAGAATAAACCAAAAATAATATTTATTTGTCAAGTAAAAATGTATCATGCCAATTACATAGTTGGACAATTAGAAGCCAATTCAGAAATAATATATGCATAACATCAATTGCTCAAAGAGTAAGAAATGCACATACACACAGTGGTGGATTAGTGTTTTTAAGACACTTCCCCATCACTGTATGGGGGTTTCTGGTTCCAGAAGATCCCACATGACTGCTTTGCACTTTACCTTATATACCCATACCAGAACAAAAGGATTGTAAATATTTACTACACTAACACCTGTTTTGGGGGAAGAGGACTGGGTTATCAGATCTCTTGAAGAGACGAAAGGAGGGCAGAATTCTCCTTAGTTTTCAAACTTCCTCATAACATAAGTGACTGCTGTGAAACTGAGACCATTTTACCAATCGCACTGAGACATTTAAAATGATACCAAACATGAAAGGGGAAAAACAATAGATACACAAGTTATATTATACATCTTGAAGAACTTTCAGTGACTTGAGTTAGGGGGAAGGGAAGGAGGGTGTGTGTGTGTGTGTGGGGGGGGGGGGTTGCATCCTGTAGATGTTGTGAGGGCAAGGTGTTGTCCTATGCTATTTCTTTAGATCTTCTCTCCAGATGAGTTTTAGTGCTTTATTGCAGGGCACTTGATCTCAGTTTTGTCTTAGCAGGAAAATCAAGTCTTACACAGCAGACAAAGGGAGAGGCGGTGCTTCAATCTCCTAATTTGTGCTGTGCCAGAGGAAGTTGGACTGTACCATCATGTTCTGAGTTAGAGGGGTTTTTTTTGTGTTATGTCATTTAGGTTATTTTTTTTTTTTTGTTGGTTTAGTATCTTCTTTTATGTGTTTTAGGTAGATGATTGTATTGTTAGGTATGGTTGTGTATATTGTTTTGTGATCTGTTATTTTGTTTGAGGTTATTTGGTAAAGTTATTATTTGATGTTTACCTTTAATTGGTTTGGTATGTGCTAAATGGGTATATAGAGCTATGATGAGATGAGCAGAGGGGAGTCAAATTTGTTCAGCCACTGTAACGTCATGGGCTGCTGATCTTAGTAATTTTTTTGGGGGGTTATTATTTTGTTAACAGGGGAGTTATTTATTTTTTTTCCTTTGATTTAGTTTGTTAGTTGTTTCTTATTCTTTGTATATTCTTTGGAAATGGTTTTGAACTTCCCTGTTAAGTTTATTTATTTATTTTTTTTGTTGGAACAAATAAATTCTTTTTGTTTGCCACTACTACCTGTCCAGCTTGTTCTTGGCCTGACCACCACAAATGGTGGCAGCGGTGGGATTGGCCAGTAAAGGACAGGGTTGAGTAGTGGCAATATGGCTCCAAAGAAAGTTCAAACAACAAGATGAAGCAGTTTCGGTGGAGGAGTTAGAGGATGAGCCTGCAGCAGTCGGAGGAGTTCCTCAGGTGGCGGATGACCCGGGACAACTGACTCTGCAGGACCTGGCAGACATGTTTCGCAAAAATATGGAAGTTCAGCAACGACAGGAAGTCAAGATGGAGCGGGAGGCAGCTCGACAAGAGCAACGTTGGAAAACAATGCAACATCAATTCAACCTTCTGAGGGAGGAAGTGGATTTTCGTACCACCCCTGATCCTGGAGGTTTGTCAGGACCTGAGCAACATCCTGAAATGCCTGATAATCTGTCCAATGCCTCTGTGCCCCTTGTTCCAGATCCTACTCGAGGTATGATAGAGCCCAAGTTGCAGAAAATGCAAGATTCAGATGACATTGAACATTTTCTCACCACTTTTGAAAGAATTGCTCTGGCCTGTAAGTGGGCCAAAAGTGATTGGGCCCTTAGGTTAGTTCCCTTATTGACTGGTAAGGCTAGGAGTGCCTATGTGCACATGGACATTGAGGAGTCATTGGAATATGAAAAAGTTAAATCTGCCATCTTAAGCAAGTATGCCATCAATCCCGAAACTTACCGTCAAAGATTCCGTTCATTAGAGATTGAGCCTGTTGAGACTCCAAAAGAACTTTATGTACGACTTCGAGAACTTTATGAAAAGTGGGTGCAACCCAAGGGAAAGACTGTAGAGGCTGTGGGGGAAGTGATTATTTTAGAGCAGTATTTGAGAATGCTTTCACCAGAATTGCAGGTATGGGTAAGAGAACATAACCCTAGTACAGCTTGTCAGGCTGCTTCCTTGGCTGATGTTTTTGTAGCCGCCCGGTCTCGTTCACACACTTGGGGTGCTGCTCATAAGGGAATTAGGGAAGATAGGAGTTCGTCAACCTTTAGTCAAGGAGCCTTAAAATGTAATTCTTCTAGTAAAAAGCCTAAAAGAGAAAATCAGTTCTCTAGGCCTTTACATCAGGCTAGTCAGGTGCCAATTTGTTATTATTGTAGACAGGAAGGGCATAAAAAGCCAATGTGTCCAAAGTTAATTGCTAAAACTTCCCAAATATGTTCTGTACCAAAAACAGGGGTAGGAAATTTGTTGCCTCCACCTCAAGGCCTGACTATTCCTGTAGAAGTGAATGGGGAAATTGTAACTGCATTGATAGACACTGGTAGTATGCAGACGCTAGTGGAAAGTCATCTGGTCCCAAAGCACGCAGAAGAGATTGAAGGTAATGTGATTATAAAATGTGTCCATGGTGAGGAGCAGACTTACCCTACAGTTAAAGTGCAGGTAGTGGTACATGAGCTACCCTATTTCTTGAGAGTGGGAGTAGTAGAAAAATTACCTTATCCTGTTATTCTAGGTCAAGATTTTCCTTCTCTGCTGAATTTGTTGCCTTTTGACTCTGCTTCTAGTATGGTGATGACCCGGGCTCAGGTTAAGCAGATTGCTGATGAATCTGAAACTCTTAAAGGTTTCCCATTCTTTGATTCTGAATTGGAGGCTGGACCAATTAAGGCGAAGAAATCTAGAAGGCAGAGGAGGCAAGATAAGTATAGATACCTTGAAGCTGATGGTGAGGGAAAGTGTGGTAAGCTGGAGGAAGTGATTGGGTTTAAGATTCCCAGTAATATGGCGGAAATGCAGAAAGAAGATCCTGTTGTGTCTTCTTTGTACCAGCGAGCTACTCTGTCAAATCAGGGACAAGGTGAGAAGTCTGTAGGAGGTAGAGTAGGTGAGAGGTTTGTCCTTCAGGAGGAGGTGTTATATCGGCAACAGGGAGGTAGTTTGCAGATGGTGGTACCTAAGGCAGTTCAAAATGTAGTCCTATCTTTGGGTCATTCTATTCCCTGGGCAGGCCACCTGGGTAGGCAGAAATCGTTGGCCCGAATTAGGAAACATTTTTATTGGCCTGGCATTAGAAGAGATGTGGTCAAATTCTGTAGAACTTGCCCAGAGTGTCAGTTGACCTCCAGTAGACTGCCCTCTAAAGCTCCCCTTCAACCTCTTCCAGTTGTTGGAGTTCCGTTCGAGCGACTTGCTATGGATATTGTTGGTCCAGTTGAGAACAGTAGAGCAGGCCACAGGTTTATTTTAGTGGTGAGTGATTACGCTACCAAGTATCCAGAGGTGTTTCCATTGAGGACTATTGGAGCTAAGCAAGTAGCATCCTGTTTGATTCAGTTGTTTTCTAGAGTAGGATTTCCTAGGGAGATTCTTACAGATTGTGGGACCAATTTTACTTCAAAGCTTTTAAAGCAAGTCTATCAGTTGTTAAGCATTAAGGGCCTGAAGTCTACACCCTTCCATCCTCAAACGGATGGATTAGTAGAGAGATTTAATCAAACTCTTAAAAATATGCTCAGGAAATTCATAAATGAGACTGGCTCAGACTGGCATCAGTGGTTGCCCTATTTGCTTTTTGCATATTGTGAAGTCCCCCAGGCCTCAACAGGTTTTTCCCCTTTTGAATTGTTGTATGGCCATGATGTGAGAGGACCATTGTCACTGTTAAAAGAGACATGGGCTGGCCAGAAGGGACTGGGGGAAGAAAAAGATGTTGCTTCCTTTGTAGTTGCCATGCATGAAAAATTGCAGAAAATGACAAATTTGGCTCAAGAGCATATGAAAGAGGCTCAACAGAGACAAAAGTCTTGGTATGATAAATCGGCAAGAACTCGTACATTTGTGCCAGGTCAACAAGTGCTTGTAATGTTACCTACAGCATCCAGTAAGCTCTTAGCCAAATGGCAAGGACCTTTTAAAGTATTAAAGAAAGTGGGACCAACAACATATGAAATTTTAACCCCAGGACAAGCCCGTTCAAGCAGAATGTTGCATGTAAACCTGTTGAAAGAGTGGTCCCCTCGGAAGGAATGTCTGCTGATTCGGTCTGTGAAAGATGAGGAAGAGGTGGAAGAGCAGTATTTTCCTGTTCAGAATTCTACAGTGCTCAATTTAGATCATCTTACTGAGTCCCAGCAACAGCAACTTCAGTGTCTTTGCCATCCTGAATTGTTCCAAGAGAGGCCTGGTCGAACGGAACTGGTAGAGCATGATATTGTCTTAAAAGAGGATGCTGTTCCAAAGAGACTAAGTTATCGTATACCTGAAAGATTATTGCCTGCTCTTAAGAAGGAACTAGATCTGATGATTTCCTTGGGGGTGATTGAACCTTCCAAAAGTGAATGGTGCAGTCCTGTGGTCTTAGTACCTAAAAAGGATGGCACTACAAGATTTTGCATTGACTTTCGATATTTGAATTCAGTTTCAAAATTTGACTCCTATCCAATGCCTCGTATTGAGGAGCTGATTGAACGCTTGGGTAATGCCAAATATCTTAGCACTGTTGATCTATGTAAAGGTTACTGGCAAGTGCCTTTAAGTTCCAGATCTAAAGAATTCACTGCCTTTCGGACTCCTTGGGGCCTACATCATTTCAAGACTATGCCTTTTGGCCTGCATGGGGCTCCGCCCACTTTTCAAAGACTGATGGATCAGGTATTGCAGGGTTTGTCTGATTTTACTGCAGCGTACCTTGATGATATTGTGATATTTAGTAAAACTTGGGAAGAGCATTTGAAGCATTTGCAGGTGGTTTTGAGACGTATTCAAGAAGCAGGACTGACAATTAATCCTGGTAAATGTGCCCTGGCAAAGAAAGAGACTGAATACCTTGGTTATGTCCTGGGGAATGGGGTCATTCGGCCTCAAGTGGGGAAGGTGCAAGCTATTGAGTCCTGTTCCCTACCTAAGACAAAGAAACAGATGAGGTCTTTTCTCGGACTAGTTGGGTGGTATCGCCGTTTTGTGCCCAATTTTTCTTCTAGAGCTGCTGCCCTTACAGATCTGATTAAAAAGAATGCCCCAAACCAGATTCAGTGGTCTGAACAGGCCCAGAGAGCTTTCCAGGATGTTCAAGGGGCTCTACAGGAAAGTCCAGTGTTGTACAGTCCCAGGTTCGATCAACCATTTGTTTTACAGACTGATGCATCAGGAGTTGGACTTGGAGCAGTACTACTCCAGGGAGAAGTGGGAAATCGTCACCCTGTGGCCTATATTAGCCGCAAATTGTTTCCTAGGGAAGTGCGTTATTCAACTATTGAGAAGGAATGCTTGGCGGTAAAGTGGGCCCTGGACTCTTTTAAATACTATCTTTTGGGCAGGCATTTCATTTTGGAGACTGACCATAGAGCTCTCCTATGGGTGAACAAAATGAAGGACTCGAATGCCAGGATAACTCGCTGGTACTTGTCTCTGCAACCCTATCAGTTTACCGTCCTCCATCGGCCAGGCAAGGAGAATCTTGCTGCTGATTTCCTCTCCCGTCACGTGAGCGAGGAACCAGAGGTGGGGGAGAGTGTGACGGGTGCGTAGCCCACTTCACATATTTAGCTTTTACCATTGTGTTGTTTGATTTAATGTTTGATTTAATGTTGAATTTAGTTTAACATAATATGGTTTGTTGGTTTATTTAAATTCCCTTATTATAAGAAAAACACGGGACAAGTTTAACAAGTTAACAGTTTATTAAAATCTTGAATGTATAGAAGCGTGCACACTACTTATATTCTTTGCTGATTAACTTTACCTGAGTCCTAGATTGTTTGGGACCATGGAGTGACGGCCGCATTCCATGTGGCAGCAGACAAAGGGAGAGGCGGTGCTTCAATCTCCTAATTTGTGCTGTGCCAGAGGAAGTTGGACTGTACCATCATGTTCTGAGTTAGAGGGGTTTTTTTTGTGTCATGTCATTTAGGTTATTTTTTTTTTGTTGTTGGTTTAGTATCTTTTATGTGTTTTAGGTAGATGATTGTATTGTTAGGTATGGTTGTGTATATTGTTTTGTGATCTGTTATTTTGTTTGAGGTTATTTGGTAAAGTTATTATTTGATGTTTACCTTTAATTGGTTTGGTATGTGCTAAATGGGTATATAGAGCTATGATGAGATGAGCAGAGGGGAGTCAAATTTGTTCAGCCACTGTAACGTCATGGGCTGCTGATCTTAGTAATTTTTTTGGGGGTTATTATTTTGTTAACAGGGGAGTTATTTATTTTTTTTTCCTTTGATTTAGTTTGTTAGTTGTTTCTTATTCTTTGTATATTCTTTGGAAATGGTTTTGAACTTCCCTGTTAAGTTTATTTATTTTTTTTTTTTTTTGGAACAAATAAATTCTTTTCGTTTGCCACTACTACCTGTCCAGCTTGTTCTTGGCCTGACCACCACAGAGCTGAAAAAGAAAAATAGACACAAATGTGAACTGAAATGCTATACTGATTTCAGCTGATTGGAGATTCATGAGGAATTGATATACATACAGTGAAATCAAAAAAAGAATTGGGACACTTAAGCCACACACAAAAAAAAAGATGAATGTCATTGGATAACAAAAGATCAAACCAAGAGTCATCAACAAACAAATAATGCTGACCTTTTCTCAGGATTCACTTTTCTCAGGTCATTTTTGTAATTACTTTTAATCAGGGCCGGATGAAAGGACTGCTGTGCCCACTTTAGGTCAGTTTATCCACCAGAAAGTATTGTCAAATGACCATTTTAAACAATGCATTTATTATTTTATTATTTAAAACCAAGCAAACTTATTGTTTTCCTTGTAATTTTTAAAGAAATTATTTCAATTAAAGTGTTCTTTTGCTACATTTAACATTTGTAACATACATTAATGAGTGTTTCTAAGGTGTCAAAATAAGTTTTGGATCTACTGTACTGCAATGGTTGTCGGTAAGTACTTGCGTATACTTTGATGACCTGAAATTCATTAGACTAAATGACACATCTAAATCCTAGTCAATCTGTGCCATCAAAGAGAAAAAGGTTATTAGACCTGTGATTTTCAATCAGTGACACTCCTTGCAGTGCAGTAGATTTTGATTAGAACGTGCTGTGAAGAACTCACTGTCACTAGTGCTTTGAAATAAAGTGGGAATTTTGATCAGATTGCATCATTTTCTGAGAAGTACAGCCAAATCCACCCACTATTTTAAGGAATTCCACTTTAGATATGTGGGATTTGAGTAAGATAAAAGCTATAAATTAATAAAAATAATAATTAAAAGTATTTTATAAAAATTACAGTGAGTTCACAATGAGTGTATGAACAATGAGTTCATAATTCTACAGCTAACTTTGGTGGAGCCCATTCACAGTCTGTGTTTATTTATTGGTTGGTTAATAAAAGGAACGTTGCAATTCAGGTAACACTGCAAACATGCCAAAAATAAATAAATAAATAAAAATAGTGGTGGATGCAGCAAATTACAAATATATACTTTACCAGGGCTGTACAGAGACACTCCAGCACTGCAATCCACAACCCTAAAATGTGTTCTTGAAACATTACGAAAGTGTTCAAGTCTACACCACTGGCTGGAAAATAATAATGCTGTTCTCAATAATTTGATGAATAACTGCCGCTATAATCACAAGAAAATGAAAACAAACTTTAATTGCACTAGGCAAATAGTGCAATATGTTTTTTGTGAATAAGGAGTGATCTATATCAAGCCTAATTAGCATAGAAAGGAGGTGTGTTTGCACTGAATGACAATGAATTAACTGAAATACCCATGACTGTTACATGTGCACTCTGTTTTGGACTTGTTTTTGGACTTGTGTTGTGCCTTTTCCCGCCACTAGTTAGTCACCTTGGTTACTGATCACCCCAATCATCACCTTCAGCTGTGTTCCATCACCCTCCTTGTTTCCCTATGTATATAAGCCCTGTGTTTCCTGTTCAGTATTGTCCGGTATCGTTTGTGTCTAGTGTGGTTGTCTCTCCTGTTAATCTGCCTGTGGAACCATTAAAAGACTGTTTTCCTTGATCTCCTTCGTCGTGCGCATTCCTACAACCAGCTAATGTAACAATGACACTCCTCGGATCATTTAGTGCTTGGTTAAACTGGATTGTTTAATATGCCGTTTGCACTAAAATATAGTGCACATGACATTTAGTGATCTGGGCCTGCTAACAAAAACAGTCATGCAGCACTTAATTGTCATAATTTATACTTGTTTTCCTATATAAAATAAGTGACCTGTTATGGTAAACACTTATTTCAGAGTTGCAGGAAATAAGGCATAAAATTCTTTATTTAAAAGCTTTCTGGGTCATTGGCTGGTGGTGTAACAATGGTAAGCATTAAGATTTGAGGTCCAAATTGTCCATTAAGGGAAATGGGAAATGCATTCACAGGGATCAATACCTTAAAATGTGATTTCTCTTTTGTAAAAAAAAAAAAAAAAAAAAAAAAAAAAAAAAAAAAAAAAATTATAATAATGGATCCCAATATTAAACAGTTTTACTATGATATTCAGTTAAACTATTCTTGGGTAAAATGTGATAAAATATTCCCGGTAGTATTTTGCATTATTCTGCAATATTATTTCAAATCTGTGTGTTCAAGCAAGAGTGGAGGAGAGAAGATAAGACTGGAAGTTCTTCAGCTGAGACAGAATCTGTGAAAGGTATTCTCCATGTGCAGAGAAACATTAATCAGTACAAATTACTCCAGAGGTCTCTGGTGTGATTGTTTCTTTGAAAAAATATGAAAGTGAGAAAGACAATAGGAAGGAGACATTCTCCACTGATTCAGTTCAGTAGGCCACCATTCATCCTCCTGTTCAATTGACTTAATGTGCTTTTCAGAACATCACCCGCATGTTCCCTTCAAAACAGTTTAATAAACATAACAAAGCACATCCTTTTGATGTTGCTGTCCTCCAGGACAGCAGGACTGAATGGGACATGCTGTTAAGTCAGAACTAAGTGGCCTCCCTGGAATGCCTTGCAGGAGGTTTGGGGCTTAAGCAAGCTCTCTGAATTGGGATCAGTCAGAAACTGTTCCCAGATCAGGCAATGTGATAAACTGATGTATACCCCAAAGGTTGCCATTGTACTTAGATCAGGAGATGCAGTAAACTGCTTTATCGCGAAGGCTAAGTGCCGTTACTAGATCAGAGAGCGCAGTGAGCAGGTTTTATCCCAAGAGGTTACATCTGTTCATTGAATGGGGAACACGATGAATGGCTTTATTTTAAGAGATTCCACTGTGAACAGAATGGACAGTTTATCCCAAAGAGGATACTGCTCTTGTGAGTTTGGGCAACATAATGACCGGCTTTACTTTAAAAGGATTTTCTTAGATCTGTAAACACATCCATCTGATTTAGAGGTAAATTCCATCATCGTATTCCTTTTTTGCTGGTGCTCTCAAACCTGGAGAGTAAAACCAGGTTCATACTGTACAATTTTGGCCACTATTTGGACAATTTAGACACTATTTAGACAAATGTTGAGAATCCTGAAAGATTCCTCTGATCCTAAGCCAAAATCTTTCCAAAATCTTTCATCACTAGTTTCACTTCTTTGAAATCAAATTTTACCTCCAACGAAATTCCAGCAGTGTCAGAAGATTTGATGCACAGTCTTTTAGTGTGACATCTCCTACAACAACCGTCAAATCAGAAAACCAGTAGGAGTGCAGAACCTGATGACGCGATTAGTTAGACAACACCACTTGCTCCACACACAATGTCTTCATTTTTTTTTTACCAGTTTTCTTTTCAAGACAAGCCATTGATTTTGATTGTTTTTGTTTGCTAGCAACCATTTCAATCCTCACAGTCACCAGTCATGTCATGGATTGATGTGGACAAGTCTTCTTGCATGCTTCAAGTTTTTAACACGTCTTAACTGCTATACAGTCTGACATTAATGACAGCAAAGATCCCACAGTGTAACATGGCTTACAGGGGGATCAGGCTCATACAATCTGACAAGCAACAGTCATAAAGTACTATAAATTGTACAGTGATTCGGACCGATTTTGGACAGACTTCTGAGGCAGCGTAACAGTTTAATGATCTACCGCAAAATAGCGTGAGCTTTGGTGAGAACTAAACAAATATTTAATTACTACAGTAGTAATTCTCACTAGAAATGACATCAAAAGTGGAAATGTTGCTCAAAAACATATATTTACATACAAACTGACCAGCAAACTCAACTCTCGGATGCCATCTTTAATTTTCTAGCTCAACCCTCACAGAATGGACACACAGGGTTGTGGGATATCAAAGGCAGTGAAGGATACATCTATGCTGCCTTCAGAAATCGATCAGATGAAGGCATCTCAGGAAACAGGAAGTGAAGCTAACATTGTATTCGGGCGTGCCTTGATGTCTTCCTACCTTGAAATGTGTCCTCCGAAGGCAGCATTTTCCAGTTTTCGGACGCAGCCATTGTAAATCTCCCTCATCTAACACACCTGATTCAAATGTCAGAAAAGAGAGACATACAAAATGTGTGGTGCTGGGGTACTCCAGGACTGGTTTGGAAACTACTAGTCTAAATTTCACAGTTCAATATATAAAACTCTCCCGGCCTTAACTATATAACTGCAAATTGGCTTCTTCAAATCCACAGCCACCATGATGGGTCAAATTAAGCCAGATCTTCCTAGATATGTAGCTTAATTCTTCTTTATGCTCCTCTGGCAATGGTGGCCCCTTGTCAGAAACCACATGATGAATTTAGGCCCAGACTTCCATCTAATGGCTGGATAGAAAGGCTAAACGTGCAGGAAAGTGGTGCAGCAGCGCTCTCACTCTCGGTGCCAAGCTAAGAGCCTTTTCACTGCATTCCCGAAGGTCAAACTTAAACAGAGGCTGTTAAATCACCTACTTTACTTAAGACACTTCTCATCCTTTCATTACCACTGGACACTTGAATATCCTGAATGGTAGAATTTACTAAATGGATAATTATGATTGTTGGACAGTGAGGATATTTTACAGTTCCTTTTGGACTAAAACGAACTCTGAGATTTATCTTGACTTGTTTTTATTAGCAAGGATATCTGTAATACCTGGAGAGGCTATCTGTTAGCACTCTCATTCAACTCAATGATGGTTGCTAGAAATGCCATTGTAAAATATTCTAGCAGTAATATGTATTATATGCAGATAGTATTTGTATGTTTTAGTGCTTAATATTTGAAAAATATCACAATAAATGTATTAAACATCTTACATTTTGGGATTTAAGGCAAGTGAAAGCCTATCCTACATTTAGAAGGATATGATTTTTCAGGGTTTTTCTTTTCCTTTTTTCTAATTTAAAAAAGAAGAAAATAGTAGACTGGTAAAACATCTACTATTAAAAAAAAAAAAAAAAAGTATGATTTATATGTTGCTTGCAAAACCTTTATTTCATTAGACATGGCCAATTTTGATTAGCCATCAATGAAGAAAGATGCTTTTTGCACCCAGATGGTGCCATGCTAACCAGCTAAACCTTGACCTGTTGTTTGAAAGGACACTGAGAGCGATAAATCATGCAATTTCAAATAGAACCGAACCTTCAGTCCCATGGGTTGATTTTGTTTGTTTACAGGTGATTTCTCTTTGGCACGGTTTTCAGCATAGACTCTCACTCAGATAATTATGAAAGATTAATGGTCTCAGTAATGTCATTTCAGCAAGTCCTCAGATGAGGTATTTGGGTTGGTAAACAGCCTATTCTCTAATGTAGAGGATTCTTGTATATTGAGCTCCAACAAAACATGATTGATAGTCAAACAGGTCTTGAAGCCATGTGTCACAGTCCTGGTTACAGCATGAAGGAGAATCATCAGGATCTTAGTGCAGCAGTTACTTTAATCCACAAACTCAAAATACAAAAACCACTTGACTTGGAAAACTAACACAGCAACCAGTTAAACGCAATGTAGAACTCACAACTGAACAGAACAAACACAGGGCTTAAATACAACGAGAACAGAGGATCTAACGAGACTAATTAAACAGACACAGCTGGGACAAAATAACTCAAATGAGGGTAACCATAGGAACAAACAGGTGGTGGGAAAACTGAGAACAAAGGAGAACATATGACTAAAGATAAAACAAACTCATACCAGAACAGAACAGGGAAACAAACTCAAAACTAAACACAACCCTGACACCATGGCCATAACAAATGGTATAATTAGCATAAAAATATTCTGCTCCAGACATTCTGAACAATTTCTCTGCTATGTGCTATGTTCTGCTATTATCCAAATGTTTTCACCTAACTTGATATGTAATATACTGGGAAAAAGGGGACATTGGCTGTTGAACCTCTTTCTATTCTCTACTCGGCTCTGTATGATTTATAGGAACACAGCAGTGGTGAGACAAACCAGTTTCTTTGCAGCATTTTCCATTTTTGTCCGAGTATCTTTTGCTTGTCAACATGGTTGAAAAGAGGACACATGCATTAAACATAATGCCTCCTGACCACTGTGTCATCTACTGTTTTGTAAGCGATCCCTCAAAGAAAACCCTGAGACAAAATATACATTAAACTGTTTCAAAGAAACTGTTTGCCAATTTTCATTAAGACACCCTATATCTTTTGTTCTTGATCAGTCTTACCTCTTCCAGTCAAACTTTGTCAGTAGTCTATTCAGAAAAGATGTCATTCTGACTGGTAGATGAATGTCAAATGTTCTCCTCTTCGCCATTAGAAAGTGTTAAGTGTAACCATCACACCTTCTCTTTCAATAAGGCTTTATGCTGAACATCACATGAACAGGAAAACCAGTTTCTTTTCATCCGCTTGTAAGAGAAAGTGTTAACAGCAGTATGAACACAGTTCCAGGTGAAAAAAAAGTGCACTAAAATACACTTTATTTCAGTATACTTCCATAATGTATTTAAAGTGCTCTATTTTCGTGCACTAATTTTGTACTTAATATACTAAAAATTCTTCTTTAGTACTTCTTAAGATAATATTAAGAACATCTAAGTGTACTAAACTTTATTTTGAGACACCATGAACATGAACTAAAATGTGCTTTTAACATACTTTTTTTTAATACAGAGAGGGTATTCAGTTACCACATGTAGTACACTTGAACCTATCTTTCATACACTCAAATATATACTCAGACATAGAAAATACACTTATGAATTATTTAAAATATAAGTATATATGATAAATATATACAAAATGTATTTACAATGTATTGCCCACATATTTTTATAAATTAAATATTTCATTTCAAATTTATTGTAACTATGTTAATATTCATTTTATATGATATACTTAACTACATGTTAATGGTGTCTTTAAATAGTACTGTCATGTGAAATAAAGAGGGTTCAATAGCGAATGCAACAAATATCAGTTTATTGAGAAAAATAGCAGTAGGAAAGATAGCAAGGGTTAGACGTCATGGGTGCAGATAGCAGTGTTTCTTGGTAGCGCAGAGACTGCAATAAGCAAACCTGTCCTCCGACAAGAGTCCAACAGGTAATCCAGAACAGGAACTAGGAACAAGGCCAGGGAGAGTCGGACACAAACAATAATCTGACAACACAGGGCAAAATGTACAGACATTAAATAGTGGTGCTGATGAGCAGCTGACACTGATCAGCTCATCAGCAGCAACACACACTCACAGAGAGACAGTGAACTAGTGAACCTGCGAACCGTGACAAGTACAATCAACACTACAAGTACACTATTGGCATGTAATTAGTAGCACTTTTTTCCCACATTATAATATATAAAATATAGTACTTTAAGTACTTTATATGCTAAAAGTAGGCTATACTTACTGTTAAACTGTGAATTTTAGTACGCATTTAACCTGCATGTTTTATCTTTCATGAAAATCCATTAAGAACTTGGTGATAGTATATTTAAAAATCCATGTAAAGCATTCATAGCACACTTTTAAGTAATGCACTTATAAAACACTTCTGTATATTTGGTGTACTTTATCTGACTAGGCTTAAAAAAATTTAAGTGTTATATATAAATGCACTAATTAGCACTAAGTGTACTTAAGTACCACAGTTGGGGAAATGTACTTATAACTAGTACATTAGTAGTATATTTTTAATAAAATTAATTTAATTTAAATTTAGGATTACTATATAAAAGTCTTCTAAGATTGAACTATTTTTTAAAAGCATTCAAAGCACACTTTAAAGAAATACACTAATAAAACTCAGTGTATTTTTGTGTAGTATACTTTATTTCAATGCACTAAAAATCAATTTAAGTAATAGTGGTATTTAGTATACTTTTGTGCACTTAAGTAGGCTACTACTGAAGTAGAAATATACTTTTATTTAGTGTATTTATAGTGAATACATTTTAGAATTTTATTTAGCACAAAAAATAAGAATGTACTACATATACTTGCTTGTATTTAATTATTTTTTAATGCATTCAAGTATACTTTTTTTCTTTTTTTTACCTGGGGTGATAGCTTTGGACTTTTAAAGTAATCAGCAAATCTAGCTATTTCTTTATATTGTTGCCATTTTATTTGATTTTAAAGGGTTAGTTCACCCAAAAAAGAAAATTCTGTCATTAATTACTCACCTTCATGTCGGTCCACACCCGTAAGACCTTCGTTCATCTTTGGAACACAAATTAAGATTTTTTTAACAAAATCCGATGGCTCAGTGAGTGACGAGAATTTTTTTTGTTTTGTTTTTTTTTTGGCGCACAAAAAGTAAATAAAATAACGACTTTATTCAACAATATCTAGTGATGGGCGATTTCAAAACACTACTTCATGAAGCCTCAAAGGTTTATGAATCTTTTGTTTAGAATCGGAGCGTGTATCAAACTGCCAAAGTCACGCCCCACAGTGGTGAACCGTTGAAATATCAAAACACTTATGACATAACGAAGCCTCGTTCACTGAAATCACATGACTTTGGCAGTTTGATAACACATTCCGAACCGTTGATTCTCAGATTCGTAAAGCTTCGAAGCTTCATGAAGCAGTGATCGCCCATCACTAGATATTGTTGAATAAAGTCGTTATTTTGTTTTTTTGGCACACAAAAAGTATTCTTGTCGCTTCATAACATTAAGGTTGAACCACTGTAGTCACATGAACAGTTTTAAATGTGTCTTTAGTAGCTTTCTGGGCATCTGAAAGTGTTAATTATCTTGCTGGCAATGGAGGCCTCACTGAGCCATCAGATTTTATCAAAAATATCTTAATTTGTGTTCCAAAGACGAAGAAAGGTCTTACGGGTTTGGAACGACATGAGGGTGAGTAATTAATGACATTTTTTGGGTGAACTAACCCTTTATTATCCAAATGTAAGTGAGAAGAACTTTTGTCTACCTATGTGATGGATATTGGTTTTGCTCATCTTTGCTCGCTCCTTTGAAGACATCTTGAGTAAAACAGCTCCATAAATGTAGCACGTAGGTTACAAAAGACCTGTACCAGAAGTGATGCAACCTGTTTTACAGAATATGGAAGTTTGTTGCACAAATCCTGAATTCATGTGTTGGAATTTGTTGAATCTATCATTCTTATTCAAAACTTTCAAACAAGGCTTTGTAAAGCCAACATTCAGAGTTTCCCCTGACAAGTTTTTCTTTTCTGGTTAAAAAAATAGTTATATGAATTTATTTTTAATTCTTATTCTGTATGTTTATATACAAATTTCAGTTCTGCATTCTGTCTACTACATCATTTTAAATTCAGGAAATTTTATTTCAACAATTCACTTCTGAATGGCACACTTTCCTGCAGCATATGTTGTGCTCTGAATATCCCAGTAACATGAGAAAGAGCATGCTAATGGCCTTTTCAGCAGGGTCGGGCACACATCTAGTTTGTTTAACCCAAGGGTAATTTAGTTCATCGTAATCTCAAGAACATTACAAAAAACAATATTCACGCTAAAAGCCAAAAGTACTTGTCTTATATAATAAAGCATGTTCATGTTTTATTTCACCAAAATGGCCCTGCAGTGTCATATTGTATAAAACATGATTTACACATATGAATAAGTCACATGTTGTGCTACTGAGGGAAAGGGTGATGCACTGTGGGTGTTTTAGGTTTCCCATCTCTGACAGCTCAAGGGGCATTGAGAGCCCCGTTAGGCAGCGGCAGACTGAATAAAACATGCTTTGTGGCAGAGAGTGATTGTTTCCACTGTAATATTGATTTGATTGAGCCCGGAGATGTCATTTACTGGTGAAATTCTGAGTGAGGGTTCTGTTGCAAAATGAAAACACGACACTGAACAGCTTTGAGATGGGACGGTGGATCGCTGATTTGATTTAAGACTAAGATGTGATGAAGTGGAATATCTTGTGAATCAAGAGAACCCCAGTGGCTACAAACATCTGTGTGACTTCAGGTACCCTAATCCCTCTGTACTTTGACAAGGACAACAGAATGATGAAAACAATGGTGAATAAGCCAATAGAAACATTGTAACTAGCTTTCTTCTAAAACCTAGAGAGCTGCCATTCTGCCTACTGCCTACATAAGCATCTGGCTTCTAAAATATAAGCATCTGCCATACTAATTGTCATGAAACCTCATAAGTGACTGATTTGGCATGCAAATATAATATATATTTATATAGCGCCTTTCCAAAGCTCAAAACTCAAAGTTAAAAAGCATCCAACTACATTAAAATTCAAAATGACATAAATGGTGGTGGGAAAATAAATTTAAAAAAATTAAATAAAAAACAAGCAGCATATGCACAACCCGCAAATAGCACTCCACACAGGAGACTTGTGTAACATTTTACTTAAGTAAGATGATAAAATACACAGCACAGACATAATTATAACTTTTAATTTTGATGGAAATATGTTATTTCAATACAGCCTATATTTTTCAGAAAATATTAGAACATACATTTCTTAATTATTTATACATTTCACTTCATCCACCGTTGGGATATTTTTTTTTTTTTCCACCCTCACTAAAATGAGGTATCTTAAAAGATAGCTACCTTTCTAAACTTTCACATCACCTATAATGACTAAAATGCCTAAAATACTCTCCACTGGCAACTAAATGGGTTTTAAAACAGGCCAGTTATGTTTGTGCCATCATATGGTAGGATATTCTGCCATCTGAAATTCATACAGTTGGCTTACAGTTAGCAAACATTTTGTGGCAGCTCCTTTACTTAGTAGAAAAACATGGAAGAAAATGAACAACATACTGTAGCATTAGGGATTCTGGTCCAATTGCATGTTGTGACATATTGTGCATCATAAACAACGCAGTGCATTTATTGTTAAAGGAAGATAACACGACCCATGCTGTGAAGAAAGAGGGAAGCACACTTAAGCAGAGATAAAGCTTTCCGGGAAGTCATTCCACTTTTAGGAGAATTCTTCACGGTGAAATGTTCACTTAGCATGTATAAGAGAAGATGATCAAAGAAAGTTGCAGTAGAGGGTGTAAATTATAGACACATGCAAGACCTATATCCGCTAAAACAAGCTTGGAGTATTATGAACATGTAAATCATTAATTTTGCATGTTGCAAAGAAGCTGAGAACTGACCCGCCAAGCGTACACTAAAGAAGCACATTGGCCATTGATGTTTTAAGACTGCAACAAGAAGCTCCAGATCTTAAACTTTCAATCTGTTGCATTATTAAAATAATTAAAATAAACAAATCTAGTCAACCAGTAGTCAGGTGTGCACTGCCACTGTCCCAACCAGTTAGAGAGCAACAATGGGCAACTGGCAAATAAGAGCTTGAACTTGCACTACCTCAACACAATATGAAATCTGACTAAACTAAACATGCTGCCTGGCATGTTACTTATTTCCTTATCTAGCTTTCATCAGCAATGACTTCTCTCATGGAAATTGTGTTTTGTCCATAGCTTTTCCCCACACAAAGTTTTCCTTTGAAACAACGCTGATATAACTGAAATAAATATCTTTTCCTTCCTAGATGGTTTAACAATAACTACCCTAGTGAAATATGAATATACTTAATTGTATTTAAAATACATTTATGTCATGATAAGTATGCATTGCCATGTCTATGTACTAACTGAAAATACACTAAATGTAGTTATTTCTTGCTTCCAAGCACAAACTTAGTACACTGCAAATTAATTTGTAAAGTAGTATACCTTTTACAAATGCAATTGGGTAAGGATGAAATATATATTCATATTTAAGAAAGTACACTGGCTAGGTTCTTAATTCCATCTACAACGTTTGAAACTTGTTAAAAGTGATTATCATGATGTTCTCTGAGAACAAAAAATACTTTAAATATTTCCTACAAATGCACACGCACACAAATATCTATATATACCCACCCATAAACTAACTGGATATAACCTTTGAAAGAAGATGCCCACTTCATAGTCTCAGACTGGACCGTTGGCTGAACATCTGATGCATATACAGGAGGTCCGGGAGACGTGTGTGTCGCGTTCTTTAACAGTCCGCTTGGAAAGAAACACGTGACACCGTGACAGTGAATGCTTACCAGGATCAACTAAACGCAGGATTTTCGAAAGTATGTGAAGTTCGCTGCTCCATTCTTGCAGTAAACTTTAACATTCTTGAATGAATAATTTATTAGATGCAGGCCAGTCTGTTTTTGTAGGGACATAAACTTTACATTTCCACACCCCTAAACATGACGCGGAACAAAACGAACTGTGATTGCTCAGTCAAATGTCCTTTTGGGCGGTCCTTGGAAGCTACGATAGAGTGCAGACCTTCTGCCGTCAGTCTGAACGTCTGACTACGTGAGACTACCCACTTCATAACCCCAATGACATGTTTGTTTGTGGGGATTGTTTGAATTTTGTCATATCTTTAAAGTAAACACGGTCGCTGTATGAGTTCTCACCTAAGACTATGACACAAGAGACAATATCACATTCTTTGTATAGATATTTGTTTGTTCCATCGCCCCTGAAAAGTCTGTATTGTACTGTAATTTTAACATAGGCCTAAATATAGGCTACAGTATGTTTGTTCAGAGAAGGGGCCAGTGTTTGTATATGTTTGATAAGTCAGTCTCTCCTCACCTTACATTTATGAGCTGTGAAATGGAATTCATCAACAATCTGTTTTGCTGTACTTTTGCTAAACAAATGAACTCGCTAGAGTGCACACTATTGTGAATCGGTGTTGCAGATTTGGCACATTTCTCAGAAGGAAACCTTTACAGTCTAGAAAGTCATTGAAGCTAAAGACAAGTCTCACCATATATTTCAAATCTGTTATTCAATTATTTTAAGATGATGCTATCTAATTCTTTTTTAGATGAGACTTTTTGTGCAAACCAAAAAAAAATTGTGAGGTATGAATTGAAACATCTAGTTTGTTTCTGCTAACAGGTGCTATAAGTGCAGAATTTCCGAACACAACTTTTGCTTACACACACACACACACACACACTTTATATATAAACCAATTAAAGACAAAGCAGAACTGTTCATCTCCGTGCAATGCACAGCAGTGTTTCATTTCTGAATCCATGTTTTTGAACAAACCGAGTGAAACCAATGATTCAGTAGACCATTCATAAAAGACTTGTTGGACTTGAGGTGGCGCTATACAGACCGATCGGTCTTCAAAGTACAGCGAGAGTGATTCAAAAGCAAACAGAGCTGTCTGCTCTCGCCGTACTTTGTCATACACCAATCGGTCTGTGTAGCTCCGCTTTAAGTCCAACAAGCCTGAAGAGAACCATTTACCTTACTCATGAATGAACAAACAATCATTAAGGCATTTACCACCATTTTAGTCTCTTAATTAGTCTCTAATTTTATTTTAAAAATTTCACATTTCCATATTAAAAACACTGAAGGTATAGTTCACCCGAAAATTAAAATTCAGTCATCATTTACTCAACCTCATGGTCCAAAAGTTCATGTGTAATAAATTCTATGTTGAATCAAATAAAATATTTCTTTCTGAAACTACTTTTTGTCTATTTGATGCTTTACGCAATAATGACTGGTGTAATTTCGATCATATTGTATTGCTGCTCTCATAATAGGGAAAAAAGGTATAAAAGGACACACCTGGTCGTTATCACAGCATTGTAGTTCATTGGTAATGAACCATGATTACATTGCATGAGAGTGTATTATTGTCACCATGACAACCGCTTCAAGACTGACAGCTACCTAAATTGATAGCATACAATGTGTTAGGTTTTCTCGTGTGGCTAACATGGCCCTGTTGTGCCCGGTGCATTAAATGGCTGCCAGTCATCACTAACATTCATTTGTGTATCCAAACAGTTGTAGACTTTCAGCCTGTCATCGGGGAAATGAGCAGCTGATGATGAGGTCAGTGAATCAACACAATGATGCCACATTATTTGTGAGTGCCAGAGAAACAGCACAAAGACCAAAGTCTCACTCATTGTGTCAGATGACAAGTCAATTAGTCATCTGAGCAAGTCTATCGGTTTTCAGCCATCCACAGCTCGGGTCAGAACCAGTTCATATTTGAACAGTTCATTCATGAATAGAGAGGCCAAAAGTGGTCAAGTCCACTCTCTGCTCCCCGAGGAGCTGCCCCGTTATGACCCATGATGACTGGTCTGTTCCCAGAAGTGTTTAGTTTACAAAATGAAAGCCTTCAGAGAGAATCTCTCACTCTGTCTAGATCAACAGTCTTCTTCCTCACCCAGAATGCAATCTGTCAAAGGCCCTTTGTCCCAATCAGTGGCAACGTGAGTGTTTCTACCGTGCATAATAATGTTCCATTTATTTTGGCTGAAACAGATGTCCTAGAGAAATGCCAGCAGATTGCAGATTGTCACGGAGAACATTGTCAAGGTAATAACCTTGTTCTCCTCTAACTGGGTACGGCTCCGTTTTAGTCAGAAATCACACAAGTGGAACAATGTCTCATGTTCTGGCAACACTTTGATATTTTGGCCTCAGCAGAGATTGGTTCCATTAACAGCCTGCCTGAAAACAGAAAAATATCTTATTCATTGTGCAAATTATAGGATAACTTTCAGAGTGGGCTGAGTGCCTGCAATCATTTTGAAAACTTTTGCTATACATTTCTGGTATGCAAAACAAAATTATTAAATTTTTATAATGTTAGCAGATATTAAGCAGACAGTCTATTACCGAATTATTTTTCATTGTTAGTTCATAATGTTAACAAATGGAACCTTATTGTAAAGTTTTACCAATTTCATTATACAAAGCGTGTATATTATTTTACTTGCATCAAATGCCTTTTTAGGTTTGATTTAAAAAAAAAAAAAAAAAAAAAAAAAAAAAAAAAAAACACCTTTCATTTACTGATAAATGAATATTATGCTAATGACTTTGTGTGTCTGAAACTTGCGCTGGCACTGATTGGTTCTAATCAGCTCAGAAGTTTCGGATTAGTTTTTAGAATATGTATAATACAGGTGAAAATATGTAGATTAATGTATGTGGTTAGTTTAAATTTTGTATTGTATTATATTAAATAATGTATAATTAGGACCCCCTCATTTTGTTTAGATTTACATTGGTGGGGTTCAAATCTTGTAAATCATGGTGGTCAGACCTCCCTCAACAGCCTCTTATTCATTTGTACAGTTTACAGTCAGGTGTTTTGCATTTGGAGCACCATTTAAAAGCAATAGCTTGAGAGACAGTAAGAACAGTGGTCAGGAATGTACATTTCTGTGAAAGGATATTGAAGGTCATTAACAGGAATTACTTGAGCTGTGTGAATATTACATCTTACAGGCATTCAGGGCTCTCCTTTTGCATTTACACTGAAATCAGATCTAACCCAGATAGCATGTTGACATTGATTCAATGAGAGTTGATCCAAACCATCATTTTGGTTGAGGTTGACATTGACATTTCAGTGTTTAAAGTGGGTTGGATCATCATTAAAATTGATAAAAGCCGACAGCACACATGGGTGGACAGTGACATTGAACTAACAGTGATTTGTAGTTGAACAAGATCATGCAGGTATGCATCTCTGCAGAACACTAGTGGGCGTTTCCCAATCAGTGGTGCGTTTTTCAAACCACGATGGGCATCTTCAACCGCTTTACCAGAGTTGCTCTAATCCACTGGGGGATTGGTTAAAGGGTGGGCCTTCATGATTTCAGCAAGTTTGTTGAAAAATGGCTGAAAAACATCCATTGTAGTTTGAAAATGGCCACTGATTGGTAAACACCCATTGTTGTGTAATAAAGCTGTTTCGATTAGTGTAAGAATGGTGTGCAGTTAATAGAAGTCCGCTTTCTATACGCTCTACATTGCGCTTCATGGCCACTGAATAGAGACAGCAGCTGATTCAGCTATGCACCGGTAAGGTGATTTTTTTTAAAAATTACATAATCGGTCTCGAAATTGAAACTGGTATACCTCCCAGCACTAATACCAATCAACATGCTTGTTTGTTTTCCAGCCCTTTTAAAATAAAGTTTAAAGGCCAAGCATTTGATCTACATCAGAACATCCACAAATCTTTATACAGCACTGTTGGCAGGGCAGCCAGAGCGACTTGACGCTCTTGCCGGTAGTAGTCTGAACTCAAAGTTAGAATCAACATCACATTGTAATGGTCAGCACACAGAAGAGGACAAGTAACTTCAAATGCCAGAGTGTTTATTGGCTGGATTGAGCAGGAAACAAGCAATGCAAGCAGGTAAGTCACTGAGTTCATGAATCTAGGAAAAGGAAAAAAAAAAAAAAAAAAAAAAAACACTTAGCTTTGAGTACCACAGTCTCTTATTTGCTGGTGCAGGCTGTCTGAAGATGGTATGAGGATGATGAAAGACTGAAGAGGATTGTAACTTGAATTGAGGAAGGTAAATCGCTTGCAGGTAAGTAGTGGATGTAAATGAATACAGGAAATCTTAGTCCTTGACCACATAGAAGAAAGCAGTCCTATTCCAAGACCATAGTTCTAGGCATAGACAAGATCAGGCAATGTCTGTGTGTTTGGTGTTGGCTTATAAAGAGTGGTACTCATGACAAGACTGTGATAGCTGACAGGTGTGTTGATTGGGGAGTGTGTGCAGGTGGTAAACAGAGAGGATCATGGGAAATGTAGTGTCAGGCATGGTGAACTGAGATTGTGATCGTGACAGTAACATTGATCGAACAATATTACCAATGATTTTTTTTTTTTATTTCAATGTTGATTCAACAGCAGTGATGTAGAATCAACATCATAGTGTAACGATGATTCACTGATATTACCATTGATTATTTTTGTTCATTTCAATATTGATTCAGCATTGGTGATGTAGAATCCCAGCAAACATTTGGACGTTTAATGACTGTTGAAAAGAGGTCCCTCCTACACATCCCGTCATGGTTGAAAAATAGTTTCAAAATGAAATTTGAACAGACGTCTTTGATGTTATCTTATTAATTAATTAATTAATTAACTACATGTAGCTAAAAGTCAAAGTAACAATTATACATGCAACCCCACAGAATTGTAGACATGTACAAATGTAATTTTTAGGAAATGTTCTGTATTACATATTTTTACTGATTTATGCCATCCTATTGCGACTTTGGCCAGGGACACGACTAATGTTTGCTAGGATCAATCATAGTGTAATGTTGATTCAATGGCATTACCATTGATTTTTGTTGAAATCTCATCGTTTCAACATTAATTGCGGGTGCAAAAGTGATATTGAACCAACATCACTTTGTAACATTAATTCAATGCAATTAGCGTTGCCGCATCAGCATTGTCTCAACATTGTTTCAATGATTCCTTGAAGTGTACTCATATTCTCATGAGTCTTTCTTTGACCTGTGTTCCATATATAACACGGAGAGAATGACATACTGTACTGCCGCCATTCAGGTATGCTGTGTGGGCGTTTAACTTCCACTGAGGTAGATAACTTCATCTTTTCACACAATTGCTTTTTTTTTCCTTTTTTTCTTCTTCTCCTTATGCATGGTGCACACATGTTTGAATGATCTTTCTGCGAAACCCCCTACAGTCTCCTGGGGGTCTTTGTCCCCCATGAAAACCCCTAGTTTAAGGCATCATTGAGTCCAGACCACCACTGGTGCAGCTTCAATAAATATAGATGCTCAATGTGTCTGAATTTTAACCTCTGCGGCTTAGTGGAAGAAATTTTCACCATCATCTATCTCTCTCCTCACTGTCTTTCTGCATCTCTTCCAGTGGCAGGGTTAATTAATACACTGGGAATAGCTGTGATTCTTCCCTCCTGTCTTCCTTCCCCTTGGAGGTGGTGTGGTAACACTGAACAGCCGTATATACCTCTTTACACAGCAGTATGCAGGTGTGATATATGTTTCTTCTCCATAAACAAGCCCAACTGTTCCCTCCTTATGTCATCAGATTTTAAAATGTCAGTATTTAATGTCTCCTCTGTCTCATCACCACAGTCATAACAGACATGAAACAGATGTTGCCGCTTCTAACTCCCAAACGATTCCGTTTCCGACGCTCTCCATCAATATTGAATGGGCACATCAACCTTTCACAGATCTCAGGAGGGATCCATGTGGAAGAATTATGGCTACCTTGTTTGAATATACAATATTATTATGCAACTTCTAGTTCTCACCTTATGTTGATTATCCCATAAAGTCTTCTTCTCTTCTCCTTCACAGTTTGTATATAAAGATCTACTCATCTGCTTTTTCTAAATCAGTATTTTAGGCTTTTTTAAAACATACTTTAAACGAGATGAATTTACTTGAGAAACTTGAGAAATCAGAGACCGTTTCTTAGCATTAATATATTGCATAAATTGCGAAATGTACTAATACTTAATTAAAATAATCTCAATTCAAGATATGTTTATATGCCTTATGTAATTTGGCTTTTAGTATTTATTATTTATTTTTTTTGTAATGCCCATTTCTAGTGAAATAAGATGTGAGATCACATTAACAATCTGGGATTTAAAATCCCATTTAAACCTGGATTTAAACATAAAAGTTTTAGGATTTATATAGTTTCTTTAAACAGAGAAAAATTAACAAGAAATATTTAATGTATTTAAAGCTAATTTTTCTTTGCTACCTGCTAGTCAAATAGTTATGCAATAATGTAATAATACATTTAGAAAAATTCAACACAGAAGCATTTTCACTAGTGGTGAACTTCTGGCCACATATGAGTATATGAGTCCATGGAATATATATGACCGGCTGTGCTGAACATGCAAGCAGCACTCTGTGTGTGGTAATGCATTGCACAAAGTCATCGAACACGGTCACCCTGGAGTGCTTAGCTCAATCTTTTGTGTTTGGTGCTGTGAATCAGCGCGGCTGAACCAAAATAGGCATCTAGGTCAGTGGTGTTTCTATGCTATTCATCAAAGTCCCGCTGGCTCTTTCTATGCAACCAAGAACATAAATGAGACACAGAGCATCCATCCCTTTCTCCATCACACTCATCAAAAGGCAGTGGTGCTTTTTATACAGAATTTTTGTATTGTTCTTTTTTTCTGTGAGGTCCACTTGTAATATTAGTCAATTTTTTTTTTTTTTTTTTTTTTTGGATGAAAGCAGTCATAATTTAGTTCATCAGTGAAAATGAAAGTGAATCAGGGCCAATCTGTAATCATTACTGTAGCAAAACTGTTTCAATAGTTTTGCCACAAGACATGATTTTAACATGATTTTTAATGTTTAACCCTTTCTTTTCAGCTCACTAAGTTTTTAACAGGACCACTGATGAAAAATATTATTTTGTAAGCTACTCCACTGGTATAGTGTACATAGGAATTTACTTCAAATCTACTTTACTCTTTCCCTGCCATTAAATGCATTTTCCAGCTATCCATGTTTTCACAGCTATACAGTAGGAGGCGATATTGCACATCTTCTGAAAGAGTACAGAATCTCTGGATCAAAACAAGGGTTAAGAAGAAGCAGAAACAAGTGATAGAAGATTGCTTACGCAAATGTAAAATAACGCAATCATCAAACATTAAACAGCATACAAGTTCAAAACTGTTACCGAATGAAATGTCAAACCCATGAAGAGGAAATGTCTGTGAAGCTTTGGGGGTGTTGATGGATTTGATCTGTTTCATCTATGTTTTGATCATTCTGATGCGATTTTCTCTGCTTTTTGTTTAAAATGTTGCTTTTTTATTTAAATTACCCAAGTGTTGATAAAAATGTAAAGAGTTAAAGTACAGTTAAAGGTATTTTTATAATATATAAATAGTAAACTATAAGTATGATGTTATGTTCACTTACAGAAAACTTAGAAGTATACTTGCAGTATAAAACTACAAAAGAAGTAGTTTACTGAGAGTATACTTCAAAGTGTATTTTCATAAACTAAAATATGTGCTACAAGTGTTTGAGTCTATCAGTATTACTATAAGCTCACTGGTAGTAAAGTTGTAGCCCAGGTAAAAAAGGACACTTCCATAATGTACTTAAAGTACTCTATTTCTGAGCACTAATTTTGTACTTAATACTAAAAATTCTTCTTCTTAAAATAAAGTGTACTCAACTGTGCTATTTTATGACACTGTGAATATGAAATAAAATGTGCTTTTAACATACTATCTCTATATTTAAAAAAATTATTTAGTTACCTCTTAATTTCAATAGAAGGCCTTTTTTAAAACCCTCTATGGTATGCAATATGAAATCAATGAGGAAAAAAATTATTAGTGTTTTTCCTGCTTAAAATTGGACACTTTAACAATCATAATCAATAAACATTTTCATAATTTTTGTATTTATTTATTTTTAAGTTTGTTGCCTCGAGGCAACAATTGTACCACAATGGAAAAATTGAAATATTTGGCTTTTTCATGTAGAAAAAAGAAATATATTTATTGAAAACATCAATTTCTTTAACTAGATACTTGAACAAACAAATGTATCCAGTTTTTAATGTATTAAACGTTTCATATTTAATAAAAAGTAACATTTTATATTCAGCTGTTGCCCTCAGGCAACATTGTACCATAGTGGAACACAAGTATTACCAAACCATCATATTATGATGTTATTATATCAAGTTATCATATCCATCTTCATCCTCATCTCCATATTCTCTCTCACCCTCACTCTCTCCCTGATGGATTGTCACTATGACTTTATCTTCCTCATCACAGTATGACCCCTCATCATCACCCTCATCAACTGGCAGTGCTACCTGTGTTTTATACCTTTTCGAAGTGCTATAGAAAATGTGCAGATCATAATATATGCAGATATAGTATGTGAATTACTATTCTTATAAGTTCATTACAAAATCATGTGAACATGCAAATATATTTAGATAATAAATCTATAATAAATATATATATAAAAAATATAAATAAAAAATATAATAAATCTTTTCCTTACAAATATAATACATTTGTATTCAAACCTATTATGCCTGTATGGCCTTATGCGATTCCATTATGGTACAATGTTGCCTTGAGGCAACACACAGTTTTTTGTTATTTTCTCTAAAACATTTTATAATATATAATGTAAAGTTCTTGAAAATACTTCTTTACTTACCAGTGATTCATATTTTTTGTGGGTGATTAAATGTATACAAAACAAGTGGAAAAAAGCACTTTTCATTGTAGAAAATATGGAGCCATGTGACGTGCACATGTGCTGAAACAGGACACAAAATGGACCCCTGTTGGTCATGTTTTGGTCTTTTTTTGCACTTTTATTGATTAGTATTTGAGTTGTTCTGTTCTGAGATACATTTGATCAATCAGTTGGTGCCTTATTTTATTGAAAACAAACTAAAATAGACCATGTTGCCTGGAGGCAACACCGTACCATAGAGGAGGAAGTTATGAAAGTTACAGTATGTTTTAGTACAAACTCGTTTCAAAAAATAAAGGGAAATTTAAAATTTCCATGCGTCGCACAGCCCCATAAATTGATTTAAATGGACATGATTTGTGATAACTGTATTCTGGCAGAGCTATATGTAATTTTTCAGTGTAATTAAACATTAAAACAGAATGGTTCAGTGTTATATGGTGGATGGTTTCCTTCAGTGCTGTGTGGTGCAATTTTTTTTCAGCGGCATGAACAGCAATATAGATGAGAATTACCTCTATTATCCAAGGCCTCTTACATCGGGCTGCTCTACCATCTGAATGAGAATGAGAAGTCATAGCTGTCCTATGTCTTTTTTAATTAAGCCTCATTTAACTTTTCACAGGAAGAGAAATTATTTCTGCAGCTCATATTACTCACCATTAGAAGCTATTACGCCTGCCAGTGATTCCAGACTTAGACAAGATGTGGGTCATTGCGAGTCTGCGCATTGTCTGGTGTAGGTTCAAGAAAAAATTAAAGAAGCTGGTAGTTTTTTCTGCCGTACAACATAAGTGCAAACACAAAGAATGACTTTATAAATTATTTTGTTTATCCTGTTGAGGCACAGAATATCAGGATTGTCATGGAACTGTGGAAATATCATCAAGGCCATGGTGACCAAAACAAAATCTCAGAGAATATTTGGCACAGATCACTTAATCTTTCCAAGCGGTGCTAGAAAAATATTAAAATCTGCATTCTTGTAAGTATAAACATATCATTATAACTGTAACATTTCATCCCTGGTTTAAAAGATCAGAAAGCATGCAATTTTAGTTCCACTGTAATGATTGTTTGTTTCCTGAGTGCAGTGTTAAGGCTGCCTTCTACAGTGATGTTCATTCCGCTACATTTATCCCAGCTCAATCAAAGGAAAATACACAATGTCCTCAGCAGAGCTTACGTATCCGTCACATAGTGACAGTGAGCATGGTTTCTTTCATTACAACACGATCAATACACTCCAATCAATCATTTTCTTGCCAGTGTCAGAGGCCTGCCAATACCTTTACCAGAGCCCACTGCACAGACTGAGAGACAGAAAGGGGAAGGAGGAAGATTTCCTGGGTTTACGGCGAATGCTTTAATGCCTTAACACATGAGCGCTCTTTGAAACTGGGTGCAAAGGAGCCAATCTGTAATCTTTATAAGAGACTTTGTGGTAGCGGTGTCACCTGTAGACCCCTTCCACATTCAAGTTGTCTTCAAAAGGGACACAGTAGTCTGAGTGGTGAGCAATGCTCATGTGGTTCAAATGTGGCTTGACATTTCCCAGAAGTTCCTCTTCCCTATCCGCTCTCCACTATTGTATCTTCAAAAGGCCAAAAAATATTGTGATAGCAGCTACATTATCAGACTGATACATACTCATAAATTATACACAAATGAAAGTCGCAGCATTTCAAATTGAGATATTAAATGGGCCCTAAAAAGGCTGTTATTTATCATACTCCCAGTTAACATGTGAAGACAGTTCAGGGATGAATTAGCTTGACTCACTGCAATATGTCCTATTCTCAAGACTATTTGCAATTCCCCATGATGATTAAAATTCTAATTCAGAACCAATTATCTAATGTTTTGTTATGAAATATGCATGTCATAAGTTGCCTATAGTAATCAGATTTACAGATGGATCCTGGGGTCATATTAGACTAAATCCCATAAATGAAATATTCTCAGAGGAGAGCACTGAGTTTCTCTTTTTATGAGGGCGCTAGTAATCCTATAAAGTCTGGATTTGCCTTTCTTTATGAGGCTCAGTGTTGTGTTGAATCTTAGGGGCTTAAGAGCTGCCAAACAGGGACAAATTACAAATCATTGAGAAAAACCAAAGCACTGCAGCTATTGATTCAAACAAATCAAGGGTAAACAGCTTTCTGCATGATCTTTCCACTCCAGTGCATTCATGTCCCTGGATACACAGCCATTGTAGCTGGCGGGCGCCGCGTTGATCTCCTCTTGCGTACCGCGTTACCTGTATTCACAGAAACCTTGGCTTATCTCCCATAGGAAGACGGTGAAATATGCGAGGATTTTTCTGTATTCTGTGCAGTGGTCAACACTGACCTATCGGACACAATATCATGAATGTGACCTTGTTGTGTAAAGGTTGTACGGCCTGTCCTGAGCAGCAGTTGAGCAAATATGTGAAGCCGTACACAGACAATTCAAAATAAACGCTGTGTTGCTTGTTCAGGTATAACAATCTTTGATTCATTGGACATAAATCATGCGTCTTCAGGTTCAGGCTTGGAGAATATTTGCTTGTCATTTGGGAATTGATTTTTTTGGTTCATCCTTGGAATTTAAAATAGCTTTTCAATTAAAAACAAATAGGAATTCAAATGTATATCGCGCAGGAAATGGGTTTGGAGGAGTGAATGATGGAATGATTTATTAAAGTTGATTATACGCTCGTTTTTGGTAATGACAATGCAAGTCACGTGACAAAAAGGGGATGGCTGAAAGGATCCTGTTGGACTATGGCAGAAAATAAATTTGACCAGCACTTCTCATGTCTGTTCCAAAAAAAAAGCAAAAAAAAAAAAAAGCAAATAACATATAATGCAACCATATAATTGTACATAACTAGGCTTAACAACTTTTAAAAAGGGGTAAAAATGCCTTTGTTGACTTCAAAGGCTGCAAGTCTAATCAAACGCTATGGTATTTTTTTGTTGTTGTTTGTTTTTTTGTCTTTTGTTTTTTTTCTTCTATCACTTGGTAGAAGCTATCTAAACAGATGCCAACATGCCTGACATCCTATCATCCTCAAAAACAAATCAGAACAACAACAGGAAAAAGAAAATACAAAGCGGAATGAATGGGTTCAACTTGCAGAAAAAGATAAACATGGTTTGTGTCAACCAAAATATGTTTTGTGCATTTAATTCTTGGCTTAAACCCATTGGTATGCGAGACATTTTGAATTTGTCAAGGTTCATATTCATGTAGTTTATGCCATTTCATTTATTTTGCATATTGTTGGGCCTATGCAGTTCATGATAATGCTAATAAAATATAATGTTCAATTTTACAGACTTTTTATACACTACTATTCAGAAGTTTGGGGAAATTAATTCTTTTATTCAGCAAGGATGCATTAAATTGATCAAAAGTGCATTAAATTGATCAAAATTATTTATTAGGGCTGGGACAATACTATTGATGCATCACAATTCATGAATCGTTTCTGATATTTTCCAAATCTTTCACAAATCGATTCGGAGCTTAGTTTTTAACAGCAGTGGTGCTCTAGGCTATTTTTTTAACCGCATGCTCAAATGCTCACGAAGAAGAGCACTTGTGCATTTGGCTGAGTCTGACAATGTATTTGCACCTCATAATGCTTTTATGATGCGAGATTAATGTAAACAACTCACTGCAAACACCCTTGTAATTCATTTCAACCTTTTCGAACTTTATGAATGATTATTTTATAGAAGGTTCAAATGGTGTGTGTAAAGGAATTGGAAGAGAGCAGAGTATGGCTGTTCCTAAACCACGCAGTGCCATCTGCTGTTAAAAACTAAGCTCAGAATCGATTTGAGAGAGAATCGCCATACATACGTAAAATATCAGAATCAATCCAGAATCATTTCTCGATTCACAATGCATCGATGGCCCAGCCCTAATGTCTATGATACATGAGACAAGTTTCAAAAGACCCATGATAAGACACAATTCAAAAGATTTATATTTCATCATCAAAGAATCCTGAAAAAAAATCACAGTTTTCACACAAATATGAAGCAGCACAATGTTACAACACAGAAGGGGACAGAGACACTGATGGAATAGTTAAGATGGCAGATGTAATCGTAGAGCTGATACTTGTCTTGTGTTTGCAGGTATGACGGGAAGCCGGCAGACTTGAAGCAGATCAGACACAGACCAACTCACTGGAGACGAGGAGAACACGAGGGAACGAGGAAGCACGCTGGAGACAGGTGAGTATTTTCGTTGGAGTCCTTAAGGTAAGCAGAGAGGTAAGTCTTTGCATTAACGAGACCGGACAGTGACTGAGTGTGAGGCTGTGTCTTTTGTAGTGCTGTAGATGAGGGTGCTGATTGGTGACAGGTGTGCGTGGTTAGTACTCTGGTGATGACGTGCGCTGTGTCTGTGTGGGTGTAGAGCCTGGCGTGTCTGTGACATTACCCCCCCTCCACGGCCCGCTCCTGAGGGCCGTGGACCCCGACGTCGTGGTGGTCGGCCTCTGCCACGCGGTGCTGGTCTGTCGGGATGAGTGGCATGGAAGTTGTCAAGCAGGCTGGGGTCGAGTATATCATTCCTGGGGACCCATGAGCGCTCCTCGGGACTGTAGCCCTCCCAGTCCACGAGGTACTCTAGATGACCACCATGTATTTGTACTTGGGAGGTAATTGGAGCTAGTAGGTGACAGGGTTTATCTGCCGGAGGATGGTGAAGGGGCCAATGAATCTGGGACTCAGTTTCCTACAGGGCAGCGCATCCTGATGTCCCGTGTTGACAGCCAAACCTTCTGTCCTGGCTGGTAGTTGGGGGCGTCGGAACGGCGAAGGTCGGCTGTCAACCTGCGCCTGCGTAGGGCTCGTTGGAGTTAATGATGTGCTGAGTCCCAGACCCTCTCGCTCTCCCAGAACCAGTAGTCGACTACTGGAACATCCGAGGGTTCCCCAGTCCAGGGGAACAGTGGGGGTTGGTACCCGAGCATGCACTGGAACGGAGTGAGTCCGGTGGTTGGTTGACGAAGCGAGTTCTGTGCGTACTCGGCCCAACCCAGGAACTGGTTCCAGGAGTCCTGGTGGACAGAAGGTACGCAGGAAGCGGCCGATCTCCTGTATCTTCCGCTCCGTCTGCCCGTTCGTCTGGGGATGGTAGCCGGAGGAAAGGCTTACGGTCACACCCAGGAGGTTGAAGAATGATCTCCAGACTCTGGAGATGAACTGTGGTCCACGGTCAGATACGATATCTTCAGGAATTCCATAGTATCTGAAAACACAGTTAAACATTAGTTCCGCAGTTTCCATAGCAGTGGGTAATCCTCTGAGGGAAATTAAGCGACATGACTTTGAGAACCGGTCCACAACCACCAGAATGCATGTACAGCCATTAGATACTGGAATATCAGTAATGAAATCCACTCCCAGGTGTGACCAGGGGCGATTCGGAACGGGAAGAGGCTGGAGTTTACCGGAGGGAAGATGGCGTGGACTTTTGGCGATGGCGCATTCCTTGCATCCCTTGCACGTATCTTCTGCTGCCATGTTCGGTCACCAGAAGCGTTGTTTCAACAACGAGAGAGTTTCACTGACCCCAGGGTGGCCAGTGCCCAGAGACGAGTGTGAAGAGTGGATGAGGCATTGGACTCAGGAAGAGTTTCTTCTGACCAGACTATGGGAGTAACAAAGAGCTTTTCGGGGAGGATGGGCTCAGGGTTCTCTGGGATATCATCGGGACCATAGATGCGAGAGAGGGCCTCGGCCTTTACATTCTTGGAACCTGGACGATAAGTGATGGAGAAATTAAACCGGGTGAAGAAAAGAGCCCATCTAGCTTCACAAGGGTTTAGTCTCTTGGCATCTCGTAGATGGAATAGGTTTTTATGATCTGTGAGGAAGGTGAAAGGATGTTGGGCTCCTTCGAGCCAATGCCTCCACTCCTCCAGGGTGAGCTTGATGGCAAGTAGCTCCCTGTTGCCGATGTCGTAGTTAACTTCCGCCAGATTGAGTTTGCGGGAGAAGAAGGCACATGGGTGTAGTCTACTTGGGCTCCCCTGCTGCTGGGATAGGACCGCTCTCACTCCTGTGGTGGAGGCGTCGACTTCCACGACGAATGGCTTTTCTGCGTCCGGATGAACCAGGAGGGGAGCGGAGGTGAAGGCTGTCTTGAGTGTGGCAAAGGCTTGAGTGGCAGCTGGAGTCCAGGACAGAGACTTGGGATTACTGCGCAGGAGGTCCGTGAGAGGGGTGGTGATGATACTGTATCCTTTGATGAAATGGCGGTAGAAATTGGCAAAACCAAGGAACCTCTGGAGTTCTTTTACTGTCGTGGGAATGGGCCAGTCTTCGATGGCGGAAACCTTCCTCTCGTCCATCTTGATGCCACTGCGGTCGATGTAGTACCCAAGGAACTGCACTGAGGGCTGATGGAAAGTGCATTTTGTCGGCCTTTAGGAACAGGTTGAACACCCTCAGGCGTTGCAGGACCTCCGCAACGTGGCGGCGATGGTCGGCCAGGCTCCAGGAATATATCAGGATATCATCTATGTATACCAGGACTGATTTGTGCAGGAGCTCCCGGAGCACCTCATGGATGAAGTCCTGGAATACGGAGGGGGCATTGACCAGTCCATACGGCATGACCAGGGGTCATAGTGTCCAGTAGGGGTCACAAAAGCCGTCTTCCATTCGTCCCCCTCACGTATCCAGATGAGGTTATACGTGCTGCGGAAGTCCAACTTGGTGAACACAGTGGCACCTCGGAGGTGTTCCAATGCCGAGGGGACGAGAGGAAGTGGATATCTGAATTTGACTGTTATTTTGTTGAGAGCTCTGTAGTCTATGCAGGAGGCTCAGGAAAGCAACCTTCGAAACATTTGTCACCCCACTTCAGGATTTCCCCTGTCCGCCACGAGATGACAGGGTTGTGCTGCTTAAGCCAGGGGCGCCCTAAAATCATGTCAGCAGTGGAATCCTCCAGAACCAGCAGATGGATTTTTCAATGTGAAGGATGCCGACTTGGAGTTGAATGGGACCAACGCTGTAGCGAACTTGTCTTAGTGGTTTTCCAGTTACCGAGTGGATTTGGTAGGTCTTCGGCGTGGCTGATGTTTTGAGCTGAAGCTGGCGAAAGAGGGCTCCGGAGATGAAATTCCCGGCTGACCCAGAATCAAGGAGGGCATTAACTGGAAGACATAAATCGGCAGCAATAAGGTTGACAACAATGGTAAGTGGTTTCATCTTATTCAACAAAGGAATAATAACACTCACCATGGGACGAGCGGGCGAGTGGGGCATTCAGAAATGTAATGCCCAGCTTGACCACAATAGAGGCATAAATTCTGGGTCAGTCGCCTCTGTCGCTCAGTTGAAGACAGATGGGAATGTTCTATTTGCATGGGGTCATTGGCTGGTTCTGGGGAGCTGACAGATTCTGGTCGGCGGAGAAAAGGGGTGAACAACGACTGGTCCTGGTGCTCTTCGAGACACGACTGCATACGAGTGGCGAATCTGATAGAGAGTTGGATGAAACGTTCAAGCTCGATGGAATCCTCATATGCAGCGAGATGCAACCGCACACATGGATCCAGACCTTGACGATATGTTGTAATGAGGGCCTGTTCATTCCAACCGCTAGAAGCAGCAAGAGTTCTGAATTGGAGAGCATAGTCAGTCACAGACATTGAACCTTGTTTCAATTGATATAATCTCTCACCAATCGATGAATCCCAGGCAGGCTTTCTAAAAACTTCTTTAAAGTGAGCGGGAGAGGGACTGGGTAATCGGATTTTTCTGTGTCCAGAGCGGTTTCACCCAGCGGAGCGCCTTACCGTCAAGTTGAGAGATTATGAACGCTACTTTAGCATGATCATCGGGGGATAGGTGCGATTGCATCTCCAGGACCAGCGAACACTGAAGGAGGAATCCGTTGCAGTCCTCCGCCGAGCCAGAGAAGGGCGCCGTTTTGGCCATGGGACTGGCGACCGCAGGTGGAGAAGGAGAGGTGGCGGTGAATGCGGAAGTGAGCGCTGGTGTAGATGCCGGAGAAGTGCCGGAGAGTGCTCGTCGGAGAACATCAACGAGTTCCTGGAAGGGATCCGAGGCGCTCATCCTGGCTGTTCTGCGGTGTTGGTCCAGTCTTCTGTTACAACACAGAAGGGGACAGTGACACTGATGGAATAGTGTTTATTGAACAACCAGGATGGCAGACAGAGTGCAGGTGAGTGACAACAGGTGAATAGGCTAATGACTGCTGAAAATTCTTAACAAAGGTTGGGCTGATTAGCATGACATTATTAGTCCCTGCTGGTTAGATGATGTGACTACACCATCTGAAGTTTTTTTTTTTTTTTTTTTTGAAATTCTATACATTGACAGCCATTTCAATTTTTCTATGTATTCTATGTAAACAATTTTACTATTTAATTCTATTATAGTAGATGTTACAGATACCTGATTCTTTTTTAATGCATATTTCTTTCTGCTTCCGTGAACTGATTAGTCACATGGCATTTACTGCTCAAGTGATTGGACCAGCCAAGGAACTGCCATTAAGATGAATAGGAATGCTAACAGCTAGCTTTCTCCAGGTATTACAGACCTTCTTGGCTTTTCTGTTATTCTGTTAGCACCCTTTTCTCAAAGTTATCTATGGGATTCAATCACGAATCAGTATTTTTTCATCCTTTTGTCAGAGGATGCTTTCAGTAAAGATCTGCCTGATTTTGTCAGAGAAAGAGGCTTCATTGTACTTTTCTGAACTATCAAATTGCACACTTTTTGCCTACATAATAAGGTATAAGACATAAAGGTCACAGAGCTAACCTTTCCAAAGACATGTCGGTCTTAAAGAGAGTGAACTGTGCTCTGCGCTTCAATGAGAAGCACGAATTTTCCTACTACACCTTTACCAGTTAACCATTTACCTTTATTGAGTCTGATATCTGATTGTTTACCTCTTACGCAATTACACCTCTTTCTCATGCAAAATACTACCTTTATGCAATGCTACATCTATTAAATAAATCATGACACGTTGAGCGTTAACAAGGAGTCTCGCTCTCTTTCTCTTTGTCTGTTTCGGCCATCAGAGCAGAAAGAAATGTTTGAATGCACACTGGTTCCAGAGGTATCAATTAGTCATATGTTAGGGGAGCCTTCAAAGGGGACATTGAAATTCAAATTAATTTCAGTGCTTTCATTAAATGAATTATGCTCTGAGAAAGTCATGAAGGCTGTTGGATCTGTGTGGTTTCTGTTTAAGAACCCTGGTTTGATTTCAAAATAATTCTCACATTCACAAACACAAAATCATTCCATTAAATAAAAAATGTCCAATTCTCTGAAGTGATTATCCTCAATTTGTATGTGTTTCTGAGGGCTGTCATGTCCACACACAAGCCCTATTCAGATAGACTGGTTTTCCCTGAGGGCGTCAGGTAAAAATGTTTCACAGACATACTTTTTGATTTTAAATCCCATCTGTATTAAACATGTCTGTTTTTTTCTTCTTCTTCTTTTTCTTCTTCTTCCTTTTACAACCTTGGTAAAAATGATGGAGCAAATTGCCTAGTGGTTTCCAGCTAACTCAGAGGTCCTCTGAGAAATCTAATCCCATCCGAATAGGAATGTTTGCTATTATTTTTCACAACAGTTCTCCTCATTTATTTTGACCTTTGCCTGATACCGTAACTAAAACTAAATTTCTTATTCTGCTACCTGGTAAATTGATTTAGACCTTTTTACCAGCTGTCTAAGTAAAATAACATTCAGGGGTTCAAATACAACCAGAAAACTTGAAAAAGACAATTAATTCAATAATGAGAGTTTAAAGGATTAGTTCACTTTCAAATGAAAATTAGCCAAAGCTTTACTCACCCTCAAGCCATTATAGGTGTATATGCCTTTCTGCATATATATATATATATATATATATATATATATATATATATATATATATATATATATATATATATATATATATATATATATATATATATATATGCCATTTTTTTTTTTTTTTTTTTTTTTTGGTGATGTTGCAGTTTTCCTAGCACAACACAGTGAGACTAATGAATGTAGGACAGCTTCTTTATTATTACTCAATGAAAAAAGTACTATTTTTTATGTGCTTGTCACAAACTTAAAAAACAAAAATTTCACAGTGTCTAACCTTGTATAACCTTCAAAGGGCATAATTACCAATAAATATAACTGTTGTTATATAAAAAGAAATTTACAAACAAATTAAAAGAACAACAAATACTATAGAGATACAAATTAAATAAACTTGTTTTTCAGATACAGTAGGTTTATTTACCATGTATACATTTATTTAACATATTTTGTTGTTTTATTAACATTAATGACAAATATTTAATTAGGCTACGGTCCCTTTAAGACTAAATCCATGGATACTGATACACATCCTGTTTTCACCCAAATGTTTACATCACTTAAGCAATAACCGACTGTATTTATGTGAGATACTCCACACGATGGACATTTTGACAACTAAGTGTGCATTTGACCATTCAGGCGGAATGAGAACTGATCGCACGCTGTCTGAGAGAACTGGGATTGTGCGCAAGAAAGAGAGAGAGTGCGTGCGAGAGAGAGTGCTTCTGGTCTGTGTCATTCAGAGCGATATCGCCTATCCCACCTTCACTAATCAATAATGAATTGTGATTGAAAGCATGCGGTTCACAATGTGTGGGTTGTCATCATTAATTTTAAAGTATTTCCACACCTCTGAGGCTAACATTGTTTCTGCTGCTGCCGTCGGTGTCTGTTACGTCACGTGAGGTATCGGTCTTTGGTATCGGGGGTATTTTTACGAGTACAAGTACACGAGTTTAGTATACTGGTATCGGTATCGGTGCATCCCTAACAAATATACTTATGACATTGATGGCTTAGTTAAAGTTAAAGGACCTTGAGTTAAAGGACCTCGATGCAGTGAAGTGTAGTATACATTACTTGATGGTGGGCAAGGTCGTAGGGGTTAACCTACAAAACCACTGGCATTCTTTGAAAAAACACCTGCCACTGAAACGGTGCAATGCTGCCGGGATTTCGGCCTACAAAAAAAAAAAAAACTTTCGGCCACACCTTGGCATTTATTGGCGGCTTCCTCCTCAACATCTGCTTGATCGCCGCTGACACTAACCACCCACAACCAGTGTTTAACACTGAATTGGCAGCGAGGGAGAACGCCACCCAAGTGATTAATCAGGTTTTTGAAGTTTTCGCATCAAGCCTCAAAGCTTTATCACCTGAAGACCTGAAGCGCCCCACGGTGTTCAAAATGAACGTAAACCAACTTGGACGAATGAACATCGTGGGAGATGAACAGGCATTCATTATGGGTCTCCTCATGTATGCCATTCGCCAGGTGGACCACGACCCCACACAGAAAATCATGCTCTTTCTGAGTAAGTTCAGGCAAAAAGTGGAGAAAGACCTCGACCTTGTCACTCTGGTCAGAAGAAATGGGGTTAAGGCAATCACATGCTATGCAGCTTGCACTTTAACATCAAAGCCAGGGTAGACCTCCTGTGGTCCCGCTATGGGCTTCAGGAGGTGGTGGGCCACAGGGGGTCTATATACACATCCTATGCCATTTCAATTTCAGTTTCCATTCACAATCAGAGCTAATGATTTCTTCAGCATACCCGCACTGCATCACCTCCTTCAGGAGACCCCCTTGCTCCTCCCATTTAGGGACAACCCACATAAGTTGTGCCTTCGGCACGTGGTGAGGCCCATTGTGAACCACCTAACCGACACCCTTTAGTCCCTTTTCAACAACAATCATGGAAAAGGTGGGTTCACACAAAGTTGGAGCTCTCTACAGTGTGAAATGGCGCTGGAGGAGCTGTTCTACGGAAGGGTTCTCTACCATCCGTCTGTACCGTACTCCATCAGCCTGGGGACAAACTCAACTGATCCAAACAGCCTGACTAAGCAAAGAGGCTTCCTGAAGGTTTTTGAAGTTTTCGCATCAAGCCTCAAAGCCTTATCGCCTGAAGACCTGAAGTGCCCCACGTTGTTCAAAACAAACGTAAACCAACTTGGACGAATGAACATCGTGGGAGATGACCAGGCATTCATTATGGGTCTCCTCCATAGCTAGCAAAATTGATTGGATGCAGGACCAAGCAGCAGTTTTGCAGAGAACTATCTGAAAGAAAGGCTTTCAACCATCCTTTGACTTTCGGGAGGGCGGTTCAATTGGTGCAATCTGCGGGGCATGATGTCTCCTAGTGTTTGATTGAGGGGATACAGGAATGCAAGTACTTTCCATGCATAACATACTGGGATGAGAAACGGCATCCAAAAGATAAGTGGAAAAACGGTGGTGAGGCACCCTCCCCCACAGCTGACGCTGCTTCTGTTATCGGCGATGTGTGCGCAGAGATCGAGCGGCGGTCTCTATGCTACTCATCAAACATCCAGAGATACAGGGAGAGCAGAATGCCATGGATGAGTGTGGTCCTCCTGCGCCTGCCTAAAATGCTGGAAAAAGAACTACGTCTTAAGACATTAACATTCATCAGCGGTCTTAGGCTCATCCAGAATGAAGATTATATCTCCTTTGGACCACTTGCTGCTCTCCTGGGTGAGATGCCCCTAACCCAGGACGAGCTGCAAAGGATGAATATTCTGTCTCCTTTAATACTGCTCCACTCACCGTGTGTTAGAAGACTTCATGAATCAGCACCACACAAGATGCCCCCACACCAGCCTAAACCTCCGCCTAAACCAACTACTCAGGAGGCTCAAAGGCGGACACCCTCTCCACCAGGGTCGAGCACAGAGGTCCAGGAGGACAAAGTTAAATAGGTTGTTAACTGGGTGGAGACAAAGACGGTGCCTGCTAACATGAATACACAGTGGTCTGAGGAAGAAATTTTGTTAACTATGGAAAACCCCAACACGACCCATGCACAAGCTTACATTATTAATAAATAACCTGATACATCTGGGCTATATAATGGCAGTGAGTGGGATCAACGAGTACGAGCTGAATAAAGTGCCTCCATCCACATCCATCCATCATAAACATGGTTCCGGGGGGTTAATAAAGGGCTTCTGAAGCAAAGCGATGCGTTTGTGTAAAAAAATATATATAAATAAATCCATATTTAACAAGTTATGAAGTAAAATATCTAGCTTCCGCCAGACCGCCTTCCATATTTTACTTACGAAGAAAGTGTAAAACTTTCACAGTTCAAAACACTTACGCTACGTCCTACGCCTTCCCTACACTGTAAAAAATAAAAACGGAAAATGTACTGGTAATTTTCTGCCAGGACTTTATCCGGAATTTTACGTAATTTTCCGTTAATCATTAAAACACAACCTAATGCAAACCTTAATTCAAAATACAGGTAAATCACCTGTAAAATACAAATACGGAAAATTCCTTCATATTTATACAGTACATTGTGCCTTATTTTTACAGACTTTTTTTTACAGTGTATTCAACTTACGAAAAAAACTTGACGTGACTATGGAAAGCTAGATATTTTACTTCATAACTTGTTAAATATGGATTTTTTTTTTCCTCACACAAACTCATTGACTCGCTTCAGAAGGGAAGCTTGACTCTCACTTGACTCACTCTATGAACCATTAACATCCATGGAAACTTTTCCATTCCACCAAATGGATATTTGTAGTGGAAACAGTTTCTAGAGTTTTAAAATGTTTTTCACATGGTTCTCTTTATAACTGTTCACTAAAAGTTTTTTTGAAAAACCAAAAATGGTTCTTTAATTCCATTGCTGCAAAAATCCTCTTTTCAGCCCTTTATTTCTAAGATGGTATTGTAGTAGGAGCATCAGGTATGATCCCCATCTTAATTACTTCTCTTAATCTTTACCCTTATTTGTTTATTTCATTGGAATTTGTGATGCACGTTTAGACCACATGACCTTCAGTAACGACCACATCCAGACATCCAGTAGAACCTACAGGCATTCCAATCTCGTCCAAATCAGTAAATGAAATCACATGCGTCCAGATGTTAATAATTGTAACTCAAACATCTGAATAGTGTTACAGAATCATAATTATGACCAACCGTGCTATACACACTATAAAAGTTCAAAACTTCCTTCTTGGTTAAATTACAACATTCTACTGTAGAATGCAGTCAATTACTACGGAGCCCAGGCCATGACATGCAGGAAAAAGAAAAAAAAAAAAAAAAAAAAAAAAAAAATTAGTAGGCTAAATTGTGCGCATGATTTACTAATTCGTTCCCTCGATTTACTAAAATGTGCGCACGATTTACTAATTTGTTCCCTCGATTTATAAATCATACGCATGATTTATAAATCGAGGGAACGAAATAGTAAAACGTGCACACGATTTAGTAAATCGAGGGAACGAATTAGTAAGTCGTGCGCACAATTTAGTAAATCGAAGGAACGAATTAGTAAATTGTGCGCACGATTTAATTTTTTTTTCTTGCATGTCATGTGCGGGGCTCCATAAATTACTGCTGTTTTGTGGTATAAGAATTTGAATATACTGTGGCACTGATGGTTACCCAGCATGCTTTGCAGCTGGGAGACAAATGAGAGTGTTTTTGTGTCCCAATTCGCATACTATCCGTCCTAAATTTTATTCAGAATTGTGGCTGGGCACTGGATGGGGAGTGGGGCTGGTGGCAACCTCGACGGTGAATGCTGATCCGCAGTATGCCAGCACCCACTCCACATAGGACACAAAGCTCCCTCGAGGACCCTCCCTGGACAGCTGTGCACGTGTGGCGGCGTTGAGTCTGACATAGAGGAACGAGCACAGGCAGTAGTCCGGGAAGGTGGTCTGATGGGTGAGATCCAGAAACTCTTCTAAATGTTTCTCGAGGGAGCCTTCTCCCTGCTCAAGGCACATGAGTCTTACTGGTGGAAAGTCCATGGTGCAAGCAGGGGTGAAAACGGAACAAAAAACACTGAACACGAAAAAAAAAAAGAGAATGTTTCAGTCACATCGCTTATCTTTTCTAGGTCGGGTCTTCTGTAACGCGTTGACTGTGCAGGAACTCACACGAAGAAGAAGATAACTCTCAAATAGTATTTACTAGATAATCCAACAGGCAAACACAGATGAAGGCAGGAACGGAACACAACACTAGTAACATACGAAACCCAATGCTGAACTAAGGAAAGACAGGAATTATATACACAGATGATTAACTCAAATGACAGTCAGCTGTGATGATTAGTGCAGTGTCCATGGTGACTGATTGTGGCGGGAAAACAGAACAAAGGAGCACATGTGACTGAATGAAAACCAAAACAAACACAACATGACGGTGACCGTGACAATATCTTAATTTGTGTTCCAAAGATGAACTAAGGTCTTATGGGGTGAGGGTGTTATTAATGACAGAAATTTCATTTTTGGGTGAATCCTTTAAGAAGAAATGTTTAGATAAAGGGGTTTGAGTGATTAATAATCAGTATCTAACCTGACGAAAAGATATTTGTTCAATGTTATCCACATTATATTTCATCTGCAACTGCATTGTGAACTTTTGTAAAGAAACGTTTTGTCATTAACTTTTAAATGCATCATTATGCAAATTGCAAACACTTGAAAAGAGTTCTCTGCATGAAAGACCCATGACTGGCAGATCAACGTGCTACTACATTTCTCTCTGAAATGGAAGGAAATTCAGTTAAATTAAATATGGAGGATTTTAACTGTGACAAGATGATTGACAGGGCAGTTTAAACGCTGACAGGTTGCACGTATCTAAGCGACAGGGCTGTCCGTTAAAGACGCAATTATGACAAAGTAGCATGTCCCAAAGCTTGCCTACTCTTCTGCTACACACTCAAAAGTATATACATTTTCTTCACAAAAACAGGATATACTTTTAGGGCATAATATAAGTAGGCGAATTGAGACACAGCATGTTTCATCTATTGATCTAGGACTAAAAAGTGTGTGAAACGATTTTTCTCATAGTTGGCTGAAGATTTACATTTTGCTGTAATATTGCATGCTTTTATGTGTTCTAGAGATTTATAGTCCAATATATAGTTCATCATTGTTATATCTAATCAGATAGTTGTTTGCTACTGTGTGAATCAATAATGTAATTAAGTAGCACGAATCAAGTGGTGTTAAACATTATACAGTTTTATTCTGATAAATTTAGCTATCACAACTACTCTCAACTCAGCAACATATCTCTTCCTAGACTTCCCACTTGAGATTTACAGAAAGTGTACAGGGATGAATGCATACTTATGAAATCACTGAACATGTAGTGTTTCATAAACACAAGCTGAATAATGAATGCAAGTATTTTTTGTTGTATTTTTGCTGCAAGCCGTAGGAAAGCCAAATTAGTTCTCCAGACAGCAAAAAGTGATGCAAACACTCATCATGTAACTAAAACTCACTGTTATTCATTTTAATGGAAAGGGCATGCCACAGCCTACAATCAACACTGCCTCATGAAGTCTCACAGACAGAACAATGGAAACTGTGATTATCTGTCACCTTTGATCACAAAATTGCATCTTTATTTGTGCCACCATATGAAAGACTTGATGGTTGTCAAGAACATTGCATACAGTATGAAGCAGTTGATTTTAATATAAGAACCGTCATCCAATCAGGGGGGTTCAACTCTGTTTCCCCCTACATTTCAAACAAGTTTCAAATGCAAACAATGTCTTGCATTATTTGTTCAAAGAAGACGCTTGTCCCAAAGTTACACCATTGGTTGAGCCATGTTGTTATGTCAGGCCCAGTTAGGCTGCTGAAACAATCCAATTGCAATTCCATAATGGTGCTGTAAGTATATACTTCACCCTTCTCAGATACAAATTCAATCTCCCTTGCCATTCTCAGAGTGAAGTCATAGATTAATGAGTGCTATTTATACCTTATTTATATAAGCAAGAGGAAACTAGTAGGAGGGCTAATTATTGCATAAACAAACACCACAAATGATTATTAAATGATTGTGATGAGCTGATGTTGTTGCTGCTTATGCATAAAATTCTGCTTATAAGCAAAAAACAGTCTTCAGATGTAGATAATAAAAATGCACCGCGGTGATCCAACATTAAAACTTGTGTTCCAAACCTGCAATTCTGTTTTGTACCTTTAAGCCCTGAAATGAATCAGAATTAGCATTCAAGTCAGTGTCTACGAATCACAGAACTGAATTGTCAAGAATTTAACAATATTCAAATTTGATTATTTCCGTCATCATTTTTCAGAGCCACAGGATATTAAATGAAACACTTAGCAAGCACCGCCATGCACTAATAATATTTTGTTCCTTCTCATTACAGTCCGCTCAGTGTAATCTATTAAGAGAGCACCACACACAGGCTGGTAATTTACTACAGTCTTTTGTTTAAAATGAAGCTTGTCGTTGATGAATCTATACAATTTGGTCTGATGCAATCTATGCTCTTTTATTGTCATCTTGGTGACAATTAACATCATGTACAGTACAGCATGCTTCCTCATCAGGCGTCAATTCATTGAAATGCATGAAATTGATATGCTAAATGCAATGGGTGCGTGCAAACGATAGAGGAGGGTCGCTGCGCGTACATGAGATGATTCTTGTGGCAGTTTTGTTCTGTTCCCAGGCAGCCCTCAGGTTCAGCTGAGCTGTTTGATAATGGCTGATGACTGTGCTGATGAATTTGTTGGGGAGGAGGGGGGAACGGAGGGGCTGTGTTGCTCCTGCTTCCCGATCTTGGCAACGCATCCATGGTTGGCTAGATTTCATAACAACCCCTATGTAGAATCCAACCGGGAGTATTCTGTCAGCCCTGGCGGTGCCTGATTCTGAATCTGATACGCTACAATTCAACACAATCACAGTCCTTCTAAGCCAACACTGGTAATCCAAATCATGGCAAATATGTCAGTAAATCGAACATCTCTGAGGGAAGATGAAGAAAAAGACTATTTTAATTCCCTGTCTGTCAGAAGGCTTGACACTGCTTTTTCATTAGCTTCTGGTATGTCATAGGAGATAATAATAAAGATAGATGACTAGGTGAAGAGCACTTCACTTGTTTTGAGCATTTAGGTGCCCTTTTCTACCACCTGCCGCACCTTTTTATAATAGCAAGTGATTGTAGCTGGACTATGAATATTACCTCTATTCTCAATTATCCACAGTGCAGTATTTCTGGCACTGATGTCATGGCATCATTCTTTGAGTTCTGAAAGAATGAATTGTCCCAATCATTGTTTATTTGTCTACAGCGTTATATTTTACACTATTTTTTGTTTGTTTTAGCAAAGGTGCACAAAGTTTTTACTATGAAGGGAAAAAAAAAAAAAAAGGCTGAAAGTAAATTTTGCATCCATTATATGGAAACTAAATTCACTTATATTACCTACATTTTGCTTAAAATAAATGAATAAATAAATAAATAAATAAAAATGTTGGCAAGACAAATCAATAAGATCACCATGGTCCAACTTTGGCCTGCAGGCCCTGGTTTGGGTCTCTTTGAGAGATCCTTTAAATGTAGTTAATTTTTTGTCATGTCATATTAAGTGATTTTAGTCAAAATCATATCAAATTTTAGTCAACATTTTAGTTAGTTTAGTCAACATTTTTAGAAAATGCAAATATTTTAAATATTATTTGACTATGACTTAAAATCATTTAAAAAAGATTTTTTAAATATCATCATGATGCACATTTTTCTGCCCTCTCCATTACCGTTGATGAAATGTATAAAAATTAAACTATCCTTACAACATTTTCATCAGTAACCATCAGGGTTTTTTTTTTTTTAAAGAAAAATTAAAAGAACTTTAAAAGATTAACGTTGGCTGACTGCATTAGCACCTGATTCATTATAGGATCTATTCAGATCAAGTAAAGGCACCCCCCTTTAATTAGCATGCTGCCGTTCCTGATGCAGGTATCTCACAATCTGCTTTACGGGGGCTGCATTTCCGTAACATAAGTCTAATTAATATGTTTATAATATCTATTTCTAATATAACAGAAGGCATGTTTGCAATGAAAGTCAATTAAGAAAATGACTCAATTACTTTAACATCTATTTCAGCAGAGTTGGTTAAACAGGATTCTGGGCTGTTAGTGAATGAGATGCAAGTTTTTGCATTGAAATAGCATGTGTACAATTGCCTCAACTGTTTAGTGAATTCGCCCCTGAGTCTCTCTCTTTCCAGCTCACACTTTGCCCATCTGTGCAAACTAGCAGTAAATAAGGACTCTGCTCAAGGCTAAAGACCTCTCTTTCTGTGTTTCTGTGTTCCATCACTGGTATTTTTGTCCTTGAAATTTAGCATGGAATGGATGTTTCTGAATGCAGTCTTTGCCAGTACCATTACCGTGCCTTAAGCAAATAAGCTTGCCGCCCCCGTGCTGGAGGATGGGACAGTCACTGACCTACTTCTGTGCTCTGAGCCGGCAAAGAGGTGGAGGAGAGGCCGCCTGACAGAACGAGAGGGTGGACACCCCAGAAAAAGGGGATATCACATCTGCTTTGACCCGACATTTATATTTGTTGTTGTATAAAACAACCTTTTAAGTTAATAGAAACTTCACAACACTGCTGCATTTTAAGTAAGCAATAAGATACGAGAGGCTGTGCTGTATCGTGAATAAGTCACGGCTGAAGGGCGTTGTTCCGCTTCACGTCGTGCCTGCTGATACAGCACTAGCCTCGAGTACCTTATTGCTTTTATAAAACTGTTACCACACAATACAAATATTAAAGCCAAAAATATGTAACAATGCAACTTTCATGAAGTAAACTCTTACTAAAAGCCTTCCTTCCGCCAGAAAAAATAGTCCCTGACTGTGAACAGCAACAGAAGTTACATTATTATGCAGCAGCAAAGACTGTCTTTATGAGTGTGTCAGTCAGTAGTGAAGACTTTTATATTGAAAAGACTGAATTGTTGTGAACACGGAACAAGACGCAACTGACAAATGCTTTGACTAGTGCTGTCAGTCACGGGAAAACCCCTTAAATGTTAAAAGGACAAGATGATACATCGGATATTTAAACAGATTTTTTTATTATGAACATAGGACTGACCTGAAGGAAAATGCTAAATCTGAATCGATCTCTTTCTCACAATACTCTTCTACATAATACAGTAAGCTTCAATGAGCAATATCAATTAAGAACATACAGTTTACGTTGCTAAGGGTGTTGTGTAGTGATACACAGAACCGTTGGGTGAAGCAGTCATAGCCGTCTTTTATCATGAATAAAACACAGCTATTGACCAATCAGAATCAAGGACAGGAACTAACTATTTTATAATTCCATAATATATAACAGCAGATTCAAACATTGGCTTGAATTGATTGGACTGAAGAATGTGAACTGTGAAACATACCAGAATAGAGCCAGTAAAAGGCAGCGTGTTATTGTTAAGTAAAACTATTGAAAATAGTTTTCAGTAATTGAAATATAGCTGAACTAAAATAAAATATAAATATTAGATGAAAAATTTAAACTTGCCAATCCGAGCGCAAGTCCAATGATGAAACATTGGAAGAACTAGTTTTTCAACCTGAGCTTCATTGCAAGGACAACTTGAGCAGGATGTTTCTCAGTTATATGCTACTCAGTTTGATGTATAATATGAGATGTTGCAACTGTAATTCCTCACCATCAGACCGATGTGTATATTTCTAATTTATTGTGGTGCACATGTGGGAACTGCATCATCAACTGTATCAATAATACTGCATATGTTAGCTGAGCACTAACGTGAATAACTGATGTAACATTAAAGCTTGTAAAACAAATCTTGCTCCATCCTTTATCATTACTCAAAGTGTAAGAACAACAGACAATCTGCATTATAAGACATGTTGGACACTTCATGCACTCAACTGTCACAGCTTTCCTTATGTAGCAGATCGAGGGAGGGGCTATTAGATTCTGATGTTGAATGACAAAATTACCGTACAAAATTTATACACCACACGGTTGAGTACATAGTTCGTAGTATACGTGCATAGTGTATAGTGTGTCATTTGGGACACAACTTGCTTGCTTCTATAGCAACCGGAGCTTCTAATGGCAGCTGCAGTGACCCAATTGGCGACTGGCTCTTTTAGGACTTGTTATGCCATATTGCGCATTGCACTTTCTCCCATTCATAAGTGCACCATTTTTATATATCTAAAGTCTTTGGGATGGACTAGTTAGCCCCTACTGGTATATGTAACTACACATTTCTGTGTGTAAAAAGGTGAGGTGGTAAAGACTTTCTTTGAGCCAGGTTTACAGAGAAGAGTCTGACAAATGGTGACTGGTGACATCAGATGAAAAGTAAAGTGGGTTCAGAGATAGAACATGTTATGACATTTTGATGAAAGTCTATAAAGGTAAACATGTTTATCTTTGGAATAAGATGTCCCCATTAAGGACATAAAGACCAGAAATGTACATAAGTAAATAGAGTCTATTTTTATTTCATGTTGACTTCTGTTCTTAAAACTGTGAACCTCTACACAATGTCTTCTTATGGTTACAGCTATTGTAATGTCACAAATAGACATTTTGGATTTTTGTATTACATTCCTCATGGAGCACATGAAGTAGGTGGAAAATAATATATCTATAGCCTTAGTTTTTTTCAGAACTTAAATAGATTTGAAAAGTCATAATGTGCTGTCAGTGGAATATTATGACAAAAGAGGTTATCAAACCCTGACACACAGTGCGAAAGGGTTTATTTTGGGATAATGGGACTGAAATTATCCCACATTCAGTATTACGCAGCTACAGGGCATAAATAAATAAATGGAAAAGAAATATTGATTTCAGTTTACATGAGAAGAGAGTGTTACGAGTGTGTTAACACAGCAATTGACCAATCAGAATCAAGTATTTCAGAGAGCTGAGTAAGGTGTCTGATGTATCACTCTTTAAAATGTTAAATAATTTGGGCTTCCGGTTCCGGCTCGCATGGAGAAAGCTGCTCTCGTCTAAGCTCCGCTAACCCTCCAAATAATGTTGCAAAAAATGAATCTGAAACTCGACTTTTAGGCTAATCCTTAAAGTTGTTTAATAGCAAGGAGAGAATCCACGAAAACCACAGCAATGCCAAAACATTTGAAAAAAGACGGCAGGCATCATGAAGAGGCCGACGAACAGAGCAAGGTCTCGAGCAACACTGCGGGGGAGCCGAAACTAACCGACGCTAGCTCAACTTCTCCTACCACTAAAGACATCATGGATGCCATTACAGCTTTAAAAGCTTAATTTAGACAAAAATTCGACACGTTCATCAAACATTAACAGAGTTACGATCCACACTGACTACCACGGCAGAAAGAGTTACGTCAATCGAAGAGGCTACCATGAGTCAGGAAACCGGACTGACATGCGTCGAAAAACAGTGCGCTGATATAATGGAAGAGTGTAAGAGACTCCGAGATAAATGCAACTAGCTTGAGTCTCATTCCAGACGCAATAATATCCGACTGATAGGTGTTGCAGAGAGGGAAGAAAATGGCAGATCTACCGAGTTCATAACGGAACTACTTCCAAATCTGCTGGGTGCGGAAAACTTCATGAAACCTATCCAGACTGATCGCGCGCACAGGGCCCTGAGAGATGATCGTCCGAGGGCGTTTGTCGTGAGGTTATATCATTACCAAACGAAGGAGTTAATCCTGAAGCTGGCTAGAGAGAAATCTCTGGAATATAAAGGAAAAAGGGTCCACATTTTTCCAGATCTGACATCAGATGTGTTAAAGCAGAGACCTCGATTTGCTGAAAAAATGCAAGAATCTTGGAATCAGGTACGGCTTTCGGTTCCCATCTACGCTTATCGTGATAATAATAGCTTTTTTGTTTGTATTTGTGTGTTCTGATGGGAAGGGGGTATATTTATAGTTTGGTTGAAAGGCTTGTGTGAATTAAATTCTCCTTGGATGTCAGGAAACTTTTTTTTTTTTTAATTTTATAGAATTACTCAGATACGAGTTGGAATGTGAGAGATATGAATCAAGGCTGATTTATACTTCTGCGTCGAGTGTATGGCGTAGGCTGTGTGTAGCACGCGTAGCCTGACGTGCACCTCTTCAAAAATGTAACAACGCGTCAATTCTACGCGGACCGCAAGCGCTGTGATTGGTTTGCTAGAACCACTCCCTCAGGTCAAAAAACTGGCGCGGAGCAATCGGAGAATTGAGCATTTTCAACTTCCATATGAATGAAAAAACGCTCTGTTTTAGGAGACACATTCAGGCAAACTGCAACAACCTATTTACCGCTTCTCTGCCGCTTCTATTTGTAAGGTTTTCTGACAACGTACATGACAAGCTGCTTCTTCTTCGGCTTCGGCCTTGATCCTCCTAGTGGTCTGCATGCACGTCGACGCGGACAACGACGCAGAAGTATAAATGAAAACAGACGCATAGCCTACGGCGCAAAGGCTCCGGTGTAGGTCTGACGCAGAAGTATAAATCAGCCTTCACCCAGTGAAAAGATGCAAGGTGTAGGCTATATGCATCTTAGTAAGTTACACGCTGAAATTATATTTCTACAAGAGACTCACATAAAACAAACCGCAAAAGCGCTTCTTAATCCAGGATGGGCAGCTCAAATATATCAGTCGAATTTTTCGACTAGCTATTATTGTCGCGATTATTGTAAAGAAAAAAAAATACCATTTATACATAAACAGACTATATCTGATGATAACGGTAGATATATAATTGTCTGTGGTGAAATAAATTCAGTTCTTATTACACTGGTCAACCTGTATGGTCCTAATTACGATGACCCATGTGTTTTTTGAAAAGGTTTTAGAAACTTGACTCTATCAGCCTCATTTTCACTATACAGAGGAACATGTCAAGGCTGTCCTCTCTCCCCCTACTTATTTGCACTAGCGATGGAACCTTTGGCCGAAAGTGTTAGAAATAATGTTGAAATTTCCCCTATTTTAATTAATGATAGACCCCAATATATATCTTTATATGCAGATGATGTACTTCTATATCTATTCCACCTCTTTTGAAACTTTTAGAATCATTTAATAAATTGTCAGGTTTTACAATAAACTGGGACAAAAGTGAGCTAATGCCTCTAACCGAGGATACTGACACAAATTTTGTAAGCTCTATTCCATTTAAAATAGCTCATAATTCATTTAAACATTTAGGAATCACAATCACAAGAAAGGCAGATGCACTACTCAAGGCAAATTGGCATATTAAAATGAACCAGCTAAAAGATAATATAAAATTTTGGAAGACCTTACCTATGTCTATGGCAGGAAAGATCAATGCAATTAAAATGGTAACTCTCCCTCGATTTTTATATTTATTTATTTTTTTCCATCCCAGTTCTTATACCAGTTAAGTTATTTGCAAAATTGGAGTCTATAATTGTTTCATTCATATGGAATTATAAAGCTGTCAGAATATCTAAAAAACATTAATGGAAATCCAAAGCAAAGGGAGGATTTAATCTTCCGTCCTTCAGATGTTACTATTGGGCTGCTAATTTACAGTTCCTTTCCTGGTAGAGACAAACTACAGAGGATAAAGGGGAGATACCAGAATGGGTTTGGTTAGAAAGAACTTCTTGTAAGAAGACCTCTTTAGAAGCTTTGTTGAACAGTCCAATAAAAATCGAGGTCTTATCAAGGTTTTATAATGAGAATATGGTAATAAATAATTCTCTTAAAATATGGAAGCAGATTAAATCATACCTGGATCTTTCACATATATAAGCAAAATGGTTTAAGTTCCATAAGAGATTTATATATTGATAATAAATTTGGCTCATTTATTCAACTTAAAATATGATTTTTTTTATCTACAGATTTTTTTTCCGGTATTTACAAATTAGGGATTTTACTAGAAAGAATTTAATTGATTTTGAAAACATCCCTATACATCAAACTTTGGAAAGTCTAAGTAACTGCAGTCCAACCGAACAAGGCACAGTCTCTTTCTTTTATACGTTACTACTAGATAAGGTGAACACAAACACTGATCATATTAGGCAAATTTGGGAAGAGGAACTTGGTGTGGAATTTTCTGGTGAGTCATGGGAAAGCTGTCTTAACGAAATTCACGTTTGCTCTATTAACGCAAGGCATACTGTAATCCCATTCAAAGTCATTCATAGGCTTCATTATTTGAAGACCAAATTACATAAGATTTACCCAAATGTATCCTCTATATGTAACAAACGTAAAGTCTCAGAAGTACATTGTCTCATGCTTTTTGGTCATGTCATAAAATTAGACCCCTCTGGCAGAATATATTTAAATTTCTTTCAGATGCATTTAAAATTGATTTGCCACCTGAGCTAAAATTGGCCATTCTTGGAGATACTTCAAATATTGGAAGTAAAAATGTGTCTCAAGCTGTTTCTTTAAGCATGATCTTGGCTAAGAAGGCAATTTTACAGAAATGGAAGTCTGAGTCTGTACCGGCCTTTGAAATTTGGCTTAGACAGCTAAGTTACGTGTTACCTCTAGAAGAGCTGACATATAAGATATTAGATAAACAAAAGACATTTGTAAAAATATGGAACCCAATAAAAATATTCATCAACAATCTTGACTTATAACTTCTTAAATGCTTAGTGGTTAAGGTTAATGGTGCGCTCTGTGTGTTTCAATTATTTGTATTGCTTGTTCATTTTTCAAGGAGCTATAGTACATCCAACAACTAGATCAGTGTGTTACCGCCTTTTAGTTTTTGTTCATGCTAAGGGAACAAGTAGTAGGCCTAAAATTCTTTTTCCATTTTTAGGTGTTGAATATGAATATGCATGTGAAGGTATAATGAGTTTGTATGTGTGCGTACATGTGTATATATGTCTGTATAATGTGTGTGTGTGTGTATGTATATGTATGAATGTATATATATAGAGATGTGTATGTATATATTATATATTCATACAGAACATTTTACTCAGTTGTTCACTTTGTGCACAAGTATATTAATCTCCAACAACAGCAGTATATAATGCCTTGTTTTGTATACTTTCAACTGCATAACATATATTTAATGTCATTAATGTTCCCTGTTTGTAAACAGCCAATAAAAAATAAGAAAAAGTTAAATAATTTGCTTTAGAAAGGAGTACAAAGTTAAAAACACTCAAGACACACTTGAGAGAACAGTGAAGCATGTAATCTTGCATTATGATCTCCATGTTTTAAGAGGTGAAAAGCAAAACATCATACAATTTCTGTGATTACCAAAAATCCCGCTTGTGCTGTAACATTATGTTTGAAAACATGTGGAAGGACCCATTTAGGTGCCTCTTTACGGTCTGTTGACATTCATGTTTTGGTGCAACTAACAACCAATTTCAAGCAATTACTTCCACTTTCAAGAGAGATTTCTCTAACTAATGAAACGGACAACAATAAAAAAAATTGCTCACATTAATACATGACTTGTTCGGCTGCCATGCTTGAAAGCGTATATTACTTTATGGTTGTTCAAAAGTCTTTTTCTCTATCATGGAGCCCTAATGGATCATAATTACTCTTATCAAACTCCATTAAAATATTTAATCAAGGTCCTCACAATGAAAGAAATTACAAAGAAGGTTCAGATTAAAAAATGTGCGGGAGCACATTGGTTTTATACTTCATACTGAACATGTTCCCTCATTATTGCTGCCTCAGACTTGCGGTCAGTGCAGTTGGACAACCAATGGAGACCACCACTGTCCACAGAGACTCCACAACAGCAAGATCTAAGTAAGAAGAAATCAGCATTCAAATAAATTGCTAACGTTCCTGTGAATAGCATGTCAGCAAACATGCATTTATTTTTCATTAATCAACATTTCTTTCAAACTAGGAGGCATGAAGTCTTCCTGTTTATTTGAAGAAAGGCAGGACTCCATCGCAGTGTGGTAATTTATGCTACAGATGTTTGCGGCAAAGCACCGCCTATAGTCTGGGGAGCCATGATTAATTTATTTGTGTTTGGATAAGAGCATGTTTGCTTGGTGGATTAATATTGCTCTTTTCCAAAATCAGATCATATCTTGGTAAATTCAATATTGCCTTCTTAAATGAGTCAATGTTCACTCTACAACTTACAAAGGACAGCTGGTTTTCATTAGCAAAATGGCCACAGGTGTTTGCATAATGAAGAAGATGATGTTTCATATTCAAGATGTGCTGCTATACATGATGGAGATGTTTTAAACCGCATAAAAAAGAGGCTTGTGCCATTGAGTTACAGCAGGTAAAAAGGTTGTTATTTTCATGACATTTAAGGTTTGTGTTCTTTGCACCTTAAAATTAGAACCTTAGAATTAATCACTCTCAATCTAATAATAAATTGTACACCAACTCTAAAATATAAACTGTGACTGGAACGAAAAAAAAAAAAAAAAAAAATAGAAACTTTGTACTGGATGAAAATTCAGTTTCATTGAAGTTGAATGTTGTTAGTTAAAACACTCTTCCTTGACTCCCAATAGCACAGCTGAAGCACTCGCACAGGCAATATTTAATCTAAGCTTAGTAGAGTTTATTTTCTGTGACAATTTAATATAGTTCACATCATGTACAACCTGAATTCCGGAAATGTTGGGACGTTTTTTAAATTTAAAAAAAATGAAAACTAAAAGACTTTCAAATCACATGAGCATAGAACACAGATAACAAATGTTTAAACTGAGAAATTTTCCAATTTCATGCACAAAATGAGCTCTTTTCAAATTTGATGCCTGCTACAGGTCTCAAAATAGTTGGGACGGGGGCATGTTTACCATGGTGTAGCATCTCCTCTTCTTTTCAAAACAGTTTGAAACGTTTGGGCATCAAGGTTATGAGTTTCTGGAGTTTTGGTGTTGAAATTTGGTCACATTTTTGCCTGATATAGGTTTCCATCTGCTTTTCCACAGAGCTGAATTGGCCTGCCTGCTGTCCAGATCTTTCACCTATAGAGAAAAATACGTCAAAGACGTTGTGGTCGTCTTTGACGTATTTTTCTGTATAGGTGAAAGATCTGGACAGCAGGCAGGCCAATTCAGCACTCGGACTCTTCTACGACGAAGCCATACTGTTGTAATAGCTGCAGTATGTGGTTTTGCATTGTCCTGCTGAAGGTCTTCCCTGAAATAGACGTCGTCTGGAGGGGAGCATATGTTGCTCTAAAACCTTTATATTCCTTTCAGCATTCATAGTGCCTTCCAAAACATGCAAGCTGCCCATACTTTATGCACTTATGCACCCCCATACCATCAGAGATGCTGGCTTTTGAACTGAACGCTGATAACACGCTGGAAGGTTTCCCTCCTCTTTAGGCCGGAGGACATGGCGTCCATGATTTCCAATAAGAATGTCAAATTTAGACTTGTCTGACCATAGAACACTTTTCCACTTTGAAACAGTCTATTTTAAATGAGCCTTGGCCCAGAAGACACAACGGCGCTTCTGGACCATGTTCACATATGGCTTTCTTTTTGCATGATAGCGCTTTAGTTGGCATCTGCAGATGGCATGGAGGATTGTGTTTACAGACAGTGGTTTCTGGAAGTATTCCTGGGCCCATTTAGTAATGTCATTGATACAATCATGCCGACGAGTGATGCAGTGTCATCTGAGGGCCCGAAGACCACGGCATCCAATATAGGTCTTCAGCCTTGTCCGTTATGCACAGAGATTTCTCCAGTTTCTCTGAATCTTTTGATGATGTTATGCACTGTAGATGATGAGATTTGCATAGCCTTTGCAATTTGACGTTGAGGAACATTGTTTTTAAAGTATTCCACAATCTTTTTAAGCATTCTTTCACAGCTCTGCCCATCTTTACTTTTGAGAAACTCTGCCTCTCTAAGACATCCCTTTTATAGCCAATCATGTTACAGACCTGATATCAATTAACTTAATTAGTTGCAAGATGTTCTTCCCAGCTGAATCTTTTCAAAATGTCTTGCCTTTTCAGCCATTTGTTGCCCCAGTGCCAACTTTTTTGAGACCTGTAGCAGGCATCAAATTTGAAATGAGCTCATTTAGTGGATAAAAGTGTAAAATTTCTCCACTTAAACATTTGTTATGGCATCTATGTTCTATTGTGAATAAAATATTGGCTCATGTGGTTTGAAATTCTTTTAGTTTTCATTTTATTCAAATTTAAAAAAACGTCCCAACACTTCCAGAATTTGGGTTGTATTTCAGAATATACTATGGTTAAGCCATTTTCAATCAAGCCATTTTATTGGTTAGTATATCTACAGTTGGCACTGGTGCCCATACAGATACCTATTTTTTTTTTTTTTTTTTTTTTTTCAGTAACTATAAAACATCAAAACAAGTACTAGTGCAGAAAGATAATAATCAGTTTTTATTACTCTTATTGTTCTGAAGGACTTTTCAAAATGAATAAACAGAGCATTTTTTTTCTCTTGATTTTCCCTTCATTAGTCTTCTTTCTGTTGCCCATAAAATGCAACGTGTGCTTCACTAATCCAGAGGGAAAGGTGAAATAGTCAATACATCAATAAAAAAGTAATAAATTAAAAAAAATATGAAACCATTGAGATGACATGTTTCTCCAGACAGAATATGAAAGGGAGGAATGAAAACACGTTTTTCTACCTTGACACTGATATCACCTGACAATTCTCTTAAAGACTATAAACGTGTGTAAAACACAAAGTAGAGACTAATTAAAGTGCATTAGCTGCTGAATTAGTGTGTAATTAAAAGTTATTGGTCTCTTAAAAGTAAATAACGTAATTGGAAAGTAAATTGTTTGTGTAAAATTAAATATAATGATTCAATAAAGACAAATTTCCCTCAGTAAAACGTACTTAACAGTATTTCTAAAAAACTATGGTTATTTTCATTGAACAGTTAAAAAAAAAAAAGAAAAAAGAAAACGGGCATGGAGGAAATTGGGAACATTTTACATTTTACAAAGCCACCATAGGCCTACGCACATATTTGCAAATAATAAAAAGCATCCAACCATATAATCATGTTAAGATAGCAAAATAAATTGGCTTTTTAAATGTGTTCCCTTATATTGATGTTAAAAGCTGTGCGTGCATTCAAACTCCATGCTATTTTGGTGCAATTTCATCTGCCATTGTGGAAATCAAGTGTTGTGCGACATACCCCAATAAACACTTTGCAAGTTAAAACAAAACCCAGACAACATGACGGTCACTTGCAAGAAGGATAAACATGGTTTGTGTCATATATATTTACATAATATTTAGATATTTGATGTACTTTTCTGTTTACTTTTGTTGTTCAACAGTTTTAATTCTGTGTTGGACCACCAATCATGTTCAATTGATGTAAAATCTGAATTCTGATGGAAAGCCAGAAATACTCAATATTTCTACAGTTTCAAATCTGGAGGAAATGTGATTTTATTCTCTTCCACAATTTTTCACACTTTCACAAAACGGTGAGCTAGCTGTCAAATGAAGTGGACTGAAAATGGGTTCATGTAAAATTTAGAGTGTGTTGTCAAAGTGGCATGAGTCTTACTTGTAGAAACCAGCTTCAGTTTGGCTAACTTGGGTAATTCATCTCACTGATGGAGCTCTGTCAGTCTATTTTCTTGTCTGTCCACCCGTCTAGATATTTTTTCCTGCCCTGTCTGCTATTTGTCTGGTATTTCTTCCCCTATCTCCTTTTGTCTTTGCAATCCCTAGTAAACTTTAAAGGATATTAAAGTTCATAATTTTCATTATGTCCTCTGCCGTCCTGTATTCATCAGTGTGCACATTAAAAAGAGATTGCTGTGGAATCTTATAGTTTCGAGTGTGCCTAATGAGAAAATGCCCTGATTTCATTTGCATGTTTCTTGATTAGAAGTCTTGGATTAATGCTGAATCTGTAGATCTTGCTCACCAAAGCTTTTAAGCGGCATTTAGTTTTTGGGCGGAATGGTTTTAAAGAAAATCAGGATGGCATGTTGGTTGACTTCAATTAAACCTTCATGCAATACTGCAAAAACAAACCATTCCAGACCACGAGTCAGTAGTACACTAAATAATGCTCAGGGCTGGATTTTTGAAGCTGGAATTACACAGAGCAGATAAAGCTAAAACCGTATTAAAAGGAAAGGTGGTAGCAATTTTTTTTTTTTTTTTTACAGTACGTGCACGCAACTAACAAAGTAGTGGTTAATATAAGGTAATATGGGTTAAGGTTAGGTTTAGGGGTAGGTTCAGGGTTAGTACCTAGTTATTACCCAGTTATTGTAATTACTATAATAAGTACAATGTACATGGGGAACATGACTGTACAAAAAAAAAGTGCTACCTTAAAGTTTTAGGCTAACTTTTTTTTTCTTTTTTTTTGAGATGCAGTTCATTTGGAGAAAAAAAAAAAAAAAATTATATATATATATATAATTTTTTTTATAATGATTTGTTCATTGGCTTTTGGAGGGGGGGGGGGGGGGGGGGGGGGAAGCAACAAAAGTGCTGTCTGTAGCAACTGCAGTCCGTAGCTTTTTTTTTTTGGTTAAAAATGATTCAAAATCAGTTTTTGAGCAAGTACAACCAGCCAGTGTTCAAAACTAGCTCCTTACCTTAGCCTGATTCACAACGGTAAGCTTGTAATAATGTTTCCTAATCCGGATGGTACTGGTGGTTTTCTGCAGGAAATTCGAGCATGCAGCCATTCGTCTTTGTGTCATTACGTCACATCTGTTTACATAGAGAAGGAGTCCCAGCTAGTAGGCTATATGGCATGAGGAGGATGCTGCAGGCAGCAGATCATTTATAGACTTTTCTCACAGCAGCTGCAGTAATTAAACATATTATTTTGATGGCGGATTGTAATCCAGAATGGTCCAAATGACAATCATCAGTGACAAACTGGAGATTCACCCGTGGTCAACAGCAAGAGATTTCGGACTGCGAAGTGGCTACAGAAATTTAAATCTACAGCTAATACACACTAAATACACGCAATGCTGATGTTGTTAACATTAACAATTTGAGAACAAAATATAACAATAATAATAATTTGCTCGGTTTGATGTGATCTGAGCTAAGCTTTCATTAGATTTAATCACCATTGGCAGTGTGATTTATTTTTCTCAGTTGGTCAGAACAAAAGTGGCAGACATATTACTTGTTCAGATGACATTTTCCAGTGAAAATTCTTATTTTGGTCATACTTCCAAGACGTAGAATCTGTGATTCCGAAGTACAGTATCCACACCCGGTGCGGTGACTGACAGTAAACAAACATTAGATTCATCCACGCTGAGGAACCGTGCCGATGCACAACCCACATGGAGATGATAATTCTACAAATAACTGCACAATTGCAGGTTTCAAGCAGAGATGGCGACAAAGAGGCAAAACTTACAGACTGTAGCTTTAATTATTCTTACACATTTTGTTTATCATGATAATTTTTCATAAATGAATACAACATTTATGAATTTTAAAGCCTAAATACAATCACCAGAAGTAAAATGCTAAATGTAGCCTATAAACGATATGAAGACAGCCATTAAGCTTTCAACAACTCTTTCCACTTTTGTTTAACAAACATTTTTCCTGAAATTGAGGATAGTTTGCAAAATCGCAATTATAGACACAATGAGGTTATAAAGGCAGACTGGTGAGTAGATTTTTCCTGTTTGGCATGATGGCGTTTAAAGTCCTTGACAACCTTTGTAGTCCCATTTAGCTACTTGGTAGTTACAGCCTTTTTCAAGACAAGTAAATGTTTAAAAAAAAATCACAAAGGCTGATGTATTTTATGTCGTAGAATAAAATATGAAAATATCCTAAGCTTGTGTCAACTGCAGACCTTATTTCAGGCATTTTAACAAAAAAACAACATTGACTTCAGGATGATGGAACCGGAGTGCTAAAATGCTAATTCATTTCTTAATTTTGGCCTACAAAAATACATAATTCCTGCTGCACTATTTCACATGCAACGGACTATGCGTCCATCCGCTTATGGTGATCAAAATGATCAGGGCTGCACAGAGCGAAATACAGAAAACAAAGCTTACTCTGGGCTTAACGATATTTTATATTTATATAATAACACATTTAATATTTGGAGAATATTTTTCATTGTACAGTAATAACACCACTTGAATTTTAGCTTTTTTAGTAACACTGATTAGATGTTTTTCAGGACTGTTGGCTATTGAAAGAGAATTAATGAAAAGGGAGGAAGAGATTTTATTAAATAGACCATTAAAAAGGGTTAATGTAGGAAGAACCGAGCTGTCTGGTCTTTTTATCCCTTTCTCACCACTGAGGTAGACAGCAGGTTCACTTTTAATGATACCTTTTCCATTCACCAGATGAAATTCATACATCTCAGTTCTCCAGTGCTGTGTGTCTGCAAAAATATGGCCATTTGAGGCCAAGCTTTTAATAAACTCTCTGTACAAAAATGTAGAGGTTTCAGTCTTAGCGGTTAGCTATACGTGGTTAAACAGTTATAGTGTATGCTAATCCAAAAAGATATAACATACAGTACATAACCGAATAATCCCCGCGGACTATCTAGAAGTACTGAACATTGCTCAAGGGGACAGTGATATAGACAGGATGAGTTTTCATTATCACTCTAGTTCCTGGTCACCCTTTCTTGGGATTAAACCTGTGACTTTGCTGTTAGCAGCCCAGACTCTTAACCGTATGGCAGACACCACTTCCAGATGGGTGCCATTTCCCTACTTCTGACGTGTGTGTGTGTGTGTGTGTGTGTGTGTACCTGGTATTCCCTACATTATGGGGACCAAATGTCCCCACAAGGATATTAATACCAGTAATTTTTGACCTTGAGGGGACATTTTTTGGTCACCGTGTGGAAAACAGCTTATAAATATTATGAAACTTTCTTTTTAAATGTGAAAATGCAGTAAGTTTTCTGTGATGAGTAGGTTTAGGGGTAGGGTTAGGGTATAAAATATGCAGTTTCTACATTATAAAAAGCATTATATATATGGAAAGTCCCCATAAACATGGAAATCAGTATGGTTATGTATGGTATGGTATGGTATTCATAACTTTAGTCAGTAAGTCTACAATCTCCTGTTATCTTGTTTTAACTATTTTACATAGAAATAACATTTTAATAGAAAATACATGAATTAAATACTAGACTTGCTGCATACTAGAAGACTTGAAAACTAGAGATGCTGCATCAAAACAGAAGAAAATTCAATTTCAAGTTTGTGTACACAAACACTGTGCCACTCACTCCAGTAAATACCACTATAGAGTGAAACTAATGTTTGTGCAGTAATGCAGACTAGTGTTTGCTAACTTTAGAGTGCACAAAGAAATGATAAACTGTAGGTACTTTCTGAAAATCTGATGCAGAAAGAGACGACAGCTGCAGGTACACGATCTGCAACACATCTTATACATGTAAAACCCTGTGAGTTAAAGGGATAGTTCACCCAAAAATGAAAATTTGATGTTTATCTGCTAACCCCCAGGGCATCCAAGATGTAGGTGACTTTGTTTCTTCAGTAGAACACAAATGATGATTTTTAACTCCAACCGTTGCAGTCTGTCAGTCGTATAATGCATGGCGATGGTAACAATCTATGAGAGTAAAAAAAAAAAATGCACAGACAAATCCAAATTAAACCCTGCGGCTCGTGATGACACATTGATGTCCTAAGACAAAGTGATCGGTGTAATGAGTGGGGATCCATTTGCAGCTTTATTGATACAGTCACCAACAATAACAGGGCAAAGGCAGAAGCATAAACTGGGACGGGCAAAGGTCGTGGCAGGCGGCAGACAAACAGGGTCGAGTCACAGGCAAGGATCAGGGCAGGCGGCAAACAAACACAGTCCAGTACACAGGCAGAGATCAGGGCAGGCAGCAGAGAATCACAGGGTAATAAACAGTCCAACGGCAACAGGGTAACAGTCCACAAGAAAACACTCAAACGATCACCTGGGCAAATCAAGACTTCACGATGTGTGTGCGTGTGAAGGTGGCTTAAATAGTGTGAGTGTAATGGGGTGCAGGTGCGTGTGCAATCAGTCCCAGGAATGAGGGCCTATGGGTAATGTAGTCCGAATGGGAAACAGTCAATATTCAGGTGACGGCTCCCTCCGGTGGTGTGGAGGAGGAGGCGTGGGAGCCACATTCGTGACAATCGGTTTGTGCGAGAAACCGAACAGTATTTATATCATTTTTTACCTCTAATACACCACTATGTCCAACTGCCTTGAGCGCGCACACGGCATCCAGTGCGTGAGGTGTTTACGCGACTGGTGTAGTTAAAACATGGAGCCTATAGTACAACAGTTGTTATACAAATGGAAGTAAACCACTAAAAAACATGGTTTTATTACATCAAAACTTCATTTTATTTTGTTACTTTTCATGAGGGCAGCTTTACAAATAAAAAGGACACATACAAAGATCTTGTTCACATACCTCAGTTGGATGTGAAAAAACCATAGGCACACAGTCGTACGTGATCCTCTCCTGGGTGTGTAAAATCATCAGGGAAAAAATTATTGCTGCAGACCCACAACAACTTTAGTACGTTAATGGGTGTGTTGATATCCAGCCGAAGAGCAATCAACCATAACTTCAGGCGAGCAGGCTCAGAAGTTGGGAATACGTGGAAAGTCACCACTCCCGAATGAGTTCACGCGAGAGAACGTAATCTTTTAGTTTTAAGTTGGTTTGAACAATCCAGATAAACGCAAGTAAGTACCATTTTGATTAGCCATCGTACCTACAATGTTTGTGCACTGTGTAAACAATGAGTGACATATACACGCGAGAGATCACTTCCAGCGCTTGCGTAAACTACGCCAGAGCGCGTAAACACCTCACGCACCGGATACCGTGTGTCAGCTCAAGGCAGTTGGACATAGTGGTGTATTTGAGGTAAAAAATTATATAAATACTGTCCGATTTCTCGCACAAACCGATCGTTTCGTGCCTTAGGACATCAATGTGTCGTCACGAGCTGCAGGGTTTAATTTGGATTTGTCTGTGCATGGTTTTTTTACTCATAGATTATGTTACCATTGACATGCATTATACGACTGACAGACTGCAACGGTTGGAGTTAAAAATCATCATTTGTGTTCTACTGAAGAAACAAAGTCACCTACATCTTGGATGCCCTGTGGGTTAGCAGATAAACATCAGATTTTCATTTTTGGGTGAACTATCCCTTTAACAATATCCCCATGGAAGCCCTGGCCATTGAATATAAAGAAAAGCAACGGGTCTATTGAAGCCAAATTCTCCTAAAGGCAGACAGAAGCAGGAGCTGTCATCATTAGGATAGATTGCACCAATTCATTATTAATGATTCATAAAATGAGCTCCAGTAGACCCATTTTAAATGCATTTTCTATTATGGCGCATGGCACCCACATCTGCTGATTACGCTTTAAGATGTGGGAACAGAGCAGATTTTTGAGACATGAGACAAAACACTTCCACAATTTCAGAGGCAATTTTTTTCATAAACACTTTGTTATTCTGGTTGAAACTCTCTTCACATCCTGATAGCAATCAATAATCGAAGTGGTCTAAATATTGAAAAAAATGTTTATTTGTATATCTTCTGTGGAAGTCTCAGGACCAAAAAATGTTCAGGCCCAATGCATTGATAGGATGTCCTACCTGCCTATTAGCATATGTGTTTGCATACCTCCATGGACCCTGCTCACACAGATATCACACATCATCAGCGCGAACATGAGGCTATGCAGAGTTGAAGAGGACAGTCATCGAGTGCCAAAACAAACAGCAGCCATCTTTTACAGTTCCTGAACCAAAACAATGAGTTTATGCTGTGTTCACGCCATGTCATAACCGTAATTACTAGATAGCAAATTAAATGAATCTGCAGCAGTCAGGTTAGAGCTTGTTAAGTTGTTTACATTCATTATTATTGTAATATTATGTGCTTTGAGACATGAGGTAGTTTAACGCCATCACTTGTGACGCTTTGCAGACTCTGCTCTGTGTGTGTTCATGTGTTTTGAAGAAGGCGTGGCTTTGGAGACGCTCTGGAGGGAGAGTGGAATGTAATGCTTTCAAAGCTAGCTTGCTATTGAAAGCTAGCCTCTTTGAAATTGCCTACCCTTCCTTTAACATTACAAAATAACATTTATAAAATGGACAGTTCTGGCCCTTGATTCTGATTGGTTGAGCTGCGTTCGAAGCCATTGTAAAATTCCAGAAAACATACAGCTGACCACATTACATTAGTATTTCTGCGCCACTGAATCTGCATCAGTCTTGGCAACCACTCTTAGCAACGTAAACGTATGTTTGTTCTCTACTGATTTTGTTCATTGCAGCTGCATTATGTAGAAGAGTATTGTGAGAGAGATATAGTGTATTACCTGCATTCAAATTCAGCATTTTCCTTCAGGTCAGTCCTATGTTCATAATAAAAATCTGTTTTATGTCCGCCATGATCTTGTCCTTTTAACAGTTAATGGGTTTTCCCGTGACAGCGCTAGTCAAAGCATTTGTCATTTGCATCTTGTTCCGTGTTCACAACAAGTTTCATTATAAAAGTCTTTGCAACTGAGTGCCTCGCTCATAAAGACAATCTTTGCCGCCATCTAATGGCATAATAACGTAACTTCTGTTGCTGTTCGCGGTCTGGGACTATTTTTTCCAGCGGAAGGAAGCCTTTTAATGATTTTACTACATGAAAGTTGCATTGATACATATTTTTTTGGTGTGAATATTTGTATTGTGTGTTAACCATTTTATAAAAGCAATAAGTCTCATGAAGCTGTGGTTTACAGTGAATTTATAACAGCTAAGGGGGTACTCTGCACTCTGCTCCGCGTCATGCTTAACAACGCCCCTTAGCTGTTATAAATTCACTGTAAACCACAGCTTCTTGGGGCTTATTGCTTTATTTCACTTTGAAATTACAAATGATGACCAGAATGTATCAAATGTGCCATTTCATTTGATTTTCTCTTCTCTTTTTTTTTTTTATCACAATTATTATATCACTAACTATTCCTAAAACTACCCATATAAATAGTAAATTGTAGTAACTGTGCTTATATTTTCTGTGCCACAACCATGATTAACCATCACGCAAACTGTAGAGAAAGTGTTGACTTTTTTGTTTAATTAATATTAATAACAAGCAATATAAATGGCAAATGAGTTTGAAACCATCTGGTTGTCTTAAATCATTAATTAATTGAAAATAATTACAGATTTGTCCAGATTTATATTTGATAAATTATTTTTATTTTTGACAGAGTTAACTTATAACGAGTAACAGAATGAAGGAAAAAACTTTTTATTATTATTTTTTTTTTTAGAAAAGATAAAAAAGCAGCACGCTAAACATATGAAAACCTCTGAACATTGACATTTACTTTATGAGTTCAGTAGCCTGTTTTGCTACTTTGCTGTCAGTAGCCTGACTGACAGCAAGATCATTTGTATCCTGGAGATATTTACTGTTTGTTACTGTAAGGATGACTTATAAGAAGGTGTTCCGCTTTTTGACTGTAAAACACAATTAAATAAAAATGACTAACTGTTGTCATTTAAGAGGTATATAATTCTTGTGCTCTGTAAGGTGGCAGCAGAGAATTGCACAGCAGGGATAATATTCATATGAACATGAATACGATAAGAGCATGTGATTTACTGCTTCTGAGAAAACCATCTGACTGATGAGTCAGTCAGCCATTTTGAAAATATAAGTCCTGTATATCAACAGTGTAACCCTGTCCTCATTTTGTGTCCCCATTCAGCACATCAGTAAATCTATGTGACATTATCAGAGGATGAGATAAAATATGCATTCTTCTTTTCAAGCTCTTCGCTACGCACATTTGTGTGTAGCTTTTTCATTTCCACTGATTCGCTGGGTGTTAAATACCAAGAGCCACATAAAGAGGGATGGCGGTACTAATCGTGGATCAAACACTGTTATTAAGCCAGCGTAAAATTTGTCATTATACATATTGTCTGTTGCATCCATATCAGATATGCTTGCAGACAGCACCTGCATACACATGAACACACACACATAGATTCAGTGTATTGTGATTCAGAGACTCAGCCTAGATTAAATTCTCCAAGATGGAATATGAATCATCTCTTAAGCAGTCAAGGATTAATTTGTTTCTGGAAATCTGCAATAACTAATGACTTCTTTTCGTTTATAGAGTCAGTTATAGGAGTGTTAAAGAACTTAAGTAAACTGTTTTTCTTGTACTGACATCTACATTTAAGAATACTTGTATAGAAAGCAGCATCTGTATGGAGATACAAATTTTTAAGAGTTTTAAGTCATGAACCAAACCAGCCAGCTCTGAGGTAAATCACAATATTACAAACATTTACAGGTAAAAAAAAAAAAAAAACACTTAAAGGGATAGTTCACCCAAAAAAATGAAATTTCTGTCATTAAGTACTCACCCTCATGTCGTTCCACACTCGTAAGACCTTCGTTCATCTTCGGAACACAAATTAAGATATATTTGATGAAATCCAAAGGTATCCGATCCACACATAGGCAGCAACATAATTGCACCTTTTGACTTCCAGAAAGGTAGTTGAAAACATGGTTAAAATAGTCAACGTGACTGCAGTGGTTCAACCTTAATGTTATGAAGCGACAAGAATACATTTTGTGTGTAAAAACAAAACAAAAATAACATTATTCAACAATTTGAACCGTTGTCATACGTAGTAAACTCAGTGCAGGCTTCCTTGTTTACGTCCAAACGCCAACTCAGTTTTGGCCGAAGCTGAACACGTGAGCAGCACGATGCATGCGTGTGATGCTGACATTCAGACGTAAACAAGGAAGCCTGCACTGAGTTGTGACTACGTATGACAACGGTTCAAATTGTTGAATAAAGTCGTTATTTTTGTTTTATGCACAAAAAGTATTCTTGTCGCTTCATAACATGAAGGTTGAACCACTGTAGTCACGTTGACCATTTTAACCATGTTTTTAACTACCTTTCTGGACGCCAAAAGGTGCAGTTATGTTGCTGCCTATGTGTGGATCAGATACCCTCAGATTTCATCAAAAGTATCTTAATTTGTTTTCCGAAAATAAACAAAGGTCTTACGGGTGTGGAACAACATGAGGGTGAGTAATTAATGACAGAATTTTCATTTTTGTGTTTATATGAAGTAAATAACTATTCATCCCCTAAAGCTTTGCCACTGATTTAATAAAACCAAAAAACAATGGCGCAAAGTAATCCCTGTCATAGTTATGAGTAAAAAAACATTTGCGAAGCCAAATCAGTTGGTTGCTGAAAGCTTTTTCCTTTTGTCAAGCAGAACTAAATAAAGAATGCCTTTTAAATTCCAATTCAAGATACAGAATTGCTTAATATATCCAACATTTTAATTTTAATTTTATCAGCAAACATCATACAGTTGTAAGTCCTGTCTGCAGTGCTAAATACGGTTCACACGCTGTTCAGTTATGAAAGAGACTGACAACTGCATTCAATAACCGAAGTGACTCCTTTTAAAGTTTCAGGACCAAATTCTGCGAGCCAGTTTGCTTGATGTGCATTGTATGAACGAAACTGCGGTCGACAAGTTGTCTGTCACGTCACAGACATGTATGACAGAAGAGCATGTTTCGCATGGTATGTTTGGCTGTCAATCACTATCATGCTAAGACTGTCAAACTCTCTCAGCTTATAAAAAATGGCAGGTATTGTGTATTCAGTAAGCGAGACATAACTCCTGTTAAGAGTTTCAGTGGAGGGGAAGGGACAAGAAAACTGGTTGAAAATCCCAAAATTGTAAATGTATATGCAATATCTTTTTGTCTGGATGATGAAATCTTTGGAGCATTTTTCTCACCTGCAATATGTTGCAGAGAGATCACTGTGAGGTGTCAGAACATTTGGAAGATTTATAATGTATGTGAATCCATATGATTATCCATGATTATCAAATGGTTGTATCCAAACAAGATGCTTAAAATAGACCCAATGCTTGTGGGATGCAATGGCCAAGAGCCCAGTCAATGCCCTGTTCTATTATAAACAAACACTGAGTCCAATCTATCATCTCCAGCCCATAAAGCAACACAGTGGCCTCACTAAAGCATGATGTTGCTGCCTGGCATGACTGGCATAAAGAATGAACTCATGAAAGAAGAAAAAAAAAAAAAAACTACAATGAGATTTCTGGTGTGACTCTCATGAAAAGGCAGTGGAGAGCTCTCAAATCCCCACTAGGATCGATCTTCTCCATCATCAGACAATGTTCACCAATGTAAAGGTCAAGATTACAGTGTCACTCTCACTGAGATTTTTGGTTTTCAGGCTGAATTCCAGTTGAATATGACATATACTGTAAGCTGTTTATGTGGGGAAACAGTCTTTAAAAAAAAAAAAAAAAATCATTCATTAAAAATAAACTCTTTGATGATTATCTTTACAACGGAACTGAATCAACACTGAACTGACTCCAGCTAAACAACAGCCGAAATGCATCATTTTCCTGTTATCGCTGTAAAGCTGCTTTGAAACAATCTGTATTGTATAAAGCACTATAGTGACTTGACTAAATGTTATGTCTTACAACCAATGTCCATATAAAAGTGTGAAAATGAACTATATGGTCTGAACACAGTTTCTGTTTTTTGTCCAGTTATCCATCCAATCATGTTCAGCAGTCAGTTGCAAGTCAGTGGTACTTATGCAGATGATTGTCAGTCTTGTTTTCATATAGCATTACAGTTTCACTTGAGGTATGAGAATATTATCACCAGCTCTCAAAATGGCAAGAATAAGATTAAAAATAAAGATGTACTTCATTTTTTGAAGTCACAAGACCACCAACCTTTGTATTCTTGTGCTGACACACTGAAAATGCTAGATGTGACACACTGAAATGCTAGATGACATAACATGATTTTTTAAGATGCTGCAAATAAATAAATGTTACGAATAAGCCAAGGTCATAAATAAAAGTTATTTTTACTGGTATATAATTGGGAAAAACACTGTTAGACCTAAAAACATGATATTACCATGACCAACACTCATTTTTGGAAATGTGAATTTTCAAGGACTTGGCACCAAAACTCTCTAAGAACACAGTGCAAAAAAATCATTATCTTAGTATTTTTGTCTAGTTTTCCAGTACAAGGTATATATAAGCAATATCACACTCGTAGCCGCGCGATATTGGCTGTATATCAGCACGGCTGTCATTCGGCCGTAGGTAATCACAGCGTGCTGATATACAGCCATATCGCACAGCTACAAGTGTGATATTGCGTTTATGCAACAGTTCAAAGGTAAATAAATAAAAACAACAACGGAGTGTCTTTAAAAATCCTCTTTTGTGCAGCACTACTTTCTTCCGCCACGGATTCAAATCTCAAGTTGACCGTTTGACCAACCCTCCGTTACTAATTCTAAAACGTCACTTTACAACTAGTAATGAAGGAATGTTGAGTCCCTCCATTGAAACTCATTGTATTTTGTACAGTATTATTGAGAGAGAGAGAGCGAGATCGACTGAGGGAGCGCATTACCTGATTGTCTGATATAACATTCATTCTTCAGGTCGATGTCTATAATATTATATTCATTATAAAAGTCAGTTTGAATGTCCGCTGAGGAAAGCGATCTTTGTATTTGTTCAAAGATCAAGGGGATTTTATATAACATACAGCGTTAAAACAACGTCCTGTATGTGGGTTTTACAAATATTTAACGAATGAAAAGGATTTTAAAAAGCGTGTGACAAAACCTCGTAACTCCATTGGATCCTCAAACTGTCAGTCAAACCTCATAAATCCGCCCCACCTCTGTCGTAAATAAAGTGTCGCACTAAGTTTGGAGATCTCTGCTTCTTTGCAATGCAAAGGTAAATAAAGATCTGGGCTGTGTCCGAAAACTTTTCAAGGTAAGAAGGCATCAAGGCACGTCCGAATTCAATGTTAGCTTCACTTCCTGTTTCCTGAGATACCTTCATCTGATCGATTTTTCAAGGTAGCATAGATCTATCCTTAGCTGCCTTTAATATCCCACAATCCTGTGCTTTCCATTCTGTGATAGTTGAGCTAGAAAAATAAAGATGGCGTCTGAAAGTTGCATTTGCTGGCCAGTTTGTACATTTTTGACCAACATTTTCCACTTTTGATGTCATTTCTAGCGAGAAATTACTACTGTAGTAATTAAATATTTGTTTAGTTCTCACCAAAGCTGGCGCTATATTGCTGTAGATCGTTAAACTCTTATGCTGCCTCAGAAGTCTGTCCGAAATCCGTTTCATGAGGTGCCTTCATGCACAAACGCTGCCTTACAAGTCATTGCTTGATAAGGCAGCGAGGCAGCAAGTCAGCTACCTAGGTTTTCGGACGCAGCCCTGATGTTTGAAAAAAAATAAAAGTACAGCGTTTTCTTTGCTCAAGAAACACTATGTCTATAAAGGCTAATGTTTTATGTATTTGAAGAGCGGAGACCAGTCTTCGTTTGATATTTCCCGTCTAGTTGTAGCCAATATGCTATGCTATATATATAGAGGATGTAAGTTAAATATAGCCTTATTGTTCTGGAACAAGTAATGGATTAATAAGACCAAAGATTGGCCATTTTATGAACCCAAAATGAAGTCTCATGTTTAACCACTATTAGAGCCAGCTGCAAATCCCCAAAGCACTGGCCGAAATGAAGCTGTTCTCAGCGCTTACACGACCAGTGTACGGCCGCTGACAGCCTGGAGCTCGCATCTCCGAAAACTTCTAAACAAATTGTAAAATAGGCGCTATGATTAAATATGTCACATATTTCAGGTATAAACAATTATATTCTCGCCTAAAAAAATCTTAAAACTACAGTTTGTGATACAACAAGTGTTACACCTGCATCTAGCTGATATTCTTCAGGTCAATCATAATCACAAATTCAGTTTGGATGTCCACTGAGGAAAGCAAAATCTTTGTCTTTGTCCTTTTAATATTTAAGACATTCCCATGACAGCGCTAGTCAGTGCATTTGTCAGTTGCTTGTAGTGACATTTAGAGATACCTGGCCCTCTTTGCATATTTTGATTGCAAGTAGTTTCTATCAATACTGAATTTAACCTTAAATTTGTGCAACCTCAAATTATAAATGCCCAAGACTGTAAATCTAAAAGAAATTGTCATGCAGTCTCCACATACAAAAGTCAGATGAATTAAAAAAAGGTTTTTCAGTGATGAAATTTCAGTGTGCAAACATGAACTAGTATGTCCATAACATACCAAAAATCAAGTATGTTATTAGGGAATTTGGTATACAAGGTCAATATCAGAGTGGACTCGTGTTGTGCAACAAGAGAGAAATCAAAAAAAGCATTTTTCTGGAATTAAATATGTCTGCTTTTGGTTGTTGTGACCTTGGCTTGATAATAAAGCTTCTTTAATGAGATGACGATCACTTGAACGCACATGCTCTGCCCTTTGATTCATAAAACAAAGCAGTGATATGTTAATGGCTGATGATTGATTCTAAACCGCTTCATACCACTGCCAAAAATTTTAAATGATCACAACCATAATTTTTTCATAATGAGAAGGCTACATTTAAACTAGGAAATAGATTTTTGCTTATGCTTTTGAAGGGAAAACAATAATAATAAAAAAAAGGTATAGCAGGGAGGACTCAGCTGTAAGAGAGTCAAACTCCACACTTTCAAAGAGCAATAAAAAGAAAAACTCTGCTACAACAGGGGCAGCAAAGTTTTGCTGGGGCAGAAAAACAATCTCTGGAGCATCCAGCAACATAAACATCTATTCGCTGAAATAGAGGTCACTTCTCTGGGTTAACAAACTTGCACATCCCCTATCTGAATGGATTCTCAGCTCTTAAAGCTCTGTCCAAAGAGCCTGGGGACAGACAGAAAGGACGATAAGGGGTAATTCACACAGAAGAACTATATTCTCTCTTATTTCAAGAAGGCAACTGTCCTAGATTCGGGCTCTTTGACCTTTTGACCCAACAGTGTTGCTGCACCAGTCATCGCCGTCAATCCCTGGATGGAAACAGCAGCCTTTAAAATGTTTTAAAAGCTTATGCTCTGCCATCAGAGAATTTGAGCCAGTCTGCTTGTTGCTTTAAAATGGTTGAAAAGATCCAAGTCTGATCGGAGTATGCAATCAGCATTTAAATGCATCCTTTTGAATATTGTCAGAGTCACTGAACTTTAAGTGACTTACTGTGAAATTTCACGTCTGAACCAAGCATTTCCACTGGGATGTGTTGGAAGCCTTGTTCACTTTCATTCACTCCATCAAAATAGAAAGAAATGGGTTTGGTATAACCTCAATGCAATGACAGATTGTGGTCCTGCAAGGCACATGCACCTGGGAATGGATGGACATACAACACAGTCTTCTTTTATAAAAGGTGTACAGTCACCCTCAAGTCATTCCAAGCCTGTATGACTTCGTTTTTTTTCTGTGGAACACAAAAGATGACATTGTGAAGAACATTGGGGTCCGAACAAGATTGGACCACTTTGGGGGGGGAATAATATCATTTTGTGTTTCACAGAAGAAAGAAAGTCAAAAGGTTTGGAACGACATGAGGGTGAGTAGTAATAATAATAGAATTCGGTTACACTTTATTTTGGTCGTCCACTTTAGACATTCTACTAACTATAAGTAACTTTCAAACTACATGTCAACTAACTCATTAATTTGCAACTATAACAAACTAATGCTCAGAGAGTGGTGGACAGTAACAAATTATTTTTACTTTGTTACTGTACTTATGTACATTTTTCATGTATCTGTTCTTTATCTGAGTATTTTTTATTTTGGGAAACTTTTACTTTTACTTCACTACATTCCATATCATAATATCATAATTTTTACTCCACTACATTCCATTAAAACGTCATTCCTCGTTATTTTGAACTGAAGACATCGTCGCCAACTCAGAAACTCAACAGACGTGTCTGATTTGTAAACGAGCTGATTCTTTTCAGTTAACCTGTTAAATTGATTAGCAAATCGCACTGAATGATTCATTCGTGAATTGGACCAATCCGATTGTATCTGTTCTCGAGTTTACAACTCAGTGATTCAAATGGCACACTTAACTGGAAACACTTCAGGACTTTTGAAGTCGTCATCTGGTTGGTTGAATTCTACAGGATGTCCGGGAGTGTGTGTCACATTCTTTAACAGTCCACCTGGAAACAAATGCTGACGCCAAACCCCCTCGTGGAAGAAGAACACTGCCATGTTTACAACTGTGACAATGAGCGTGTATCAGGATCAACTAAATGCTGGATCTTCAAAAGTACACTACCGGTCAAAAGTTTGGAATCGGTAAGATTTTTAATGTTTTAAAGAAGTTTCATCTGCTCACCAAGGCTGCATTATTTAATTAAAAATACAGTAAAAATAGTAATATTGTGAAATATTATTACAATTTAAAATAACTGTTTTCTGTTTGAATATATTTTATAAAGTAATTTATTCCTGTGATCAAAGCTGAATTTTCAGCATCATTACTCCAGTCTTCAGTGTCACATGATCCTTCAGAAATCATTCTAATATGCTGATTTGCTGCTCAAGAAACATTTATAATAATTATCAAAGTTGAAAACAGTTGTGTACTTTTTTTTCAGGATTCCTTGATGAATAGAAAGTTCAAAAGAACAGCATTTATCTGAGATACAAAGCTTTTGTACAAAGTTTGGGGTCAGTAAGAATTTTTTATTTTTTTGAAAAGAAATGGATGAAATTAATACTTTTATTCAGCAAGGGTGCATTAAATCGATCAAAAAAAATATTGTACACAAATGTTTTTTACAATTGTACACAATAAATGTTTCTTGAGCAGCAGATCAGCATATTAGAATGATTTCTGAAGGATCATGTGACACTGAAGACTGGAGTAATGATGCTGAAAATTCAGCTTTGATCACAGGAATAAATTACTTTATAAAATATATTAAAACAGAAAACAGCTATTTTAAATTGTAATAATATTTCACAATATTACTGTTTTTACTGTATTTTTAATTAAATAAATACAGCCTTGGTGAGCAGACGAAAAAACATAAAAAATCTTACCGATTCCATACTTTTGACTGGTAGTGTATGTGAAGTTTGCGGCTCCACTGTTGCAGTAAACTTGCACAACGTTGTTGAATTAATAATTTATTAGATGCACACCGGTCTGTTATTGTTGGGACATCGACTTTACATTTTCATGCCCCTAAACATGACATGGAGCAAAACGAACTGTGATTGGTTGCGTTACATGTCAGTCAAACGTCGTCTTGGGCGGTCCTTTGCCAATGAAAGAATCCTAAAACGCGAGACTATTTGTGAACTAACAAGCTGTTTAAGCCCACTGTATGAAATGCTTGATTTAGGAGAACTATACCTTTAAGGCATTTGAATGACCTTATGCACTGACAGGCTTAAGCATAAACTTGTGCCTGTAAACATACTCAATGAGTGGCTGTTGCAAGCTGCTAATCAGTGATTCGGTAATAAAAAAAATCATAAACAATAGATTACAGTTCCCAACAGGCATCATACAAGGACACGCTGCATTTATTCTGTCTTAACCTGTAAATCACTGCTTTTCATCGTAACAAATTTATTTTGCAAGCACAAATTGCTTAATTTCTTTTCCTTTTTTTTTTTTTTTTTTAATATTGAGTGTTGACTCACTTTTCCCAGTTGCTTGCAACTGAAAAATTACTTATGACAGTACACAATTCTGTGTTCTTTGAAAGAGTTCTGAGAAACTTTTACAAAAAAGGAAGATGAAATGGAAACTTATTTTCCTCATCAATGAACAAATAAAGCAATAATAGATGCTAATTTGTGCTGTATTTTATTACAGGGTCTCTGGTGTTGTGTACAAATGCACTGCTGTAAAACATGTGCCACTGCATAAAGCATTATTTCAGCATCCAATAAATGCATGTTCTTGCAGTAGAAATCAATTTTAAGATATTAAGATTGGGTCTCTGATATAGTCTGGCCTTAGAGAAATAACAGTTTACCATGTTGCTTTTCAATGCTCAAGTAATTTCAATTATGTGTGTGTTGTATGAATTAAAATACACACATACACGAACAAAGAAGATTTGTAATGGACTTGGAACAATAAAACCACATCATTAGGCATTATTCCAAACCATGATTAATTATAGTTCACCCAGCTAACATTACCTGCTGCAGTCAAATCAAATTTCCAAGTTTCAAATAATAAATTGCCCATGTTCATAATTCATGTTGGCAGGTGAGAGGCGTGGAGAAGCTGGAGAGATTGAAGATTTATTGAAAGGAGCAATGTTTTGCAGCTGTCCTTGTGTTATGCTTTTTGGATATCGTTTTTTAAAATAAATAAACTCTTTGTTATTATTTTCCAGTGGTGTGATGCAAAGCCATTTGTGTGACATTCGAAAAAAATGACCAAAACATGTTTATAAAAAAATAAACAATTAATTAACTACAGAGATGGTGTCGACATCATGTATAAAAATAATCCACACCTTTCCTAATTAGTACACTTAATCAAGGGCTTACTGTCATTGTAAAACGTTTTCTTTAGAAAATGTTCCTTTTTGTGTTTCAAGAATGAGCCACCAACCATGACATTTTTATGTTCAGTCGAGGACAATATGAAACCAAAATAAACAATCATATTCTTTAAAAAATAAAATGTATATATATATATATACAGGTGCTGGTCATATAATTAGAATATCATCAAAAAGTTGATTTATTTCACTAATTCCATTCAAAAAGTGAAACTTGTATATTATATTCATTCATTACACACAGACTGATATATTTCAAATGTTTATTTATTTTAATTTCAGTGATTATAACTGACAACTAAGGAAAATCCCAAATTCAGTATCTCAGAAAATTAGAATATTGTGAAAAGGTTCAATATTGAAGACACCTGGTGCCACACTCTAATCAGCTAATTAACTCAAAACACCTGCAAAGGCCTTTAAATGGTCTCTCAGTCTAGTTCTGTAGGCTACACAATCATGGGGAAGACTGCTGACTTGACAGTTGTCCAAAAGACGGCCATTGACACCTTGCACAAGGAGGGCAAGACACAAAAGGTCATTGCAAAAGAGGCTGGCTGTTCACAGAGCTCTGTGTCCAAGCACATTAATAGAGAGGCGAAGAAAAGGAAAAGATGTGGTAGAAAAAAGTGTACAAGCAATAGGGATAACCGCACCCTGGAGAGGATTGTGAAACAAAACCCATTCAAAAATGTGGGGGAGATTCACAAAGAGTGGACTGCAGCTGGAGTCAGTGCTTCAAGAACCACCACGCACAGACGTATGCAAGAAATAGGTTTCAGCTGTCGCATTCCTTGTGTCAAGCCACTCTTGAACAACAGACAGCGTCAGAAGCGTTAAAGATAAAAAAGGACTGGACTGCTGCTGAGTGGTCCAAAGTTATGTTCTCTGATGAAAGTAGATTTTGCATTTCCTTTGAAAATCAGGGTCCCAGAGTCTGGAGGAAGAGAGGAGAGGCACACAATCCACGTTGCTTGAGGTCCAGTGTAAAGTTTCCACAGTCAGTGATGGTTTGGGGTGCCATGTCATCTGCTGGTGTTGGTCCACTGTGTTTTCTGAGGTCCAAGGTCAACGCAGCCGTATACCAGGAAGTTTTAGAGCACTTCATGCTTCCTGCTGCTGACCAACTTTATGGAGATGCAGATTTCATTTTCCAACAGGACTTGGCACCTGCACACAGTGCCAAAGCTACCAGTACCTGGTTTAAGGACCATGGTATCCCTGATCTTAATTGGCCAGCAAACTCGCCTGACCTTAACCCCATAGAAAATCTATGGGGTATTGTGAAGAGGAAGATGCGATATGCCAGACCCAACAATGCAGAAGAGCTGAAGGCCACTATCAGAGCAACCTGGGCTCTTATAACACCTGAGCAGTGCCACAGACTGATCGACTCCATGCCACGCCGCATTGCTGCAGTAATTCAGGCAAAAGGAGCCCCAACTAAGTATTGAGTGCTGTACATGCTCATACTTTTCATGTTCATACTTTTCAGTTGGCCAAGATTTCTAAAAATCCTTTCTTTGTATTGGTCTTAAGTAATATTCTAATTTTCTGAGATTCTGAATTTGGGATTTTCCTTAGTTGTCAGTTATAATCATCAAAATTAAAAGAAATAAACATTTGAAATATATCAGTCTGTGTGTAATGAATGAATATAATATACAAGTTTCACTTTTTGAATGGAATTAGTGAAATTAATCAACTTTTTGATGATATTCTAATTATATGACCAGCACCTGTATATATACACACACAGCCGACACACATGCACTGCGTCCGAAATCGAATACTTGTCTACTATATGGTATGTGAAAAACAGTATGCGAACAGAGTAGTATGTCCGAATTAATAGTATTCGAAAAACAGTAGACAAAAACCCTTACAAAAAAAGAACTGCAGTATATTGAAATACAACTACAGTTGTATTGCAGTTTTCTATATGTAAAAACTGCAGTAATCTTTTGTAAGGGAAGTACCCGGATGACTTACTACTTCCAGCGAGATTCTGAAGTGCGCATACGATGGACACTTTACTATCCCATGAGGCCACAGGAGAGGATTTGTGAATGGAGTTGAACAGTATGTGACAGTAACAACATGGCGGATGTAGTACGTCCGAATTTATTCATACTACATGTATTCCTACTATATAGAACATACTTTTTTAAACGGTCGTGAAGTAAATTTAAATTCAAATGTATTAGCAACTCAACAATATGTGATTTCGGACGCGGCTCTAGTTACCTCGACAGTTTTCTGCGTCCCTCCACCACCCCGACTCCTCACTCTTCGCTGGTTCCTATTCCCAGTCAGGGATACAGGGAAGTAACTGGCAGGAAAGCCCTCGGACAGCACGCCGAATATGCTTATTTTACTCTTTTACTCTATTAAAATATATAAATCAAAATATTTATTGCATTTATGATAAAAAGGCTCAGCACCTATTTGTCTGCATGCATACAGTGTCTTTGGGTGGATTGCTGAGGCAGATTACCAGCAACAATCATTTTAGGATTGTTTGTGATTTGGTCTTAGTGACTTAGGAGTCCTCTTGACTACTCCTAACTTTTCACCGAGCTAGTTTTAGGGGTGAAATACTCTTAAAACAAAAATTCAGGAGTCCTAAATTTAGGACTGACACATCCATTATTTTTAAGAGTTTGTCCAAAATCAGCAATTTTAGGAGCTAATCCTAACCTTAAGATGTTTTGTGAATACGGCCCCAGATTCAGAGAGTGTTGTAAGCTTGGGCCAAGACTTGGTTTGTTCGAACAATGCTTGATTACATTTCACACAGATGTGCCAATCTATCTTGTTTTTCTTGTTTTTAACTATTTGTGATTGCCTTTTAAACTGTCGTTTTCTTTAAGTGTCACAAGAAAATGAAAACACATGATTAACACGCACATAAAAATGATTGCTGACTTCTTTGCAAAAAATAGCTGTTGACCCGAGAATGCAATAGGAAAAGAAATCTTACAATCTTACAAAAATCATGTTTTTCTTGTTTTGTTTTGTTAACGAGTGTTGAAACTCAAGAACGACAAAGTTCAAGACAAAGGCACAAAAGTTTAATGTTTTTGAAAGAAGTCTCTTAAGTTCACCAAAGCTGCTTTTATTTAATCAAAAATAGAGTAAAACATTAATATTGTGAAATATTATTGTCACAATTATACTCTGTTTTGGTTTTGTTTTCTGTGTTTTGTTCCTGTTGTGCCTGTATAATTTGCTCCTCATTTGTTAATTATTCCTACACACCTGTTCTGTTTCAGTAATCATCCCATGTGCATTTATGTCCTATGTTTCCATAGTTCCTTTGTCCAGTCTTGTCAATGCATTACATGGTTTTCAATTTTAATAACGGTTTACTATTCTAATATATTTTAAAATTGAATTTTTCCTGTGATGTCAAAGCAGAATTTTCTTGAATTGAAGTCTTCAGTGTCACATAATCCTTCAGAAATCATTATAATATCATGATTTGAAGCTCAAGAAACATTTCTAATTATTATCACAGTTCAAAACAGTTGTGCTGTTCTTGTTATTTTTGAGGAAAATGTGAGTGCATTATTGTCTAATTAGCTCATGTAAAGAGTTAGATAATGTTTTTTATGCTATAACAAATAATATATATATATATATATATATATATATATATATATTATACCGATCAGGCATAACATTATGACCTCCTTCCTAATATTGTGTTGATCCCCCTTTTGCTGCCAAAATAGCCCTGACCCGTCGAGGCATGGACTCCACTAGACCCCTGGGGCTGTATTCACAAAACATTTTATCTTACCACTAAGAGTTCTCCTAAATAGCAGTAAAAGTTCTTAGCTAAGAGTTTTCTCTTAAAACCTATTCACAAAGCTGCTGAGACAAACTTTTACTAAGGAATAGACTGAAATCTTAAGCTAAGAGTAAGGGCGGGGTTGACCTCGTTGCCATGGAGTATACACACAGTGATTGGCTGATGGGGGAGGAGTCAGCGATTTAATCATAGAAATATTGTAAAATACAAATGTTGCCCTATTCAAATAATTTTTTTTTTTTTAAATGTTGCCATATTCAAATAAAGATTTTAAAATGTAGGCTAAGTGTCACTAATTAAACTAGTATACACAGTTAATTGTGGACCAGCCTCTTGGATGTCTGCATCTCAAAAGAGAATGCAAAATGCAAGCGACAAATTATGTTTTATAAACAAAGTTTGGGAGGAACACATTCAAACGGTCTATATAATCAGCTTGAGAGGAGGAATATATACACAGATGAGAGCCGACTCGCCTATAGTTATTTTGACAGTTTTCTGCATCCCTCTGCCACCCCGCTCATCACTCTCGGCTGGGGATATGGGGAGAACTTTGGGTTTGGGCTAAATTCTCGGAGAACTCGGAGCCCTCGATCCCCTTGGACAGCACACCAAATACACGTATTAATTTTTTTTTTTTACTCTATTCAATCATTTGTAAATGTGAACTCATGAAAACCACTGCCACAGGTAGTCGGACAATATTTATTTATTTGTTAAAGATTTATTTTTGGCGTCTCATCGTAGATTTAAATCTATAAATCAAAATTGATTGCATTTATGAAGAAAAAGTTCAGCACCTAAGGCTCTATCGCTATTGCCTCAATGGTGTACAGTGTCTTTGGGTGAATTAGGGCTGTTTGCGATTTGGTCTTAGTGACTTAGGAGTCCTCTTGACCACTCCTAACATTTCACAGAATTAGGAGCTAGTTAAATGCTTCGTGAAATACTCTTAGAGCAAAAATTTAGGACTCCTAAATTTAGGACTGAAATGCCCATTATTTTTAAGAGCTTCTTCTAAATCGGCAATTTAGGAGCTACTTTTAGCCTTAAGATGTTTTGTGAATACAGCCCCTGAAGTCCTGTAAGTTATGAGGTGGTGCCTCCATTTATCGGACTTTGGAGGCCAAGTCAACACCACAACTCGTTGTGCTCCTCAAACCATTCCTGAACCATTTTTGCTTAGTGGCAGGGCGCATTATCCTGCTGAAAGAGGCCACAGCAACCAAGGAATACTGTTTCCATGAAAGGGTGTACATGGTCTGCAACTGTGGCGGGGGGAGGTACAGGTTAACACACACAAGCCCAAGTTTATCTACTTGTAGAAAATTCGACTACGCCACCTGGGAGGGTTTCACCCAGGAAATAGAAATAAACCCCAAAGTTTGGTTATTAGGTCACACAGGTTCAATTCTCTTGCAAAGAAGTGTAGGCAGGAAACGTGGGCATCATATAAAAAGGACAAACTTTATTCACAACTTGAATTCAAAATAGAAAAATCTCTTAAAACAGCCTCAATGATATGGCTCCAGTAACAACTCAAAGAAAAACAATTACACAAAAACAAAAAGAAAATATCCTCACTGTTAAAAGATCCAGTGACAGACAGCGATACAAACAACAAAAAGAAAACCAACAGAAAAGACGTTAAACAAAACAAATTTATACAACTTCCAAATAAACAAGACAAAATGTATACTTAATTACAGGGCTGAGGTTACCCACCGGAGTGATCACCAGCGCTAGTTATCCAAAAGCGCACTTCCACACACACCCCACCGTGAACTCAGATCACACACTCGTACACTTCAAAAGTGTCACACGGCAAACGTTGAAGCAGCACCACCACCAACACCGCCACAAGAGATCTTTCACCCGTGGGACCCCAGCTCCTGAAAGAAATCAAAAACAAAATACATAAATCTCAAACAGAAATAAATGAATGAAAATCAAAATAAGTCACACTTCCACCGTAAATCGATGAACAACAGTCACCACAACACCGCACAATTAACACTATACAAATATTCAAAAGAAAGTATAAACACAACGAAAGAACTTGGTTAAAACCAGGAGAAAAACAGGACTCGTAAGGAGCGGCCACGACGTCCTTAGGCCAGCTCCAATAAACACACGATCCTCCACCCCAAAGTAAACCAATAAATATAAATTAGAACGATCACAGAAACCAGACGGCAGCAGCAAAAGTCCCCTTAAATAGTTGTAATCCAATATTGTTCGTGCGGCACGCAGCGGAGAAAGAACAGAGTTGCAATAGTAATCGCCAGGACGAAAAGGAGAATCCTATAACAAATATAAATAATACAAACACATACACAGGGTTACTACTAATTACGCATCACATGCTGAAAATCCCCCCCAAACAAACCCCAGCAAAAACGTACCAAAATGCGGATAGATGAGTTTTACAATCAGTTCACCGCTCCGGATACGCAGCCTTCAAATAACCCGCTGTTAAACTGGAGTACAGGGACTGCACATTACTCAAACCACCCGCCCCTCCGTAAAGCTAGACATTGATTACAACAAAACTCTTATACCTGAAAGGAGGGCAGTAATCAAATCCAATACAGCATCCGATGGGAACACATACACACCGATGAAAGACAGGCTGGGGTACAACAAACGAGCCATTAGTACAACGAACAGTAATAAAGAAAAATTAGCACAACGCTACGTGCTAACAGCACATGCCCGTCGCCACTGTAGCAACAGAAAAAGGGGAGGATCCGGACGTGACGCATCCCAGGCTAAAACTAACCAGCCCCAAAATAGTGCACACTCGCTGCTGATTGGTAATCCCGAGTGTCATTCACCCTTACCTGATTCATACGGTCACACAACAATGCTTAGGTAGTTGGTACGTGTCAAAGTAACATCCACATGGTTGGCAGGACCCAAGGTTTCCCAGCACAACTTTGCCCAAAGCATCACACTGCCTCCACCGGCTTGCCTTCTTCTTATAGTGCATCCTGGTGCCATGTGTTCCCCAGGTAAGCAACACACACGCACCTGGCCATCCACGTGATGTAAAAGAAAACGTAACTCATCAGACCAGACCAACCTTCTTCCATAGCTCCGTGGTCCAGTTGTGATTCTCACATGCCCACTGTTGGCGCATTCAGCAGTGGACAGGGGTTAGCATGGGCACCCTGACTGGTCTGCGGCTATGCAGACAAACTGCAATGTGCAAAAACATACGCAACAAACTGCAATGCACTGTCTATTCTGACATATACGGTATCTCACAAAAGTGAGTATACATTTCAGTAACTATTTTAGTATATCTCAAGGGACAATACTATAGAAATGAAACTTGTATATATTTCAGTCAATGTGCTGCTTGTATAGTAGTATAGATTTATTGTCCTCTGAAAATAACTTAACACTGGCAACAAAAGTGAGTACACCCTAAGTGATAACAGCTCTACATCTTTTAACCATGCAAAGCCACATGCCCTATTTATCATGTTCATGTTTTTGTCTGCTTGATAGGACAATACAAATTTGTGTATCTTGTATTAGAGCAGTTAAAATTTGGTGCTTTGTGTACAGTTCTCTCATACTGACCACTGAATGTTCAACATGGCACCTCATGGCAAAGAACTCTCTGAGGATTTGGGAATTAGAATTGTTGCTATCCACAAAGTTGGCCTAGGCTATAAGAAGATCGGTAACACCCTGAAATTGATTTACAGTACAGTGGCCAGGGTCATACAGAGCTTTTCCAAGACGGGTTCCACTCGGACCAGGCCTCACAAGAGTCGATCAAAGTAGTTGAGTCCTCGAGCTGTGCGTCAGGTGCAGAAGCTGGCTTCAGAAAGCAGATGCATGAGTGCTGCCAGCATTGCTTTAGAGGTTGCGGAAGGTCAGCTTGTCAGTGCTCGGACCATACGCTACACACTGCAACAAGTCGGTTTGCATGGCTGTCGTCCCAGAAAGAAGCCTCTTCTGAAGCTGGCTCACAAGAAAGCCCGCAAACAGTTTGCTGAAGACAACCTGTCCAAGAGCATAAATTACTGGAACCATGTCCTGTGGTCTGATGAGACTAAGATAAACTTGTTTGACTCAGATGGTGTCCAGCATGTGTGGCGACGCCCTGGTGAGAAGTTCCAAGAAAATTGTGTCTTGCGTACAGTCAAGCATGGTGGTGGTAGCATCAGTTTTAGAACAACTCTGATGAAAGGTTTTGATCCACTTCAAATGTTGACTGCTGTATATATATATATATATATATATATATATATATATATATATATATATATATATATATATATAAACCGTAATTTTGGATGTACATCTTGGATGGCCTTCATTTTAGGGTGAACTGTCCCTTTAATGACATGTTCCAATTTTCCGTGACATCTAAAGTGAGAACTATTTACTCCTAATAACCATTAACAACTCCTTTACTACTGGTTTAAAATACTGTACATCACTTGTATGGTTAATAATTGTTAAAGCAAAACGTACTCGGTTACTAACGTAACCTCGGTTCCCTGAGATACGGAACGAGTACTGCGTATGGGGAAAGGTCTCCTTTTCCCCGTTACTGAAGCCTTTTTCAATAACGCAGTGTAACTGCATCGTCATTGGTTCACTCATAGAAAGTTGTTGAACCAATGACGGCGCGGCCTAGCTGCGCGACCTATGGCGACAAAGCGCGCGAAGAAGCCCGCCAAAAAGGGCGGGGCTTACAGCTATATAAGCAGGCATTTCGCCATAGGATTTCAGGTCATACGACTGAAGCGACGACACTGAAGCCGCAGCCTCGTGGCATGGCATAAAACGCAGTACTCGTTCCGTATCTCAGGGAACCGAGGTTACGTTAGTAACCGAGTACGTTCCCTTTCGATACTTCACTCGTACTGCGTATGGGGAACGAATTTAACCGCGCCGTGCCACGGCAGGGAACGACTGAACTTGTCATAGATACCGCGAGGGAACTAGCGGACAAGAGAGAGGGCCGGAGCCGTCGAACCCAAGTGTTACACTTGCCAAAGAGGGGGGAGCTAACTCCCGAAGTGGCATGAGGCGGAGCTCGATAGAGGCCGCTGAGTCATACCGAGAGGACCCGAGCTTGCAAGGTCGGGATATCCAAGTTGTAAAATCTGACAAAAGTGGACGGCGAGGACCAGCCGGCCGCCTCACAGATGTCTTTAATGGAAACCCCACTGGACCAAGCCCAAGAGGAAGCCATTCCTCTAGTGGAGTGAGCTCTAACTCCTATGGGGCAGTTCAGGCCCAAAGAGGAGTAGCAGAGAGCAATGGCGTCGACTATCCAATGCGAAAGACGTTGCTTTGAGACCGAAGACCCTTTGGTGCGGCCGCCAAAGCAGATAAAGAGCTGATCAGATTGCCGGAAAGGCTGTGATCGCTCGACATAGATCCTCAATGCCCTGACAGGGCAAAGTAATTCCGGCTCTCGCTCGTCCGACGAGGGAGGAAGCGCTGAGAGGGAAATGATCTGTGCTCTGAAGGGAGTCGAGAGCACCTTAGGAACGTAGCCATGCCTAGGTTTCAGAACGACTTTGGAGTCGTTAGGCCCGAATTCAAGGCATGCAGGGCTCACAGAGAGGGCCTGCAAGTCGCCAACACGCTTGACTGATGCTAGAGCAAGTAGCAGAGCGGTTTTAAGCGTTAGGGGCCTGAGGTCAGCTGACTGCAGAGGCTCAAAGGGGGGTCCTTTGAGGGCCCTGAGGACCAAGGAGAGGTCCCAGGTGGGAACAGTGAGAGGTCGAGGTGGATTCAATCGCCTAGAACCTCTCAAGAAACGCGTTATAAGGCTGTTCCGACCCACTGACTGGCCAGCGATAGGAGCGTGAAACGCTGCAATGGCTGCTACGTAAACCTTGAGCGTTGAAGGGGTGCGACCCATATCTAAACGCTCCTGTAGGAAAGACAGTATCGGTGATACGGCGCACTCCACAGGGTCTATGTTGCGTGCAGAGCACCAGTCAACAAAGACCGACCATTTCTGGGCATAGAGACGTCTCGTAGACGGGGCTCTTGCCTGAGAGATGGTATTTAGCACATCGCCTGGGAGGTTTTCAGGCTCCCATCGAGGGACCACAGGTGCAGAGCCCAGAGTTCTGGCTGGGGATGCCAAATCGTCCCGTTCGCCTGAGAGAGGAGGTCCTGTCTCAGGGGAATCGGCCACGGGGCTTCCTTGGAAAGCCTGAACAGCTCTGAGGACCAGACTTGGCTTCTCCAGAGCGGGGCCACTAGGAGGACTCTGTGTCTGTCTTCCCTGAGCCGCCTGATGACCTGAGGGATCAGGGCGATCGGGGGAAAGGCATAAAGAAGGGTGCAGGGCCAGTTGTGAGCCAGAGCATCTTCCTCCTTTGAGAAATAAATTGGGCAGTGAGAGTTGTCTTCTGAGGCGAAGAGGTCTATCTCTGCCCTCCCGAAGAGCTCCCAGATCTTGAGAACCGTCTGGGGGTGGAGCATCCACTCGTCTGAGGGGACGTTGCTCCGGGACAGCATATCTGCTCCCAAGTTTGTTCTCCCGGGTATGTGAGTCGCTTTGAGCGACTGTAACCTCGGTACTGCCCACTCCAGAAGACGCTTTACCAGTGCGCATAAGCGGCTGGACGAAAGACCGCCCTGGTGATTTATGTATGACACCACCGTCATGCTGTCCGACTGGACTAGGACGTGGCGTCCCATGAGGTGTGTCTGGAACGCCCGGAGGGCTCTGACCACTGCCAGCATCTCGAGGCAGTTGATGTGCAGATGGCTTTCCTCGCGGGACCACGAGCCGAAGGCCGGTCTGCCCTCGCAAAGAGCGCCCCAACCCGAGTTGGACGCATCTGTTGAGAGCACCGTCCTTCTGGACACCGCCTGTAGGGGTACTCCATGACTGAACCATACAGGGTTCGTCCAAGGTTTCAGGGCTGCTAAACAAGCCCGATTGACCTTGAGACGCAGGCGGCCGTGCCGCCAGGCGTGAGGAGGGACCCGAAACTTTAACCAGTATTGTAGAGGCCGCATTCGAAGGAGGCCGAGCTGCAAAACCGGGGAGGCGGAAGCCATCAGCCCTAGCATCCTCTGGAAGAACTTCAGAGGGAGGTAGGCTTTGTTCCTGACCGAAGCCGCGAGCTGCTGAATGGCCAGGGCGCGCTCTGGCGAGACTACTGCCATCATACGGACTGAGTCGAAGACTGCCCCCAGGAACGTGATACGTTGGCTGGGAAACAGTGAGCTCTTGGCGAAGTTGACCCTGAGTCCCAAGCAATCCAGATGGCTGAGGAGCACGGATCTGTGATGCTCCAGCTCGGCTCGTGACTGGGCCAGAATGAGCCAGTCGTCGAGGTAGTTCAGAACCCGGATTCCCATCTGTCTCAGGGCCGCGTTCATGCACTTGGTAAAAGTGCGTGGAGCCAGAGACAGCCCGAAGGGAAGGACTGTATATTGGTAAGCCACACCCTCGAATGCGAATCTCAAGAATCGCCTGTGATGGGGGGCTATCTGGATGTGAAAGTAAGCGTCTTTCAGGTCCAGAGAGCAGAACCAGTCCTCGGGGCAAATCTGAGCGAGGATCTGCTTCAGCGTTAACATCTTGAACTTCCGGTTCATGAGGGAGAGGTTCAAGAGTCTGAGATCTAAGATGGGTCTGAGACCGCCATCTTTCTTGGGAACCAGGAAATAACGACTGTAGAATCCCGACTGGCTCTCTGAGGGGGAGACTATTTCTATAGCTCCTTTCCTCAGCAGAGTCGTGACTTCGGCTCGGAGGACATGAACGTCGTCCGAATTTACTAAAGTCTGAAGCACCCCGCTGAAACGCGGGGGCCTTTGGGCAAACTGCAGCGAGTAGCCTTGACTTATGGTCCCCAGGACCCAACTTGACACTCCGGGGATGGCCTGCCAGGCCTCGGCCCGCGTGACAAGGGGTAGAATGACATCGGATGACGGACCGCCGGTCGGGGGCCCGTACACCGGAGAGAGTGGAAGAGGAAGTTTGCTCTTTCTTTGAGGAGGTAAAATATTTATAGTGTTCGCCATGAGAACGGCGTTTGGCATGGACACAAATTTTTTGGGCCCAGTTGGCGCAACACTGAACATATCTCCCACGCCCGGAACTAAACGGGGCGGAGGGGAGACAGAACGAAGGAGCTTTTGGGGTGGTCCGGCCTCGGCGGGACTTTGCCCCATCCTCTTCCTTCCTGGATGATCAGGAAGACTTAGGAGGCGTCGGGTCCAGCGAGATCTTAGGCCGTGGTCCCTGACGTCTCGGGAAGGAGGAGCGCTTTGCGGGGCGTGAACGCTGGCGCTGTTCCTTGGGGGGCGCTGCTTGAGAGGTAGAGGGTGCAGGCTTGCTCTGCTGAGCCGGCGCAGGCCTGGGGCGGCTGGAAGCAGAAACAGAACTGGAGCGCTTGGGCAGGAAGTGTCGCATGGCTTGGGACGACTTCTGTGCTGCAGTGAAGCGTTCAGTGAAGCCCTCTACCTCTGGCCCAAAGAGACCGGAGGGAGAAACCGGGGCGTCCAAGAAGGCCGTCTTGTCCAGGTCCTTAATTTCGGTCAAGTTGAGCCATAGATGGCGCTCAAGCACGACCAGGCTGGCCATGGATCGTCCAATGGCTTGGGCTGTGGCCTTTGTGGCACGCAGGGCTAAGTCGGTGGCGCTGCGGAGGTCACGGAAGGCAGGTGCATCGATGCCGGACTCGTCCAGGGAGCGGAGGAGCTTGGCTTGAAACACCTGGAAGATAGCCATGGTGTGTAGCGCTGAGGCAGCCTGGCCTGCAGAAGAGTAGGCTCTGCCAGCCAGGGCAGAGGTGGTCCTGCAGGGCTTGGATGGAAGAGCCCTCTTAGTTTTCCAGCCCACAGCCGCGGGTGGACAGAGGTGAGCCGCCACTGCTTCATCCAGGGGTGGTAGGTGCTCATAGCCCTTCTCTTCAGCGCCATCCACAGTGGTGAGAGCTGACTGGTGTGTAGTGCGTAGGCGGGCAGAATAGGGGGCGCGCCACGACTTCGTCAGCTCGTCGTGCACCTCTGGGAAAAACGGGGCAGAGCGTTGACGAGGGGTCTGACGACGACCTGGCAGGAACCACTCGTCAAGCCTGCTACGTGATGGCTCTTCTGGTGGGGCCCATTCGAGGTCCAGTTCCTCTACTGCCTTGGAGAGGACGCGGAGAAGTTCGGCGTCCATCCCCGTCTTGCAGTCAACGGGCTCCAGTGAAGGTAGGTGGGCGGGGTCCTCTGGTTCACCGGCCCATCCTTCCGTCTCGGAGGCCGCGAGAGACATAGAGTCATCAAGCGGCTCTTCGTCCGATCCGCCGAATGAGACGAGGTCGCTCGCCTCTGCAGAGGGACGCAGGTCAGGGCGGGAGAATAAGACGGGGGACTGCTCTCTAGAGGGAGAGGGCGAGGCACGCGGGGGCTGAGCCGACGTGAGCTCGCACAACTCCGGGCGCTGAACCGCTTTACCCCGCTGTCTCTTCCTCGCCGGCTCGCGGGAGGAAGAAGAAGGGAGGGCGCGAGCGGCGGGACCGCCTTCAGTGAAGAAAGCGATCCGCGAGCGCAGAGAGGCTAGACTCATGCTCTCGCAGTGAGAGCATGAGGTCCCGGTGAGCGCGGCGTCCGCGTGGGACTTGCCCAGGCAGCCGACGCACTCATCGTGCCCGTCATTGTCATGCAGAGGGGCTCTGCATGTGCCACAAGAGTGGCGCGGCATTTGCAGCAACGCCGCCGCCGTGATAACGGCGTTTGGGGTGCTCTTTTAGAGCGGCGAGGGCCGCTGGAAGCTCTTTTAGAGCGGCGAGAGCCGCTGGAAAAAGCTCTAATAGGCGCGCCGGATGGCGGCAGGAGACGTGCTGAAGGACGGCCGGGAGCGGGAAGCGGGCGTCTCGAGAACGGCGCTCAGGGCGGCAGTCTACGAGGGCACCAGCGTCGTCCGGCGAGCTCAGCTCAATCCGCTGCGGAAGCCTCTTCGACGGCGGCGAGAGCTTGCTTCAGGCGGCGAAGGCTTCAGCTCGGAGATCAGCGAAGAGATGCGATGTCGTCGCTGAAGGAGAGAGAACTGAAATCCTATGGCGAAATGCCTGCTTATATAGCTGTAAGCCCCGCCCTTTTTGGCGGGCTTCTTCGCGCGCTTTGTCGCCATAGGTCGCGCAGCTAGGCCGCGCCGTCATTGGTTCAACAACTTTCTATGAGTGAACCAATGACGATGCAGTTACACTGCGTTATTGAAAAAGGCTTCAGTAACGGGGAAAAGGAGACCTTTCCCCATACGCAGTACGAGTGAAGTATCGAAAGGGAACTTGATCTAACTCTTTACATATGAGCTAATTAATTAAAATTTTGTTAATTACAATGACAATGAATGAAGTACTCTATTTGGATAGAGCCTATTAATATATTATATTAATATATAATACAATATATAAACTATAAATTAACTATAACCTAATACTTTGCAAATGATTTGTAAGTACTTTATTGCTGTATACTTCTTATAAAGTTATTACCCAAAGTTCAAAAGAACAGCCTTTATTTTTTAAATATTTTGTAACATTATAAATGGCTTTGTCACTTTAGATCAATTTACTGCATCCTTGCTGAATAAAAGTATTAAGTAGGGATAGTTCACCCAAAATTGAAAATTATCCGCCGGAAGCTCGTTATTTGAATTTATAAAGTTTTAAATATGGATATTTTTCTTACAAAAACGCATCCCTTCGCTTCAAAAGGCCTTTATTAACCCTCCTGAGTCGTATGGATTCATTTTTTTATGGATGGGTGCATTTTTTCTGTCTTCAGAATTTGGCCTACCATTCACAACCATTATAAACCTTGGAGGACTAAGGATATTTTTAAATATATCTCGGATTGTGTTCATCTGAAAGAAGATAGTCATATACACCTAGGATGGCTTGAGGGTGAGTAAATCATGGGATAATTTTCATTCTTGGGTGAACTATCCCTTTAATATCTGGACCTCAAAATTAAGATTATGTTATATCAAACTTATATTTTTCCCTGTCTGCTACTTTTCACATCTCAGCATGGTTTATAGTGAGAGGTCAGGGATTCTTATTATTATGGCTTCATTATTAATGGTATCTACCACCAGGGGCTAAAGGGTCCATGCTAACCAGTCAAACCTTGACCCCTTGGTGATGCCATTTACGGCTCAGATGATTGAAATGATGGAAAGATAGCTCTCAAAGTCCCATCCAGGAATATGATCTCTTTACATGTCTCTGTTTAAATGTCAGTCACCTCTATGGTGTCATTTTTATACCACCTAAGGCCATGACATCAATATGAGTGCAAGCAAATTCAATTTTAAATTGTGCCTTAGTTTTTTTTAAAAAAGGTATTATAGTATTGTCTTGTCTCTCTTGATCTTCCTCCTTTGTTCTCTGTGTTTGAATGTACCATACAAGCACAATATGAGATTGATCAAACAGTCAGTGTGAAAGAAGCTGTCTCTTACTACAGGATCAATGAGATAGAGAAAGTGAAGTGTGGCGTCCCGGCTCTCCATTTGCAGATAATGCACGCAGCCGAACACTGCAATTAGTGGCAAGGGGAGGAGCGGAGCTGCTATGGCGCTCTGAGACAAATGGGCTCATCAGACAGCTCTCTCTGTAGCCCAGAGTCACATGCTGCATTCCAATTACCACTGGCACCACACACACACACACACTCACAGTGTCTGGACGAGAGGGAGGGCCGCAGAGACAGCCGCAGGTAAAACACACAAGATGTTTACGCTTGATTGACGTCAGGCTCACAAGGACAAATGGACCAGAGGGCTTCATTACATTTCTCACAGTTGTGCTATGTGCTAGTCTGTCTTGTCGTATGTTGTTTGTGGTAGCCACAGCATGAAATGTCTTTGGGAAGTCAGTTCCTTGAGGAAAACAAGAACACATGACTAGTAACAGATGCAATAAAAGTCCTTCTCAATTCATGAACTGGAATTTGAAATGAGAAGCTTGGCCCACCCTGGCCCCACGCCAAATAACCAATTTTAATGTTTCAGCTCCAGATTCTTTGCGTTCTTTGCGTCTCATATGTGCACGCCTAATTTCTTTACATAGAATGACAATTTCTGTTATTTTTCCACTAAATTATGCGATCTGAAGAGTTTTGGCTGCTCTCTCCCATCTCATTGCCATCACACTATAGCAAGGTGTCTGAATAAATACTATAGTATTTATTCAGACACCTTGAGCATTTCATTTATTATTACAGTTTATTCACTATAGTTTAAAAAAACGGTAATAAAATATGACAAGATCTCTGTTAAACTGTGTAAATAATCTTAATTATGTCAGATAACACTTAAGCAAAATATGGTCAGGTCAAAGTGTCTGAATAATTTTTGGTCCCAAATTTTTATCAATTTTACTGGTAGTCCACTGTATGAAGAATTGTTGAGTATAATATGTCACAGTTTACTTTATTTTGCTATCCTCACTTGCATAAATGGGTAACACTTTAGAATAATGGTCCGTCATTAATAAGTAACTATGCAGGAAGTAATGCATGACTAATGAGTAATACTACATTAACACTTCAGCTACTACTATTAACTAATATAGAAACAAACTTAACTAATCAGTAAGTAATATCAAATTTAGAAGATAGTTTCTTGTTAGCTAATCAATAATTACCTATTGAGATTACCATCATTAATAACTATTAACTAATGGACAACTATCTTAGTCCTAAATTTGATATTACTTGCTGATTAGTTAAGCTTGTTTCTATATTAGTTAGTAGTAGTAGTAGCTGAAGTGTTAATGTAGTACTATTTTGAGTCCTGCATTACTTCCTGCATAGTTACTTATTATTGACGGACCATTATTCTAAAGTGTTACCCATTGTAACGAGGCGGGACTCAGGGTAGGATCCATTTGCAAGCTTTATTAAGGTAAGCGTGGTCGTACAGGCAGGCTCAAACGGGAACAAACAGGAATGGCAAGGATCAGGCAGAGACGTGGTCAAGGAACAGGCAATGGGTCAGGGCAGGCAGATAACAAACGTAAGTCCAAGACAGAACAGATAATCCAAAAGGCAGGCAGCAGAGAATCGTAAACAGGAAACAGACAAGATCGGTAACAGGCAGACTAACACAATGACTAAACGCTCAGAATTGCAACAGAGTTAACAAGACTTCGCAATGAGGTGGTGTGTGAGTGTGTCTTAAATAGTCCAGCAGATAGGCAACAGGTGTATGTGGCAACAGGTGATTGGTGTGGAGTGTGCATGTGACAGGCAGGGAGGATTATGGGAAGTGTAGTCCAGGAACTGACAGGTACAGACGGTAATCGTAACATAACGCCCCCCTCCCGGAAGGCGCGGCCTCGCGCCGTAGATGGAACAGATATGTGTTTTGTTCCTCAAAGAATCAGATGAGTACTGATTCAATAGGCTACCAATTCATAAATACAGTCGTTTGCTAGGTTAAATTAATTAGCATTTTGAAAGAATTGGTTGAATGAAGGATTCAACTCACTCATTAAGACAGTGACATGTCGCCACCTACTGATGGATTTAGTTGATACTGATTTTATTTAATTGGTAATAGCCATACAGTGTCTTTTTTAGTCTGATTGAATTTGATAAAATTTAAGAATCTGACATAAGAGGACTCAGATATGATAATACACTCAGTCCTGCCCTGATTGTACTGATTAGCGCTATTGCTTGTAATTTGTTCATTTGTTATTATTTTATTACTGACTGTTTACTTGTCTTTATATTTATTAATATATATATATATATTTATTAATATATATATATATATATATATATATATATATATATATATATATATATATATATATATATATATATATATATCTTTATCTTTTTACAATACTTTTCTTTTGTGGTGGGGCCAGTGAAAATTTGAAATCTGAACCAGAATGAACCTGTAGAAAAGCTCCTTAGCATTGAGCCCTGTAAACATAGAGAGTCCCTTTCAAGACCTGCCTCTTTTGTAATAAAATAAAGTTAAACCTCTAGGCCCACCAGGAATTTCACTTGGCCACCCTACATCTCAAAGCTGGAGCCGGGCCTGGTTTGGGGACAGTTTTTATTTTGAGTCTGTATTCTGTATCCAGAATTGTAATCCATAAACAGGCAATGGGTCAAGAACACAGGCACACCATCCAAACATAATACACGGTCAAAACACTGGCAAAAACAGAGAAATCCAAGAATAACAGGCAGAAGTTCAAAAAAACCAAGATACATGAAACCAGAAGAATGCTCAGAAATGCAGTGTGACGCAAGGCAAGGCTTCGCAATGAATGGCTGAATGAACAGGGTTTATATAGGCTGGGCTAAACAAGGTAATGAGAAACAGCTGTAGACAATCAGGGATAATGAGATTGGGCAATGAGTTATGGGTAGTATAGTCCTTGATGGAATGAGTGGAATGATATATATATACACACAAGGCTTGTTCAACTTCATGCAGCACAATTTGAACACACCTATATACTTTTGACGATCAATCCAAACATTAATAGTGGTCCACTATTAGTGGACAAGCACAAGGTGTATGAAATGAATCAACATAATATAAATTAAATCAATTAAAGAGTCACTCAAATATCTGATTTGTAGCACAACATGCACATCACTCTGAATGAAATAAAACAATGGACTGAACTTATATGAAACCTACATCACAGCATAAAATGTTTCCAGTCATCTTGGTCGTAATGAACGTTAGGTTACTGATGTAACCCCGGTTCTCTGATAACATGAAGTGAGGTATCTCACTATGGGGACCGCCTCAGGCGTGACCAATCGCGGAAGCACCAATAACACCATGTCTGCCAACCATGGCAAACCAATCGCTGCAGCGATCAGGGAGTCCCGCCTCCCTGTATATAAACCGCAGCTACCTGCCATTTCGTCACATCCAGTCTTTAGAAATGAGCAAAAGTGTGCGGAGAAGACCAGCTGGCTGCCGCACAAATTTCTTGAATAGAGATGCCTCTAAACAGAGCCCAGGAAGTAGCCATGCCTCTAGTAGAATGTGCTCGTAGTCCTATTGGGGGCTCTAAATTCACATTATTGTAACATAATACAATAGCCTCCACCACCCAGTGAGAAAGGTGTTGACAGGAGATAGGTTTTCCTTTGTAAGAGTCAGCCCACGAGACAAAAAGCTGATTGCTCTTACGAAGTGTGCGGGTTCTCTGAACATACGTAGCCTATGCAGGGTACGAACTGGACATGGTCCACTGATTGAACTGCACCAGCGTGATCAAACACTTTGGGCACAAACGCAGGGTTAGTTCTAAAAATGACTTTTTGACCACCCGGAGCGAACATCATACATGCGGAGTGAACTGATAAAGCATGAAGTTCACTCACCCTTTTTGCTGTAGTGAGAGCAAGTAACAGAGCCGTCTTTAAAGTGAGTAACTTCAAGGCAATTTTATCAATGGGCTCGAAAGAAGCTTTTGAGAGCGTGTTCAGAACCACGGACAAGTCCCAGGGCAGGACCAGCAGCTTCGATACTGGGTGTAACCGACGTGCCCCTCTCATAAATCGACAGACGAGAGGGTGCTGGCCAATAGTACCCGAGTTAAGACCCACATGACATGCCGAGATAGCGGACAAATAAACCTTACCTGTAAAAAAGGCTCTGTCCTTATCTAGAAGGTCCTGTAGAAAAACCAGCACATCCAAAACTGAACACAAGAAAGGAACAATGTTCCTATCTGTGCACCATCCATCAAACACCCTCCATTTGAGATTATATAAAGAACGTGTTGAGGCAGCCCTTGTGTTTTGAATTGTCTCAATCACTTTCGGAGGTAACCCAGCTGCATTCAGATTTAGCCTCTCACGGGCCAGGCCCAGAGAGCTAGTTTCTGAGGGAAGGGGTGAAATATTTCCCCCTGTGCTTGTGAGAGGAGATCCCTGCGCGTTGGTAACGGCCATGGCTGGTCGTAGAGCAGTTGCACAATCTCCGCAACCCAAAGTCTCCCCGGCCAGTAAGGCGCTATCAGAATCATTACATGTTTGCGTTCCTGAACCCTCCATAGTGTTGTCCGTAAAGTAACACGTCTGGCCACTCGTAGGCTAGAGCATCAACACCCAACGGTGCATCGTTGCCGGCAAGAGAAAAGAACAGGGGACATTGCACGTCAATGCGAAGAGATCTACGGCGGCCTGGCCAAACCTATGCCACACCATGAGTCTCCACTCCCTATACAGAGGATTCCCTCTGGACAGTAAATCTGCTCCCCTGTTCATTATTCCTGGAACATGCGTCGCGAGTAATGACCGGAAGGTCCTGCTGCTCCACATAATCAGGTCTTTTGCTAACAAGTGAAGCTTGTGAGAATGCACTCCTCCCTGTCGATTTATGTAGGCTATCACTGTTGTATTGTCCGTCCTGACCAATACATGTTGATTCTTGAGAAAATGCACAAAATGTCTCAGAGCTAGTAACACTGTCAGTAGTTCTAGAAAATGTATGTGCTTCTCTCTCAGTGCAGGAAACTAAACTCCCCTCACTGTTCTGCCCTCGAACACCGCCCCCCCCAGCCTGTGAGAGATGCATCTGTTGTCACCACTTTCCTCAATACAACAGGACCCAGAGGGCATCCTGTCCTGAGAAAAGACGGGGCTTTCCAATGACAGAGAGCACTCATGCATTCTGGTGAGACACGCACTCTGCGGCTGAGACTGCTTGTGGGGCGAATGCCCTGTGACATTGTCCAGTTCTGAAAATCCCTCATTCGCAGCAGTCCCAGGGGAACCACTAACACTGTTGAGGCCATCAGACCCAGTAGTCGAAGACACATTCCGAAAGAGACTAAACTCCCTCGTTGAAAAATGGAGAGGCAGCTGTGAAATGTCTTGATGCGTTCCTCTGAAAGGAAAGCTCGAATCATCACTGAATTCAACCTGAGACCCAATAGACTATTTCCTGTGAAGGAATTAGACAACTCTTTGTCTGGTTTATCTTGAAACCTAAGCTCTCCAGATGCATCACTAGTGTGTATGTATTGCTCTCTGCTTGCCGTGGGGATGGCGCGCAGATGAGCAGATCCTCCAGATATGATGAAACTCTGACTCCTCCGTTCCTTAACGGCATCAGAGCCGCTTCCACACATTTTGTGAAAACTCTGGGTGCTAAAGCAAGACCAAATGGGATTTCCATGCTGTGCCCTGATAAGTGAACCTCAGATATTTCCTGTGAGCAGGAAAAATATCTATGTGAAAATATGCGTCCTGGAGGTCCACTGAGGTGAACCAATCCCCTTGACGAATACTTTGACACAAAGTTCTGAGTGAAAGCATTTTGAATTTGTATTTTCTGAGGTGTTTGCTGAGGACCCGTAAATCTAAAATGGGGAGACTTCCCCCTCGTTTGGGAATCACAAAATAACTGGAGTAGAAGCCCATCTGGCTTTCCTTCGTTAGAATCACTCTTATCACTCCTTTTCTCATTAAAGAGGATATTTCTTCCTCTAAAACTTGAGCTGTTTCCCCTTGGGCCACTGAAATTACCACTCCATTGAACACAGGAGGTTTTACAGCAAATTGAAGTCTGTATCCTCTGTCTATCGTGCTTAAAACCCAGGGATGAACTGCGCATGCGTGCCAGTTCGCCGCCAGAGCAGCGAGTGAGCCCTTCCCGGCTGTGCTGTGGCACACTCTAGTGGTGAAGGGGGGGGGGGGAATAACGCTCCAGTGAAGTTATATTCGTCATTTTTTGTGATTGTTTTAGTCTTTTGTGATATTTTTTTTAACTTTTATCCCACTCTGCGCCCTCAGCCCTTGGCCCTTTATTTGTGATCGGATGGGATTTGTGATGGGATTCTTATGCACTTTTGCATAAGAATCAAACCTCGTAGATGGAGAGAGAGACAATTCTTTGGGGGGCGCCAGGGGAACATGGGCCATTTTCCCGCAAACACTGGAGTTTGAACAGTCCACACAAACACATTTTAAATTTAAATTCCTTCGCCTTTTCCTCGCAGGTGGGAGAAAGGAATCATTTTGAAGGGATGGGACAGAGAAACCCTGGGTGCTGTCTCCAAACCCTTCCTGATGCCAAACTGATGTCTCAGGATGACCGCCTCTTTTTGTTCCCCAGAGGGGTGGCCGACCGGTGTTTCGCTGCTGCGGCTGTGAAAGACTGTTTTCGGTTTTACGAACTTTTTTCGGTTTTCGGCTTTGACTGAGGACCCGCGCTTCCCGGCTCTTGTGGTGGAGCAGGACGTTAAGGTTGATATTCAGAATGTCCTCCTTTTCCTAAAGGCCTGAAATTCGGATGGCTCGGGTGATAAGGGCATGCTGCCGGCTTTCTGGGGAGACAGACCTCGAATGCCTCTTCCTCTTTTTTCCGCAGGTCACATTGCTGACGCATAGCTGTTACCGTTACGCCGAACATGGCCTTTGGATCATTAGGAGCATCCAAAAACTCCACCTTTTCTTTGTCAGAGAGGCCTGACAAACCCAGCCATAGCAATCTCTCTCCCACAACCGCTAAGCCCATACTCCGACCGCAACTTTGATCTGCTCCATGGGACATGCACAGGTTTAAATCTGCAATGACACATATCTCCTCCCAGAGCGCTGGGTTGGGAGATCCGAGGTCCAGCTGACGCCCCATCTCCTCTAATAAGGCTTGATATGCTGTAAGGAGGGACGTCGCGTTCAAAGCACAAACGGCCAGTGCAGAAGATTTATAAATCTTTTGAAAAACAGGCGGCTAAACGTTCTGTTTTCCCTGGCAGCGAGGCCCCGGCTAAAAAGAGCGCTGCCTTGCAACTCGGGTGCAAATGATTTACCACAGATGATTCTAAAGGGGGAGGATCCATCATCCCCAAATCCTCCATTCCTTGAACATCCAGCCTCGAGTAGCCCTTGACAGGTGTGAGCTCTCTTCCTGAGCACTCGACGGACTCAACTGAATCGGGGGAAGAATAGCATCTTCATCATTGTCATACTTGTCCTCGAGGATGGTCGACAATACTTTGTCATCGTCCTCTCCTGCTAACGGATCTTCAAACAGCAGGGGAAGGACGGGTGACACCTTCTCTATCATCTCACCCCACGAGCTGGCGGCCTGTGGACAATCCATCGGTTGGATTGCAGTGATTGGTCTGCCATGGTTGGCAGACGTGGTGTTATTGGTGCTTCCGTGATCGGTCACGCCTGAGGCAGTCCCCATAGTGAACGAATGTTAGAAAGAGAACTGCACAGAGTTTCTCTATATAATGGCAAAATTGACCTGTTCAATTGTGTTTTTTTTTTTTTTTTCTTGTTAGAGAAGCTCAGTGACACTGTTTTAATTGCAAATTGAGGTCATTAGGTGTGAAACACAACACTGAACCGCTTAGAAGCTGTTCTCTGGTCTCAAAAGGATATGGCCATGTTAAGAGATTAATATATGAAATGCCAGATTCTCTGCGGAAAACATGCCAGGCTTGCTGCCTTTCTCGTTGCAATGCAGTTTCACTGTGGAACAGTGGAAAAAACATCTGAATATTATTCTGCTCGGACAATCAAAGGAAAGACACACACAAGTCCAAACAATTATTCAACATTGTGTACGCCAATGTATTTTCAAACCATTCATTTCACGTTCCTGTTCCTACATGAAAACAAAAACCTTTCAACAGTTTAGATTACATGCCTGCTAATATTTCATTTACAGCACTGCACATCAAAGTTTGGCAACAGGGAATTACTAAGGAAGCTCTGCCTTTGGAAACCTGAAATAAGTCATAATCATTAAAATCTGTATTTTCCTCTGAATTTCAGTTAATTGGGCCTTGAGGATTCACCATTTTTTACAGCGAGTCGTTGAGAGCGTAATGCATGTCATATTTTTTTTTAACACACTAGAGACCAAGATATATGAAACGAACTGACAGTTTGAAACCCCTCTAATCCAAGCACAATGATAATGACCTGAGCTGCACAAGCCAAATTCACACAGGGTCGAATTGAACTCGAGATTGAATTGGTTACAGTGATTACTAGGTGACCAAGGAAATCTCTACCATCTCTCCTCAGGAACCTAGAGATGTGATGCAGCTACCATTGAAAGGTGTGGGGTAAGTAATTTTTTTTTTTTTTTTTTTTTTAGAAATTGATACTTTTTTTCATCAAGGACCAATTAAATTAATCAAAAGTGATAGTAAGAAATTCATGTGACACTGAAGACTGAAGTAATGGCTGATGAAAATTCAGCTTTCCAATTACATTTTAAAATATATTCTCAATAGAAAATAGGTATTTAAAAGGATTAGTTCACTTTCAAATGAAAATTAACCAAAGCTTTACTTATCTGCAAGCCATCCTAGGTGTATATGACTTTCTTCTTTCTGATGAACATAATCAAAGAAATTTTAATAAATATCCTGATGCATCCGAGCTTTATAATGGCAGTGAGTGGGATCAATGAGTATGAGCTGAAGAAAGTGCTTCCATCCACATCCATCTATCATAAACGTGTACTCCACACGGCTCCGGTGGGTTAATGAAGGCCTTCTATATAATATCCATATTTAACAAGTTATGAAGTAAAATATCTATCGCCTTCTGTATTCAACGTACAAAGAAAGTGTACAACTCTAGCAGTTCAAAAAGCTTACACCACATCCTACACCTTCCCTATTTAACTTACAGAACAAGTGTAACTGACGCGATGCCTTTCTTACACTTTCTTACACTTTCTTCGTAATTTGAATACGGAAGGCGGTCTGGTGGAAGCTAGATATTTGACTTCATAACTTGTTTAAATATTGTAAAAAAATTATTTTTTTTTTACACAAACACATCGCTTCGCTTCAGAAGGCCTTTTTTAACCCCCCAGAGCGCACGTTTATGATAGATGGATGTGGATGGAAACACTTTCTTCAGCTCATACTCATTTGTCCCGTTCACTGCCATTATAAAGCTTGGATGCATCAGGAAATTTATTAATATTTCTCTGATTATGTTCATCAGAAAGAAGAAAGTCATTATACACCTACGATGGCTTGAGGCTGAGTAAGGTTTGGGCTAATTTTCATTTGAAAGTGAGCTAATCCTTTAAAGTGTAATATTTCACAATATTACTGTTTTTACTGCCTTTTTGAAAATAAATAAATATAGTCTTGGTGAGCATAAAAGACTTCTTTCAAAACTTCTTTACTCTAAATATGGTCAGACTCTTCAAGAACTACTAGTGATTTGGACCATTATTTTTCACTTTAAAATAATGGTCCGGATCTGCAGTGTGACAACACTTGAGTAAAAATGCTACATGTTACCAGTTTGTCACACCCTCACCACATGGACTTTCAGTTTGTATGTTTTCATTAGTAAAATGTGCTCCTTTGTTCTGTTTTCCCGCCACAATCAGTCACCATGGACACTGCACTAATCATCACAGCTGTTTGTCATTTTCAGTTAATTCGTCTGTGTATATTAGTTCAGTTCAGTTGGTTTGTCTTTGTTGGGTCTCGTATGTTTATGGATTGTGTTTGTGACTGCCTTCATCTGTGTCAACCTGTTGGATTTCTAAGTAAAGACTTTTTGTGATTAATCTTCCCCTTCCTATCCGTCTGAGTTACTACACACCGCGTTACACAGTTATGCTTATAGTAATGGGTGCAAAAATCAACCAAGTTAAGCCATTAAACCATTGTTTAGAAGACCCGAACAATAACTGTATTCGGGGTAGGAAACAAATAGTTCACCGGAGGTGATGGGACAGCTGTAGTTTCTCACCAAAACTGCACAATCATCAACATTTTCATAAAATGGAAAGAATACTATTTGAAACTCTAGAGCAAAATGAGAGGGGGAAAATTAAAAATGGTTTTCACTGGCACTGAAAGGGTTAAGAGAGGCAAGCTACTATTAAAACATGAACAAAGGCACATGACTTCAGTGACGCGCAGTGTCTTAGTCACTAGTCACCATGGAAGATTGAGTATGCTATATTCACGTTAAAACCGCAGAAGCAATACTGACATCATTAAAAGCTTTTCTTCATTATCATTCAGTGTTTACACAGTGCTGAGTGTTTCTCTTAGAGGCTAATTCTTTGATAGAAAAACAGACTAATGGTACAAAGTGTAATTAAAGAGTGTGATGAGGCATTTAGACTCCACTGGGGTGAATTGGCTTTCTGTGCCCACAGCAAACTCGCTCTCATTCACTGCCGTCCAGGAGCATGTAGGCCACCCATTGGCTGTCTGCGATCTCCATGGAATAACACTATTGAGTACACAATGTTCTCTCTGTATAATGGAACAAATCTGCGGAAGGAGTTAGCCACCTGTCCAAAAGCACATAAATCCCTGCGGGATCTCTGTGCCTGTGGGGGTCTTGATCTTTAAGTAACTAACTCCCATGAAAACACAATCCCCTTTTGCTGTATTTGCCCTCACGCAAGGGACCTGGCAGAACAGACACTTTTGGAGGTTGAATCCACCTGAACTTTCAATCTAAAATTAAATCTTTGCCAATAAATTAAATGCATGTGACAGAAGAAGTTGGAGGCCATCATGTGCTATCAGCATGAATCCACAATTGAAGCCTGGTCATAAGTTCAATGTTACAGAATGTGTAATTGTTGTTCAACAGTGAAATATTCAAAGAGGAAAATTATAACTTTCGGCTGTTATTGTTCAGAGAATACGGAAAGAATGGAAATGTGTAGAAGATGGTATAAAAAGGTGTTCTAGTCAGTAAATTACTGCATCTAATGGTTGGAAAATGAGGACAAGACTGAAAAGTTTCTTTGATTATGAGATTGACATATTTACTAACAAGAGTGACTACTGAATTGTCCCATACAACAGCTTACTGAAGCGACTCAAACAATGCCTTCAATAATAAGTATAGTCAAACCCCTTTTCTCTTCTCATGATGGCAATGAATAATGCCTGTAACCAAAATAGCTAAATATCTGTAAATATCAAATATGTTGACTACCATAAACACTAAAAAGCCCTGTAAAAACATTTGGGACAATATCTTTTAATAGTCCAATTGAAATGTGAGTTCACATTTTCTCAATTAACAACAGCTCTGAATGTGTAAATAAATTAATTAATAAACCCATGATGGTACTTTATGACTTGACAGACAACTAGTGGATCTTTATTAAATCAACAGCAGCTTTGAATGCATTATTTGTTACTTATTTTACATTTTAAAATAAAATGCAGCACTCGTGACAGCACTGTATAAATTGACATTTGACAACTAGTTTACTTATAGAAAAAAAAAGTTAAATGAGGTTCAATATAGAACCCTTGGGTTCTTGACCAAAGATTTTAGCTATACAGTGATGGTGCACTCATATTATATTAATGGGCTAGCGGAATAAGTCCCGCCTTCTAAATAAAAGAGCCAATCAGCAACTGGTAAAGTCAACACATCACCTGCAGACTGTTGTTAGAGCTCTGTTTGCTACAGAAACAGGCCCCATTTACACTAGTGCGTTTTTGTTTCAAAACACATAAGCTTTGCTACGGTTGCGCCTGTCGTTTACACTACTCCAGCGTTTTCAAACCTCGAAAACAGAGACTTTTGAAAACGCTGCAGACTCTGTCTCAGTTTGAAAATACCGGGGTTGCATTTCAGTATAAACGGACCAAAATGGAGACTTTTGAAAACGATGGCGTGGCTGGCTGCCCACGTTCACTCTGCGTATCCTTGACGATAACATGGAGACTGAACTGCAATCTTTGTTGGCTTTGTTGTAATTTTTAGCAGCCATTGTGCAGTTAAACTCAGCATTTTTTTAATACTGCAGCTGCATACATGCACAAGAGTCAACTATTTACACTTGTACACGGATGCCCAGTGTGCATGAACATTCATGTGACGTGCGTTTTCAGCCGTATAGTGTAGACGGAGATCGTTTCTGAAACGCTGTGGAAACACCAGTGTAGACAAGGATAGTTTTCATTTTAAAACAAAAACGCACTAGTGTAAATGGGCCACAGTCACTGTTCCAAGACTATGCTTATGACTGCACATGCTCTTTGGCTGGTCCAGCCTGAAAAATGCATTTTTTTTTAAAGAGTATTTAAATACAAAATATCCTCTCTGGTGGACACGGCCAGTCACCCCAGTCCCGGTGCGCATTCGGACGCCAGCGACGGCTATGCCAACACCATCAACAGCCACTCCAATGGCCTGGACTCTTTGCCCATGTTCACGGCGGGCGGGCCGCTGGGCGTGGCGGGGAGCACCTGTTGTTGTCAGATCTCATTGGTGTTTTCAAATATGAAATTTAATCGTCAGCTTGTTGAACAGCTTTGGAGAATTTGATGTTTCCCCATTCACAGAGATAAGAGTTGTACTTGCATGGCTGAAATAGCTGCCCGAGAGAAGTTTCAAAGATGGCTGCTGAATGAAATGATTTGCCTTAAAAGGACTTTGTCTTGACTAATTGACTTGACTTACAAAATACTTCATGTTCAGCGGGTTATTTAATTTTTTTTTCTAATGATAAAGAATGTTTATGAGTTATTTAATTTATAAATTTTAAGTAAAAATAAAATTTAATCAAAACTAAAACTAAGTTTATTCTAAGAGTGTAGTGTGGATCTTTACTAATCAACAGCAGCTTTGTATCCATAATTTCTAACTTATTTTAAATTTTCAAACAGCGCACAGGCAAACCAAACTCGCTCTTAATTCGGCTGAAAATTACTTTGGTTATACAATACAGTTGTTGCTCTTGTTTATAACAGAACTGTGTGTGAACAACAGAATTGCATTTATCAAAGAGGACTGACAAATATATTGTGCTTTTGTGTGAATGTAGTATGTAATAGTGTTTTCAGTGCCACAAACACCTCTACCAAGAGCGAAGAAGAATCAAAGCTGACGTTTCCTGTTTTCCGTCCAACATCTAAGCAGATTACCTTTTCCCATCCACCGCTCCAGACCTTCCTCTCCCCTAAAAGTTTATCTGGAAATTTCAGCACAAAAGGTTGCAGTGTCACAGTCAATATGTCAAAGCAGGCGCAGGGCACTAGAAAAGACACATGTGACCCTGGAGCACCGAACTGGAGCAGCCTCATGATGATGGATGTGTAGCGTGAAACCCGAGGTCTCCGTGCCAATTCCACACGTGAAGACGCTTGGCCGCTGGTTCGCTCAGGTTTTCCGTGGCAGGCCAAGCCGGTGAGGCCTCCGCTCTCTACGTGTTGTGCTGATTGCGTCCTGATTTAGCCGAATCAGTTTAGTTGTAATTTGACAAAGTTATAGAATGTGGCAGAGCGCTCATAAAATTGCATTTTGCAGAGGTCTGCCCTTGCTTTTTTTCTCCTCCTTCTTCTCTCCCTTAGTCATGGTTTCCTCCTACAATGATGAATTTCAACTGATGTGATTTATTTCAAGAAGAGGCGCAGAGACAATTGCAGTTAAATGGTAAATGGTCCTAATCTAGTGCACAGTCCCATTCTATTAACCTGCGAGTTCTGACCACATCAACATCACTCCCGGCTAAGCCGCTGGGATACTTCTGCATTTATGACTCATTTTGGTTATATAGCCTCAGACCTTCACCTCCTCTGTGATTTTATTCAAACTCATTTGCAATTCAGCTGACCACACGCAGTCAGTGCAAGGATGCTAACTATATTGAGGAAATAAAACATGCTCCATTCATTTTCTCTAGAGAGGAACAGGCATCCTAGTTCTTTTATAAGAGTATGAGTACTAAAATTAGAGTATCATGGTATAATGACTAAAAATGCTTGCCCATCTTCATTAAAAAACACACTGGCAGCCTTTTTTAGTAGTACTACAAACATACTCGACACTCTCACAGAATTCTAATGCTGGCACAGAACCTCCATGTTTCCATGGCCACCCGTCTCTATTCCTGCTCTGTGAGAAAATGCTCAATACACGCAATGCAGAGATTAAATGTATCAAATAAATTATTTGATACTGGCACACCTAACAATCTGCAACTGCATGACACAGTGGGTTAGTTTCATATTGGTTGTCACCTGCAGGCTGTCAATTTAAGCCAGGAAAATAATCGAATACTTGAGTCGAAGGCGCCCGTCGTGCTAACAAGACGCTAAAACAGAGGAGGGGGACAAACAGACGGTTCATTTACCACGACTATTTGTAATGAAGCATTTACTGCTAAAATCTTCTTTATCATATTGTAACACTGGCTCGATACAGAATTACAGAGTGCATTAATCTGAACGTTTATCCAGCAGATGATTTCATGTCGCTGCTCTAAGCCCTCACGATAGCCACTGCCTGTCAGCCTGAACAGGGACAATTGTGGCATGACTGCACGTATCTCTATTAAACAAGCTCTGTCGGTCTGGCGTCTGTGCTAGAGGAGCATTACCATTTATGCATTCTCTCCCATTTCAGGGCTAGAGGTACAAATAAATGCAGTCAGAACTTACGTTTGGCAGTTCCATTCATTTTGAAGGACTTTACAGCGTTAAGCACATCTTACCCTGGAGGTACTTTTAGATTTTATTATATATTCATGTCCTATCCTCTTGCTCCGTCTGTCTCACACACAAAATGACGCCCTTAAGACCTCCCTATAATGCAAAGCACTAGCGTGTCTGGTTTGACGCGTACACATTAACAATGGCTCTGTTCCAAAACCTAGTGAGCCGCCTTGCTCTACTACATATTAATTGAAATAGAACCTCATAAATGACTGATATGTAGCAGGGTTATTATTATAACTGAAACTAAAACTAAAACCACTAAAAAAGAAATAACTTTTTGTTCTGTTAGGCTACTTGAAATAAAATAAAAGTTAATAAATATAGAAATTATTTAATTACTTAAACATACTTTATTTCATAATTTCCCATTTTCATGTAGTTTAACTTGAAGTAAAAAAAAAAAACTAACTAATAAAAATTAATAAAAAAACTATATACATTTTTTTTTAAAAATTTAAAAAAAAATTTAAAAAAATTATTAAAAGTTTAAATAAAATTAAAATGAAAAATATAAACAAAATCTAATTCAAAATATTAATAAAATCTATAATAGTATCTCAGTGATACTAAAATTATACTTATTTGGAGTGTTCTATACACAAAGGGTGCTCTGATTTTAGCTGAGTACGGTGTTAGCTTGTCGCTAAGCTGGTGCTTTGAATGGTGCTCTGATTTTAGCTAAGTATGGTGTTAGCTTGTCACTAAGCTGGTGCTCTGTTAGCTTGTCGGTAAACTGGTGCTCTGAATGGTGCTCTGATTTTAGCTGAGTACGGTGTTAGCTTGTCCCTAAGCTGGTGCTGGTGCTCTGTTAGCTTGTCGCTAAGCTGGGGCTCTGAATGGTGCTCTGATTTTAGTTGAATACAGTGTTAACTTGTCGCTAAGCTAGTGCTGGTGCTCTTTTAGCTTGTCACTAAGTTGGTGCTCTGAATGATGCTCTGATTTTAGTTGAGTATGATGTTAGCTTGTCGCTAAGCTGGGGCTCTGAATGGTGCTCTGATTTTAGCTGAGTACGGTGTTAGCTTGTCGCTAAACTTGTGCTGGTGCTCTGTTAGCTTGTCGCTAAGCTGGTGCTCTGAATGGTGCTCTGATTTTAGCTGAGTACGGTGTTAGCTTGTCGCTAAGCTGGTGCTTTGAATGGTGCTCTGATTTTAGCTGAGTATGGTGTTAGCTTGTCGCTAAGCTGGTGCTGGTGCTCTGTTAGCTTGTTAGCTGGGGCTCTGAATGGTGCTCTGATTTTAGCTGAGTATGGTGTAGCTTGTCGCTAAGCTGGTGCTGGTGCTCTGTTAGCTTGTTGCTAAGCTGGTGCTCTGATTTTAACAGAGTATGGTGCTAGCTTGTCGCTAAGCTAACAATGCAATACTCTAGTATAAAACTAGTTAATAACACATACTGGGTAAAAGCTTTTTTGGCTGACCTTTTTTCAATCAATACTTATACCCTATGAATGAATTCCTAACAGAACAAATCATCCACCATATTGGATGAATGTTTTCATTCAGTCTACTGCAGTGCATTATGGGACTCCCTTTTCAATTAAGAATTAATGTGATTCTGCCTTTGAATTTGGCCAAAAAAAGGCAGAATCATTGAAGATGCCTGCTTGGTTTGGGGAGTGTGCATAAGATGCTTTAAAATGCAGCCTAGGTTGGCAGCTCACTAGAGTTCAGAACAGAGAAAATACTAAATTTGAATTCTGCAAGTTGTTTACTGAATTTTTAGTTGTACTTTGCAGATTAAAATATTAGTTAAATAGGAATGGCCATGTATTTTAATCTCTGAAAAAAAGAAAAAACAAAACATTTAGCTCATCTGTGAATGAACATTCAGTTAAAAAGAGCAGATGCTTTGATATTCACTTGAAAACAACCTCTTTCACTGCTAAAAATGAAACACAAATGAAAATGATGCCCAATAAAAAGTTCTGAAATGCACTTTGCAGCATTAAATGGCCTTGAGCACTGCTGAGGACTGGAACAGTAGTTAGGACTTTTGCACTTGCGGAATGGAAAAAAAGACAGAGTAAACAAATCAGAAATTCCATCTTGGACTTAATCTGTTCTTGCGCCAGAGGCTTGGAGCTCATGCCCCAGGGACCCCCTGCAATCGACTTGCTCTCCCTGGGGATACCGCCTGTAGGAACACGCAACCGAATGGAAATCTCAATACACAATCCACACAGACTGATATTGGAGGCATTTACAGTATGCTGAGCATTTTGTGCAGTCAAGCATTCATAATAGAAGCACCACAAAAGCAACACTCAGGAAGAAAACAAATACCACGCTACTGATCTGAAGCAGGACTTCCTTTATCCGCTCCAGCATTTGAGGATATGGGTGGATGTGGTTTTGAACCTGCTGCAGATTTTGATTTATTGTATAACTGCACTGTGCAAGACGTGCCCTGCATGTGTTTCTGTGAGTGTTTGACTGGAAATACCAAGTGGTCTATAATACATGGACAAACCTATTTGTTAGCATTCATATGGCCACAAATTAATTTTCAAACACGAAAATGCCACTATACAGCAATCCCACCAAACTGTGCTGAGAAATGTAATTCTGTTCAACTTTAAATTATACTAGATGTTGCCAGCCCTAAAATACTAAATCTAAAATAAAAACTGAATAAACTGAAATGAGAAAAAAACAAAACAAACAAAAAAAAAACACTAAACCTGTTTTGAATATAGGCAAACTTAAAACAGGAAAACAAATGAAGACATTTATATTTAGATTAAGACATTTACTGGTACTTTATGATAAGTATACAGTAAAGTACTTACAAATCAACAAACTATTAGTTTACAGTGAACTCATAGTTAATACATTGTAGTCTCATTGTTAATATATTAATAGGTAATGAGTTCTTCATTCATTGGCACTGTAATTAACCAAATCATTATCGTTTATTTAGCTTGTAGTAAAGTAATTGTTAATTGGTTATTATGAGTAAATAGTTCTCACTTTAGATTAGGTCACGAAAAATGTCAATGATTTTTATACTGTACAAACTGTATATTCTACCCCCTTACAAAAACTCTACTCCTAAACCATATACAGTGTAGTTTTTTTTAAAAAAACACGTAATACTAATGCAATTAATGTCTAATAAAGGTTGGTTTGAAGCACTTGATTAATGACATTTTCGATGACCTAATCTAAAGTGAGAACTATTTACAGTTAAGTTGTTAACAAAGCATAAAAAACATTATCCAACTCTTTACTTATGAGCTAATTAAACAATAATAATTTGAATAATTGCAGTGACAATGAATGAAGACTCACTATTTGTATATAGCCTATTAGTATATTAACAATGTAGAGACTACAATATATTAATTATGAATTAACTATATAATAATTGTTTGCAAATGACTTGTAAGTACTTTATTACCATATATTTATAATAAAATGTTAACCATTTACTATATTATATATGTACACTACCATTCAAAAGTTTGGGATCGATATGGTGCAAACTTTTTAGAGTTTTTAAAAGGGATGGATGGATGGATGGATAAAAATATCTTCATTTTTTTTCCGAAGAAGAACAAAAGTCTTATGGGATTTGAACAACATGACAGTGAGTAACTGATGACAGAATTTTCATTTTTGGATGAACTATCCCTTTAAAGCTGCAATGTGTAAATTTTAGGAGGATCTATTGACAGAAATACAATATAATATGCATAACTATGTTTTCAGTGGTGTGGTAGGGCTGCACAATTTATCGTGAATAAATCGCACGCGATTTGGCAAAGGCTGCGATTATTTAATGCTCAGCTTGTCAGAGCTGTACGACTCTGTGATCCGTAGTAAATGCTTATTCATCTGAAAGCCAGAGGGCACTCTTGCGCAGAAACTTAAAATATGCCCTGCCGCAGAAGAAGATAACACGTATCATATCGCTGTAGCTGAATAAACAGAAGATTAAAATGCTAAACATGACTAATAAACACATGACTGCCTTATTCTGTGTAAGAACCCACATCATCTCACAGAAAGATGCTCAACTGTCATTGTAAGTGAGTTTGGAGTAAAAAAAAAAATTATTAAATGTTGTCTTTTGTTGGACAAGATGTTAATAAATGCTTCTCATGTCTGGAAAGATGTTTGACGCATGTTGCTTTTTCAAATTATAAAGCGCAGTGCAATCAGATGGATTAGCATTTTGAACCATACTTCATTGACAAGCTGCGCATAAAAAAATAAATAAACGCAGCCTTTGTGATTTCATAATCACACTAAGAATCACGTTTAAGCGACAATCACATTTAAGTTTAATGTTATTTTTTGTATCGTGCAATAAATTATGCAGCCCTAGTATAAAGATGTTACATAATGAACTGTTATGTTTTTATTACCTTAGAATGAGCCATTTCTATCTACATACACCGCGGGTTCCCTTACATGTTAAATCACCATTTTGCGCCAACATGTTTCTACAGGAGCCCTAAATGGACAAACTGCTCTACAGAGCGCGTTTGCTTGACTGGCTTCTCTCTGCTGTCTCAGATGATGACATTTTTGTCCTGTGTTGGCCACTGTAGCTTCTCTATATTGCAATTCGCAACCTCACCACTAGATGCCGCTAAAATTTACACACTGCACTTTAAGGAGCCACATTTATCTCTTGAGAAAGACAAAGTCCCTATCTCCCTCTCTTTAAGACTGCAGAGGTTGGTCAAAGTGTTTGGTAGGGCTCCAGGTACCTGGACAGCTTCCACTTTTCATTCTTCTGGTGGCATTTAGGAGACTGTCAGAAAGAAGGGGAGTGTCACATTTCATAAAACAATTATCACAGACAGCCACGGCAACATGCCTGTTAGAGCTGATTACTTTCCTTGCATGCTAGCCTGGTGTTTGCAAAAGTCTGCAGCCTGCAAATGACTAAATGATTTATAGATGAAAAGGGATCCAGAACTCAACAGCGCATCACAAAGCCAGCACAGAAGGCTTCGCAACAAACACTTGAAATTGTCTCGGGTACGGAGAGAGGCAGAGGGAGATTACTTCCCAGAAGAGGTGCACTGTAGCAGGATGTTAAATGACTAGCTTGCTTTAAGGAAAAGATTACTTGCGCTCTGTAAGAAATGGTTCGATGTGGCAATTTTAGCCTTTTCATGTCAGCCAGCATGTCCATACTGTAACGCTGGAACCCAATAAACGCATTCATTACCAAAAGCTTTCTGTTCCCTTCACGACGTTGCACCCTTGGCCCGTCGCAGACAACATCTCCTCATATTCAATAAGACTATTAAAGTTGCAACTCTACCACCATCAGCCTATTCCACAGCTGAACACATGTAAGAGAGGACCTATGGGAGTCTGAAAGCTACAGAGAGTAAATTAACCCACATACACCACTTCCAAATACAACAGTAATTTCACACCTGGTTGGACAAAAACAGAACCATTCATTTTTTGCTGGTGACAGGAAAAACATTTTAAACATCTACAATAGTACAAATAGTGTGTTAGCCGTCATTCACACATCCTTAAACTGCGTTTTATGGCTCTGAAATTTTGATTACACTGCTAATGGATCCACAGATTGCGACAGCTTTTCCAATCTATTCAATTTAGACAACAATAGATGAAGAATATGTAATGCACAACTGATGTGATTTTGGCTTCAGGGGGCTATGGCCAAATAATCAGACTACAGTATTTGTTAGATTTAATAACCTGAGAGCAGCAATAAAAGCTTGTATTAACACATCCCTCAAATTCAAAGCTTAAAATTGGTGTCCATGTAAAACAGGACAAAAGAGCCACCACAAATCCTCTGAAAATTACTTGTGGAAATAATACATGGACCTGTCTGACACATTAAATAAGAATTTGATAAAAGCTCAGTGTCCATTGTGGAGGTATACTGGTCCGATGTGATCTGGCTAACATCTGAGATTGGAAAATATAAATCTTTTCTAAAAATAAGCTTGTTTTTGTCATAGTTTTCTTGGAAGACATGTTAATAGCCTAGACTTAAACTTCTAGGCGTAAAAACACATTTTTCAAAGTTTAAAGGGCAAGAACCAAGCAAAGTCTTTGTGCTACTAAAGTTCAACATGTTTTACCATCAAATGACCATTTATTATGACCTGCACACCAGTCACTGTGATGGTTCACAACAAAAGATCAAAAACAAGTGAGAAAATAAATGCTCATTAAAATAAATTAAGCTTTGTCTTACGGTGTCACAGTAGCACAACACCCACTACTACAGAGCTACATAACGCTCAAAACAAACATGTCACATGCAGCAGCAGCATGTGAGCAGACAGGGAGAACAGCAATTATAAAATATGATAAAGAAAAATCGAGGACAAGGGAAATGCAACAATCAGAACGCCAGCTATTCAATCCATCAGCCTTCACGCAGCATTCCCACTCCCTAATCTGAATCTCCAAGTGGCTTTTTAAAACCTTGCCTCCACACCAGTGCAGCTGCCAGTCACTGATTGCAATAATTAGAAAATCTCTCTCATTGCTGTATGAGACTGCATAAGCAGTTAGTCCCTACTGGTTGATTCTGTATTTGCACTGATCTGTGAATGAAAAAAGCCTGTTTCTCCACTGACGACCATTCAAAAATAGTCGAACATATAATCGCACATATTTCATTGGTATAATATTATAGGCTGTGGCAGCTGAATGGGAATGCTAATGGATGGTTTTCTCCAGGCATTATAGAACTCCTTAACAATAACAAGCCAAACCTTGACACCCCTGCTCTTTCTGGCCTAATAACCTGCAACAAAGCCTAGGAGGTGGAGCCTGAGGGAGGGCGGAGCTAGCCGTAGCGGAAGGGGTGGAGGACCAGAGAGCAGCGAGTGGCCCGTAAGTCCGCAGCAGAGGCGTGGCGAAGTCCGATCCAGGCGGAGCCGACGTGCCAAGGGAACCCAGCGAGGCCGAATGCCCGATGGTACCTGCTGACGACGAGGGTGGAAGGAGCGTAGGTGTAGGAGCCAGGTCAACGGGTCGAGGGGGAGTGGAGAGCTCTGAGGCTGGAGGCGGAACCGCAGGCTCCTCAAGCCCAGGAGGAGGTGGCTCCCAGCAGTCCCGAGGTGGATCCCCACCACTGAGAGGAGATGGAGAAACTGAAGGGCTGATGGGAGACAGCGATGACAGGGTGACAGGCGTGGCTTGGGACAGAGGAGAGGTTTGGAGAGTGCAACAAAATTCTTTAGAAGATGACGGAGTGTTAACATGATTTTGGAGAGGTGGTGGGAGAGGGACGCTGGGAGGGGCCAGAGAACTAGACATATGGCAGGTAGATTCAGATGGTAGCAAAACAGGTAGAAGGCTAACCTCTCCTAAATCAAATAAAGAGTCCCCACTGCCTGCCAAAAACTCACTCTCAGTGGCAGGGGGTTGGGTGAGGCTCACTTCCATACCCTCGTATTCCACTAGAATTCCCTCGGCGACGGATGGTACAGCCGGCTCGCACACCTGGTCAGTCCCGTGTTGCTCAGGCTCCGTAGTGATGTTCTGCTCGGTCGCTCCCGTTGGCGCAGGCTCGAACATCACAGTGAAGTCCTTCTCACGGTCTGCGGTGGGCTCATGCTGCCGATCCTCGCAGTCAGGGTGTTGATGGCTGGGCACTGGAGTGGGAGTGGGACTGGCGTCGTTGTTGCAGAAGTCCACGGTCATCGAAGATCCACATGACGCCAGCACCCACTCCACGTATTCAGGGAAGCTCCCTCGAGGCCCTTCCCCGGACAGCTGCGCTTTGGTGGCGGTGTTGAGGCCGGCATACAGGAAGTTGCAAAGGCTGCTGTCCGGGAAATGTGTAGCTGGTACCAAAAACAAAAAATCGTCCAAATGTGCCTCGAGGGAGTGGTCCTTCTGCTCAAGGCAGATTAACAGAAATGCAGGTGTGTACATAGTGACGGGAACGAAAAGTGAAACACGAAAAACACTGAAACGGAAAATAACAAACACAATCCGCAATCTGTATAACTGTACTGGTCCGGTATTCTGTTACAATAGCTGGTTGTAGGAATGCGCACGACGAAGGAGATCAAGGAAAACAGTCTTTTAATAGTTCCACAGGCAGATAAACAGGAGAGACAACCACACTAGACACGAACGATACCGGACAACACTGGACAGGAAACACAGGGCTTATATACACAAAGGATAACAAGGTGGGTGATGGAACACAGCTGGTGGTGATAATGAGGTGATCAGTAACTATAGGAACAAACTAGTGGCGGGAAATGGCACAACACAAGTCCAAAACAGAGTGCACATGTAACACCTATGTTAGGAATATCATACTAACATGCTACACTTATTTCTGCTGTGTAGTCAGAGGCAAAAAGCTTTGTTTAGCAATTACAATATTTCCAAAGCTTAAGGTATAATACAAAATAAATACGAGGAAATGAAGAGGAAAATACAAAAAAAAAAAAAAAAAAAGAACAAGATAAAAAAAAAATATAGCTGCAAGCAGCGATGACGGGCCCAAGCCAGGTGGCACCACCAACCCAGTGGCTTCAGGGCAACTGTGCACGGCAGGCAATAGGCATTTAAAAAGGGTAAACATAAAAGGACTGTGTCAAAGTCATTTGAATACACCACATTTACTGCAGCAGTTGGTGTCCATATGATCACAAACCACAACAGCCACATCCATGAGATTGTTTAAATTTAGATTAATTTCATGTCATAGAATGTCATAGGTCAATTTCAAATGAGTGCAGAATATCATCCTAATCTGCCATGTCTGTGTTTTTCTCAGACGACCTCTATAAATATTCCAGAGCAAATTACATAGTTATTTGCACAAATTCAACAGTACTCTGAGAAATCTAATCCAGTCTTAATGTGAATGTCTGTGATTGCTGATGTAGTCTGGAGTCATATGGATTCATGCATGAATAACAGCAGCCTTAACTACATTTTAGTACATGTTTGATAGTTAATACTGATACCCTGCAAATGTTCTGACCATGATTCCAGTTTGTGGGTTTTGGATTTTTTATTTTTTATTTTTTATTTTTTATTTTTATTTTTATTTTTATTTTTATTTTTTATTTAGCTGTGCATAAGTTGCATTAGGGTGAGTTTGAAGGGAAAGAGAACAACACAAAACAGATAAATACCTTTTAATATCAGTAATTAGTGTATTTAATATTTTCTACTTTTGATGAGGAGGATCAACTAATCCTGTGTCATTCAATAATGTTAATGACAAAGCTGCAGTCAAAAGTTCAAACTATGATAATATTATTTAATTAGTTTCAAAGTCAGAGTATTTATTATTTCTTCTTAAAGAGGCTTTTTTATTTGGTTTAGCCATAAATGTTAATTAATGCATTAACCACCATCAAACTCCAGCTGTTAAGGTGAACTCTTAATTATTTCATGATTAGTTCATGCTTTCAATAATCATTAGTTCGAGTTCAATTAAGTATTAATTCAGGTATTAGTACATGATTATTCATGTACCCTTATTATAAAGTGTTACCAATATAGTATATACACAGTATACAGCTTCCAATAGAGAGGCACACTTAGGACTGTGCATGCACATTAGCTTGATACAGCCTGAAAAATGCAGGTTTTTGTCATGATTCGAGCATATAGAAACGAAATTTATGAGACAGTTGTTGTCAGGTTTCATTGGTGATTTCAAATATGAAATTTAATTGTAAGCTTGGCACTTGCATGCCCTAGAGGCATTTCAAAGATGGCCGCCGAGTGAAATGACTTGTCTTAAAGGGACTTTGCTTCCTTCCATTGAGGAAACGGTGGTTGAGTACATTCACAGCCTTAAATGCTGTACTACAGCACAATCTAGTCTTTTACCCATCCTCTGGGTTATGATGTCTACTATGACTGATGTTTCATTGGAGGATGGAGATGTCTCACACTGTAAAGTTTGCAAGTTAACTACAGAGACAGACTAGTACATACAGACCAGTGAGGAGCCCAGGGAAGAACTGAAGTGCAACAGGCCTCGGGGGTAAACCCTGTGGTGAAGACTTCCTCATACACTATTTTGCCAAAAGTATTAAGACACCCCTCCAAATCATTGAATTCAGGTGTTCCAATCACTTCCATTGCCAAAGGTGTATAAAATCAAGCACCTAGGCATGCAGACATAATAACAAAGTGAAATCAATTGGAAACAACAGCCACTCAGCCACAAAGTGGTAGGCCACGTAAAATCACAAAGCGGGGTCAGTAGCTACAGACCTCCAAACTTTGTGTGGCCTTTAGATTAGCTCAGGAACAGAGCCCGGTTGCATAAACCACTTAGACTAGTTTTAAAAGTTAAGACGTTGAATGTTTTTCTTGAAGAGTGGTCTTAATTTTTTAAAGTCTGTTACATAAAAAGGTAGATTGGTGTAATTTGAATTGGAAAAATAACATTGATTACCCCTTGGTTAAGTTGGTCAAACTAGTTCTTAAGACACAGTCTTAATATAGTGACTAAGTTTATGCAACTGGCCCCAGGTTGTAGAGAGCTTCATGGAATGGGTTTCCATGGCCGAGCAGCTGCATCCAGTCCGTACATCACCAAGTGCAATGCAAAGCATCGGATGCTGTGGTGTAAAGCACACCACCACTGGACTCTAGAGCAGTGGAGATGTTCTCTGGAGTGACAAATCACACTTCTCTGTCTGGCAATCCGATGGATGAGTCTGGGTTTGGCGGTTGCCAGAAGAACGGTACTTGGCTGACTGCAAAGTTTGGTGGAGGGGGGATTATGGTGTGGGGTTGTTTTTCAGGGGTTGGGCTTGGCCCCTTAGTTCCAGTGAAAGGAACTCTTAATGCTTCAGCATACCAAGACATTTTTGACAATTTCATGTTCCCAACTGCACACCAGTGCAAAAAGCAAGGTCCATAAAGACATGGATGAGCAAGTTTGGTGTGGAGGAACTTGACTGGCCTGCACTGGCCTTGACAGTCCTGACCTCAACCTGATAGAACAACTTCGGGATGAATTAGAGTGGAGACTGCGAGCCAGGCCTTCTCACCAACATCACTGCCTGACCTCACAAATGCACTTCTAGAAGAATGGTCAAAAATTCCCATAAACACACTCTTAAACCTTGTGGAAAGCCTTCCCAGAAGAGTTGAAGCTGTTATAGCTGCAAAGTGTGGGCTAACTCTCTATTAAACCCTACGGATTAAGAATGGGATGTCATTAAAGTTCATGTGCATGTAAAAGCAGGCGTCCCAAAACTTTTGGCAAAATAGTGTAGGTTTTTCTTTTGGTAGTTTATCCCCACCTTACTGGTCTATAGGTGCCAAATTACAGAAGACTAGTTCAACAAAACCACTATATGATCACCAGAAGTTTAATGTAATACAATTCAGACTTAATACCACTATATGTTTATTGTGTTGAGAGTCAGACACAAAACTACACAATCATCAGAGGTCTAACATACTGAAGTCTATGCATGAATACTGCATAGACTTCATGATGAATCAGTAATGAATCAGTGTGTCGAATCAACGGTTCGGAGCGCCGAAGTCACGTGATTTCAGCAGTTTGGCGGTCTGACACGCGATCCAAACCATGATTCGACATGCTGATTCATATGCTCCGAAGCTTCATGAAGCAGTCTTTTGAAATCGGCCATCACTATATAAGTCGTCATTTCGTTTTTTTTTTTTTTTTTTGGTGCACCAAAAATATTCTCTTTGCTTTATAATATTAATATTGAACCACTGTACTCACATGAACTGATTTAAATATGTTTTTAGTACATTTATGGATCTTGAGAGAGGAAATGTCATTGCTGCCTATGCAGGCCTCACTGAGCCATCGGATTTCAACAACAATATCTTAATTTGTGTTCTGAAGATGAACGAATGTCATACGGGTGTGGAACGGCATGAGGGTGAGTAATAAATGACATTATTTTCATTTTTGGGTGAACTAACCCTTTAATTAATAGTACTCAGTACTTATTTGAGTAATTACAATGTAACTACAGCACTGTAAAATAAAGTGTAACTGACTTCACAGCTATTCAGGTGCCATGGACTTTCAGGACTTCCACTCTTATGCTACATGGTTTTGTGTGTCATCATGTAGTTTATATGACATGTTACCACCCTGTGTCGTATACATGTCAACAGTTATGGTTTTGAAGAGAACTATACACTCGCGTAAATCTAGGATACGACGCAGAACAAGTTATATGTGCCTGTAACTATTTCAAGTTACATAACTGGAAGATGGGACTTATGTTAACAAACATACTGTAGGTTAGAGAATGGACTAAGATTAAATTTGTAGTATGTGAGAGTTATTAGAACTCTCAAAGGGGGGACTGCAGGATTACAAATTTAAGAATCTGTTTAAGATCTGCTGATCCTACATCCTAACATAACATCACATGAAAAATTAAGGTAAAGTACATTGTATTTAGCATTTTAAGGTAAAGACGATGACATCAGATGAATGATTCTGTTAAGCAGTTTCCAGCAAGAGTTTTCTACCAGTTCCTGTTCTCTTTATTGTAATTCAAATGAGATGGATTACTTAGACTCTCACCTTTTGATTTTAATGGCTCTTGGAGCCCCTGTCCCATTCTTTGAATAGTTATACTGACTGGATTAGGACTGGTGACACTCTAGAGTCTGGGGTGGGTTGCGATAACTGTATACTTAATTTGCATGTTTTGCTTAAGGTCGTCACCCAGGTGCTTTGTCTCCATTTCTAAGCACTGCTCCTAAAATGCATATAAATTACAAAGTATCACTGCCTTAATTGGACCCGATGACTGCAGTGACCAACAGCACGTTCTCAATAAAGAATCCTGCTGAAAATACATCCATGTCTCCTGGTCTTCGCTTCTTTCCTACAATACTCTGCAGTGTTCAGTAAGCTGTAAAGTAATATTTCATTCAGAAACCAAAATAAATCATTTATAATTTTTTATTTATTTATTTATTTTTTTTACATTAAAATTTATTTAATTCAAAGATTTGTATGCCAACAATGACATTAGGATACAATATTTGTTCCAGACTTTGCAACATCTATATGAAAAACAGCCAATGAATAACTATTACAAACATTTGTAACACTCAAAGTACAGTTACTGAAAAAACATGGGGTGGTCATGTTGTGTTTGAAAGTTTAAGAACCAGTGAGCAAAGTAAAAGTGACATCATTTTTTAAAATAATTTAAAATCTCTCTGTGTGCAGTGCCTAAATTATCCCTTAGGCTGCGGTAAATTGGGAGCAGATAACAGGCATTGAGTTTTCCGTGTTGGGACTGTTTGATGCAGAGCAGTCAAGGGTACGGCCATAAGACAAACTACTCATGATGTTGGATGAAGTAATAACTTCATTCAAGCCTCTTTTGCATTGTGCACTTCAGAGATTTCGCTAGAATGTCAATGCAACACATTTCGGAAGAAATAAGCCTGAATAGTTGAGTTGGGAATTACTCGTAATCAGTGAGGAAGGATTATAGAGGCGCATGTTTCTGAATACCTAAATTGAGAATTAAACATAAACACAGTGTATATTATGGTGGTTAATCTGTAAACATGCATGCATAAAAGAACATATTTTTTAACTGTTCCACGAGTCTTCATGTTATACAAGCACAATCTTCGTTAAGTGCACTATTTGTTAATTTTCTCCCACAACACCCAGAGGGATGCTGAGTTTTGATGAACAGCGGATATAAACTCCTACAATGCCGGAAAGAAAGAATGGAGCTAAAAAAGAAACATGAGAACTGTAAATTTGTGGGAGTTCTCAATGAGAGGTTCGTTATCACTAAGATACAGTTGCTATGAAGAGGCTAATTAGCGTGGATACATGAGGGTGTGACTAAGCACTATTGGTGTCCAGTGGGAGCTGGTGAGTAACCAGACAGAAAAGGGAAAATAAGAAATAATGCATTGTTTGTGCAGCTGCACTTTCGGTCTAGCTGGCAAGAATATACCATTCAAATATATCCCTGTTTCAAGACCAGAATAGGCAGCTTTCATGGTTTTCGGTTTCTGTTGAGGCTTTTGGAAAGGCAGAGTGGGGTTAGAAGATGAGTTTAGGATAATATTTGCATATATTTTGTGTTGCTTGGTTGCTTTTTGCATATGTGTATTTAAAGGAGATTACGGTCTTTCTTTTACATTTGATGTTATTGTGGACGAAACTATAGCTAACTATAGCTTTCCTTTTTTTCTTTTTTTTTTTGGTAGTCATTGGATACCAGTGATCTGACATGTGTATGTGTTTACAGTTCATTTGATCCTGCATTAAGAAGAGTTTTTTTTTTTTTTTTTTTTTAAATAAAGCATACACATCTTTCTTTCTATATGGGAATTTCTCTGTAATCTCTATTTTCCTCTACAGTAGCCCAGGGTTTCATAACCATTTTGGAACAAAGGACCCCTTTTTTAAGCCCAAACTGTGCACAGGACCCTACATTCTTTGTAGCTTATTATTTAAGAATCCTAAAATTAAAGGATTCCACAGCATTCCTTAAAGAGACAGTTCACCCAAAAATGAAAATTATCCCATGATTTACTCACCCTTAAGCCATCCTAGGTGTATGACTATCTTCTTTCAGATTAACACAATTGGACAGTATACTTAAAAATATCTTTAGTCTTCCAAGGTTTATAATGGTTGTGAATGGGGGGTTGCATTTTGAAGCCAAAAATAATGCATCCATCCATAAAAAAAAGCAATCCATATGACTCCAGGGGGTTAATAGCGATGCATTTTGGTAAGAAAAATATTCATATTTCAAACTTTATAAATTTAAATAACTAGCTTCCGGTGGACGACCGTACACAGAATGCGCAAGTCGATTTGTGGTGGAAGAGTATCCTTTGACCAGACGCACAACGTAATGACGAACGCGGAGGCGCAGAGGATAGAGCAAAACAAATCACCAGTCACAGATTATAAGTCTAAAACGATAATTTTTAAAGAGAAATGTCAGAGTATTTCGATATAAGAGGAGCTTACAAAAGCTTACAATACTCCAACATCCTGCGTCATACATTGCGTCAGAGGATTACTCATTTGGCGCCAGTCGACTTGTGCATTCTGTGTACGGTCGTCCGACGGAAGGTAGTTATTTGAAATTATAAAGTTTTAAATATGGATATTTTTCATGCTTCAGAAGGCCTTTATTAACCCCCTAGAGTCGTATGGATTCCTTTTTTTTATGGATGGATGCATTATTTTGGCTTCAAAATGCAGCCCTCCATTCACAACCATTATAAACCTAAGAGAAGCAAGGATATTTTTAAATATATCGCCGATTGTGTTCGTCTAAAAGAAGATAGTCTTATACCACTAGGATGGCTTGAGGGTGAGTAAATCATGGGATAATTTTCATTTTTGGGTGAACTATCCCTTTAAACCTGGTCTGTTTGTGATTGACAGTGTCAGTTGATTGAGACTGAGTTTGCTGCTTCTAATCAAATGTTAATGTGATTCATCTCAAGCACTAAAACATTTTCTAAAAAGTTCTTTTACAGAATTTTATTTTCGGGTTAACTATCCATTCAAGGAATTTTGATGTAAAGAATGGAAAAAATATTTCCAGAACCCAAGCCACTATAAAAGTGAGCGGCACCGTTTCATATTGGTCGCCATGGTTGCAAGATTTTTGTTCTCTATTGTGAAATTTTTTGCAGCAGACCCCCTGGCTATATGACACAGACCCCAGTTTAAGAAACGTGCAATGCAGCCTCTCTTACTGCCACTTTCCTGTCTATATGTCTATATATATATATATATATATATATATATATATATATATATATATATATATATATATATCTCTCCAGTCACTCAGAAACAGACCCCAGAACACACATATGAAGTTGCCAAATCTAAAGGTACTGTGTAAAACTTATTGTTATTAGTGTGATCTGATGTGCATGTTTACTTGAGTGCTGCACACACTAAAAGACAAGACAAAATTAATGGTCGTCGATCAATAAATACACATTCCTGCATATTTGCCTAGCAGGTTCTGCCTCAGGCAACTAGCAATGTATCAGTGTCAAGTCATAGCAGGGAGACGGAAAAAGAGCAAATCTCAGCAAACACTGAGGCACGTGGCTATTGTTGGACAAACAGCTCTTCCATGACATTGAGATGGAGATGAAAGCGGCTGTAAGGTAAATGTATTTCATATTTGGAGTGAGATCATAAAATTGCTTTCTTCCATCTGGGTGCAAGTTTTGACATCCCGTTTAAGAAGATATTGCAGAAAGTATCCTCTAAACTTAATATCTGAAGGCAATCACAAACAAGCACTAAATAAATACCCGGCAAACCTTATGTTCATCCGTCAAGGCTGACCAAGAGTACTATTAGAGTTGACGGGGGTGAAAAATGAAAATAGGCCAAGGGTTTCTCCTGTCTGCACATATAAACGTGATGTCTGGCCACCGAAACTTTCTGCTTTTGGAAACACTGGAGACCAGTGGCCACAATTTTTTGCAGGTCAGTTAGTCAATTTGTTGGCCTGAGGCAAAGAGCAAAACGCCAATTAGGAGCATGGAGGGTCGGGCACTCGGTGTGTGAGGTGAGATTAAAGAGCTGGCAGAGTTTGGCCACCGGAGCACACTGTTAGACTCTGACCTCAGAATATATCAAACACTATAAATATCAAACACTGAAAATCTGTTCTTTATTCACCCTTGGAGTGTTTTTTTAAGTGACAGTTAGTGAAAATGTATCATTTTAAGTTAGAATGACTAACGAAATTAAAACTATTTTACAACAAGATACCTTTCAAAGGTTTATTAAGGTTATTCTTTATTTTAAATTTGAATTGAGGTATCAAACAGGATGCAGAAATCCAATTAAAATTTGAATGTAACAAAGTAGAAATGAAATTCAAAGAATATAACTTTTTAGCTAGAAAAGCACATTTTACTTTAAACTTTTTTATATACTTTAAGTACTCAAAATTAAGGCTTCACAAAATTACATCTTCATTATCAAAGCCTCAGTAATTATCTAATATCACAGCAGGTGACTAGACACCTGTGACGTCTCACCTTGAAGAGTGTCAGAGTATGTTTCACAATATTAATTATCACAAAGCCAGGGAGCTATAACAGGTAGCAGGGAAAACTCACTCAGTCTGCAAAAAGAAAACTCAGTAAGACTGGAGGCTCAAAGGGAAAATCAGTCTTCCTCCAGGAGAACCAATCAGTCTCAGAAAATCAATAAGAAGTACTATCAATACTCTTCATGTTCCCATCTATTGTTTCGTACCATGTACAGGATATGAATCCATAATCCATATTGCAGAAATGCATTGACTGAACAACATGATGTGTAACACATGCAATACATTGTGGTATCGCACAAATAACATTTCGGTTAACATATACTGCAATGCTTACTGAAGTTGCCCAGCTACTGTATCAAGCAAGAGATCTAGTTAACTAAAAAAGAACATGCTGTCATAGCTGTGTAATATTATAAAGAAGTTGAGTTGGTGGGGTGATCAAGAATATGACAGGAAATCAAAAAGTTATAAGGATAACTGTACAAGTTGGTACCAACCAGGGAGACATCGATACAGTTTTATGTCTGAATTATTTGCAAGGTATATCTCAAACTTTGATATAATATTCCCATATGATATAAATATTTGCATATTTTCTGCTACAAATGAAAATCGCTTTGAAATCTACAAATCTCTCTAAAGTGTATAAATGAAAGTCAAGTGCAAAGAGTGCTGCTGTTACCACCACACTAATTGAAAACATGGACATGTTTCATTTTTGTGAAAAAATCACAAAGTTATAATCACATTTGCTTACTGTATGCTTTTATCCAAACTGTAATTATATCAGGACCACTATCGTCAAAGATAACTGACAATTAGCATACAGTTTGGATTGGCGGTATGGTTCCATTCTGGGCAAGAACTCCCTGCCCATCCACGCAGCTTAGCACGGATAAGAGCAGGAAGAGCAGCGATAACCCTCTTAAGGTAAACACAACAGAACCAACATAAGGTATTGTGATATCATTAATGTTCTTAGAGGGATAGTTCACCCAAAAATGAAAATTCTGTCATCATTTACTCATCCTCAAGTAGTTGTATGAATTTCTTTGTTCTGCTGTACACAAAGAAATATATTTGGAACCAAACAGATCTCGCCCACCATTGACTATCATAATATTTATTTTTGAATGTAAATGGGGGGCGAGATCTGTTTGGTTACTGACATTCTTCCAAATATCTTTGTGTACAGCAGAACAAAGAAATTCATTCAGGTTTGGAACAACTTGAGGGTGAGTAAATGATGACAGAATTTTCATTTTTGGGTGAGCTATCCCTTTAATGACAATCATTTAAAAGAAAAGAAAAATGAGTCTGATTCCAAGAGGAATATCAGAAGGCCCAGTCCTGACTGGACGAGAGGAGGAGCTGGGGATGGAGGAGGGTAATTAGCTCCTGAGCAATGTGATAAGCTGCTAATAATACTGAATGGACCTTATACAGGGATGCTATGAAAGGCGTTGTATCCCTATAGGTAGACGTGAATCAGCTGATGCGAGATCGGGGCTGATGCGAGCTAACTAACGTGACCTGCCAGAACTAACGCTATACACTTGATCTCCAACAGTAGAGCAATGGTGCTAGTATGCAATGTAAGTCACTTTTGATAAAAATCTCTGTCAAATGCATGAATATAAATGTAAAGGAGGAATACTACAAAGCATTTAATAATCACAATAGAAAATGCTTTGCAATGAACTGCTAGAGAGCTACAATTTATGTGTTCAATAAAATACATTACCTGTTGAGTAATAAAACACCACCTCCCTGTCACTTTTACAACATTTCAAATCCCTTGTTTCACGCCATCTCCAAAAAGCCAAGCCAATGTTGATTCTTGTTTTATTACATTCTTTGTGTCAGTAGACTGCCAGCAGGCGTTTTGTTAAAACGGGTGATTCCCTGGAGGTTCGAGATTTAGAGTGCTTCATATCAGCCTTTCTCACTCGTTGTGACGACTAACTTATGGGTCAAAGTAGCCAGAGCAACTTTTCTTTATTTCCGTATATAACGAGACACGGGTGGGCGAGTGATATATGTACAGTATGCAATTTCCTGTGAAAACCATTCCGTCAAGTCTAAAATATACACTTCTAATAGGCTTAACATAGTGAATCATGTTTGGACAAAAACACGTTTTGGAAGAAACATTATTGATGATGTATTGACTTAAATTGTGTTAATTTTGAACAAAAAAAAAAAGTTACATAGTGTTTTTTTGTTCATGTTCATATCCTTTATTTTTACATTTAAACTTTGCCTTCATCCAATGCTCACTTAAGGTTAACCTTAAAAAAACACTAATAATTTAATAACACTGTTAAAAGTAATCATTATTCTCAAAATGAATATGAATTTTCATACTTACAAATGATTTTTTGTGTGTCTTACTTTAGTGTTCAAACTAGCATGGAAGATTAATATTAGTCCCTAACCCTATCCCTAAATACTGCTGCTGACACTTTAGAAAGGTGGCGGTCATGTATTTCACTCCATTACTCCCTGTGTTACACACCCTGCCCTTCGTCTATATTATGGTAAGTGACACACATCCTGATTTTGTCTAGTTAGACGTGTTCCTGGGTCAACATATTTTGTGCAGATAGGAATTTTGTTGATCCTGGAACAACATTCCTGTCCAAAAATGTAATCATAGCCATATACCTACCCATAGGTTATGCTTAAAATCAGAGGGAAATGATAGGTGAATAACACTGATGTAGAAGGACCTAACCCTGGTTGTAAGCCTAAACTTGACATAAACTTAAACTTGTCCCTCAAATCTGATTGGTTGATTTGTTCCAGGATCAACAAAGATGTTGATCCAGGAATGTGTTGCACTTGGTGAAATCAGGCTCTGTGTAAGTGACAAGGTTTTATAATGATAATTGCTAACTTGCTCAGGAGCATGACTTATGGTACACTTATCAAAACCCAAGAAAAATGACTGATTAATTCAGACCTCCCAGAATGGAAAAGACTGGTTTTCTCCGAAAGCAGCACTGATATGGGTCAGGCACGTTCTTGCCTTATCTGAAGTTATTTACTGCTGTCAGGCAGGTTGACTGGCAAAGGAATGAATAAATGATTGCTTGAGTTTGAGTTGCTATACTGGCCCAGCAGTCAATTTCTGTCAATGAGAGCAAAAAGTTTAAAGGAATGGGATCAAACGAAATGCCTTTTGTTCACAGATGCCCTAAACTGAGAATGCGATTGTTTGCAACTCCTGAACTCCTTTTTTTTTTTTTTTTTTTTTGACATGAACAGCTACTATGATGTTATGAAACTGAACAAAATCAAACATTAAAAATCCCCAATAAACTTCTGAAGATCATAGTGTGAAAAACAAATGGCACATGAATGTCAGGGAACATAAGTTCACCAACTGATTATGAAGAGCAAACAGAAACAAACCTAGTTGGACGTGTCATCAAATAATTCAGTTCTATATTTGTTTCACTATGAGCATTAAAATTCAATAATTTACGATTAGATTTAGTAATACAGTATGTGCATCAGTGTTTCCACTCCCATCCAGAAATAAACACAATTATCTTGCAAAGCAAGAAGAAAGTCAAATAACTGTTCAGTACATTTAAAAACGATCTTCTACTTCATTAAACTTTGCACTTTGATATTTTCTGGAAGTTGAGCACAGTGTTTACTCATCGCTCATTCACGTACCCTCCAACTCACATGATGCATATTGATTTTGTTTACAAATCCCATCGGATTTATACGTTAAAAACATTTGTGCTCACAAGCCTTCGAGTGCAGATAGTGCTCTGAAATAAGCCACTTCTTCCAACTACTTAAAATATTTTTGGCTAAGGTGGGCTAATTTTGAAGAGAATTAACCAAAAATCACTTTGGCATCACCTCCTGGATTAGGACTTTAGAGTGAAACTTCCCCTTCATATTCAAAAGTCTGCAGAACTGGAGATTTCTATACAGTATGTGCTCAGGACAACCTGAGGAAATAGCGTGATATCTTGAACTACTCAGACGTGTGCACACTCCTTCCTATGGTCTGATGGGGCTTTGTGCCCTTCATAAAATATACAGTCTAACAATCAGAGTGATTTAATGCCCCCAGGAAGGACATTATTATAGAGCAGACAAAATCAATACAACTGAAATTCCGGCAACGTTTTTTTTTTTTTTTTTTCTCCGTTTCAGCCTGGTCGACTGAAAGGCTTTTCCCAGCATGCCGTAGTGCTGCTGTTCAAAGAGAGAGATACCACAGGACAGGGATAAGTCAGGAGGCATAATCCACCGGACTGTCATTAAATAAGAGCTAGGTTCATGGCACCCATCAAGTTCCCAAATTACCAAACGTCACTTTTAATTAAGTGTGGCAACAGCTCATTTTAATGAAGACTTGATGTTCTCAGCAGATTTTAGCCCAGCAGTCCTCATTCACTTTTATGTGCCGGTGCATTGATTGTGCCCAGTCAAACTTACTATGAACCCTCATATAGATTGAACCCACATGACAGCATTAATATGCAGCAGCTACTTTGAAACTGTAGCTTCCCTAGATACAAGCTACTCATCATTTAAAATAGTTCAACTACGGTCAAGCTATTTGTAGCCACAGTAACGAAGATGACAGAAGATAATATTATATTTTAAGGAGGTTATATACGCTGTACTATAAATAGCCTATATTATATTATATAATATTATATAAAACTAAATAAAAATTTGAATCAGATTACATTATTTTTGCCATCAGAACAGTGTTTATCTAGCACAAAACTTTTTTGGAGATTGTACAGTATCTTCTCAAGTGCTTTTACACTAAAAAAAAAAAACATTTATATAACAGAGTCAAAACTAGTGATGAACAACAACTTTGAACTACATATTTAAAAGAAAAAAAAACATTTGGAAAAAAGTCTTTCCAGGAACCTTCCAAAATGGTGAATCTTATGAAACTGTAAACGAATGAACTCACTACAATGAATCAGATGCCAATGCATTAGAAAGGAAGGTTAAGGAAAAATTAATTTTTGCATCATGTAGTACACAATGCCATGACATTCTAAACTACGCCATGACGTACTACACTATAACACGTAAGTCTTGTCATTGTGTACTACGTCACGGAAGTTAACACTTTTTGGACGTACGTCGAATGCGTATGGCTGCCGCACTGGAAGCTTGTTATTTTACTTAAGTTTTAAATAAGAATATTTGTCTCACACAAATGCATCAATTCACTTCAGAATGCCTTTATTAACCCCCTGGAGTTGTATGGATTCATTTTTTTATGGATGGGTAAATTTTTTTGTCTTCAAAATTTAGGTAGCTATTCACAACCATTATAAACCTTGAAGGACTAAGGATATTTTTAAATATATCTCAGATTGTGTTCATCTGAAAGAAGATAGTCATATATACCTAGGATGGCTTGAGGGTGAGTATATCATGGGATAATTTTCATTTTTGGGTGAACTATCCCTTTAAGTCATATTGATTTGTGACACTGTCACATGTTTTACCACTCAATTTATTACTATGATTTTATGTATAATAGTTTTAATTGGTTTACATGTTTTTTAGTCCATTTTATTCCTCTTACCATCAAAAGTGTGTGTATGTCTTTAAGAAATGAATGGTTGGCCTGTCATGACCAGTCACATGACAGGAAGCAGGAACTACAACTGTATAAAGAGAGCAGCATGGCAAACAAACAATCAATCACTAACTGCTATAAACCTTTTCTGGATTGTGGAGTTTCCATTTTGTGAACTTACCTCTCCCCTCCCCTTTTTCAAAAGTTTAGGGACAAATCTAGCAACTTCATGGACAAACCTTATCTAGATTCTTATTTTGCCCACTGATCTCTTCATATTTATATAGATCAATGAATTTGCCATTATGATGTCATCTAGTGACATTTAGCTACCAGTTTTAGCTACTTTCAATTGAAAGCAGTTGGCAACACTGCTTGGACTGTTTTAGAGTATGGTGCTTTGAACTGTATGCTTTTAGCAGACTGAGTTTTCCTTTTTTGTGTGTGTGTGTGTGTGTGTGTTTTAAAATCTCATGTGAATATTGTAAATACACCATTCTTATTTAAACTTATCTTTGTTTTATGTCTCATTCTTTTAACCAACAATCTCACACAGTAAAATGTGACCCAATTTTATATCGTATGACCTGACCAATTTGGCTGATCGTTACAGATATAAGATTAAAGATTCAATATTTGTTTTGTCATATACACAATTATATAAAGAATAATGTACAAATGTAAATCTGGTCAGCTACTTAGACTGTGCATTAAATATATAAATGGTAGATAAAATGGTAAGATAAGATGAACATAATGAAATAATGAAAAAAATCCAAATACAAGATACACTTCAAATTACGCATCTAGGTGCTTGCCTGATTCATTTTTAAAACAATCGAGCTATTGAAAAAAGTAGTCAGTGCTTTTGCTACTTTTAGTTTGTTAGCACTGATATGCAGCTTGACAAACTGATAACAAGGTTCCCGCACTAATCCTACATCAGCTAAATCACTTTCACTGCCAGGTGGACACAGTAGTGTGGGTGCAGTTATTTATTTCTCTATAACACGCGCACACATGTTGGGTTTTCATGTTTTATAGAGACTTTCCATAGACATAATTATTTTTATACTGTACAAACTGTATATTCTATCTCCTAACCCTAAATTTTCCCCATCACAGAAAACATTCTGCATTTATACATTTTCAAAAAAAAAAAAAAAAAAAGTGATTTATTACCCTCATGGGGACCAAAAATATCCCCACAAGGACAAGAATTTCAGATATTACCATCTTTGTGAAGTAGGTTTTACCTGAAACACATACACAACTCTGAAGGGCACATGTTCCTCATTGTATTAATTCATTTTTTTCCTCCCAGGCTCTCAGCTCATTAAAAATTGAAATACACACAATTGTTAAAAAACAACAACAACAGCCCTGCCTGAAAACTGAATTGGACACCTCTGGTCCTTTTAATACAAGCCCGATGACTAATGACACAGAGGCGGTTATTTCAACAGCACACAACTAGATAGTCTTGTTAAGGGCCTCAAAGAGTGCCCCTTTTGTGTTTGGGATGGAAAAAAATCCTGCATTAACATTTTCTGTGGTACTCACACATGCGCGACACAGAACCACGGGATAGTTTTCCTTGATAGAGCGAGAATGGGAAGTTTGTGATGAATATTACTATCCTAATGCACCTAATCTTTATGGACTTTTTATTAGGCTGTAACTCTTGGGCTTTGATACATGTTTAATGCCCTCATATAGAGATCACAAGAGACCAGCAGTTTACTCTGAAAAATAGCATGTTAATGAAAGAAATTTTTGGAATGCATTTCTGCTTTCAAAAGAAGTCTTTAAAATGTGTTTATATGGATGCCGACTGAGGGACACGTCTCTCTCTCTCAATTTGCATGCAGGCAAATGTAGCCTTTGGTTCAAACGCTGTCATTCTCCAACCGCTCCATGCTGACATTCCAGGTGTCTGTTGCTCCTGTACCTACAGGCCAAGGCAAGAGGTGCTCATGGAAAGCTGTTCTCCATCACCAGAAATCTCTCCACACACATGCTGAGTTTCCATGTTTTATGGGGACTTTCCATAGACATAATGATTTTTATACTGTACAAACTGTATAGTAACCCTACCTATCACAAAAAAACAAAAAACAATTTAGTGTGATTTATAAGCTGTTTTCCTAATGGGGACCAAAACGTTTCTGGTATTAAAGTCCATGTGGGGACATTTTGTCCCCATAACGTAGGAAATACCTGAACCACACACACACGCACACACCCAGTGGCACATGCTGTAATCTAAACCACTGGCCACAAATCACACAAGTGCATTTGAAAATCATCACCAGCCTTTCCCATAAAGAACACCAATAAAAATAAACATTCCCTCAATGGAAAACATTTCAAGCTCATATGTAAAGTGCTGGCCAGCGAGTACATTACGTGATTGTAGCGAATTTGCCGCTGATGTTGCTGTAGGAAAAGGAGAAATGAAGACGGAGAGAGATGGAGGTTTGAAAATGTACATAAACCTTCAACATACAGACTGGGAAAATTGAGTGATATGTGTTGGGTTCAATACATGCTATGCTTAATCGACAGCATTTCTGGCATAATGTTCATTACCTCTAAGAATAGGCTAGTTTTACTACGTCATTTAGGTTTAAAAATAAATAGTTAAAAATGTTCCTAGCGTCCTGAGAGTTTAAAGGCAAAAATGTGCATTGAAAACATTTAGCTTCATTCTACACACACCTAGTTTCTTTCTTTCAAACAAAAATGTCAATTATTTGAGCTGTAAAGTTTTCTTAATCATCAATTCAGTCATTTTTCTTCCGACGATGCAAGGCCTGATTAAAAAATCGGCTAGCGTTATGGTAATTTAGCATTCTGAGTGGTTAGCTTGCAGGTTGTATACGATTATGTTACATATTATTTGAAATAGTAATTGACATAAACCAAATTGTTCCTGACTCTGGGTTTCCAGGCTTACCACATTACGTCGCCATGACGAAAAAATTTAAATACACACTACCATTCAAAGGTTTGGTGTATTTTTTTTTTTAAATGTTAAAAAATATTTGTAATTCAAATAAATTCTGTTCTTTTTAACTTTCTTATTTAGGCTACATTTATTTGCAATCCTGTATTTCAAATTGTAATAATATTTTACACTATTACTGTTTTTATTTTTAATAAATGCAGCCTTGGTGGGCATAAAAGACTTATTTAAAAAACTTTAAAAAAAAATTTACAGACCCCAAACTTTTGAAAGTATAGTGTACACAGACAAATCAGTTAGCAATCCTATCACACTACTCTTTGTTAACATGTAGGATATAATATTTAAGTCCTGTGGTGTGACTACTATACTACAGCTATAAATAGTCTGTAGCATTTATTGCCATTAGTAGGCCCTAACTGATGTGATAATCATTATGTCACAAATGTAGTTGAGAGCTTGAACTAATTGGACATGAAACATTGCTCAGTCAGTGGTCCTCAAATGGTTTTGCAAGTTTGTTGAGAATAATTTTTTGCCCCAAGTTCCATAGCCTTTGACATCCACAAGATATGGGATGTGTTTCCTCACTTTTAAAAGCCTGTTTATAGTGTTATCAGAATGCATGATTATATGATTAGCTGCATTTTAGTATTGCTTTCAGCATTGTTTTTCCCTATCAGAACAGACCATTTTTAGGTCGTGACCCAACAGTGTATTAAGGGGATGTGAAGTTTCAGCCCTGATTAAAGAACAGTGAGATTATTCAATGCTCCTCTCATACTTCAGAGTGAACAGCAGGGTGTAATGATTTGCTCATATTTCAGCCTCTTGAAGGAATGCTAATAAACTTGAACGTTTTGAATCCTAATATTGCTCTGTATATATTAGCACTAATATATTCAGAGAGCTGAACAAGAAACACGGAAATCACGATGTTTCTGGTCCTTGTAGGGAGTGAGAGTTATCCAAACATAAGGGTAAAATAATACGTTTCTACTTTGATTTTGTTTGTGAGTACAATTACAGTGGCCAAAAAATCAATCGCAAATATGCTGACTGTAGATCTCCCTTGATTCAATTCGGCTGGAAATTAAAGCTGGGTGAGGAAGCAGGTCACATGGTCTTTACAGACAGCTAACACAGACAGACGCATGCAGTGCACATTCCTTGAATGGCACGTCCACAGAAACATCGTCTGGGTGTTTGATTAATCTCCCAGCTGTCAGCCTGATCTAATTGTAAAGGCAGAAAAACACTGAGTAGTTTAGCACTAAAAACGTGGGAAAGAAAGAATTGAAGGACTGGAGCAAGAAAAAAAGTTAATAAATTCATTGGAATTAGCCTAATTAAATTATTGTTTAATGATTTATCATACTTAAAATACAATGTGTGTGTGTGTGTGTGTGTGTGTGTGTGTGTGTGTGTGTACATACATGCACAATTATAATAATTAAGATTGTTTAATGTTTTTTAAAGAAGTCTCTTCTGCTCACCAAGGCTGCATTCAATTATCAAAATACAGTAAAACAGTAATATTGTGAAATATTATTACAATTTAAAAGAAGTTTATTTAAATATAGTCTATTTAAATATATTTAAAAATGTAATTTGTTCCTGTGTTGTTAAAGCTGAATTTTCAGCATCATTACTCCAGTCTTCAGTGTCACATGATCCTTCAGAAACTTACTGATACATTTTTTTTCAGGATTTTTTGAATATAAAGTTCAAAATGACAGCGTTTATTTGAAATATAAATCTTTTGTAACATTATAAATGTCTTTACTGTCACTTTCAATCAATTTAATGCATCCTTGATGAATTTTTTTTTTTTTTTTTTAGAACTTTTGAATGGTAGTGTATCACAATTTACACAAAAACATTCAGCAGCACAGTTATTTTCAACATTCATAATAAGAAATGTTTCTTGTGCACCAAAATCAGCATATTAGAATAATTTCTGAAAGATCATAAGACACTGAAGACTGGAGTAATGGTGCTGAAAATTTAAAACATTTTAAAGGCATATAGTATGTAGAATTTTCGCCGCTAGAGTTCGCCTATTTACAAGTCATAGCTTGATGACGCCGAGTTTGAGAGCGGATTCTCGTGATATGTCGTCTTCACCTCACAGCGGGTGGAAAAGAATCCGACGGGACTCGGGCAGAAAACATGTTCATGAATGAGATTATTAACGTTACTGTGGTATGAAGCAGAGCAGGGCCGAGTGTTGTGGGAGCCGAACGAGGCCACTGGAGCGATTGCTAATGAGAGACGATTGCGACACATGAGTCAACAGCAGAGGAACTTTTATTATGCCACAGTCGCCGGCGTCGCTTCTTCCGGTCAAGCGCCTGAGGTAACACAGCGCTGTTTTATCATATTAGATACATTTGAATGAGTTGCTGCCAAATGAACACTGAGAAACTTGTTTCACACTGCAGTAATCTAGATCGATTTTAGAATGCCATATTAATAAATGCTGGATGGCTTGTGCTGATAAATGTACTCGATTAAATACAACCGTATTGATGGAGAAAATGCTGTAGGCCTACTGTTACTAAAAATAAAGCTGCATCTGATTATGCTATGTTAGCTACTTGACAAAATAATGTTTTTTCTGAGGCATCGTAAAAGCATGGTACTTGTGAAAAAACAAGAAAACTAGATTTAAACAATAAGACTAAACGTGATGAGCTATATAACAATAGGCTAATTCGTTTTCTGTCTATAAATGTAATGAAACAGTTGTCCCCTTGTCTAATAAAACATTTAATATATTAAAGCGTCTTTGGTGTTTCCATGGTTTCTACAAAATAAAATCGGAAATCGAGGGTAACGCGGGTATGACGTCACTGATAGGCGACGCACGGACAGTCAGACATGTCCATGTCCTGGTTAAAATTTGCTTATTTCTCTGGATTTAAACATTTTTGGAAACATTTGGGATAATGCACATACACAAGTCAACAAAATATATAACGCTGTTGGTTTTTGGATATTTTCATCCAAAAATCCTACATATTGTGCCTTTAATTATTTTAAATGTTTGACCGGTAGAGTAAATATGATAAATTAATATTATACAAATCATAATACAAATAAAAATGACTAGACTACTTATCTAAAGCAAAGTATAGTGGTACAATACAACATGTGATCATAGTTGTGCTTAAGGCATCATAATATTCCAAATAGCCATAAAAGTGCAGTACGTTTTCAGTTTCAGACAACATCAACCTTTTTTAAGAACATAATTTAATTGAAAGCGATTAAAAGAACCCTGTGGGTGATTCAGATCTGTAAATATGATGGTGACTAACGCCTTTTTTTTTATATAAATCACTTGAAACCCATCTAGCTATGACAGGCATTTAAAAGAGAGCAAGTAAACCTACAGTATTTGTGAGGTCATGTGACAGGCAGCATGACATATTTTACAAAAATGCATGGAACAGACACACATGTTTATTTTCAAATGGCATTGGAAGTCTATATTCACATTAAACACCTTTAAGTGAACTGGAACAGCTGACAGAGTGATAAGATATGTATGTGTAGACGTGATGTGTAGACCTAATGCATGTGTTCTGATGGCCCATCAAACATGTCTGTTTCCTAGATTCAGATCCCCAGCACTGCCACAAAGAATCACAAAGCATTGACTCAAGACGCTTGCATGCACTTGATCACCACCAATCACTCCAGGAAAGCAATTAAAGAGTCAGCTCAAAAGCATTTTAGCTGTAATTACATCACACAAATCGACTCGGACAAGAGAGCGCATTCAGGACCACATGAAAAAACAAATGTATGCGTTTTACAATGGCAGCGGCTTTACAGTGACAGCTAGAGAGGTATCGGGTCTCTGGAAAATAATAATAATAAATGTCTAAGCCTCACTTGTGATTCCATTATGATTTAGGCTTTTATAGTTGTTTTCCCCATAAGAGCTTAAAAATACAAATTCATCCCTTTAGCCTCTGCCAAACAATTCACTACCAGTTCCATTTAGAAATGATTTTTAGCATGACCTTCAAATGAGATTAGTTTTTACAAACAAACAAACAAACAAACAAAAAATTATATATATATATATATGTGTGTGTGTGTGTGTGTGTGTGTGTGTATATATATATATATATATATATATATATATATATATATATACACACACACACACATTTTATTTATATTATTTTTTACACAGTTTTTTTTTTTTTTTTTTTTTTTTTTTTTTTAAATCTGTTAGGCAGTCATGATGTGTATGTGTGTTAGAAAGATGGGTTCACAAAACAAGCATGAAATAATATTGCTCGATGGAGTGTTAGAACTGCTTCCCCGTCCATAAAGATAGCATGCGTGAGTCAGATGTGAGCTGCTTTCAAAATGTCTTCTTATGTCCACACACACACACACACACACACACACACACACACAAACATAAGAGACTTAGCAAACATTTGTATTTATCTCTTCATATAATAGCCCACAAAATCTATATCTTTGGATAAACAGGAGTATGAAATTCATATAAAGCAAAATCACAGTCCACTGGGAAGACTATAGAGAGATCATATGAGCATCACCACCATTTAGAGACAGAAAATGTGCTAACTGCTAGGCAAAGAACATTTTAGTTTTTCACTAATTTTTGTACATCTAAATATATGTCTTCTTTTATATATATATGATAGTTTAGGATACAAATTACTGTATGTTTACAAATTTTACATTGTTTAAATTTTGCCAGCCAGAAACTTTGATTTCTAAATATAGGCCAATCCACCATACTTTATTTAAACTATAGTGATATCTTCTTGTACAGAGTTTATATATAAACTCTTGTATACGTTTAAACATTTTAGCATGTCCATACAGCAAAACAACAACAACCATTAACAACAAGACTTTGTAAAAATAAATGTGTTTTAGTTTCCACATTCCATGAGTTTTTTATATAGTATACATATGGTAACACTTTACAATAAGGTTTCAGTAATGTATTAACTAACATTTGTTACAGTATTTATTAATCTTTGTTAATAAAAATACAGTTGTTGTTGTTTGTTCATGTTGGTTTACAGTGAATTAACTAATGTTAACAAACAACTTTTGATTTTAATAATGTATTAGTAAATGTTGAAATTAACATTAATTTAGATTAATAAATGCATTAGAAGTATTGTTCATTCTTAATTCATGTTAACTAAAGCAGTTAACTAATGAGCCTTATAGTAAAGTGCCACCATATCAGTTGGCAAATGTTAATAATACATAAGTTGGTACATTGTAAATGTACAAAATGTTTTTCAAAATATCTTTCTTTTGAAAATATTAAAACTATAAATATATTTTAAAAATATATTGCAGTAGGCCTACACATGGTTATAAACTACATTTAAACCCATTAAAAGCTTAATCATTTTGCTATGTTCTTAAAGTACACATGAAATATACTTTAAATAAGAGTAACATAAGTATGTTTTCTGTAAATACACTAACTTCACTAAAAGTATGCTTGTGTTTAGCATATTTTTTTAAAAGTGTAACTAAGCATATATTTATTACCCATATACTTCTAGTATATTTTTAAGAAAAATATTAAAATGCAGTTCAATATGTTTTCAATGCACTTCAAATAAGCACACTGGGAATACAAATGTACGATTATACATACAATGACTGACAAACAAACTAGAGACAAGCAGGGCTATAAATGCTGAGCAAAACCAATTAACTAACGAATTACTTTTTGTATTCAGCCATCTGTAACAAATTACAATCAATCTCTCTTTTTCTCTATATTTGAGTTCACAGTTTTTAACTGTATAACTGTTTTTTTTTTTTTTTTTTTTTCAAACTTGGCTTGCACCATTTATGTTTCCTTTAGGAAATGCAAATCTGTTATGTATATGCATATGAAATCTTTTTCCAAGACCTTTTCCCAAAACCTTCCTCATTTCTAAATGACAAACACATGATAAAATATATGACAAAAATGAAAATTCTATTAAAATTACATTGATTGTTATGCCACTATGAACATGATATGGGAGGCAAGAGTGCAGGTAAATTACGACCCTTCTTTTCTTGAAGGGCTTCACATAAATTAACACCTGATCCCAAAGATCAGGTCTCTCTTCCCACCTGCTATAAACATCAGTGAGCAGTCAGAGAGTGTAGCTGTTTGACAGATTTTCAGGAAACACCTCACCATGCCCCCATTACCCCACAATAATGTTTGGTTTTTCTTTCTTAAAAATGAATAAAAAAATTAATTAATAAAAAATTACTTAGGGAAATACCTGGTTTGGTAAAGTGATCAGTCCCTTATAGAGTACATTTACACGACAACGATGTACACGAGAATGGAAAAGTTTTTTCTTTGTACAGATGACAACATTATCAAAACTATCCCTGTTCACACAGATCTGCAAAAATGACTAAAAACGCTGTATTACGCATGCCAGACAATTAGTTGGCGATGTCACTTTGTAAAGATAGACTTCGCGCCTGCGCGCCTGCGCACCTACGCAATCTTTTACAGAGCACTCGCCTCATGCATGCCTATCCACCTTATTTTCACAGTTTACTGCACTTTGATATTCTTCTCGTTATTTCCCTATAGTGGCTAATAAATCAGAAGTCTCACAGATACACAGAAAACACCTTACTTTCACATTGAAAAATAAGGTGGGTAGATTAAACACGTAATATGCATGTGCATGATGTCACCGTTTTCACAGATTTGCATTTTTGCAGTTTACACGGATATGACAACGGTAGCGTTTTCTACAACTTTGCGTTGAAACCCGTTTTCAAAAGTTTGTGTTTTCAGGCCACTAAAACGGCGTTGTCATGTAAATGAACAGCCGAAACGCAAAAAAAAGTTTTCCGTTTTTAGTTGAAAAAGGTGTCGTTTAAACAGCCCCTTGGAGTATACCATTATAAACTTGCTCAGGTGCAACCAATCAACTTCCAGATCAAACACCAGGATAATTGCCTCACCCATCATCAATTGTTGTGGTTTTGATTACTTCAGAATATAATCAGCTGTTAATTGGAGATATCACTGTTAGTAATGCATGGTACTGCAAACAATTCACCATGGTTGGGAAAGTGTTTTTAAAAGGCCTCCGGGATAAAGTTGTAGAAAGGCACAAGTTAAAAGAAGGCTACAAAAACATTTTGAAGGCTTTAGCTATCCCTCTGAGTACTGTTCAGAGCATCATTAAGAAGTGAAAAGCTAATGGCACCACCAACACATTGCCTAGGTCAGGCCATCCATCCAAACTGGATGGCCGAGCCAGGAAGACACTGATCAGAGAAGCTAGCAAGCGGCCAAAGGCAACTTTGAAGGACTTACAAGGCTTTATGGCTGGGACTGGTCGGTCTGTGCATGTGACAACTATCTCACAAGCTTTACACGAAGTGTGCCTCTATGACAGTGTGGCAAGAAAGAAGCCTTTCCTGAAAAAATGCAGTAACACGATAAAGCTTTCGCTTCGGAGCTGAGCGTTTCTTACAACTCTGCTATGCAATCATCGTTCAAGTGTCCTACGAAACTGGGAGAAGCTCTCTAGAGAGTGTTGGTGTAACGGCGGGTCAGCGGTGGTTGCTACTACTGAAAGAGCTTCCAGCACGCTACAGGCTTTTGATAGTCTGGATGTGGGTTTTGATTTTAGGCTGTATGACAAAAAAAGTAAGTATTTCAAAGGGTATGATGACTTTCTATAGGCACTGTATTTTATATATGCAAATATGTCAAAGTGATTGCCCAAGTGTATATATATATAGTCATGAGTGGTGGTTGTATTAAAGTGCACGACGGAGACCAACTATATGCAGGAGACTTTTAATAGAACAATGAAATCAAACAGGAGAAACAAAACTGAGAAAGATACCACAAATCACAGACCGGATTGAAACTGAGGGCTTATATACAAAGCAAACAGAGGAATTAACGAGGTTAATTAATAAGACACACCTGAACTGAAACTCGTATCAATCTGTAACTATGACAACTAAAGAGTGGCGGGGAAAAACTGAACAAAGGAGGACATGTGACAAATGAAAAAACAGAGTTCAAAATAAACAGATGTGATTTATATATACTTGGGCAATCACTCTAAAAAAACCTTAGCAACAACATAGTGATACCACAGCAACCACCCAGAACTTGCTTGAAAAGCAAGACAGAAAAATAATAACATGCTGTCTATTGGCTTCTATATGTTTGGATGTTTTTATATCAGTTTCTGTTTGGTACCTCTATAAACTTCTGTTCTAGGATATTGTCTTATGCCTTGAGAATTAATCTGCACTGTGTATTTCCGCACAAGATTGCTCACAGCTTCCGTTCTGTACTGAAAATCAATGGACATGCAGATGGACTCCAGTTGAAACACTGCCCATTCCTGTAGCACTGATCGAAAAAAATCTCTAACACATTTTTCAGTCTGACTTCTGCGTGGAATATTTTCGACTGAAAGGGAACATTGTTTGAGACATTATATTGCAGCACTCAGTTTCTCAGATGAAAATGTGACTGGTGCTCGCCTGTGCAAAACTTATTGCGACCAGGCTAAGGTGTTCTGGGTGGTTGCCATGTCATTGTTATGCGGTTGCTAAGGTGTTCAGAGTGGTTGCCTGCTGGTCCAAGTCTACAGACCTGTCTTCAAACATAAGCTGCGTCTCATTTCGGGAGGCTCCGTCCTCCGGAGGTCACATTTGAAGGCTGCATACGACATCAAGGATGTCTTATTTAAGAAAAGTAACCATAATAAAATCAAATGTTATTCCTTGTGAGATGTAAAATACTGTAATTTCTTTCCTACTTTGCAATCTAATGGTTACTTTTCTTAAATGAGACCGCCTCAATGACGTACAGTATGCAGCCTTCAAATGCAATCTCTGGAGGATGCAGCCTTCGAAATGAGATGCAGCAAATGAGATGTATAAGTAGATGCCAAATTCCACCGCTCCAGACACGCCGGCGCACCCGCAATCTTGGAAATGGTTAGCGTGTTGTCACTCACAGTCACAATCAAAGATGCCACAACATTGTGCAGCTTTTGGTTCTGAAACTGCCAAGATTTAAATTCCCAAAGAAATTGGGTCAACTTTCACAGGTGAGTATGTGTTGGTCCGTTTTTACATATATTACTTCAATATTACAGGTTTTTACTACGTTTTAATGTTTTTAATGTTAGCTGACTCCTTTATCTTGTATTGTGTTAGTTCAGCAAAATGAAGTCAATTGCAGATATAGATATTCATACATGCATCTAGCTATGGTTGCAGATGCTCAGTCAACTTTCTCTCGAATGTTCACTGCTTTGACAGTTCCAATATTGCAGACAGCTTACGTATAGAGGATGTGAATCTACGTCACGCTGCGTTGGATGCGGGGGTGGCGCCGCCATCTTAGGAGGACAGACCTCTGCTACTTATACTGAAAAATGTACAGATAACTGCATACCTTCTGTTTTGCTTTTGCCTTGAATTTAAATATTCATATTCTTCATCATATCGTTTGCAGGGAAGAGAAGTTATTTTATCACATTGAATGATAATTTTATGTTTTTATAGAACAGTGTCACAGGTTAGCTAGGCATTTGATCGCTGCTGCTTCGGCCGTCACATGGTAGAAATGTCCAAATAAAAATGTGTTCAGTGGACAGACAATTTATATATTTCAACTGGGTATATCCTGTGACATTATTAATAGATAATATTGTTTTGTATTGATATTGATAATATCGGGCAAATCGTTTTGGCTGAGGGTAAAGCGAAGTTTCATAAATGCGCATATTTATTTAACTTTACCGTTGAGTTTTGGCCGAATTGTTTGCTTGTCTTTATTGAATATCTTCTTTTACTTTATACTTATACTTTTATAATGGCTATTATTGATCATTAAAATTCACATTTAACAAAAAGAGGCAGGGTTGTGTTTTGTCATATTTCGTTTTATTATACATGTACATACAGTGAAGATAATCAGAGTAGCCTACATATGCACATATTGCCTGAACCACATATTAATGTTTCATTTAAAAAAAACTGTAAACAAAAAGAGGCAGGGTTGTGTTTTATAACATATTTCATTTTATTGTCCCAACTACCAAGGATGTAAGTCTGAACTTTGCGTACTTGGTATTGAGAAACGCCTATAGACTTTTTTTTTTTAGAGCAATGCCATGAGAGGTATGAAGCCAGGCTGTGAGGGATAGACTTACCATGTTTTCATTGGCGTCCACTGTAAAAAGCTGTATAAAGCTCCTAGATCACTTATAATTTTTCACAGCTCATGTTGTCTGGATTTTTTCTGTCTACAGAAATTTCTTGGAAAGATATTTTTGCAGTGTTTCATCAGCAGAACAACCCAAAAACACATTAAATAATAGTAGGCTACAACCCACTGAAGAGATGTATGTCTATCCCTCACAGCCTCGCTTTCATTCCCATTAGAAATCAAAGATGGTGCTGCTGTAAATAAGGCTCATTCGATGTAAGTTTAAAGGGGTCATATAATGCCCCTTTTACAAGATGTAATATAAGTCTCTGGTGTCGCCAGAATGTGTCTGTGAAGTTTCAGCTCAAAATACCCCACAGATTATTTATTATAACTTGTCAAATTTGCCCCTATTTGGATGTGAGCAAAAACACGCAGTTTTGTGTGTGTCCCTTTAAATGCAAATGAGCTGCTGATCCCGGCCCACTTTCCAAAAGTGGGCGGAGCTTTAACAGCAACAAAGCTGGAGAATCTTACGCAGCCAAAATGATGCTTGTCAGTAACGGTGTTCAGCCTTACATTGTTCAAACTGGAGTCAGACAATGATAGAGAGACTCAGGAAGAAATTACAACATTTAGAATGCAACTGGACATTTCTGAATGGTTAGAGGATACATTTATGTAGTTACTGTGGAGTTGATTCAACTCATCATCTAGCATGTGCTGTCATGTTAATCTTTTGTGCAAATCCAGTGTTGAATTGACCCTCATTTGTGAAGCAGTCCGGTGTAAAATGACAGCATGGCAACAACACTCTACTACAAATACTCTACACTCTACTGTTCCTCTTCTCTAAAGCAGCCTAACATGGCCTCGTCCCCTTTGTTGCTTTTTTGGGGGGAAGGGTTTATGTCAATTTTAGGGTTAGTGATGTCCCTAACCTGGGAAGAAGCTCATTGTAGTCCCTACCAGCTATTTGTCATAGTCCTTAAACAGTGAATTCTTTAAAAGAAAATATCTACCTTTGCATTGAACTTTGAGCGTCATAACTTTGCAGATGTTGTTTACAACATTACACTCTAACTAAAGTTAAAAAAGTGAAATCATAATCAACCACCCCTTTAAGAGAATTTTTTTCGATTAATTTTAAAAGCACACCTCTCATCAACACAATTTAATATTTTTCCAATTAAAACCTACAATTTAAAACTAACAAGCACCATATTAAAAATGAAATCCTAATCCACAGATTTACAGCGCAGCATCCAAACAACAGAGAGCCTGTTTTTAACTGGTTGCTCCAGCAGGAAAGAACAAGGCTCTTAGTTTAAGGTACAGCTGATATAGTATAGATTACAGTGTTTTTCAGCAAAATCAATATTAGGGAAAGGGATTGGATATAAAAACCAACACAAACACAAGCTCAGCTTGCTTAGACATGACCAAATGTTTGTTTTTCCCTGAAGTATATCAGTAAGAACATTTTGATTGCTAATGCTATGGATGCTGACTCCCTTAATTTAATGCCACACTGCTCCCAGCGTTCATATTACAGGAATATGAGCACAAACAGGAAGAGAAGCTCTTCACAAAAAATTGTGTTGATGTGTAAGTAAGATGTGGGTCTGACTCAGCACAACCATTGGCAGAACCCCATTTAAACCTTACGTTTCAGAAATGGAATAGCAGACGACGAGAAATTTCCATCAAGTCATTTGATTTATAAAACTGAAAATTCTGTGATTTTTACTCACCCCCATGTGATTCCAAACATGTATGACTTTATTTGTTGAAGAAAAAGATAATTTTTTAAAGTATATGGTGGTCACTATATTTTCAGTGTAATGAAAGTGAATGAGGACTGGGCCAGATCAGTCAACAAAAACGTCTGATATAAATAGTCCAAATGATTACTGTTCTATGATTACAATACATACCAAAGCCTTATGTAAGGAATGGACCATAATTTAAACAATTATTCACTGAAAATCTTGACAACCCAATCCAATGAATAAGTTTATTCAGTTCACAAAACTGGTCTAAATGATTAATTCATGAATTTGATGAATAGACTTTCAAATTTACCTCACTGACTCATTCAATCACTGTTTAGAGGAGACTATAAGTCTCACAAGTCTTTACACAAAGCTACCTTTAGACTTGCACAAGTCATATGGTCCACTTGTATGGTGTTTTTTGAAACTTGAAAGTTCATTGTAATTTCATTAAAAAGAATGACCCATTAAATTCTTTAAAATGTTTTCCTTTGTGAATATGGAGTGGGGCTGTTAAGCTCCATTGGCTTGTTTTTTCTGCATTTCAATTCATACTACAGCTTTGTGTAAAAAAACAGACCATAATTTAAACAATTATTCACCAAAAGAGTGAGAGAAGTAGCAACATCCAATTTGAGTATGATCAGTTCTGGCAATTTGAGCATGAAGGTTCTGGCAAGGTTCTCTCAAAGTTATAAACAAACATTCTTCTAGTAACATTAATAGGACACTCGTTCAAAGTTATCTGGTTTGTTCTCAAAACTTTAGCATAAAATCATTGTTCATGGAACTTTTTTTTTTTTTTTTTTGTCTGAAACGTTTTAGTTGAATGTTTGTCGAACATTTTTTAAATGTAGCTACTTGTTTCAGAATGTTTCGAGAACATTCAAAAGTAACATTCACCAAGATTTAATATTTAAAGAATGATGTAATGTCCTCTTTAATGTTTGCATAACCAAATAATGTTTTAGCAAAAGAAAATATTATAACTAGGGCTGTCAAGCGATTAAAATGTTTAATCCAACTAATTTCACAATGTGGCGATTAATTAATCTAATTAATCGCACATCAGATTTGACTGAGAAATTACCCCCAGTAGATAACTTAAAGTCATTACTGTGTTAAATGAGAAAAACATCAAATAGACATTACAAAAAGCTATATATATATATATATATATATATATATATATATATATATATATATATATATATATATATATATATATATATATATATATATTTACACACTACCAGTGAAAAGTTTGGAATCAGTAAGATTTTTAATGTTTTTTAAAATAAGTTTCGTCTGCTCACCAAGGCTGTATTTATTTAATTAAAAATACAATAAAAACAGTAATATTGTGAAATATTATTACAATTTAAAATAACTGTTTTCTGTTTGAATATATTTTATAAAGTAATTTATTCCTGTGATGGCAAAGCTGAATTTTCAGCATCATTACTCCAGTCTTCAGTGTCACATGATCCTTCAGAAATCATTCTAATATGCTGATCTGCTGCTCAAGAAACATTTATGATTATTATCAATGTTGAAAACAGTTGTGTACTTTTTTTCAGGATTCCTTGATGAACAGAAAGTTCAGAAGAACAGCATTTATCTGAAATACAAAGCTTTTGTAACATTATACACTACCGTTCAAATGTTTGGGGTCAGTAAGAATTTTTATTTTTTGAAAAGAAATTAAAGAAATTAATACTTTTATTCAGCAAGGATGCAGTAAATCGATCAAAAGTGACAGTAAAGATATTTATAATGTTACAAAAGATTATATTTTAAATAAACGCTGTTCTTTTGAACTTTCTATTCATTAAAAAATCCTGAAAAAAATATTGTACACACATATTTTGTACAATTGTACACAATTTCTCGAGCATCAGATCAGCATATTAGAATGATTTCTGAAGGATCATGTGACACTGAAGACTGGAGTAATGATGCTGAAATTTCAGCTTTGATCACAGGTATAAATTACTTCATAAAATATATTCAAACAGAAACAGTAATTTTAAATTGTAATATTTCACATTTTTACTGTATTTTTAATTAAATAAATACAGCCTTGGTGAGCAGACGAAACTTCTTTTAAAAACATTAAAAATCTTACCGATTCCAAACTTTTGACTGGTAGTGTGTGTGTATATATATATATATATATATATATATATATATATATATATATATATATATATATATATATATATATACATATATATATTTGATCTGTGGAGGAGTTTTGAATATAGATAATTTTCTTACAAAAACCTATTGCTTCACTTCAGAAGACCTTTATTAACCCCCTGGAGCCGTATGGATTACTTTTATGATGGATGGATGCTATTTTTTTTTCTTCTTTTGGCTTCAAAATGTGTCCCCTCTTCACAACCATTATAAAGCTGGGAGGAGCAAGGATCTTTTTTTTAAATATATCTAAGATTGTGTTTGTCTCAAAAAGAAGATAGTCATATACATTTCATTTTTGGGTGAACTAACACTTTAAAGTCACCGCTTACCATCTGTCACCTTGCCCTCTTAGCAACATCCAGTGCTCAAGAGTGGAGTCTTTTCATGTGTGGAAATGCTGTGAAAAGCATTGTTGTTTAAAAGATATGTCGGAAATAAAACCTAACAAAACAAAACCTCTTAGACATCTCTTTAAGTCAATTTAATGCTCTGAGATTCAGGTGTGAGAGACTGGATTTAAATTTGCTGCCTGTCTTCTCACGGCTGGCTGAAGGGTAATACCTCTAAGACATTTCTTTTCATACGCATCAAGCCTCGGAATCATTTGTTGTAGCATAACAGGAAGCTGGGAGAATGCTCTCGCAATTGATTGAACTGTCAAAAAACACGTTGTTTGATTGATCACATTTCAACCAATCATGTCATGCCAATTTTAGATGCGATCGGGTTGGCTGACAGATCCTGGGAGAGAAAATACAAGAATTCAAGGCGAGGTGATACTGTTACACTTCAAGTTTAAAACTTAAATTTCCCTAAATATACAGTTTTTTTTTTTAACCAATCAGACTGTTTGCACTGTCTGTTGTCTGGTGTAGAAAGGTGGGCTAAAGAGAGTTAAAAATAAGCTCTCGTGCCAAAAAAACTCACCTGTCAAAAAAAAAAAAAAAAAAAACCCTCCACATCCCAGCAGCAGGTAAAGTTGACCTTAGCTAGATTTCCAAAGAATGCGTCCCTGTTAAAACTGGAGAGGTTTTTCGGCATCAAACAGCATGCATGAAACACCCAGATGACCTTCTAACACAGGAAGGAGATATTTGAGGGTGCCCACTGTTTGAAGGACTGGAGGGAAATCAGGAGGTCGGGTCAAACACACTGCACTGCCTTGACAGATGCAGCAATTATAATGAAGCTCAAATCAAAATATACTCCAAATAAAAGTTGACAGCTGAAGCCTGACAGAATGTGAGAGCGTGGGCTGCTAAAATGTGGAGAGAAGGTGTTAAGAACCTGTGAAAACCGAAAGGAAATCGGAAATCAACTTCAGTTTATTTTGTTCTCCTCAAGCAATTAGCAGCTACATCTTGTAACATACAACAAACTATACAACCCTGCTCATGATTCAAGAAGTTGAGCTTCCTCTGACAAGCATGTTTTCAACTCAAGGTTTCATGCTCCGTTTTAGCAGTGAGACCCTGTGTAAATGCCTTCGTCTCAGCGGTGAACTTGTATCGAGCTTGTCCACTCCGCCTCCCTCACCGTAGTACATTTCCTATTTGGAGAACCATAATGTCTGGAGCGAAAGGTCAACCAACAGACAGTATGAGTAATGTGAGAGAGAAACGGGGCGCGAGAGGACATCACTCTGTATCTGAAAATCTCGGTGTTGAGGAAAAGGTGCATTACGTGGCTGAGAAGAGCTTTGACACTATACTTTTCCCCACCAGAATGAAATCAGAAACATGTCATTTTAGATGAGCTTTGCAAGTGTAAAGCGAATTTGTTGGCTAAACAAAACATGTATGTGGCATGACGGAAGACATGCCAAGTAAAATACGGCACACGGCAGCACCTGATGGCCTTTAACAACAGGGAGCAGTTTGATTTGAATAATCGCTTAGAAAAAAAGGAAGTATTGCACTTGCGGGTCTCAGAGTCATGTCAATTACAATGAAATATTCTTCAGATGTTTGATAACCTGAGACTAGCTGGATGTCTGACAGCATGTTTTAAACAATGGCAAGAGAATGCAAATGGGTGTACTTAAAAAAAGCTATAGAGGCTTTTGATATAGACCACCTTCAGGTGTGATAACAGATGTCATTAATCAAAGATTCAACATACTGTAAAAGTGTAGGCTCAAGTTATGCTGGAAATATGAAACAGTTTCACCACATAGCAGCAAAGCTAATTTGGACACACTGCAGAAGGAAATCAGTTTGCCTAAAGATAGTTTAGATTTATATTTAGGGACCATGCATTCGACTTGCAATTGAGATTCATAAAAATTGTTTCAGTAATGTTTAAGGTTAAAACTGCAGATCATACTAAGCATTTTAATATCTTACTAAAACATATTATTAGGACACAGAGTGACAATTGATATTTGTATGCATTTTTTTGTTAGTATGCAATACGGTTATAAAGATCACACTGATTTACATTACAAATAGGCGTGCGATATTAAAATGTGACAAGATATCTCGTGGAGTGAAAAGCTGTCTCGCGATATTACCATGATGGAGCGTGAAGGTGAAATTAACATATTTGCCACTGCTATGTTTAAATTACATTACGGTACCCACTGTTGTTTTGCTTTATTTTATAAAAATAAACATTTAATTCAGTTGGATAACCCCTTCAGTTGTAAACGCTCTGCTCATCCAGCACGAGCCGCAGAGTCGCACACAGTCAAAGACTATAGAATAACACAAAACGCGTCACTCGTATTGTTTTGAATGGGAGAACGTCAGAGTAGTCTTTGGAGAAATTGCAACACGCAATATGGCGGAATAAGTCCCGCCTTCTAAATAAGAGCCAATCGCCAACTGGTAAAGTCATCGCGTCACTGCAGCGGCCGTTAGAAGCTCCAGTTTCTATAGAAACAGTCAGACGCGCGCCTCCGAAATAAGGCACAAGAGACGCGCATTAGGACTGTGCATGCGCATTAGCTTGATCCAGCCTGAAAAATACCGTTTTTTGTCATGATTCGAGCGTTTAGAAACAAAATTTATGAGACAGTTGTTGTCAGATTTCATTGGTGATTTCAAATATGAAATTTAATTGAAAGCTTGGCAAACAGCTTTGGAGAATTTGATGTTTCCCCATTCAAAGAGATAGGAGCTGCACTTGAATGCCCGAGAGGCGTTTCAAAGATGGCCGCCGAGTGAAATTACTTGTTTTAAAGGGACTTTGACACAGTGCAGTAGGAATTAGACACCTGCGCGGGACGGATTTTTCAGTCTCGCTCCCGCAGGTTTCTGTCCCGCTCCCGCCCGCGACATTCTTGTTTTGTACCGCTCCCGCCCACAAAATCCAGCATAAAAGTAGCTTATATAGATTTTTGTTCGTACATCAATGAAAAAAGTTGTGTCGCCACAACATCCCAGCATAAACGCTTCCGATAAAATATCTGTTATTAAAGCATCAACATTCACAAACCACAGTTAGTTTTAACCGAAAAGCAAGCTGCTGCATGCGTGCATGGTTCGGTTTGGCAGAATGTGCGCAAAGAGCGCTCCCTTTATAATGACTAAAAAGCTGACATTTCAGTTCATCGCGATCTCACAAAGCTCTGTTATAACACAATGAATATATGAACAATCTTTCATAATGTTTACACTTTGTGTGTTATAATAATGAGCGCGCAAATTTCAGCACTACATAAAAACTCCGGCGTTTTCAGTGGTGAGAGGATTCTAACAAACACCTGATTGTATGTCATTGCTCAACACTGCAAACACAAGTTATAAATAGAATCTCGCATATGCTTGTGACTGTAAATCGTTATTTTATTAGTTATTTTTGTTGCTTTTTTGCAATACATGAATAACAATTTATTAGTTTTTAAATATTTTATGTTTAGATATTACTAGTCCCGTGAATCATTTGATTCTCCCACAACCCGCACACGAGTAGTGTCTCACCGCCCGCCCGCATCAAATCTTGTCCCGCGCCGCACTCTGTTGCGTTGAGTCCCGCGGGAGTGCAGGTCTCTAGTAGGAATCACAGTTCACTGATTATGTGACGAGAGAAGGCGAGATGACTGACAAGACCATGGCGGAGGATTCGTTGCGCAATAAGCGTCTGATAAATGTCTTATCTGTAGAATGCGTGCTCAGCACTGCCGCTGCACAGAGTATGTGCGATTGTGAATTTGAAAGCCAAAGTAAAACGCGAGCTCCCTGAAGCGGTCAAATTAGGCTACATTCAAAAGACTCCCAATAACAAAACTATCTTAGGCTGGGCTGCGTAGTTGTAACCACCTCTTAGTTCGGGTCTCTGTTTGAACTATGAATATTGAGACAGTACTTTGATTATGGTTGCACTTAATGTTTTCACTTAAGACTAAGAAAAAACTGTGTTATCTATACTGTTTTATTTCTATGTTCAATTTGTGGATAGGAATTTAATTAGGAGTTCACACACAGTCTCAATCAGAAGTTCTGGAGGCTCATAATTCAGGTACAGTAAAGAGACTTGTGTGAAATCATACAGGAGAGAAGCCTGTTGAGTTTGTGGCAAAACCTTTTACAGTGCTTGTATACGGTTTTCTATCAATGCATATGATCATTTATACTCAGAAAGTAGATCTGAAATGACATTCATAAGATGATTAGTTAAAACATTTTAAAATGCACCTGCAGACTATTTTTCCAGTCATGAATTTTGTCACTGAGGATTTCTTAAAAACACAGTGCAAAAATCATGTGATTGTGAACCCAATCTCGTGTCTCATCACACCCCTAATTACAAAGTATATTTCATCTTTTTGACCATATAAATATCAGCAACTGCACCAAATTACATCTTTTTGCTTAATTTAGGCCCCTGAATAAAATTTTTGGTAACACTTTATTTTAGTGTCTTTGTTACATACGCTACATGAACTTACCATAGTAATAACAGTAAATTATGCATAATTACATGCTACTAACCCTCAACCAAACCCTTATCCTACCCTAACCCTATAGTAAGTACATGTTGTTAATTAATATTACTCTGTATTTAAATATATAATTACACTGTAACAATGACACCTTAAAATAAAGTGTAACCAAACTTTGTCTTCAGCTATCTCACACCTTCAAAACAAATTCCTGTTGGATTACAAATGACAATGCATGTAGATGTTTTAATTTGTTTTTTTATTTTGATTTTAACCAAGAATGCAAATGTGTAAAACAGCAATAAGCAGTGAACACCCAAAGCATTACATAACATACATAAACTACTGTTCACTAGTCATTTTCAGAAATGAAAAAAATAAATCCCAAACCAATACTAAATCCACAGGAACTTCTGACATGCAATTAAGTTGCAATAAGCATACAAACCGAATCAAAAATATCCCTCAAGCCATCTGTCATGTAACCTCCGGTGACCCAACACATAGTTGTTTATAAAGGCTAAAACAAGTAAATGTGCTTCTGCTGGGATCAGCTTCACAGCGGTGTCGGCTACTTCAAAAGTCGTCACGCATCCATGCATGAGAGAAATGTGTATGCAATCCTAGAACGCAGCTCAAGAAGCAACACTTTACCACCCACTGCGATGACTAATGTGAAAATCTTTTTCCACTGTTGACCAGTCAAATCATAGACCAACTGCATTTGAGGTCATACACGTCTCACAATGAATCAAGCATTATCCTGCACTTTCACAATCAAGACTTTATTCAACGCAAGAGAAACGTAATTAATATGAACGCAGCGGCACTGAGATGTTTTTCTACACACAGATATATTCAGCAGATGAGATGATAACGATGAACTCATTAACTAGCGTGGCCTTATGAGAAATATCGATCACTGTGACTTTGAAGCTCCTTTAGGGCGCTTGATCCCATTTATCGTTGGTGCTCAGCGGCTCATAGACTTCTGGCCCAGTCCATCCACACCCATTTAAGCCCAAGAGTTCTCCACCTCTTAGCGAGCGCTCCTCCGAATAAGAGGTGTGTTGATTCATTTAATCAGTGTCTGAGTCATGGAGGGGTAGGAGGATGGGAAGGAAGGAGGAGAAGAGAGGCCTAAGGCCAGTCTTCTGAATTTAAATACAGGGCTGAAGATTGAACTCGCTCACTCTCAGCCTCTCATTCGCATTTAGCTTTGCCCTGCTGCACCTTGAGATTACTGAGGGCATTGAGATTGTTCTCTGTTTTAGGCAACTCGTCACTGAGACAAGCAAATAGTTCGACTTTTTTGCATTTTGAGTTTCACATCACGTTTTTCCACACATGACTTTTTAGAGATAGAAAGCATTAATATTCACCAAAATTAGTCTATTTTACAGTTAATCAAAGCAAAACAAAAAGTTATCAAAAGGTTTATTAGGCACAGCAAAATACAATGACTTTGGTCTTGATACGGACACTAAATCAAAGCCTATTTTTCTTTTATAGTTTCATACCAAAACAAGTATTGCAAGTGATACAGTGAGAGTTTGCATAGGCATGAAGAATGGAAAAGAAAAAAAAAAAAAAGAAAAAAAAAGGAAAAGAAAGAAAATTTTCAGCCAGTAATGGGCAATATCAAAGCCCTTAGTGTGAAATATATAAAAGTCTTCTTGTAAAATACACTTAAATGTTTAAAAAAATACACAATAGTCATCTAGAAAAGAGGGAAACGTACATAAACTTTGAGGGAATGCCTGAAATTTAATGTATGCCCCTACCTGTCCTCGGGAAGAAATCTTGTGTAAAGATTAAGCAGATTAATGCATTCGTGTGTAAAAATATAACATTTGTCTTATAGATCTTAGTGCACTCAGTATAGCCACTGCTTATGGAAAAACAGCAAATTGGTGACTAAGGTACGGGAATGCGTTTAAATGTGTACTCGCTAAATCCGACTGATTTTATGGCTCAATCTACATCTGAAACATAATCTACTGAAATGCCTTAAGGGCTGCTTAAATACTATCCATTGCTTTGAACTCGCTCAGGGCCTGCACAGGGTTGACGTGCTTCTTTTGAGAGGACCGCTTCACTTTGTTGGTCTGACCATCGTCTTGCTTCTCGCGCTTGACCAGTGGCTTCTTTTCGGGAGCTTTCATCCTCCAGGAGATGGCGGGCATGTTGAGGTTTTGCATTCCTTGAGACTTCTGGTACTTGGTGGAGGCCACATAGGAGGCTTTCACAGTGGACACCACAGAATTCATCAGATTCTTGGCTGCCTGAATCAGAGACATAGCACTGTCCACCTGCAAATTGAGAGGAAATTGAAAAGACCTTTAGAGGAGTTTCCATACTTCTCAACCAATGAACAGCCATTTATGATTGTTTATTAATTTCGCTTTTATAGAATTTAATAGCAATTACTGGTGCAGATTTCAGCTTTTATGTCAGGCACCAATATTTCAAATAAATGTATTGAAATGATTATACTTAATATACAAATGTCACCAATTGTCTAGCTTGCGGGCAAGTTTTACTCTACACAAGTACAATATCTAGTGGAAATATTTTATATTTATCATTTATATTCACTATTGAATTATCTGATGTTTACAGGTTTTCAAAGACTGTGGAAACCCTGTGAATTTTATTAACATGCACATAAAAAAATTAAGGCTAAAAACCTGAACTTATGCCCTTTAATTTACAACCATCTATTTTGATAAAATATTGATGTTGGTAACCTTTACAGGAAAAAATCTTTAAAGACAACAATTGACAGTACAGTTAAAATCAAAGGCAGTGTAATTACAGTTATTATATTTGCAAACAAGTATTTGATTAAAATTACAAAAAAAAAAAAAAAAAAAAAGGCTGTAAATGGGCAAGCTGCAAATACTACAGAGCTGTAAAACAAAAACAGGAAAATAAATTAGCTTATCTGCATGAGTTGTTCTTGTTGAGGAGGTACGGATGGGTGAAAATAACAGTAATTTTATTTTACTTTAGATAAACAGATTTTTCACCAGAGAGGGACAATTCTGTCTTTCTGTCCTTTTATCCCTTTCAGAAAAATATGACTTACCCCAGACACCACAAGCTCTCCGCCCAGATTCTGCACCTCTGCTTTGACTTTACTGCAGATATTGAGCTGGTGACAGTATAGGGCGATACGCTGCAGATAGGCCAGCAGATCCTGCTTGCATGCTGAATCTGGACACTACAGAAAAAGAGACACACATCAGTTACTTACTGTCAACATATACATTTCAAAAATTCAATCTGTGTAACACTTAAACATTAAAATGTGCTAAATGGAGCAGACGGTGCTATTTTAAGAGTTACTGGTAGCTATATTAAAAAAAAAAAAAAAAAAAAATTATATATATATTTTTTTAAAAATTGAACATGCAGGGGTGGGGACATATAGAAGTGTGTGAAAGATGGGCGTTTCGATTCATTCGCTGTGGAAATTTGTGGCGCTTTGAAACGCAGACTTTGTGTGGGCCTAATGATACGGATGCACCATTTAATAAACCTGACAAGAAAACAAGGCGAGACGGACACTGAGTCATACAATCGTCTGTACAGAAATAGTTCAACATTTCTAAAGTGAAAAGTATGTTCAACACGCTGGTTGTTTTGAGGATCTTTGACTGTTGCCTGCGGATACCCTAACGCTCCACAGTCACCTGTCCAGCTGTATGTGCTAGTCAAATTCATTCAATTCCCCATTGTGGCAGGTGAGCTGGCCCACCGAGGGCTCACAGCCAAACTGTATTTATCATTTTAGTAAAACAAAAATAATAATAATAATAATAAAAAAAAATCTTTGTGCATCCACCAGAAAAAACCTTCTTCTATGCACTTGAGGAATGTACTTTAGGGAATGTTTTGGTGTAAACACAACCACAGTTTCTCACCAGCTTTACTAATTTAGCTATTTTCACGGATATGTTTCAGGGTGAAAAGTTGACACTAAGTGCTATATATACATACATACATACAAACACACACACACTTAAAAAAAAAAAAACGAGAAAAATCTCAAAAACAACTTATGACAAGTTAAATGCCTTCAACAATAAATTGTTTTTGTTCTCATTCAATGGATGCAATGGCTGCAGGCAAACTTTTTAGGTCAGGTTTTAGCTTGCTGACAAGACTTATTTACTGCAAGAATTTAACATTCTAAAAATGAAGTTGCATTTTTCATTTCCTTTAAAGCAACACCACTACAACAATATGGAATTTCAAGCTCACTAATCAAAGAGTTGACTAGACAACGATCCTGCTCATTTCTACAAGTTAAAAATAAAAAGCCTGACAACCGACTGAATACATCACTAGCCCCATTAACCAGTTAACCAGTAAAAAGCTTGTTTTTTCCCCATAGTTTGGTCATCCAATATCAATACCTCACCTTGCTTCACTAGTCTCCAAGGTAACAATACTTTCTTCACAGTGATAATGTTCAAAGAGTGGCCCCCACATCTCTGCTGGTGCCTACACATAATTACACAAAGCCAGCTTCCCTACAGTGCCTTTATCTCAATAACTCTCCCCCAAATGTCATAAAGCATTTGGGAAAATGTCAAATTTCCATTATTTTAAACAACAGCTAGACTCTAGATGCATACTTAAGTCGCTTAGGGCTGGAAAGACACTCACAGATGTCATATGCATAATTCTGTCAAGCAAAATGCACCAATTACGATTTTATGTAAAATTCTGGTGAAAGACCTCAGTTATTCAGCCAAGTTAAAATGGTGCTTGGTTAGCCATAATGTATAAAACTGGGGCAAGAAAATATAGAAGACATGAAGTACTCATGACAAAATGATGCCTGTTGGCAATGCGAATTAAATCTAGATGGCCATTTAATATGAGTCTTCCATGTCTACATAATCAAAAACTGATTCAATGCCCAACAACTCTCAAAAAAACCTCATGATTAAAAAGACAGAGGAAGTCTATACTGTGACAACACTGATTCATTGAAGGATGATCGGGCAATCATCTTTGACATTTACATTAAATTCAAATGTAATTCAAAAACCTCTATGAGCATTTTGCCAAATTAGCTCTTAGCATCCATTCATTCTAATGTTTGAGGCCAGTAATTCAAGTTAAAAAAAGTAAAATATAAAGCCAAACTTGCAGAGATGTGCCTGTGGGAAATTCAACTGGAGATACAGTTGAATACAGAGTCTGAGTCAGGCCACCTTCACTGTACTTTAATAATCATCAGTCTGTCTATACACCCCACTGAGAGAGAAGGGCAGTTAGACAGGCACAGACTGTTAGAGACAAGACAGAACGACAGGGAGACAAAGGAAGATGGGAGACAAGTGGGCGAAAAGAGAGTGGGATGCGAGGAAGAACAGGGGTGAGAAACAGGAAGAGAGTGATAGAGTGATGAAGAGGGCAACAGGCTGCTCATCTTTCAAGACTGCCTGAGAATTAGCTGCCATTTGATCACAGTATTTCCCTGAAGCTTTGCTCGTTAAAGGTTAAGTGTGAGATTTAGGTGCTACTAGAAGCACCACATGGAATGCAAAAATAATTGTCTCCGTTTCCAAATCGTTTTCCAAAACACTTCTACCAGTCAATGAATTAATGGTTTAATTTTAGCAGTTTCTGGACATCATAGGAAAATAGATTGTAACAAAGATATAAATTTGTATATACACGTTTCTTGTAATTACACACACATAAATACATCAGAATTCAATATTTATTTCCACTAGGTGGTGCATCTTTTTTTGGTCAAGATCTTGTATTGACAATGCAAGAGTCGAGCACTCTGTAAAGTCTACTCCAGCACATCCCAAAGATTTTCAATGAATTTAAGGTCTGGACTCAGAGGTGCCAAATCATGTGTGAAAATGATTTTTCATGCTCCCTCTCAATCATTCTTTCACAATTTGAGCCTGATGAATTTTGACATTGTCATCCTGGAATATGGCCATGATGTGTCTTCCAACATGTTTATTTTATTTTTTTTTAAGAAAAGAAAAGCTACACACTCCAATTAGGATTAGAAGAACTGATGAACATATAACATGCTTTTTTTTTTTTTTTTGGCTGGGCAGTGTATAAAGATTAATTTCTTAAAAATAAATGAATAAATAAATAAATAATTACAAATGCAAATGTGTATCGTTATATAGACACGTGTATATAAGTAAAAGTATACAGGTATTATATACTTTTATGGTAACACATTACAATACGGTTCATTAGTTAAACATTAGTTAATGTATTAAAAAGTGTATATATATTATATATATATATATATATATATATATATATATATATATATATATATATATATATATATATATATATATATATATATATATATATAAATAAGGAATTTTCACATTTTGAGGTCTGCTTCACCTACAGTATTTGCTAACTCTATGACTGCAGGATACTGTAAAAGCATTTTGTGCCAAGGGTTGGAGGAGAGGATTACACTCACAGCTATACAAAGCAAACATTCTCTTGCCTTTAAGGGCTTCTCACCCCTACATCTGGCATGTTGATCCAGCAACAAGTCTGGCTATGCTGTGAGCCCCAGCAGCGCTGCTGGAATATTCAGCGGTGTATCTCTGACTGATTTGGCGTTTGCTGTTTCCACTCCAGCTGGCTCAAAGCATTCTGGGATTTGTAGTAAAGATTATCCAGCTGGGCACATCATCACTCCCCAGTGGGAAGTCAGGATGTCTGGGCATGTCTGGGCAGAACTTCTCTCTGTCTAGTTCATCATAAAGAGCCAGCAGGGGCACAGCAGTGTCCTTATTCGAACACAGAAAGCCAAAGTGTTCGCCTCTCATCTGCTTTACTATTCCACCCATTATTCCAGCAGTCATTAATAAAACCCCAAATTTTTATCAATCACTGAGCTGCTTTTCTTCCCTAGAGCTAGAGAGCTTACTGCAGAGGAAGTCAGACAAACAGCAGAACGAGGGGGGAGAGAGTGAGTGAGAGAGAGGGGACGGCGGTGGTGAATCAGAACAGAGCCCTGCTAAAATGAAACCTGCTAAGCATACCAATTAGAGGCTCGACTCCTGTTTGAGACAGCTCGAATTGGCCCTTTCAAAGCATCACTTGTGCATGCTCAGCTGCTGAATTCATCCAAGTTGAACAGGAAATGCAGCTTGCCTGCCCTGACCTAGACGCATGTGAATACATGATGCACATGTCAAACAAAAGTCCTCCCTGCTTGCTTAAAACATTTTCTTCCTCCAACTGTGAAGACCACATGCAGATCACATGCAGATTACGATTTCGAGACCAATTTTCAGTGAAGGGATGTGCTAAAACAGCGTTTCTTTCTTTTTTTTCTTTTGAGAAGTGTAGTGTCCAGTAAGTCTCTTATCAGGCTGGCCCAAGAGCTGATTCTGCATTTACCCATCACTCCATTAAAAATGAGCAACTTCTGAGAAGAGTGTTCTCCTTAGGAAACTCATATAACCCTAGAGTACACAGCGTAACCTTACATTCAACTTCAGCCTCAATTCACCCCCTTAAAGAAATGTAAATGCACGCACTTAAGAGATATTACCTTGCTTGGTCGCAGACTTTGGACTTTTATTAAAATTTACTTTAAGGAGAACGATTCTGGTTGAGACAGGGGACAACTAAAATACACAAAACAATACACAATTTAAAAGTTCCCAGAGGACTTTTGCTTTTCCTTTTTACAGGTATCAGTGAAAGAAAAATCATCTTTTGATCATATACGCTGGCTAATAACGCAGGATGTTGAAAAGTAATGGGCTTAAAGTGCACTACTTTTCTAATATGACAGTGAGTCTTTATTAACCTGCCAGCAAAATGTTAAAAAGAAAACTTCAGCACTCTTAGCACCGTAGACAAGGTAATAGAAATGGTGTCACCATTATGTTTCTCTCACCTGCACCATCAAAAAGAGCTGAACTAATGCTAATCAACTGGCCTAGATAAACTTAAATGTGTACTACAGAACTTATGGTGCTGAGAAAGAATAAAAGTGATTAAAAAAAATAAATAAAATACAGCTACCTGAAAAAAAGATATTTTCCTCTGATAAAAAAAAAAAAAAAGAGACTATGACAAAACTTTTTCTAACAGGCTCTTCATACATTAAAAAATAAAATAAAAAAAAATCCTACAAGGGACAGTTCACCCAAAAATAAAAATGTAATCATTTTCTATCATTTACTCACCCTTATGTTGTTCCAAACCTGCATGACTTTATTTCTTCTGTTGAACAAAATATGAAATTCTGATATTCTGGTGTCCAATGTTGCTTTGGATCCCACTGATTTTCATTATTTGGACAAAAATGGTTGAAGCATATTTTTTTGTTTTGTATTCAGCACAAGAAAATGAGTCATGCAGTTTTGGAACAACATGAGGTGAGTAAATTACAGACTTTTTGGGTGAACCATTCCTTTAAGATCAAGCTGTACAGCTGTAGTGAGCAAGTTTCACTCTAAATATTCATGAAAATGGAATTGTTGAAAGAGACACAGAAAACTGTTTTCTCTCTCTCTGCAAATGTGTATATTATATTGTGTAAATAATGTGCTGTCCTCTGGCATGGAGGTGAACAATGAGTGAATAAAAAAACAAAGTCAACTAGACCCTAAAAAACAAATTGTTCAAAACGACGAAAACACGGGGACAGCCACTTTTGGGATTGATGAGTGGAAGAGAAAGCAGGTGTTGGAAAAAATAACAGATTTCACACCTCAACATTAAAAATATCCAGCTATAAAAGTGAGTAGGAAGGTCAGGCCGCATCACAGAAAATGTCATTTGGCCTGCTGAATTCCATTCTAAATGGACTGCGGTAGTAGAACAGCACGAACAGGGTTCTGACCTTTCTCAACACATCAGGGAAGAGAAATGCCAGTTTCCTGTATTTACTGACATAGCAGTATTTCAATGTAGAGCAGCCGTGATTATAAATGAAACATTTTGGGTAATGCATTCTTTTGTGGGTTATGCCCACTAAAGCCCGAGGAGATATTGATACACTGCTTGCTCCACTCCTCTCAAGAGGGGATGGAATGAGGTGTGTGTTTTCTCTAAACAGAGCAGATGACATATGAAGGTGATTAGTGCAGTAATGAAATCGTTCTGCCTACCCTTAGGTCTTTTGTGAGAGAATTTCCATAGATATGATTACCTGGTGTTTATATCTGTCCCAAACCACAGAAAGAGTTACCTATTGTCTTGCGCACTGACAGACTTTCCACAAGCCTATGCCAGCATCTGAAGTTAAAAGATCTTCTAGTTAATTTTAGAGGAGAGGGACACACTAACTCAACAAGGAGCCATGTAAGTCACTCTGTAGGAAAAAAAAAAAAAAAAAAAAAAGGGGGGGGGGGGGAGATCGGTGGGAATCTCCAGAGTTTAAAAATTTCAAGAGGAAAAAAAAAAGTGCCAAGTGGGCTGTAAAAAATAAATAAACAAATAAATGTATAAATAAATGTAAGTATATCTTCAGAAGCGTAAAAACATGCATAGAAAAAAAACATGCATCTGCCACAAAACTGCCTTAGTCCATCCGAAGGAAGACCTGAATCTGAACAACTCTGCAGTAAGCAAACTTCATCTTCCATAAACATCTGCTGGAGACAGTTTGAGAACAGCGCAGGTGGAGATTTGACGTACTGACTGTGACCCATAGAAGAAAAGTTTCTGGACTGCAAAGTTGATCTTCCAGCACATCTCTCATGTGTGAACTCGTTCCGGATTGTATTTACAGGCTGTGCAAGCTGCATGCTGAAATACAGATCTGGAGGAAGTGGTGGATACAACAGCAATAAAACTGATATCCCGCATAGATTAAAAAACATTTACATAAATTATCTTTCTACAGAGGTGAAAGAGGGCCAGGGAATTCAGCCCACTCAGTCATCAGTATTCAACGTACAAACTAGAAATGGCAAAATACCCAAGGAAATCGAAGGTTGAATTTTGCATTTTGAAAGCACCTGTTAATATCAAAGTCATTTTTTACCGAGATAAAAGATTCATCTGTAGTTTCTCTAATAGAGAGAACTCTAATGCACTTGAAGAGAAGAACATCCCTTCATGTGGCTAATGTGTTTTATATTGCGTTTAAATGGTCTGGCGGTGCACTTGTTTTTTTAAACGGCTAAATATATAGCCATCATGGACCATGATAATCAATCAAGTGGCATTTTAAACAGAGTGATGATCTTGCTCTTCTCCAAACAATAACCCCAAAGGAAAAAATAAGAGACTAATATTTGCAAGTGCCAATTCTATCTCAGTCTAATAAAGTCCTGATCTAGGATCAGAGTGAAGAGTAATAAACTCAATCACGATAACAGAGGGAAAATTTCTTAGATCAACAACTTAAATTTAAAGATGTGGGTTTTTTTATTGAAATATCAGATATGAATCATGTGTCTTATATGTGCATCACTGGAGCAATTGAATAGCCACAGCATGACATGGCAAAAGCTGCCAACACGTCTGCCAAACTAGACAATCACTTCCCTAACAGTTATTAATAGGACTGTCTGCTCCACAAGCATATTTACAAGCACCTATTTCACACGCTTTATACTGAGACCATTAAACAACTCACCAAATTAATGGAGCTCATTAGATTAAGACTGGTAATATTCTCAAAAATAAAGAAAATATGGTTCTCTCCATACTTTCTAATAATCTGTATGTACAACTTTTGCAGAAATGACAAGATCATCTGCTTCAGGTTGTTCAGGTTAGCTGGATGATGCCTACACACTCCACTTGTTAAATGGTGCCGTGGAACTGGACTGAGATCAAAACAATGTCTAAGGATCTGTAGAGCTTTTTTTGTTCTTGAGCCTCTATTTATTTGGCCTCATGTCTGGGTCACTGTCCTGCTTGAAAAATCAACTTTCTCCCAAGTCTTTTTCAGCAGATCGAAAGAGTTCTTGTTTTTACAGCAGAGTGTGATGGACAACTTTTCCTAGAAACAACAGTGCCCACTGAGACCTCTGAATAGACTTTTGAACTCTTTAACTTATGGATTTGTTTATCTCTCTCATACTCCCTTTAGTTTTTTTCTCTACAGCAATCCTTCAAATTGCTTTTTTTTTTAAACCAATGAGTTCCCCATGACCTCTGATATCACAGAATAAGGATTTTTAAAAAGAATTAAGATTCAGACCAATTTGTTAATGAATCACAAACTAATTTGTGAAGACTAACTAACTGAAAAGACTCAACTATGAACATTTCACATTTCATTCACAAATCAAACACTATGGCTTGCAAGAACAGATAAATCTTTTACAGAAAAAAAAGAAGAAGAAGAAAAAAAAAAAAAAAAAAAAGGTGTTTTGGATAACTTTACTCATTCCATGACTGTAGGAAACCTGGATATTCCTACCTTTGGGGATTTTAAGGAAATGTTGTAGCTACCGTAATTATTCATAGGCAGAAAGAAAATTGTAGAAATTGCTTTTCTGTGCAAATTTACAGCTGCTACAACACTGAATACTGAAAAAACAGCACATTTCAGTTTAAGAACATTTCCTAACAAAAAGATAACTGGAAAATTATTTCTATGTAGCTCCTGTCATTGAGTAAAATGTGAAAACTGGCTAAAGGTCTGAATACCTTTCAAAAAATACTTCTGCAAGGCATTTAGTGTAAAATGTTAAAAAATATATGATTAAATTACCCAATGAAAACAAGCACTGCTAATAATCACCATTATGCCACAAAACCAAGAGCTTAGACTGGTGGTCATGTAAGATACCAACGCTTGGAGTGCTGAGCTGAGAATCTGTGGGATCGCTTCTTGATTTTTTTGTTGTTGTTGTTGTTTGTTTTTTGCTCTTCTACTGTAGAGAGGGAAATTTACAGGCCTGTCACCGTTAAGCAGCCAGTGGCCAGAACTGGGATTAATCCAACCTGTGGTGGTGCCTATGGATCACCATAAATCTTCCCTGATTGAATGTAAATTGGAAAACTATGTATGTCGGTATACATCATTGGGATAAAGCACACGTGCTGCTGCCCGCAGGTTCTGCCTCGCTAAAATATGCAAACCTGGTGTTGCGCGATCGTGTTCGTGTGTGGCGGTTTCATGCCTTCATGTGCGTACATGTAGGGCAGAATATTTATGGGCAGTGTGGTGGCTTACACATTTGCATTATAAATCTCAATTACACTGCATTATTTGCTCAGTACTGAGCTCAGACGAAATCCTCAGAAGTTGCCCCTGCAGAATCTGCTCGTAAATTCTTAATAAACTGCAGTGCAGACCTTTGTGTGGCAATGACCTAAATCCTGCATCCTCCTCATCTATGCACTACACTCATTTCTTTAAACTTTAATCGAGCTCTGTTACAGCCATTTAAGTGATTATTAAACCTGCCTGAACATTTCTGGCAGCACTCTGCAACGATCCAAACACTGTCCTCATTCAACAGCTAGATGTTATAAGATGGATTCAGAAAGCCGATTCTCAAACAAGATTCATTTTTTGTAAAAAGGCCTCTCTATACTCATTACTGATCACCCACACTATCCGCTTTAGTATCGCTGTCTTGTTTGCATCCTTGGGTGGCATCCAGATGCAGAGGAGTATGTGTTGTCACATCCTTATTTTGAATAGTTAGGTTTAAGTTTGCTGCTAGGATGCATTTTGTCAGCTAGAAGAGAGTTATGCAACACAATTCATGCTTTCAACATTTTTTTTTTTTTTTTTTCATATAATTTCCCCCCCTTCCTGTTTCATCCTGTTTACCTCTACAAGGTTTCTAAAGAATCCTTTTTTTTTGGTATATACAACTTTCTACAGATATTTTTGGCCTATCAACACATGGCGGCTCTGCTGTGGTGTCTGTTGGCAATCTCAGATGTAACAAAAGTACATGACATGACAAACTAGACAAGCAGTCAGGAGTGATGCTATAGCCCACCACTGTGTATTCTGTGGCAGGGCTTTGATATGACAAAAAGAGCAAGAAGGACAGAGAGTGGGGGGGAGGAGTGCTATGATTATTTGCTTTCCATCCCTCCGCAGGCTCCTCTGAATCTGATGATTCATCCTTCTGTATAAGGAACTGCTTCCCTTTGTTCATTTTTCAACAGTTAGCCTCTGGCAGCCTCGTCTGCACAAGAAGGTGTGAGGAGCAGTCTAAATATAGTTTGCATATTATATATACATATATATACATATATATATATATATATATATATATATATATATATATATATATATATATATATATATATATATATATATATATATATACACACACATACATACATACATACATATATATATATATATATATATATATATATATATATATATATATATATTATAAAACACACGCTGCCACCTGGTAATTATGCTGCTAATTAAAGAAGAATCACACTTAATGGATTCAGGTCTCATATGAGGCTTCCCATCCCTCTTTCCTTTCATTTTTTCTTCACCTACTGCCCTCAATTCCTCTATTTGTAGGGAGGACAAGAGGAGGGGGGACTATTTGGGACTGGGTCAGGCTGGGCTGGCTCCAGCCGTCTAGAGTTGCTCACACCTGTTTAAAAGCAGGAGGGGTCACACTCCGACAGACACATTTCTCAGACTCCCAAAATCAATGCACTTAGTTTATTAATGCAAACAGTATTCACTCACAGCATAATGAATAAAAATCTGTTCACTTTTGTGTAGAGAGATTAAGAATAGGTTTTTTCACAAATATGCAAAGAAAATCTCAATTTAGAGAGATTTTTTACAAAGTGTAAAATAACATGCATATTCTTCACTGTATAAATTAAATGCATACTAATCCTTCCTTATTGTAACAAACTGTGTTATTAATCATCTCATTTTTTTCTATACATTTTAATTTTTTTTGTAAGTTTAAATTTATATATAAGGTCTGCACTAAGGTCTGCATCTCCTTTACTAAGGCAGGACTCTTATTTTTGATGGGTCTTCTAGTCTACGGAGCAATATGGGTAATGAAAGAGAGCACGCGGTTCCTTCAGAGTTATTTTGCAGAATTAAAGTTTGCCAGTTTTTTAAGCACCCCCAAAAAGGCATAAGGTCTGTATATATTTGTTTACTGTTAGTTATAAGTGTTTAGTAATAAGTGTTTTGTGTAATTCACTGTATGTTGATGATAACGCAACACAGAGAGTGAGTTTAATGTGCACTTCTTGTGCTGTTTTGTTTAGCTCATGGTGAATTTTTTTTTTTTTTTTTTTTTTTGGAGTAAAAACGGACGCAATAAACTTAAAACATCAGTAAAGTTTTGGCCATCATTCAGATGGGGTCCGCTACACTTATGAAAGTTACAAAAGTTATTTAGTCAAGAATAGTGTGCCTTTTTTTTGTCTTTTGTTATTTGATTAACATTAAAATGTAGACAGTAGCGCTAGGATTAGGCAGCAGATGTTATACAGCTCAGTGCCTTCACACAGTTAATAAACCATCGGTTTGTTATATCAGCCTTTTTCCTGCTATAGCCGATATGCCAATGGTTGTAAATTGAGCAAAAATCAGATGATAAATCAGTGCATCTCTAATTATTGTCATTATGTAATTTTATATATTCAATAATTATTAAATTATATATTCAAATAGTAAATTGTAATATAATATGGAATAAAATCTGTCTATTATTATTATTAGAAGCAGAAGTACAATTTATTTTATATAAAATTTTATAGCATATTAAATGCAAAAAACAAAAAAAGATATGGCAAAAAAATATGGCATGGTGAATTCTCATCATGACTGACATTGGCACGTGTGGCGAAGTTCATTTTAAATGCGTCCTACACTCAAATCAATCCTATTACTCAACAAATTGGCAGGTTCAGTATAATCAACAACATTTACAAAACATAATGCTTTTTCATTTATGTGCCAGAGTGTGCAGAAAAGCAAACATCCACAGACACACAAGCACCTGCACAGTACCCATCTGTTTTCTGCAGAGGATATCATTGTATTCACGGCACTGAATAAGCAACATCAAAGACATTGCGGGATGTGGCTGTCTATGAAAGCTTTCACCGTCTCTGAACTGGACATTTAGTATTCCTCTCCAATTGGGTCAGCGCAGGTAGCATTACTACGCACTTGAAAAGTGGAGCTGCTTCACGTCGGATCAAAGTGCAATCTAAATGAAATATTAAAAGTGTAGAGCTTTAGTTTGCAAGAAGGCTGCTTATCATGCAAGATTATGTTAAAGAAATCTTTTTGAAAGCACACTGCAGATGTTTATAGGCATGGCTAATTAACAGCCATGCGGCAAATAGGATAACGGCGCATCTCTTTACATTCCCTCCCTAGGTGCTGCACAGTGCTGCATGGGCGAAACGTGCTTTCCACAAATGCATGAACTCAAGAAATAGTTCACCCAAAAATGAAAATTATCCCATGATTTACTCAACCTCAAGCCATCCTAGGTGTATATGACTATCTTCTTTCAGACGAACACAATCGGAGATATATTTGAAAAATATCCTGGCTCTGCCAAGCTTTATAATGGTAGTGAACAGGGGGCCTGTTTTGAAGCCCAAAACATGCATCCATCCATCATAATTATAATCCATATGGCTCCAGGTGGTTAATAAAGGCCTTTTGAAGTGAAGTGATGGGTTTTGTAAGAAAAATATCAATATTTAAAACTTTTTAAATTAAAATAGCTAGCTTCCGCCATACGACTGTATGCATACTGCACAAGTCGACTTGCTCCAAATGAGTAACCCTGACGCGATGTATGACGCAGGATGTACAGTAGGAGTAGCGTAAGCTTAGATGCCTCTCACAGTTTAAACAAATAAGGCTGTGTAACAAACTCAAGCTCATCTTCTCTTATATCAAAATCCTCTGACATTTCTCTTTAAAATGTCTCGTTTTAGACTTCTAGTTCGTGACCGGTGTTTTGTTTTGCTCTATCCTCTGAGCTTCCACGTTTGTCATTGCGTCATGCATTGGGTCAGGGGTTACTCTTCTGCCACAAATCGATGCGTACGGCCGTCTGCCTGAAGCTAGTTATTATTAATAAAGTTTTAAATATGGATAAAACTCATCGCTTCACTTCAGAAGGCCTTTATTAACCCCCTGGAGCCGAATGAATTATATTTATGATGGATGGATGCATTTTGTTGGGGCTTCAAAACAGGCCCCCCATTCACTACCATTATAAAGCTTGGTAGAGCCAGGATATTTTTAAATAAATCTGCAATTGTGTTCGTCTGAAAGAAGATAGACATATACACCTAGGATGGCTTGAGTAAATCATGGGATAATTTTCATTTTTGGGTGAACTATCCCTTTAACATTTCTCGGCGCTAACCCTATAGTGTAATAGTACAAAGTGTAAAAATGTCTTGTAGTTCTTAAAAACACACACTATGAGTGCTGTTGGCCTGTCAACTGGTAGTCTGCATGCTGCACGGTGATGTTAGCACAGCGTGACACACTCTTTTAATTAAATGACAAACTGAGAGGAGAGGCCTTCGAGGAGGGATGAGTGATGGGTGATGAGTCTGCTATGCAAAACCCCCTTCCCGAGCTCACAATATCCCTTTCAACTCACTATTGAAAAGACAAGAAAAATCTGAAAGAACCCTTGCAGCACATACGGCGGTTTGATGTTTACTGGAAATGTTCCCATATTATTTTCATGAAGCCTGTGAACCTGTCATTGTCACTCAGCTTAAGGAATAAGAAGAGCTTTCCAGGAAAATAAGTGTCGGACTATGGGGATTGAATTTACAGACCCATAGCACTGTCTTTACCATCATGTTCTGTGTCGCAAATTTTCGAAAGGTGATGGAAAAAAGCCAGGGATATGAGTTGGCTGGGAGATAAATTATGCACCGATGCATTTCACTGTAGTGCTTCATAAGGATTAAGATCCTTAAGTAAAACACAAGAGTACGAATAATTCACTAAGAGATGATCATGTTTTTTCCTGCAAAAGACTTGTGAGAGTTCAACTTACTTGATCCGCAATAGCGCGGCCCAGCTTGTCCATTCTTGATCCGGCTTCAGCAATTTTCTTCGCAGCACTAATCACATCAGAGGTGTTTTTGAGTGGTCCTTTCCCCCTGGAGAAAAAAGATAGCATTTTCAGTCACAGTTACTGTTCTGTGTGCAGTCTCGTGTGACTTGCTAGCGAGTATGTGTGAGCATGGATGATGCACGTCAAGACGTCAACACGTTTGACATAAGAATGGCTGGTCATATTGTCAAGGTTGAAGAGAGAGAGAGAGAGAGAGAGAGAGAGAGAGAGAGAAAAAAAAAAAAGCAGGCTCGTTTCACAGCCTCGCGTTCAGGAACAGCGCAGCATGAACAAGGCTTTTTGGGAAAGACAAGATCAGTTTGCTTCCAATTGATTAATCTCATTAAGGAGGAACATCCCCCTCCAACACGCTTCCATTCACTAGTAGCCTGAAGACTTCGAGGGGGGTAAGCATGAACGAGAAGCGGGCAGACAAGACAGATGGTGTGAGCTAGTAGCAGCTCCCACCCATTTCTGTGATGTCTGGTCAGCTTCCTGGGGTCAATGTCACTACAGTTCATTTAATGGTTCTGGCCTCATCCATCCCAGTGTCCCATCTCAGCCCACCCCCCGCAGCTCCCCGGCTACGATCCGGCCAGTCATTTGCCAGCTCTGTGCGCCCACAAGGGACTGCGGGGCACAGTTGGCAAGTGGCACAACCTGGATTCAAAGCTGCTCTCTTCAGGCTAAACTGAACAATCCAACCCACAACAGATGGAATTTTGTGTTTTTGCTCTTCCTCTACACTCACCCCTCCCCATTGCGGTTCTCTCTCTCTTTCTGCACCGTTCAGACAGGGTCCTCCTGGCAGCATTGCATCCATCAAAACAGTCACAGGAATTCACCAGAGACAATATCTCAAAAAGAAAATGCACCCCACAATGAGCGACCAATACTTCTAACATTTTGAAACACAAAGGAGAGGTTATTTTGATGTTGCTTTGGTGGTGGCCCACCCATAAGCCGCCCTAGGTGAGAGCATGGTCACTACAAGGTGACTGTCGAGCAAGGGTGACTTCATCTTACTTGACAATCCCACACTCAGATATGCAAATCTGACTGAGTGCCCATGAATTAGCCACTGATACTGGTTCCAGATGGGGGTAGTGCAATATTGTGTGTGTGTGTGTGTGTGTCATATAGCAGCTCAAGCACTGGACCACAGCATGCACAGACAGGTGGCTCCAAAATATGTGACACGAATCCAGGCGACGCATGCTTTATTCATAAGCAGAATTGGTAGCAAGCCGCTTCTCTGCAGATATCGAGGCTGGATAAAGGCTCCCGAAATCAATTTCCTCTTTATAGCATTAACCTTCATGGGACTGTGTACCCATTCAAGGTCGAGGAGCAATAATTTGGGCGTGGACTGAATTAACTTGCCGAGACCTTCACTCAGCACATTTCTGCAGGTGACACATCAGCACCGATTGCCATTTTTCATGCAAATGCCACCAAATCTGACAGATGTACTACAGCCTTGTTGCTTTTTACTTGAGACAATGACAGATTTCTGGGGGCCTTCAACAAGAGGTATGAGTGTCTCCATATCACCTGGCGAGAAATGATACCATTCTCCTGCCTAAAACAGAAAACCTCCAATAAATACACACATTATGTTTAGGTAGCAAAACAATACATTTAAAAAATAAAACAGTTTTAATAGTTTTAATTTTAATGAACATAAATATATAATTTTTTGATCTGGGGAGGAATGGAGACATGTTCTTGAACAGGAGGAAGAGGCAAACAAAGCTGCTTTTTCCCAGGTTTTTGAGATCAGGCTGATTGACAGCTATCCTACAGCCCTTACAATGTGTGCAATATTGGCAAATGGTGTCCTCAGCATGATCCATTTTAAAAAGGGGTCTTGGTTAGCATAGGCAGGGAGAAGCGATAGACCAAGACATTTTCTATCACTCTGTCACACACATAGAGTGTCCTCTGGGAGAGCAGATGGCAGTCACTCTCAGGTGTGTGGCCCACGAGCGTGCTGTTACACTTAAAATGACCCTTTCCCTGATTCTGTCAGCATACAGGGGAGGAATTCAGGTGAGCTTTTCTTGTGCTAGCAGCTCCTGCCCTTTGTTTTTTTTAAGACAGCAAAGGATTTCTTTCCCTTTCTTTTGGGATCACGTATGATGGAAAGAAAAAGAGGCAGGCAAATGAGGCAGGTAAAAAGCCCATAAAAAAAAGTCCACAGTTCATTTGCTTCCACTGAGAGGGAAAAAAGATTCCATGAGATGGAACCGAGTGCTTGTCTCAGTTAATATTAGACCTTACTAATTGATGGCCGATTTAGGTAAATGACAGGGGAAATTAGGTATAAAAAACAGATTTCGCCCGTCTCTCTTTCAATACTCGAAAAGCTTTTCCTTTAAAAATGCTAGTGCACATTTCATTGCCAATGCAAACTGCCATACAAACCTATATAAAGCTAAAGCACTGAGCCGGGGCGCAGTGAAAACGGAGCAGCAGTGCATGGCCAAAGAGGTCTATTGAGTCGAGTCTAAAAGAGGTGTGTGTGTGTGGGATTTTTGACAGGCAGTCGAGCAGGGAAGATTGTGGTTTGCGCTCACCTGGTGAAGTCTGTCATCTCCATCATGATCATGCACATCTGCTTGGCCAAAACGATGATGTCATTTCCGCTGTCATCCCACTTGGACACCTCAGCGTCCAGCTTGCTCTTCTCCTCCTGGAAACTGGCCACCTGCTCGGCAATCTTCGCCTTCTGCTCCTGGGGTAGCTGAGCCATGATGGCCTGCCAATTCCACAGAGAAGCTCATATATAACAAACCTTACATAAATTTGCTCACAATATGCTGATCTACGACTGTTAAAGAGGAAAAGAGATGACAAAGGATATGCAATTAAAAAAGAAAATTGATGTTCAATCCCCTTCCTGCTCCTTTCTTTGCCTCTCTTACACCTTCCTTTGTCCTTCCCTCCTCTCTTGCTCTCTCTCTCATTTCTTGCATGACCGGCCCGGCCTGGGCGAGCAGGAGAGGTTTTATAGCTTTGGCTGGTGGCGTATGGGCTATGAAACATTCCTCTAATTCTGTAAAAGGTTCAGAACCTTTTAGAACTATGCTGAGCAATGCTTTCTATTGAATATGTGCCACTGCATACAACACAAGGATCAACTGAAAAAGAGCATGACAACCTGTAAAAACATCTTTTTCATTAAATAACAGTGTGCTAACCAGGTGTGATATATCACAAGCTTTTTTGTTCATGTAATTCTGAAATTTTTCCATAAGCCACAACATTATTGATAAAAAGTGACAGTAAAAGCATTTAAAATGTTATAAAAAAATTTCCAATTCACATAAATGTTGTTCTTTTGAACTTTTGAACTAAAAATATTAAGTTGATGATAATAAATGTTTCTTGATACCAAATCAGCATATTATAATGATTTTTGAAGGATCATGTGACTGAAGATTGCTGAAAATAAACAGAAACCGGTTGCTTAAAATTATAGTAACATTTCAAATTACTGTCTTTACTGTATTTTTTAATTAAATGCAGCTTTGAGCATAAGAGACTTCTTACAAAACCATTTAAACTTTTGAATGAACAAAATTAAAAACTATTAATCCATGCATGTATAAAATTATTTGTAGCTGGATACATACTGCATCACACCTGGTTAGGACAGGCTGAACAATGATTATGAAAAATCAGACCACATTAATTGAGATAAACCTTTCTTACAAGTTCTCAATAAGAATTTAATTTTTCGTCCTCGTAAACGTAATTTTCTCTTTAAATTTGGAGCACCGGCACACACGTGGCACACATTGGTGCGTTAGCTGACTGACTGGGATTCCCACAGGAGCTGGGGACTAAATCAAAAGCCTCTTGGGGGTGGAACAGGAGGCTGGACAGTGATTACAGACTTATATAATCACATTCTCACTCAAGCACAACCTCCACTGCCCCGTTTTCTACAACTCTCTAAACAAAAATACAACTCACTTCCCCAGCAACAAGATTCAATGGAAATTATAAGTCTTCTGCAATGCTTTTATCTTTAACAAGAGCTTTCTGTTCAAGTTTTGAGCTCTTTAAGTCTCCTGCCATCCCCTAGACAATAAGGGCTGAATATTTTTCTGTTATTTTTTAGTTTTCATCAACATGCTTACATCACTGTAAGGAAAAGGAGTGTGAGAGGTCTGTAATTATATTCACTCGAGCTTGGGGAACAAAGAATATGTGACCAGCACAATAGATGACAGCCTTACACTACCAGGAACAATTCTAACTGACAAAAGGAAATGCAAAATTTATAAAATTTATTTAAAAAATCTTTGGGCCACATATTGCACTTCCATTTGTGCTGTCACACAAATTGTTATCAGGAACTCAAAAGAAGTGCTCACAGGAAAAGCTGGCACTCTCACTAACAAGATCCCCAAACACAACTTCGTTCCCGTTATTTTTCTCACAACGCTGAATTTAAAAAAGAAAACAGGATGCCAATCATCTGCAGTGTCTACCATCACCACAGCTGTGGACTACAGAATATATTCAAACTAATAATAATATATAATAACTAAAAATAATTATATTATATTATATTATATTATATTATATTATATTATATTATATTATATTATATTATATTTATTATATTATATTATATTATTATATTATATTATATATTTTTTTTTTTTTCAATGTTCCTTCCAGCTATGTCAGGATGGATTTTCATAAGTATTACCAAGGCAACAGAGGAGGATGTGAAGGGAGGGGGGGGGGGAAGAGAGAGAGAGAGAGAGAGAGAGAGAGAGAGAGGAGGAATGAAGGTAGAGAGGGGGCGAGGTTTGATGTCTGTTTCGCTGGTGGCAACATCAGCTGTGCTGTTGACACGAAACCAGTACAGAATCTTACAAACACTGATTCAGAGTTCCTGTGCTATTGGAGTTAAACAGTGAAGCAAAGGTGGATTTGGCCGTGATGCTGCAAATCTGACCTGTGAGTAGAACATTTAGCACCTCGCAATGCTGTCTACGACTCTGTAAATGGACTGTGATAAAGTTTTATTACAGAAACACTGAAAAAGATGGAAATTAGCATGTCCTGGACAGACTCCATCCAAGTATCTTCAAAGGGATCTAATCCTCTTGTAATTTTAGGATCAAGTTTGACACCTTCTAACCTTCTGAACATGGCCCCATAAACTGGCAAGCCATGAAACCAAAGCTCTGATGTAAACTACAAAAGCACAATCTCTCACCCGCGCGCTCTGTCCAGCGATGAGCTGATCGTCTTCTGTCTGCACGCTGGTCCTGCTGCGAGAATCAAAGTCTTCTGTCTCAAAGTCCGAGTCATCTAGTTCTTCTGGGGTCTGCCGGGGGAGAAGAAAAGTTTAGGAATGGGAAGAGATATGGAGAGTTAGCAAGCTCTTTCAACAACTCAAGTCACTTTTGATCTATGGCAAATGCTTATTAGTAGTCGTCTTCCATGGGAAAGTATTAACCCTAAATGCATTTATAAATAAGTAAGAATTGCTGCCCATCAGGGCTATGGTCTAATGATTAACGCACAGGCTTTGATACGTTTAGCCATGTGCTCCACATTATTTCCTGTCCTCTCTTACGATGTCGATAAAATGGTGAAATACACAAAAACAAACAAAATGTTAGATTTTTAATGCGAGTTGTCATACCACTTAGTACTAGCAAGATGTGGATGATTGCCTTTGCTAAGAGGTTGCTTTAGTGGTTTTTAGCACATTGATATGTGGCCTGATAGATAGTATGTCCTTCTATGCACCAAAAAGTTGTGTGTTGAAGTATAATACTTAAGGGATTTGAATAAACCCCAACCACCAAGTATGAGCAATAGTAATAGTGACACTTTCCTTAGCAAGCAGCCTATGCATGAAAATAAAAATAAAAATCTGCCTATGCAATTTTAGAGTAAAAATGAAATGCTGGAAGTTTTAACAGTAACACATCTCTACTAGTCTGCTGTAAAGAAAAACGGAATGATCTGGTGCACCATTGCAGCAGGTAAGCCACGTTTTCCCTGTACTGAACTAAACTAACTCTTTCTCTCTAATCCCTGCACTGAATGCCAAACATGCCTCTTATAACTCTACTGCTCTATTAGTATGCACTTGCGAGCAGAGGGACCTGTTTGCAGAGGGAAATGGTGGAGAATGGGGAGGGGTGGCAGGGGGGAAGAACCCTCACTGACAAGAAAACACATTTCAGCTTGATGGGAGAAAGGACGAGATTTGAGAAGATACGGATGTATTATTTCGCCAGTACTGCAAGCCGTGCTTATCCAACTGTCAGTACAATCCATTTATGAGGAGATTCTGACTGGCTCACGATGCAGCTGCTCCAATAATAGACACCTCAAGCATCCCAAAACTCTGACTGCTGTAGATGACATCAAAACAACATATAGGCCAAACAAAGTCAGTCCAGGTGTGGACCACAGTTTGATAGTGCCCAGGCTTATTTCATAAACGCACTGTATCTGGAGAATCACACTGAAGCATAAAATGGATTTTAGGGTCACAATGCTAAAATTTTAAACTAGTTCTTGTCACTAGCAGGGTTGTGCACCATTCAAAATTTAATTGAAAATGCCTTTTAAATTTATTCAATTCTTGAAATTAAAAGCAAGGAAGTTGAATGAAAATGTATTCAATTTGATTTAACTAGAAAAGCATGACAAATCTGAATGCCAGTTTTGAGAAATCCTTGATTTAAATATTTTTTGTTTGTTAAAAGGTTTGTAGGTCTTTAGAACAGAAAACGATAAAACGACACATACAGCGAAAGACAGAGTTAAAAAAAAAAAATAGGTAGAGAGACTATCTTTCAAAACTTTTTTTTTTAAAAAATGAATACAGCAAGGATGCACTGAATTTTATTTAAAAGCTATGGTAAAGTTTTATAAATGTTACAAAAGATTTCTATTTCAAACAAATGCTGTTCTTTTGAACTGTCTATTCAAAGAATTCTGGAAAATGTATCACAGTTTCCACAAAAATATTAAACAGCACAACCGTTTATGACCACCAAATCAGCATATTGGAATGATTTCTGAAGGATCATGCGACACTGAAGACTGAAGTAATGATGCTAAAAATTCAGCTTTGCCATCAGAAGAATAAATTACATTTTAGAACATCAGAAGAGAAATGTGATTTTAAATTGTAATAATATTTCACAACATTATTATTTTACTGTATTTTGATCAAATAAATGCAGCCTGGGTGAATAAAAGAGACTTTTCAAAGATATTATAAAATCTTGCTGATCCATAACTTTTGTTCCCTAAATTTTAGTGTAAAAGCTTCTACTGAAATTTGTATTTAGTTTATATATTTTATGACATTTAATAAATTAACTTTGTTGACCAGGGTAGAAGAACACTTAATTTCCAAGAATGCATTACGTGTGTTGAATGTCAATTCAGTAAATTCCTTTGTCAACTCCAATTCAACTTCATGCGTGTTGCCGCCAATTAAATTCAAATCCCAACATGAATTAAAAGGAAGCCAATTCTGTGAATTCTAAATGTGGCACAACCCTGGTCGCTAGTGTAGATTTACAGGGTACCGAGCGAGAGGAACCGCAAACAGCTCAAAAATATCTACCTTGCTATCCAAGAATGCATCACATCTATAAACTAGGGCAGTAGTGAGCAGGCATTTGAATAAACAGCCTGAGACGCCTGAAGCAGTGTAGGTAAGGTGAGGTGCCTTCGCAGGCTAAAGTAACCGCTCGGCAGATATGAGGATGTGCGCTATGGAAGGGCCATTAGTACCAGTGACATCCCCTCAACAGAGGAGTCGAGGGCTGCCTGCCTGTCAAATATTAGGTGACGGCCGGCCGGCGAGGACTGCGAGTGCAGTACTTATCGAGGTTAAAGACTCTGTCCATCTTAAGTAGCCCAAGTTGCACACTTGTCTCTTCAGATCGAAGAGTTCTCGTGCGGTGGAGAGGTTGATGCCCACTGGGCACTAGTGTTGGCTGATTGGCTAGTGCTCAAGTTCTGTCTAAACATGTAAGCTTGACATGGCGTGCGTGTAGAGGGAAGCAACTTTAAGTCAAACATTAAAGTACAATTTTTTCTTCCGTGCTATCTCAATGTCTCCAGGGTGTATTAAAACAGTGCTCTCTAACAAACCTCTGTGATCGCCAGACCTTTGGGTGGTTCTTATCGGTTCGGACGACTCGTCTTAGAACAAGGTCCCTGAAGCGTTCAAATAAAAAAACTATACAGTCAGAAAGAAACAAAACAAGATAGCAAAGATCACACCTCTCCTTTCGACGAAGCGTTTCAGCATCGGGGGCATGTTCAACACTCTTGTTAAACCAACAACCAGTAGATCCTGTCTGCCAGAGGGTCTTTTGTTTTAACCACTGAATCAATCTAGATAACTAGAGGAGGATGTCTGGAGTGGAAAATGAATTAGGCACTACAGCTCTCCTAGGATTTGAAAATAAAAAGGAAAATGCTAATTAAATCCCCTTTCTAAAAAAATCAATTACGTATTATAATGCAAATACAGCAAAATGGATCCCCCATCTAATTTTATGTGTATTCTAATTCAACCCCTCTGTTATTAATGAAAATTTCAGTACAAGTCAGATAGTTTCATCTGCATCAAACTAGTGAGTCAATGCGAATCGTCTTGCTACCTGACATTTGAAAAAAAGAGGGTTGGTTGATGTATTCAATCAAAGTGCACACGTACAATGGCTACAAAGAAATACGATGCGATCAAAATCATCAATAGCAAATATACAGAGGCTAGAGGCTTTTTAATTGTATGCTACTCTGGCTTCATTATCCAGGACGTGACCGCTCTTCACTCTTTAACTAAAGGCGCTAATGCATTCTAACACTTCCTCATGAGCAAATTATTCAAATTCAGTGTACGTTATCTTCACAATTAATTGAAAACTCGTTAGTATGAAACTAGGAAAGACGAAATTTGCCTTAATGCCTTTAACTTAGTTGCTCCGAGCTTTGGTGAAGTGGAGTTGAGGCTGTGTGTGTTTCCCTGCACGGCGGGAGCGGACTGTTGTCTGCTCATTGTCAGACTGTTAGCTAACGCTTCAGTGCAAGCTAGCAACCATCTGTCCAATGTTACAGTTTAGCTCAGGGAAAGACCATTAACTCTCAGAAACTACAGCTCCGGTAATAGTGCACATGGAGGGGGAAATCTGTTCAATTAGGTTACCACTTGGCCAAAACAAATTCACCATTAGTTTCTAATAAGGCGGCACATATCTGCGCACCAGGCTTGGTTTTTCAGTTTTTCCTCTCACACAAACACTCTCGGTCTAAGTGCTGTATTATTCTTAGCTATATCCTCACAGAACAAAATACCTAATTGGAGTTTACCTCAATATTACAAGCTCTCACGAAAGTGCTGAAAAGCCAAACTTCAGAGAGTACTGGAAACATGTGTGGTTAACATAGCTAAATAAGGTAATAAAAAACTTCTCTGCTCTAACTAACACTAACTGCTCTCCTAAAAGAACAGGTGTAAAAATGTTCATCCAAAATTGTTAATTTACTTACAAAAATATCATTCCAACATTGTACTCCTTCAATGAAATATCAGGTTAGGCAGAATGCCCAAGCTGATCTTTTCCATTTAGTAAAAAATGAATGGCGAACATACTGCCAAGTTTCAAAAGCACAAAAATAACCATTAAATTCAGTCTTGTTGACCAATATTATTGTGCGTTTTTGGTGCAATTTTTGTGATAATCTGCCCTTTATGATACAGAAAAGAACAGCTTCGATTTTCTACCTACTATCTACTTTAGTGTTTGACATGAGAAAGAAAACAAGGAGTTCACAACAATAGGAGGATGAGAATTTTTCTGGATAAAACTTTTAATCATTGAAAAAGAATCTTTCCTTTTCTATTTAAAAGCTTCTGCTCACCCTGATCATAAGCACCGCCTTCCTGATGTCCCTCACGCCATCATATACCAGACGTGAAGCATCAATGAACTCGTTCTCATCCACTGGCTGGCCTGGGTTGGCACTGAGAGCCTCCACAGCTGCCTCTACCTGCTCAGTGAAACGTGGCATCACTGTAAACGTACACACACACAAACACACACACACAAGGAGAAAGGACAAACAGCAAGGTCAAACACACTTAGCAGCATACTAAAAGGAAAAAAAAAAAAAAAAAAAAAAAAAACTGATTAATTTTGCTGGAAACAATTCTGTTTCAACTTAGCAAATATGAGTGAGCTGAAGTACAATTCAATCAAGACATTGTGCCTGTAGAAATATATAATTCAAATTAGATTTGAATTGAATCGACACTTTCCCCTTAATCGAACTTGGAATGCCTGAAACAGAGCTGAGCAGATGCAGAAATTCATGGTGGCTGTGTTGCTGGATTTTAATGACTGCTCAGGGCAACTTTTAATCAGGCTTTACTTGACTGCAAGAACGGCAGATGAGTACACTTAATCCAGAGGCACCCTTATATGAATCAATCACAAGACAGGTGGCAGCAAGACCTTAAAGCCACACAAATGCTCTCTGCATTCAAAGTCTATGGGAACCAGAGAACCAGAGAAGCCTTGAGGGGTGCTTCCTATGTTTTGTGGATGAAATTTATTCTGAAATTTACCCATTTACTTGCAGAGGATATTTAATAACATTAACTGCAGTGTCAGTTTGTGTTGCGCATGCTCAGAGTTTTAGTGAGAGTTATAGCTTAAGGAAACAAATTATTATTTTTATTTTTTTAAGCAGTAAACCAAACAAACAGACAGGCAGTTTAAAAATTTAACTGGATTCGGGTGGTGATTGCAAAAAGCTTTCATGGCTAGAATATGGTTCCTTCCTCTACCGCATTTACTGCTAAATTTTGGGCTGAACGTAAGCTGGGGATACAGTCTTACTAGACCATCTGAGACCAAAACCTCATCAAATTTGATTGAGCGATCCACCTGATTCAGCATGATCTATAGTGGTTTGCTCAACCACTTCGTGAAGCTGGCCTACCAGCTACACACCACCTCTCAGCCATAAAGTAATGATACCTCCCCATAGGTGCTGAACACATCTACATTAATACTCATTCTCATTCACAATTTAAGACTGCACTAGGGAGTGCAGTTACAGGACTGTGAGGAAGAGATTGAATGGAAAGATGTTAGGAAAAAAATGAATATTTGGATTTGGAAATTTGCATGAGCAAAAGGTTTTCGGTAAGCCTCTAGGCTTATGGGTATGAGGTCTAAGGATAGGGACACACCAAACCGATGCCAAAAAACTAGCGCCGATGAAAGCCGACTGTGTTGTCGCTTTGCGTCGTCTACATCAGGGGAAAAACAAATCTGTGCTTGAACACACCGAAAGGACTACAGGTGACTGTCAACTAGCACACGCGTTCTGCACCTGCGTGTAAAGGAGATAACTGTCTGTTTAAGCAGATATATTCTTCATTCAAAAGGGAAAGCAAAACTAAGACTGCAGGTATACAAACCATAAACAAAGCAGCGCTTGCTTACCGTTTTGAATATCAATAATGCTGATGACGTTCTATATTCCACTACGCTTATGTTATTATGAAAATATTCACACAGTGGAATGCTCAGGTAAGATGATGTAAAATTAGAACAGCCTTATGGCCTGATGTTGCCTGACAGCCGAATGTAGGCTTGGTGTGTTCCTGGCTTTACAGTAATTAAAGCAATCTTTAATGATATAACATCCTCCTCTTTGCCTGTATGTCCCAGCTATTTGTTTTAGTGCCAAGCTGAACAGAGTATACAAAATGTAACATAGCATTTCCCAAGAGAAAGTCTTATGCTGTGTCCCAGAGGAATGAACCATCTCTGTGATTTCAGTCTTAAAAAGGTTCCTGAAGGCACCCAAATGCTATTATGTAACTGCACATGAAAGCAATTTTACATTTAACTACTAGGAAAAAAAGAGTATGTTTCATCTTCCCAATAAAGCTTAGATAGAGGTCACAGGCATCGTCTCAAAAGCTAGTGAACTGCCTATCTAGACAGCATTTTTTGGCCACCAGAGGCATGGCCATGTTACACTACCTTGTGAGAAAGGTAGACAAAGTTACTTTTATTTTAAAATCAGCACTCTTGTACAAACACCCCACAAACCTACTCAAGGAAATTCTAGCCCAGATGGCAGCAGCGCTATTTTTGGATGCCTGTGCAGCATTTTCAGATATTAAACAAGAACAATGGATTTTAAATAGAAATTAATCACATGTAGACAAGCACCATCACCAAAAAATAATATTAAATGGAAAGTTCCGATTGGAGGAAGCATGTTTGAAGCAGCTGCTAGATGCTGATAAAACAACATTTATATTATTGCACCAAATAATACAGCAATTGTAAACAGCCTACAATTAGGGATATTTTAGTTGTACTAATTTAGTTGAATTAAATATTAATACTTATTGCCTTTTCCATCATTTTATAAAAGAAAAACTCACTTGTGCCCAATAACACGTTACAAACTGTAAAAACACTAAGGCTAAACTAAATCCAATAATACAAAACAACAGATTACAGTTTATTTTTTTCTTATATATAAAAATGTGTTGTAGCTACAGACATTTACTGCAAAACGCCAATTATTTCAGATATATAATGTTCTGGTTTATACCTGTATCAGTGAGAAGCTTGGTGGCTTCCAGAACCTTCTCAGTGTAGACCCCAGGTTCATAGTTGTCCATCTCAGATGTGACCACATGGACCACACGGGCAGCTCTACCTCGAATGGCTCCAGCAGTGCGATCAAGCCCGTCGACATCCTTCTCTTGCAGGGCGATGACACACTTGTTAACATCCTCCAGAATGTGATTTTCTAAAGCAAAAAGCAAAAAGAATTCAGAGAGAAGACAATGTTTAAAATAAATAAGGAGACAGCACTGGAGAATCTATAGAGTGCTAACCACAATGCAATGCATGAAGACAGGAAATCCTCATCCTTCATGCTGTATTTACATTGTCCCTGACTTAAGAACATTAGCGGGAACCACAAGGGCGGATGAAAAAAAGATTAAACACACACTCAGACAGTTTAGTAATGGGTATCTGGGAAATGCAAATCAACATGGTAAACTGTAATCCGTCCTTGAGTGGAGGTGAAGGCAGTCAGTCAGCCTACATCTCAACAAGAATTCTTAAAGGCCAAGTCTGATAGATGGCTAGTGAGTCTTTAACATACACGAAAGAATGGCAGTTCCACAGAGAGAGTTGACAAGTGCTTTTGCCTGCTCCCGAAACCGTAATAAACTTCTTTAAACATGGCCACTGAACAGTCCATGATTGGCCTGTGTCTTCATTTCCTGATAAGAGATGTAGGTGCTCCAGTTCAACCGGCAGCGCGAGCGCAATCATCTCTTCCTCTTTAATACTAGTTACAGAATAAACATGAAAGAACATCTGAAGGTATGTTGAAAGATACAGTACTTACTGAAACGGTCATTTCTCTTGTAATCGCTTATTCAGTGTTTCAACGGCAGAAAGACGTCAATAAAACAGCTTGTAAACAATATGTCATGTAGCATTTACCTCAGAAAAGCCATTCAGTGTCCAAAGTTTGTTAGTTCGCAAGAGAAATGAACTCTCGCTTAATATATGCACTGTATTAGCCCATATATTCATTATATTTTACTTAACCTTTTAGTGATGTCTTGATTATTTAATGTATGTTTATATAAATCAAATGACAACCACTGTGTATAGAAATGATTACATTTCAACGACGAATTGGACTAAAAACATTTAGAAGTTAATGCAAAAACTGCCTTAGCTGCAGCTTGCATGTTTGCATACAATTTGTTATTTGAGTGCTGATTATTTTATCTAAAAATAAAATTTTATCCTTAAGAAATTTAGTTATAATTTAATTTTATATATTTAAAAACACATACACAATTTGTTCAGTAAAACACTGTTTAATAAAAAAAAGAAGCTATTTTATATGTTTAGTTTTCTCCCCACCTGCTGCACTGAAAACCGTACCGAAGCGTGAGTTTTGTGTACCCCTAGAAAAGAGGTATTTTAAAGGGGTCATGAACTTCATTTTAGGCTTCCTGAGGTGCACTTATAAAGTTAATGATTTTTACATCAAAAAATTGTCAATTTAGAAATAAATGGCTATTTTCTACCCTGATTTTAGCCCACTGATTTGAACGCTCTGTTTGAAGGGGTGTGTCTGCAGTGAGACTTCAGTGTTAACACCCACTGCTGTGATTGGCTGACATCATTGCATATGAAAATAAGTATCACATGCGGAATCCTCTCGAATACTTTTACTACATTTTTCCTCTTACAGCTGTCAAAATTAACAAATTGTGAAAAGTGTTGATTATTGCATTATATTTAGATCCATTCCCATCACATGGAAGGCTGCAGTGATGAGCATTGACAAGACGATAGAGAGTCTGTTAATCGCGTGAATGCAGTGATCTCATCATTGCATCGCAATTTCTGCACTCTCACAAAATGCTTTCACCATAACTAACAATGCAAACATGATGTAAAAACAGTAAAAGATTAATTATGTAGTGTAAGAGTGCCACTGATTATAATGGGAGTTTTGGCAAGTGTCACTTTTGAACAGTAGTGAATTTGGAAGTGCAAAATAGATATGAGAGCTATGCCAGATGAGAAGATTCTTTAAATTTATTTGAATGCATTGGTACTTCTGTTATTGGGGAGTGTGAAAGCCGATAGTCACTTTATGCTTTTATTGTAAGTAAAACAGCAGCATGAACATTCTGCTAAGCATGTCTTAAAAAAAAAAAAAAAAAAAAAAAAAAGTCACAAGGGTAGAGCAGATGAGTATAGTTTTCATTTGTAGGTAAACCATTACTTTAAAGGGTTAGTTCACCCAAAAATGAAAAAGTCATCACTCAACCTCATGCCATTTCAAACACACAAAACATTTGTTCATCTTCAAAACACAAATGAAGATATTTTAAATGTAATGTTTTCTGTCCCTCCATTGACAGTCCATGCAACTACCACTTCGTAAAACTAATCCATGTGAATCAAGTCGTTTAGTCCAAATTTTCTGAAGAAACTGGATGGCTTTATATAATGACCAGATTAAATTTAGGCTTTTATTCACACATAAACACTGATCAGTGAACATAAACAGAAGCTCAACCGTACTTGCTTGATGCACGAGAACATGCAGCGTATCACGCAAGAATGAACCTCATTGGTTGAACCTCATCCTTGAGCTTCCGTTTACCATTTTTTAATGTGTGCGTTGATGAATGTTTATATGTGAATAAAAGCCTAAATTAAATCTGTTCAGCATTTAAAGTGATTGTATCTTTCAGAAAATTTGTACTAAACTGCTCAATTCACATGGATTAGTTTTGCAATCTCTTTATGAACTTTTTAAAGCATCAAATTTGTAGTTGTGTGGACAGAAATCAGATTACATTAAAATATCTCAGTTTCTTGATGAATGGAATCGAATGGAATAGATGAACGGAAGTCTTACGGGTTTGGAATGAAATGAGGGTGAGTAAATAACAGAATTTTCATTTTTTGCGTGAACAAATCATTTAACACAGTGTGTAAGAGCCAAGATCTAGCTGTACACTTTTGTAACATTGGCTTACCAGACACACAGAGGAAGTCATCAATGGAAGTGATGTCATCCACTGCGTCAGTAAGCACTCGCACCTGTTTCTCCCACTGGTCCTTAAACAAATCCATGTTATCCTGGGCCACCTTGCTGTTAGGCTTGGCAGCCAGGGCCAATGCTGCATTAATCACCTGCAATTACCATAAACAACCCATTAATCCGCTTCTAAGACGTAAGAGAACCAAAAACATGGCTGCACATATGCAGATTGATTATCTGAGCCCATTCTCCCCCTCCTCCACCATTCAAAACACAGTACAATTGTTTAAGATTACGATCGAGATTAAGCCATGTTTATTTTGATGGAAAGACAGGGCAAAGCCTCAGGATGAAGGAAGAGTAATTGGAGCTTGGATTAAAAAAAAATGTCGAAGCAGTTGAGCAGTTGAGTGAGGGCAGACTGGACGTGCCACAGGGGCATCGGTGAAATGCTGCGTACCTGAGGGCACAGTGTTTCCAGCTGGGAGGCTGCCATCCGCACCAACTTCACTCCCTCCTCGTTGTTGGAGATGGAGCATGCGAGGTTAGCTACCTACAACAGAAAATAATGCAGCTTTTTATGACATGATAAATGAACAGCAAATGAAAAAAAAAGAAGAAAAAAAAAAAAGTTTTCCCTCCCTCATACAAACAGTTTAAATTTAACACACACCTGCTGTCAGCTGTTGATCTGATTATTTGATAAAATGGTAAAATAATACAGCAGGAAAAAAGCGCCCCAGAGGATTAGGGCAAAACAAAAGCAAAGCCTGAAATTGAGGTCTGGTCGTCTCCCCACATGGGGAATATATTACATATAATTCACAAGATGATGGCTGACAGCATCAGGGAGTGGTTCCTGGAGATGATTAAATCACCAGTCTGCCAGGCTGCTGTTACCTCAGTAAAGTGAGAGAGGCAAATATTCCTGACACTTTCAGAAACTCCACAAGCGGCTGAAATGCTGAGGTAAGCAAACCCACTGCCTGTTGCCAATGTTCATAGTGTTATAGAGTAAATTGTCATTTTGACCCACAAATCTTTCTCCTTACCAACATTCTTTGCAAACAGATGTTATTTGCGGCCAATTTTTTGAAGCAAGAAATTAGAATTTTAGGGTCCTGCTGCCGAGCTCTGGCTGCGCAAGCACTGGTGAAATAAGCACAGCACATTGTCGAGTAGCTTCATTACTTAAGGCGAGAGTCGTTTTTAATTAAATGTTACTGAGGAGTTTCACTCATATTTGTTTAGTGGGACTGCTTGGAGTTACTCTACCTTATCGTAATGTGCAAGAATTGGCTGTGCCAGGAGTGGGAAATCCAGAACACAAGTGAAGTGTAAATGTGAACAGAGCTCCGTGTAGTCACAGAAAACGCCCCACTGACTACAGGAGTACCACAGTCGCGCTCTCTCTCCCTCCCTCAAGAACCATACTGGGAATCTCTCAAGCAGCAGGGTGCCATTAGCAAACACACTACTCAAGCATTAAAAACATGTATACATGCCAACAGTTTGAACAAGGTGCACTTCAGTATGTGCAATAGCCTTTAGTGGCTAAAATCTCATCCGACTAGACTCCACAGTAGCTGGGGGAAGGGGGTCTCTAATGGCCAGGGTAGAATCTGAAGCACACCTTTTGTTAATACGGTCACCATGATATTCACTCAACTTGACATGAAGCATCTGATGGAAATATGTCCTGAGGGCCACTCAACTGCATATCTATTGGAGACTGTCAGATTGCAAAAAGACGTCTGCTGATTTGATCCCCACGAGGAGAAATCCTTGACCATTACTCATGGTGCCTAAGAGCAAAGCAGTTAACACTAGACTTCTCCTGGGGGATTTTTACCCCTGTAATATGCTCACGACACCATTATTAACTAGTTTTGTGTTATTTTTTGTGTGAACCGGAACTGGGAACACTTCCATAACACCTGATGTACCGGTTACATTGAGGAGGCATCTACACGTCCCTTTCCAAAGTTACCATAGTCAGCAGGATCTGGTCCATTTCCAGACCAGGTGGTTGGTGGAAGGGAGGGAGGGAAGGAAAGAAGGAAGGAAGGGAGGAAAGAAAAGAAGAAAGGAAGAAAGACAATGTTACGACAAAGGCATTTTAATAGCATCTCTGATTTAAGTCTAACACTAACTAGCTTGACCTGCAAAAATGTCAATCAATAGCTTGCAGCTCTGCATAATTTTAGAGTCATTTCCATTCAAGGACTGATCCTCTTCCTGAGGTTGTTCATTCTTTCAGCAACATCCTATCAGTGCAGATGGTGTTTCACCCCTCTGTGGTACCGCTGGGTCAATGGAGAGGTGAGTTTGTTCACATACAGTACGCAGCAGAGTGGATACACTCTGTGTTGCAAAAACTCAAAACAAGGAATTGAAAAACAACTTCACTGAGGACTTCTGCAGGTCTCATTTGCAGCAAACCATCAAGCAAAATGAGGATGAGGAACAAAAGTTAATTGTGAGCCGATTCTCATTTCCTGTTCAGGTATATTATGAGTCCTATCACACTGATCAGTAGATCTTCCCACACAGATAAACTGGAAATGTGTGCTTTTCTAGATTCAGAGCACAAAAAAAAAAAAAAAAAAAAAGAAAAATTCACGACAGCAATTTAGGTTCCTGAAGGACAAAAAATATATAGATAGATAAATAGATAAATAGATAGAGAGAGAGAGAGAGAGAGAGAGAGAGTCAGTCTATATAGTTCCATTAGCATGACTCATGTAATGAATTCAGTGCCTCAACATTATGTGACATCGAACTGAAAATGTATATGTATTGCTCTAAATGATATGATATGCCTGCAAAGTTTTCATTCAACTCAATGTCTATCATATTCACACAGTTTCTCTTCCATCTTGTTTTAGTTTTTGAGGCAACGTAATGATCAAAATGAAATGGTATGAATTACAGCTGCACCATTCTGGATAAATTGAGAATCACTATTTTTTTGTTTCAAATAGAGATCACGATTTTCCCATGATTCTGAACAGACAACTAAAAATATGTAATTTACTAGAGGTTCTGACAAAATTTGCTGCAGTCTACTTAAAATGTTTATTTAATTAAAATCAGTTTGAATGAATGATTTAAAGGTGTAGCTTGATGATGCCAAGTTTGAGCGCAGAATCTTGGGACATGTGGTCTTCACCTCACAGCCGGTGGAAAAGAATTGGGATAGGACTCGGGAAGAAATCATGTTCATGGACGCGATTATTAACGTTATTGTAGCATGAAGCAGAGCAGGACCGAGTGTTGTGGGAGCTGAACGAGGCCGCTGGAGCGATTGCGCAACACGTCGCGAGCAGCGGAACTTTTATTATGCCGCAGTCGCCGGCGCTGCTTCCGCTTTTCCGGTCATGAGCATGAAGTAACAGCTTTGTTTATCATATTAGATACATTTGCGTGTGTTGAAAATGTTATAACATTACTCTGCATTCGCTCGGTAGCTGCTGTGAGACACTTGTTGCACACTGCAGTAAGCTAGATCGATTTTAGAGTATCATATTAAATGCTGGATGAATTGTGTTGATAAATGGCATGCAATTCATTTTAAAACGTATTGTATGATGGAGAAAATGCTGTATTACTAATACTACAAATAAAGCTGCATCTGATTATAATAAAATTATACAAAATAGTGTTTCTCTCAATCAGTGTTTATATATTTGAACTATACACTTATCCCAGTTCTTCTGTGATAATTTGAGTATTTGTAACACTGAAATAACAGTACTGTGTGGTTGAAAAGACTGTTTGTGAAGATGTTTCATATCTAGATAGCCTAACTGCTTTCTCTTGGGTCAGCAGCAGTGTCAACTCTGATTTAAATGTTCCGGTGTGATTTTGTCCGGAGATGAAATAGACACAGGAATCACTGTCATTTAGGAATGATATTGTGTGGGTGTTTGAATCAAGATCGCAATCTTTTAATGATTAATCGTGCAGCTTTAGGATGAACAGTGTCAAGTTAAAAATGGTTTCAAAATAATGCTTTTTCAATTTCATTGCACTCTGTCTAGTTTTTCTGAATACAAAAAAAATTAAAAAAAAAAATAAATAATGAACTGCCCCTTCAAAATGTAACTGCATTAATTTTGCATTGAAAACAAAATAGAACATAAGCATGCAAAACATTAGGGGTGTGCAGACTGTGCACAAATAGTCAAATATTTGACTATTTGATCTGTAATTATTATTTGAAAAATAAAAATACTATTCAAATTTTACTACATTGCTTTGCTGACTGTAAATGCAGTGAATCCATGATTAAAGCGTCACAAGAGACGGCTTTAAACTACATAACGTCTCAAAGTACTTACATTGCAATAACATACTGAACGTAAAAAAACTTAGAGAGCTTGTATGATTGGATTTACATTTTATCAGGGCTGCCCCGTAATAGTCGACGAGAAGAGGCTTAGTCGACCGAAATTTTTTTTAGTCGCATGGGGGGAAAAAATCCACAGGAACTGGCAAAGTCACACAGTCTGTGTCTATGTGGTAATTACAGTACACTGGACAGGACGCCTATCATTCATATGGCTTATCATCTGAAAGATGCAAGTAGTAGCAACTTTACATGGTCGCACACTTTGTTAACCTGGAAAATGTGGGTGTGCGAAGTATGAAAGCTGAATAGCAGTGTGCTTACTGCATGACAGCTAACATGGAGGTGCTGATGCAATCACTTGCACAATAAACACTCAATTTTTGGTTGAACAAATAAGAGTAATACATCTTTTGAATCTGTGAAGAGTCTACTTTTATTTCTATGCACTCACAATAACAAAACATTGTGCTTTTGTAAAATAATGAAAGCAAACGGTGCGTTTTCTGCAGTCTCTCTTGAACTTGAGCGTGCCAAAAAAAAAAAAAAAAAGGGGGAAGAGAGACAAAAAAATATATCTATAGAATACATAGAATAGAATCTATAGAATACATTTGATACGTAATTCTGTATGAAACGTGCAAAAAATGTTTCTGTAGAGAAGTTGTGTCAAAGGAGATGAGTTTAGCAACAGAAAACAAAGTGCTGTTAGAAATTTTGCTTAGCACACCGCAGTATTGTCACGGTACCAAAATTCCAGTAGTCGGTACCAATACCAGTAAAAATGTACGGTTCTCGGTACTAATTTCGGTACCACAGGAACATCTGTTGGAACTATTTTACTATTTTTTTAAAAAACATTAAATATGATGGTAATCATACATATAAATATTTGGAGCGTGTGTGTGTGTGTGTGTGTGTATGTTTGTGTTTGTATATGTACCTCAATGAAATAAATTTTGAAATATAAAAAAAATAAATAGGCCTAAACAAATGCTTAAACATCCATTTTGAAACAGGCATGCGTGTTTATTTTAGCTATTCCTTCAGTGAAATGACATACTACAGCCTGTAAAATTATGAAATATCAGAAAATAATGGTAACCTAAATAATAAAGTGAAGTATTATTCTAAAAAACATTTGTTTTTTATTTCCACACAAAGATGCGTCATATAGCCTACCACTCTGCGCTTTGAGAGGGATGTGGGACACAAGTAGGAAAGAGACCATTTCTCTTTAATAATATCTTCATGTTATCTCTTGATGTTACAAGCAACTGAAAGTTTGTTGTAAAAGGTCTGAAGAGCTAGTTTTATCTTCAGACATTCAGGCTATGTTTGATTTTCCGCTGGCAGAGAAAGCTAAACTAAAAATCTTCAGCATGTGTGAAACGCGCAATACAAATAAACTTGACGCGCCTTATAAACTCTAATAACAAGCACAAACTGTGTTAAATAGAAATTGAAGTGCAAGCAAAAAGTTCTGTCCTACAGTGTTTTTTCTACTTTACCACAGTAAAGAATTTGAATATAATAGGCCTAATTCAAAGGAAGAAACATTTATAATCCCCTGCGTGAGTGAAGATTTGGGAAAAGAAACAGAGATTCCATGTCTAGTGGAATTACTAATGGAATATTGTTAAATTCTCTGCTAATCGGGTGACCAGATCGTGATTCGCAAAACAGAATACAAAGCAGACAAAGCTTAAATGTATGGACTCACGTACCTGTCTCATACAGCATGAACCAAAATGTTTCCATTTAATTGCCAACCTAGTAGTCTATTTCTTCTATAAACAAAGCTTTGTGCTTCACTCGTGTCATATTCACGTAAAATACTGGCACAGCCCTATCAGTGAGTACCAAATATACCCGGATACTCGGTACTCCCAGTACCACAGAAATGCTGGTATCGCCACATTATATTATACGGTACTTTTGACAACACTAGCACACCGTTATCTTTGTGTCTCTTCAACAAGCATGTGGATATTATTGTTTTTCTCAACATGGACATATGAAACAATATAAACACGATAATCATTTGCTGACTCTTGAGTGTATATGTACTTTCTGTACGATAATTGGCGCAGTCTGCTTTATTAGCGTTTTTTTCCCCGTTCGCTCTGCTTAAGCTTAAATGTTTTTGTTCTTTATATTTTTTTATTTACACATTGTTTAATGTTTTCAACTAAAAGAAAACTTTAATACATAACATAAGCTTGTTGTGTATTTTGCCTAATCGTATGCTTGAACAGAAATGGTGACAAAAACTTGATGAAAAAACAACAACTTTCTCATTAAACGGAGTAAATTAATTAATTAAATATTTGAATATTTGTTTTTAAATGAGCCCAAATATTAGAATAAAATATTTTTGAAAAATGCTCATCCCTAGTAAAAATGAAAACAAATAACCTACTATTTTGGAGTAAATTAAGTAAATCTATGAAGTTGATTAAACTGCAACACTAATTCCTGCCCCTCTTTGGTCTTCTCTCTCTCCACTTTCTTTCTCCCTGTCGCACATGGTAGTCCCTTAAAATCGGTGTTCATTGAGCAGCCAGGAACCTTTGAGAACAAGGCCTTGAGGCAATAAAACTAAGCTGGTTCTATTTTTATCCCTCTTCAGGAATGATGCATTTCACGGTATAAAAAAAAAAATTGAACCGCCACTGTTTCTGCGACCAAGAGCCAAGTTGCTGTTCTTCCTGCAATTTCAGAAGTTCAAGTGGCTTTCAGATTGAGGAAGGGGGGGGGGGGGGATGTGGAGGCAAATAAGTTTACCTAACAAATACATAAAGGTGGAGTACTCTTGTGATGTATAAAGGTTGCCAGGAGGGTCTCCACAACCAGCACTCACTACAACAAAGGACTATACAAAAGAAGCTATTTGAATGAATGGTGGTATCTTAGAACGCTATTTTGAGAGAGACAAAGAGAGAGATGAGGCGATATGTAGCTGGCACTTTTTACGCCGACTTCATGCCTTCTGCAGCTGTAAAAAGATCATGAGGGGAGGGAAGTATTGGCTGCAGTTACTTCCCTGTCGTAGCCATGGATGCTTCATTGTACTGCAAATTAAACTGCAATCCCTACAGCAATAACCACATCCATATTTAAACTCTAAACAGAGTAAGAGAGAGAGAGAGAAAAAAAAAAAAAAAAAGCATTACACTATAAATCTCCTGACTTATTTGTGGAATGTGGGCCACATTTGTAAAAGCAGGTTATTATTCACAGAATGAACATTCTGGAATTAGACTTTCAATTGTTAAAATGATCACAATCTCGATTCAAACACCAACACAATCTTATTCCTAAATTACAGCAATTCAGTGATGTCTATTAAACCTTTGACAAGTACGATCACAGCAAATATTCAAATCTGTGTTGGTCTTGCTGCTGACCCAGAGAAAGCAGTTGTCATGTATAGGTATGAAACAGCTTCAAACACTCTTTTTAACCACATTATCATTATTTCTGCTACAATAATTCAAATTATCACATAAGTACTGGGATAAATGTTTACGTTAGCAACCAAAATACAGCAAGTCTCCTTTTGAAACTTTATTTGACCCTTCAAATAAATATTGTATCAATTCCGTTGTTACACTAGTAGGTGGCGACAAGTGACTGTAAAAAATGTATGTCACTGAATAATTTATTCAAGAATTTTTATCATATAACCATTTATTCATTCCAATTACAAAAAAAATAATTCAAATTCATTTTTTTTTTTTTTTTTTTTTTTTTTTTAAATAGACTGCAGAAATTAATATTGTCAATATTTGTCAAACTCTAGCAAGTTACAGGGCTGGATATATATACAGCCAAAAGTTTTGGAACCACTGCCTTTACGAGCACATGAACTTTAATGACATCTCATTCTTAATCCGTAGGGTTTAATATGGAGTGCATAACAGCCTCAACTCTTCAGGGAAGGCTTTCAACAAGGTTTAGGAGTGTGTTTATGAGAAATTTTGACCATTCTTCTAGAAGCGCATTTGTGAGGTCAGGCAGTGATGTTGGCGGGAAGGCCTGGCTCACAGTCTCCGCTCTAATTCATCCCAAAGGTGTTCTATCAGGTTGAGGTCAGGACTCTGTGAAGGCCAGTCAAGTTCCTCCACACCAAACTCACTCATCCATGTCTTTATGGGCCTTGGTTTGTGCACTGGTGCGCAGTCATGTTGGAACAGGAAGGGGCCATCCCCAACTGTTCCCACAAAGTTGGGAGCATGAAATTGTCTAAAATGTCTTGGTATGCTGAAGCATTAAGAGTTCCTTTCACTGGAACTAAGGGGCCAAGCCCAACCCCTGAAAAACAACTCCACACCATAATCCCCCTCCACCAAACTTTACACTTGGCACAATGCAGTCAGGCAAGTACCGTTCTCCTGGCAACCGCCAAACCCAGACTCATCCATCGGATTGCCAGACAGAGAAGCGTGATTCGTCACTCCAGAGAACATGTCTCCACTGCTCTAGAGTCCAGTGGTGGTGTGCTTTACACCACTGCATCCGATGCTTTGCATTGCACTTGGTGATATAAGGCTTGGATGCAGCTGCTCGGCCATGGAAACCCATTCCATGAAGCTCTCTACGCACTGTTCTTGAGCTAATCTGAAGGCCACACAAAGTTTGGAGGACTGTAGCTATTGACTCTACAGAAAGTTGGCGGCTTCTGCGCACTGTGCACCTCAGCATGCGCTGACCCCGCTCTGTGATTTTACGTGGCCTACCACGTCGTGGCTGAGTTGTTGTTCCCAATTGTTTCCACTTTGTTATGATACCACTAACAGTTGACCGTGGAATATTTAGTAGTGAGGAAATTTCATGAATGGACTTACTGCACAGGTGGCAACCTATCACGGTACCACGCTTGAATTCACTGAGCTCCTGAGAGCGACCCATTCTTTCACAAATGTCTGTAGAAGCTGTCAAGTTATGACGACCACCATTTAAATGTTTATATTTCAAAAAACGAATGAGTAAAAATATAATTATGTGACTGTAAAGTTAGTATTATAACTTTATTATAAAACCTCCCTTAAATGTAATTCAAGTACAAATCAGTTAATTTTAACCTTCAATATTATTATTATTGTAGTACCAACTGACTCCCATGTATAGTTTACAGCATTAATAGAAAATTTGCCATGTACTGTACCTCAGTGTTTCTCAACCAGGGGTCCGTGGACCCCTAGTGGTCCTTGGACCCCTAGTGGTCCTTGACATAATGCCAGGGGGTCCTTATAAAATATCTGAATATTAATTTTTGTATATTTTGACATTTGACATGTTCCCATAAAAGAAGAAGATAATATATGTATAATATAACTGACAGTATGACTAAATATCGGACAAGTAAACTAAAGTAGTAGTAAATTATACTTGATTGCATTTGGTCGTCACAAAGACATTAATGATACCAATGAGCCAATATTATTCTGGGGTCCTTGAGGATGGTTCCAAATATGACGGGGGGTCCATTACTCAAAAAAGGTTGAGATTCACTACCTGACATTCGTATATCCAAAATAATCGATACTGAATTGAATTTAATGGAATCTGAATCAATCGGAAGCTTGTGAATCGAAATCAATGAAATTTGTGTCAATAGTCAGCACTAGTAAATTGTTATGTTATTTAAAAAAAATATATATATATATATATATTATATATATATTATATATTATATATATATATATATATTATATATATTTTATATATATATATATATATATATATATATATATATATATATATATATATATATATATATATATATATATTTTTTTTTAGTTTATTCATAATTGTGGGAGAATCATGATCCATTTTAAACATGAAAAAAAAGTGATTCCACAATTATATAATGTACATAAACATGCAGTAATTACTGGCTGTGCTTCAAAACATTGAGAATGAGATATTCCAGGGGTTTTCAACCTGTGGGGCGCAACCCCCGAGGGGGGCACCAACACACATTAAGAGGGGCACGAGCATCTGTTAATTCAGAAGCATACACTAGAGTAAAAAAGAGAATGTGGGGATTTTGCAAGCAAATATTTAGTCATCCACTATAGGGGGCAATTTGACTATTCTTCCAGCCAATCGTTGGCTGCTACAGTAATGGCAGATCTCCAGATTTGGTGCAGTTGAATTCGAGCAAAAACTAAAAACAACATGGACGGGTGGCTTGTAAGTGCAAGTGAAATTAGATAAACTTAGAGGGGTGCATGTCCAAAAAGGTAGAAAACCCGATTTATACTTATATTCTAGATCTGTGTGTGTGCGCGTGCATGGTTTACAGTTTATCATTTGTAAAAAAGATAATGCATACTGATTTTAATAATTGTATACATTTATTATAAATGAAATAGATGGCTTTATAAAATGTTTCTTCAAATCTGTGGGACAATGTGGCATCTCTTCAAGAACTGAAAAACTTTACATGCACACTAAAAGTACTTTCATTTTCAGCCATTTAATTAAAAAAAAAAAAAAAAAAAAAAAAAAAAAAGCTCAGCATAAAAGTTTGGGGTTATTATTTAACCATACAGAAGACAAGAGTGCAGAGTTTAGAGAGGTTAAAATAAATTCCCCTCCTCAACCATCTCTTCTTGCGAGGCAAGCCTTCACTGCCTGTCAAAAATATATTAGACCGTCCTTAGTGATGTAAGCCATTGGCAAACAGAGGAATTCCCATATATGGCACATCGTTTTCAGCCCACTGTGTTCGTTTTGTAACAGAAGGCAACTACATGAATACGGGAAAAATCCCTAATGCACAAGAATACATTTCCTTGCCAACAGATTGGATACTAACCAGGAGTGAGACGCTCCAGCTATTCCAGACAATGCAGTTCTTTTTTCCCATAATCTACATGTTTCAAAACCCCTCTACCTACTCTCTACCACACAAAGCAGACAACACAAGGTCAAGCATCAGCTGACCCTCTAACCCAGCTGGAATGTGGGCTCTGTGCATTATTAATTTGCTTTATACTAAAGAAATAACCCATGAGTCTCACCAGTAACGTAAGCTTTTAGATTAGTTTTTGGCAGCAAAATCAATAAAGACACCAATGTTCAATACAGTTATCTTTATAATTATCATTTTTTATAATAATAACTTTGTTTTTCAAATATCTAATAATTCATATTACTAAAATTTTTAATACATAACAGCTTGCATTTAACATTTGCAGACTAAAGCAGACCTTTCCTCTGCATAAGTGAGGAAAGTACGCAAACCACAATCATTTGTAAATGCCTCTCAAATGGAATTATCAAAATGAGCCCATGTTTTGTTCATGTAATCCGTGTATGGATTAAGGTTGGAATCCATATGGTGCGACCACAGACTTGTGTCAAATCAAAGCAACGAAAAACATTGTGAGGGAGAGGAGGAAGGGAGAAAAGCGGCAGAGAAGAATACGGATGTGACTTTTAGTGATGTGCTGTGCTTCGACTATCTTTAGCCCCTGGTGAGACTCTGAGGCTTTTACTCATTACCCCTCCTTTTCCCTTCACTTTGATTTCCTTCACCAGTCCTTCTCCTGTATGAGCGTGTCACACAGGGCTGGGCCTGCCCCCTGTGGGGAGAGGTCATTCTGAAATGTCGTTGCATGACGTGTTACCACGGGGACTAAGATGAACAGATTTGAAAAACTAATGAGGATAGCTAACATTTCTGTCAGCTTGTCACTGGCCCTGCCAATGTGAGCATGAGATATAAAACCCCCAGTGATTCTGCATAAAAACATCTATCTGGAAAATAAAACGCCACAAGAGACGCAACCTATTTATCGGTCATGAATACGGTCGCTGCAAACAGACACAACAATGCAGATTTCTCAAAGTTCATCAATAAGGCACCGGATATCCAGCTGTTTCGCATTTCCCCCACCGAGGCAGCACTTAACCTTGGGCTCGGAGGAGTTTCACTCTTTGGCTGAGCTTAAAATGTGATTCACAGTTGTGACTGTCCATACAAATGCAGTGATTCCTCGGCTGCGGCATTGTAAACCCAGAAGCCTTGCTGCATTTGCTCCATGGTATAAAATATACGTTTGTTGACTCCTGTCTGACACTTCACACAAAAATATGAAGCATAAAAGATAAAAGGGCTGACACACGCTCGCTCAGATCAAGCAGTCATGACAGAGACTTCGATAGCCAGCGCCATCACTATTCATGCAGGAATGCGACAGATTAAAATTTATTCTGTTTTTACACCAGCTTGCATGTTGAAATCAGAATGGAAAGTTTTTATCTCCTTCAAGCATGTACTAACTACTTGCAGTTCACCCAAAAATGTAATCTGTCATTAATTACTCACCCTCATGTCGTTCCAAACCAGTAAGACCTTGAACTAACATGAACAAAATGAACGGCTGTATTTTTTATTAATTAATGTTAAAGATTAACAAATACATGTATTACTCATAGATAGTTCATGTTAGTTAATTCATTAACTAATGTTAACAAATGAACCTCTATAAAGTTACTCTGCATTAGAAAAAAATTAAAGTTTACAGAGTTTCAGTAACAGTACTACATTAAGCTACTACATTTATTGTTGAATATAATGTATAATAATGCAATGGGGCAATATATGTGGGTCCTGATTAGGCCAAATGTCTGATTTTACCAGTAAAATAGGGCTTAGCTTACATTATTTACAGTAGTCAACATTTTAAGGGGATCAAAACCTTTCATCAAAGTTGTCCTAAAACCTTTTTCTTACGACAACTTAGTTCTTAGGACAACTTTGATGAACTTTTTTTCAGAAACATGATTTTTTTTTTTTTTTTTTTTCCCTCTCCCCTGGTTGTTTTACAGCTTTAAGTTATCTCTTAGATCTCAGCTACCCTAATTCTAATTCCATGTTAAAATTCAGTTTTATTGAACAGTGACACACCTAGTCAATTGTTAATTTACATACAGAAGGTTCAATTAAATCTTGAAATATTGTAAATTCTTTATTAAGTTGTATGTACAACAAAGTTATCAGAAATTTGAATTTCAGTTTCATATTTTACATTTTGTTCAAAATATTGTGATACGTATCGTATCGTGAACCCAGTATCATGATACATATCGAATCGTGCGCTGAGTGTACCTAGTACCTAGTAGTTTGATTGATAAGCGATCTAACCAATCATAATGCCGAATCCGCCATTTTGTCCGACAAAGCAGTCAGGAGTTAGAAGATTAAGCTCGTTGGACTTGAACTTGAAAAATGGTGTGTAATGACGTCTTTCCGCATTTGAAACAACATTCCTTCTCAGGTTCATTCATGTTTATTTGATGCTATAAATTAACTAGGAAGAGATGATCGTTTCACGAGCCGCTTAAGCTGAGGCACTACAACAATCTGTCACGACACATTAAAGAGCCACAAAACAGTTTTTATTGTTCAAATTTCTTAAAAAATTACACAGTTTGAAAACTGGGACTTTGTTTAATATCATAAGTAACCTGCTCTGTCTTGTCTGTCGACGTGTTGTCAGTGTCCTCTTTGCTCTGCAATGTATTTTTCACTCTGAGTGGTGTGACAGCTTCATGGCTTGTCGGACAAAGCAACAGTAACTAAGGGGGGCGGGTCTTTGCGAAGGGTCAATTAGGGCATTTTTGACTCACGCTGAAAGGCACAGCCTGTCAATGGTAGGACTGGGCAAAATAATTGTTTTTTTCGATTAATCGTTTTTTAAATTCGATATTGATTTTCAAAAGCCACGTATTGATTTTTTCCGTATTTATTTCCGCAAACACTGGACATAATATCTGATTGACGTTAATCTTATTACTAGTATTCACCACTAGATGGCATCCTCTTATTTACCTTGCGTGATGTTACAGCGGGGCCGGTGTCATTCATTTAGTGCCGAACATGGCGGATACAGCTGCGCCTTTCAGCGTGAAAGACATTCCGGACAGTTGAAGGAACTGTCACTTTCCCGATCGGGCCAGCACTGCATGGTCATTAAAGTTTATCATTTGCACGCGTTTTCAAGCTTTGTCAATATAAGCATCCAAGGAAAAGAGAACTCGCGCGCACTGTGTGAGAAGTTTTGTGTGCGAGTTACACACACCCGAAGAGCTCAGAGCTGCGTGCCTCAGACAGCGTGCAAATAAGAAAATTCATTCTCTTTCACCTCTCCTTGCATCTAAACGGACAAATTCACACAAATTTATCTCAATCTCTGCCTTTGCGAGTATCTCGGTAAATATAGTCGGTTACAGTTATGGTAAGCAGTAGAGAAAGAACGCGTGCGTGTCATTATTATATGTATCAGTGCATTAGTTTTAAAGTGACAGCCACCTAAAATTCCAGAAGCTGTGTGTTTTAATGTTAATCAAACTAGAGAGAAAATCACTCTAATCTTCACTGAATAATGTTTTTGTAACTTTAATAAGGATTAACCTTCATTTATTTTGTACAGTGAACATTATATAGTGTTTATTTATGCTACATCTGAATCAATACCCACCCCTAGTCATAGGGTAACTGACAGACATCCTACAAATATCTAATGATCTAACAAATAAGGCTAAATATTTAAAAACTTCTATTGCACAAAACTATCATAGTCCTCACAAGACCTACAGATTATACATAATAATGGGAATGTTGCTCACAACAAGCGATTTGAAGTTTGACAGTAATTGTCTCAATCTGTTGAAGGCGGCAAATTTGTTACAAAAGCGATGCTTTGATGGGGATGATTTTAGAGATGCAACTTCTCTGCAGCACGTTCAAACTTGCTGTCAGCATACTAAAACCCTTTCAGAGAAGAAGAATCTCTTAAATCATACCCTTTCAAGCACAGCATCCTAAAATATAAAAGCTAAAAAAAAATAATAAAAAAATCAGATAAACTCAGTGGTCGACCAGCCTAATCGGTTGGGCTGTCTATTCTGGCTCATATCTAATTTCACACTTAGTTTCATGCAAGTTACAACTACTACAATAGCAAGTCAGATACCCAAATTTTTGACATTGTGTGCACAAATTCAACTTTGGGTCTTGACTGGGCTGTGCATTTCAACATAGACGCATCTTCTAATTAGGCCATGATAAGTCCCTCAAAAGCTTATCTAAGTGATAAAATAAATAAAAAAAATACTAAAATGTCCATAAAACAAATGTCTTTACCAAGGACAACAGACCTACAATCATGGTTCATGTGTGCTCTCTTCGAGATGCCATGTTGAACAAAAGAATAGCTAGTCTGGATGAGTGCAAATAATGTTCCATCATTTGTTTTGAATCAATTCCAGAATTTAAAATCCGCCATAGACGAAGGACAGTAATTGGCACTTTATAGAGCAGAAAACAGGTGCCTACCTCAATCAGTTTGTTGGCGTGCTCACGGAAAACTTGGGCATATTCCTTCACCTCCTTTTCATTACCATTCTTGGCAGCCTCGATCAATACCAGGAGTGGAACATTGGTCTCCAGAAAAGAGTCCGACACGTGGTCCATCACAGCCTTTCGCAGCTGAAATTATAAATACGCAAACACACAAATCCTTAGCTAGAATATGATCACTCAGAGTTTGGTGTATTCATTTTTAATATGCAATGTAAACAACATGCATCTAAAGAGGGACAGTCATGATACATTATGGACAAAGACGTAAAATATATTTGTTGACACTTATCATAATAATGTGTTTATGAGCACTGCTTCATGGCGAACAGACCTGTCTGCGCAGGTCACGGGTCTTCTTAGTCATCCTGTCGATGGCCATGTTGAGGGCATCACTCTTCTCTTTATGTCCAGCCTGTGATAAAAACATACAAGGGGAAATATACTTAGCCTCATTTAAACTTGTTATAGTCAGGCTTGCTCAGAAAAAGAAAAATGATAGGTGGGAGTTAGAGCTGAGAACTGAAAGGACAAGACAAACTTATAAGATATGATGGATAAGATGCATTTTCTACAGAGGAGGAAAAAAGTAAAACAGCATGAGTCATTTGAATGGTTATAACCCCCTGTGGCAAACATTTCATTTAATTCATGAAAACTTTGTAAGGGTTTTAGCTCCTTTACCCCCCTTTAACGATTTTTCCGTATGACTAACGTGACTTGTGGTACTGTCAGGAGGCACCCGCCCACATTCTTTCACCGATACATTTTTCATCTCAAAAATTCAGAGTTTTTGTCCGTCACTTTCTTGAGCTGGGCTTAAGTAGTCCGTGAAATAATTCATGACACAAATAGCTCTCCTGCAGTGCAAGTACAAAAAAAAAAAAAAAAGGGGATGTAGGGGAAAGGCACACTTAAAGATTAGTTAAAATGCGATGCATGCTTTTGAACTGGTGTCCGATTCTTCCAGCCCCAACCTTCAAGAATTAAAATGTAAGCAAGGCACTTACATCTTTAAATAAAACCCATAATGACAGGGGACAGACAGCTTTTAACAATACAAAAAGTTCAGCAGAAGGTAAGCAGAAGTAAACCTGGTCAAGTAGAGTTCACATGTTAGCCAACACAATGATAGGCAATTAATGTCAGAGATAAATCTGAGCAATTTCCACACTTTAAAAGGCGTTCTCTTCTCCAGCACTCCCAGTCAAGTCGGCTAGTGTGGGAGAGTGGATCTCACTCACATGCCCCAGACAAATTGCTCATGTGCAGCAGGTAGGTAAATCTCCAGCACAGGGAAAAGCCTGGGGGAAGGCCGTCACAGGGGCACAAGCAGCAAAAGCGTGACAGTCAATGAAATATGGCAGTGTCACTGGCAGTTCAGCACCCATCTACCCTCACCTCACTGTGTGGTGCAGAGTACGAGGCAAGTGAACGCCATCGGCCTTAATCCCCTCCTGATTTTGTGCCGGTCGGATGAAAGCACTTCAGAACAATGTAGACTAATGGTGAGAGACTGTCAATTCTAAATCTCTAACCTTCAGGTGAGTTGCTCATTGAATTGAACAAAAATCTCCTACATTAGTGTGAATGGTACATTCATCCACAGCATAACTAGGAAAACTTGACGGATATTAGCTATTTGATCACATGTTTTCCCAAAGGGTGAAATGACTTGGATCGCTCAATATTGATTTGGCTTCGAGCAGCACCACTTAATTGGGCAGTCATTTGATTCCTCACACTAGTTTACATGGTGTTTTCACACATAGTTAAAGATGGTCAGGTAGAGTCATGCTTGCAGCATAAACAAATCTCCCAACAAATTGGTAGAAGGAAAAAGGAAATATTTTAAAACAGTCCTCCTCAGCAGAGACATCCCTTAAGGGCAGATTACACACCAGCGATAAAAGTATTTGTAAAAAAGTAATATGACCTATGGAGAAAAACGACAAACAAATAAATCATCCGCAAAAAAAAAAAAAAAAAAAAAGGCTCAGGTCATTTTAGAAAGTGACCACCCCAAAAAAAGAAACACAGATGTTCAAATTAAGCACAGTAGGTACAATAGCACGGAAACTATTTTAGCTCAACCTATACTCACCGTGTGCTAAGGACAAACAAAAAAAATAACTGGGGATGTTCCAAACTACACACTTGCAAAATTAACTAGCCAGTGGCTTATTTGTATGAAGAAAGCTTTGTATAAATAGGCTGGTTTAGAGCCACGTTTGCTAGATATGGATGGCATCTAGAATACAGCAAGTAGTATAAAAAAAAAAAAAAAAAAAAAAAAAAGTTGAGCTTTCTAGCTTGACACGAGGTCCTGAATACAACACTTATACCGTGAGATATTTGAAGGGGGGAAGAAAAAGAAAAAAAACTTATGCAAAGTGTAATGCAAAAACTCCAACTACAACAGACCAACAATTACACATAACAGGAATTATTTTTCACAGCAGGAGACTTGACATCCGGAAATAATTGTCTTGAAATTTATTGAAAGCGGAAAATGTGTTACAAAAGCAGTGCACTGATGGCTGTAGCAGCGTCATTTTAAAAGGGTAACGGGGACATGTTTAGGAAATGTCTTTGCAATGTCTTTGAGTTTGTCAGCAAACAACAGTTGAGCATCCATCCATCCATCCATCCATCCATCCATCCATCCAGATGTAGCAGAATAAAATGACTGCCGCAATATATGGTGTATAGTTGTTCAAGCTATTTTCATAATAATAAAGTGCATTTATAATGCAATGCTAATCAACATTTATCACTGTATAGTATATATAGTATACTATAAAATAATATATTGTCTGCCTCATTTTATTATGAAACCACATCAGCTCACTAAAGGAAGTTATTTCAAACACTCGACTGACGTTATGAAGTTATGAAGGAGTTTGGAGTAAAAACATGTTATAAAATGTCATCTTTTGTTGGACAACAGGTTTATGAAAGCTTCTCATTACAAGTTTGGGAAGATGTTTAACGCATGTTGCTTTTTCAAATGCACATTATAAGCATTTACTACTTTAAATGCATTTACTACACGCACACAATGATAAAATATTAAATACAAATGTGTGTGTTAATCTGGAATAAAAACGTCCAGATCCATTTCCATTGTCATTCACATTTAGCTAGTGAGCTCGATAGGCTGTCATCAAACAGTTTGATTTCCATTACATTAAGTTCAGCAAACCCACATGAAGAAAAATCAGCCAAATGACAGAGGAGCTGAGAAAAATGCAGACAACAGCTAAGTTGTGCAATCTTATGTTTAGTGAGATTTCCTGTGGGGCTATGCAGTGTGAATGCTCTATTAAGTCCAGCATTCAGATTCTGTCCCCACCACTGCAGATTGACAGGAGTATAAAAGGTCTCTGTGACGTTGGTTTGCTTGTGACGCGTTTTGTGTAGAAAACCTGAACGAGCAAAAGGGAGAGAAGGGAAGGGCCAATCTGATTGCAAGTCATTGTATATCAAATTAAGTATCCGCTTCCTGTGCCAACTTAATTATAACATAAATTCATTCATCAACATTTAATTGAAGTTAAAACCCAAAACAAAATAATTTGAAATCGCTTGTTTTAATTTACAGCTACAAAGAGGTACCCCACCCCCCCACCCCACCCCAAAAGCAACAGCACTATAACACACATATACATATATAAACACAAAATATACAACCTTGCCAGACAGGAAAGAGACGAAGAGATTTAATGTAATTGTTAATTTCAGCTGTGAACTGCCGCAACACGTTGCAGTTATCAATATTCTGACTGTGACGAACCAGAGGAAAAAAGTAAGGGAGGGGGAGGGTGCGTTGAATCAAACGCCAAAGCACTGTGCAAGTGTGCAAGGCGGAAAGTGAGCGAGCCAGGGAGCGAACCGAAGCGCGCATGAGAGAGGGAGAGGGAGAGAGAGAAACTGCACTGATGATCGACGCCAGCCTGCCACCACTCTGTAGCAGTGAGTGGCTGCAACAAAAGCACAGAATAACATCTCAGCTCCTCTCCTCTGCTTTTCCCCCTCACTGCATCTCCTTTCCTCGGTGCCGAGAACTCCACACAACACAGCAGAGCCACACGGAACTGGCATCGCAAGTGCAGCCTCTGCCTGCCATCAACAAGTTAGGGATGAAGGACCTTGAGTACTGAAAGAGGAATGCGTGATCTTCAATTAACCAATTGAGCTGACATCATTGCGGTGGAAAAGGAAAGAGGCAGCTAAGGAACGGAGGGATCTGCTCAGTGGTGCTGCTTTGGATGCAAATTATCAACTTCAAATTTAAGGATTCTTGGAAGGCAAATAATGCTAATCTTTTCTTAATCTGGGAATTGAATAGCAGGACTGAAAAAAAGGACAGACACACAAAAAAAAGAGAAAACAGCATCCCAGGACATGGAATTCCTGAATTTGGTTCAACTGGGGGGGCTCAGCACTTCTTTATTTCTGAAGAGCTTGATTCCTTTTGTATTTACCCAAAAGGCTTTTTTCCCTTTGGATTTCTTTTCCATCTGGCTGCTCCAAAAGTCTGCGGAAAAAGACAGTTGAATGCAGCCTCCGATGTACACAAAAGAATGGGTAAGTTAGCCCTTTTATTCACAGAGTCTGGACCTGAATAAGCAATGTGGTGAATAGGAGGGGGGACAGTGGCTGTCAGGGTCTCTAGAAACATCTATATACTTAAAATGCTGCTTTCCTTTCATGTGCTTGTAATATTTAATAAGTGGTTTCCAGCAGAGGGGAAAAAGCCTTACAAGTCACTTAAAAAATTACTGAAAAAATAAATAAATAAATAAAATAAAAATTAAGGCATACTCGGTTGAAAAAAAAAAAAAAAAAAAAAAAAAGATAAAACGCATCCTAAGGAATGAAGGAGAAAAAAAAAAACACTAAACACTAAAGGACCAGCAAATAAAATGTTAATATTATAATACTGCAGTTCAAACATATGGATAAATAATTTCTGCATTAAAATGACTTCAGCATAACTATCAGTGCATTTCATTGAACATTCATTATAAATGTTCTTAACATTCTTGGATCAACAAGCAGATTGCTTTGACTGTTGACAAATACAGAGAGAGTGTGCATGATAGTGGGAGAAAAAAAAAAATTCTGTGTACTGCAGAGATTAGATTTCCCTCCCCCCGGTTTATTTTCTTATCTTTAAACCCACCCAGGTTTCCATTCAAGGTGGCCATTGGTGGGACAAGCACCAGCGGCACTTTGTGTGATCAGCATGCTACTGTGCCTCCCTCCTGTGTCATGCACAACCTGCCCCCAGAAATGCCGATGTGAAGACCTGCAGTTTTACTGCGACACGCAGGGGCTCCTGGCGCCCCCAGACGGTGTGGATAAAGGGGCCCTTGGACTTTCGCTCAGACACAACAGCATCAGCGAGCTCAGCTCAGACCAGTTCTTTGGCTTCACCCAGCTCACTTGGCTTCATCTGGACCACAACCAAATAACCACCGTGCATGAGGATGCCTTCCAGGGGCTGTACAAGCTCAAGGACCTTAACCTGAGCTCAAACCGCATCACCAAGCTGCCAAACACAACCTTCATCCACCTCATCAACCTGCAGATCTTGGATCTCTCCTTCAACCAGATGACGGCTCTGGAGCCTGAGCTTTTTCACGGGCTCCGGAAACTCCAGATCCTTCACCTGCGGTCAAACTCCCTGCGCACGACACCCGTGCGGGCCTTCTGGGACTGCCGGAGCCTGGAATACCTTGGCCTGAGCAACAACCGGCTCCGTAGCCTGGCCCGGAATGGCTTTGCTGGGTTAATTAAGCTTCGGGAGCTCCATTTGGAACACAATCACTTGACCAAGATTAACTTGGCACACTTCCCTCGTCTGGTTGCCCTCCAGTTCCTTTATCTGCAGTGGAACAAGATCAACAATTTAACATGCACCATGGAATGGAAATGGACAACTCTGGAGAAACTGGATCTCACTGGGAACGAGATACGTGTACTCACCCCCGACGTGTTTGAGACTTTGCCCAGCCTCAAGATCTTGCTGCTGGATAACAACAAACTGACCAGCCTCGATACCCAAACCATGGATATGTGGAAGTCCCTAACCGCAATCGGTTTGTCGAGCAACCTTTGGGAATGTACCAAACGAATCTGCAATTTGGCCACTTGGCTGAGCACCTTTAAGGGTCGATGGGAGCATTCTATCCTCTGCCACAGTCCTGAGTACGCACAGGGTGAGGAAATACTGGATGCCGTTTACGGATTCCAACTTTGCCAAAATTTCTCAGCCCCGGTCATACTGACCAGTACAAGCACGGATGCCATGCTCCCTGAGATCACAAGCTCCCTGTTTGGAAATATGCAGACCCCTACGCAAGACTTCTATGCAGAGGATTTTGGGAGCTTTACGATTGTCACTACTACTACCACCACCACCCAACCCCCACGCACTGCCCTTGCTACTACCATGACGGTGGAGGGTGCAGATGTTACCGAGGACTACTCTGCTATGGACAACACAGTGCTGACCCAGAGGGTCATCATTGGCACCATGGCTCTGTTGTTTTCATTCTTTTTCATTATTTTTGTAGTGTACATATCGCGAAAATGCTGCCCTCCCACTCTGAGGCGGATCCGCCATTGCTCGGCCATTCAGAACCGGCGACAGATGAGGACCCAGCAGAGGCAGCCAATGGCGGACCTTGCTACACAGGTGCCCTATAACGAGTATGAGCCCAGTCACGAGGAGGGTGCACTTGTGATCATCAATGGCTATGGGCAGTGCAAATGTCAGCAACTGCCTTACAAAGAGTGTGAAGTATAAACTCTATTTATTCCTGCAGTTTATGGGTTTAAACATTCGTCCATTTCAAAAGATACAGGGTTTGCTTTTGGACATTTTTTGTTCCATTTTCAGTTTGTATGAAGAAGAAAGTTTCTTTGAAATTGTTAGCTATGGAAATTTATGAAAGCTTGAGATGACTGGGATGAATTTGAAAAAAAGAAAAAAAAAAAAGAAGAGGAAATATAGAGAAGTTTATTTTTGTAATACAAATGCAAAAGTTCATATCTAGCTGGGGCAATCAATCTCAGCAGAGGAAGGTTGGATGCGTCACTGCATCACCAGTTTGTGTACTATGTATTCTGCAGCACAGAAGAGATGAGAAATCTATAGCCAAACCGCCTGGAACCCTGTGCTCCAGAAAACAGTTTATAAAATGACATATCTTCTGATAAATGGTATAATTTTATTACATGGAAAAATAGTGTTACATATGCTGAGCAGTGCAAATTTAAAAGGATAAAAAAAGACTTTGTGCACGTTAGCAACACTATAGATCTCACTCACATATTCACTTTTGGGGAGAGGAAACAAAAAACAAAAAAAGATGAATACAAAGCATAATTTTTAACTCACCTTTTCTAAATTGAGAACAACTACTGTTACAAATTGAGCCACATAATTAAATTTAGATTTGAACAGGGAATTCAACCCACTCATGTTACTTGGCTTCCTCATGTGGCAGAAATGATCGTTTCACTTTGATCGAGTCTTAAATTAAAACTAATGAGAACACTTAACAGCCTTCACATTTCTCCATTTGGTTAAATTCAATAAACTCTGTCCACTTCCTTGAAATCTTAAAGCCTAGCACTTTGTGTGAAAAGGTTAATGTCCAATATGGCTCTACACTGGTTCTAACAAAATGTCTGAACAAGCTCCCTCTATTACGACTTCAGCAGGGATTTACTAGATGTTTAACAGAGGCAATTGCTCAATTATCATTGTGCATATATTCTTACATAAGATTGCTTAAAACACTGACATCTTCACTGTGACAGAACAATGCTGCTTAGATCACTGCATCATTAATTAACGGTAGGGACCATCAAAGAAAGCTAGACGAAGCAAACACCAGCGAGAACATCCTAGTGAGAAGGGTAGGAAAAAGAAAGAAGGCATGCAGAGGACACTGACAATTGTCTCCTAAAAATAAATGTGCACACTTGGAGTCGCACTGTTCGAATGCAGCAAAGAGCATAATCACACCTGACAGCTTCAACATTGAGTCAATTAAGCCCTGGGAAAACTAATCTAATATTCTATCACCCTAAACCTCTGCCCTGAATGTTTCAGCCTCCTCGGACAGTGCTTGAGATGGGGGAAAAAAACAACAAAAAAAACAAAAAAAAAAAAAACAAACACATTTTCTGTCTTCATGGAAACAAGAACGTTATTACTTCATAGCCTTGCTCCTTTTAGTCCATAGATACAGAAAAAAAAGCCTTTTTTGTCTGTGCAGGAAATATCCAGAGGTTCATACCAAGGACACGAAAGAAACGGAAACAGAGAGAAAAGCTGAAGTAAAGCATAGCGCAGCTCTCAGGAGAGCAGGCAGAAGACGGCAGGAGGCTGGGTCAGGAGACATTTGTATGCAGTACAGAGAGGACAGACATTAGCATCAAACTAAAGAAGCTGCTGCTGCAGTAGCTCTTTGTGTTGCAATCAAGAGTTGGGGGCAGGGATGCACAGGGGGGTAAAGGGAGCACAAACACCAGTTAGCATCTAATTGAAGTCAATGAGCATCTTAGGAACCACTGAGTGAGGCTGAATCAGTGTACAGAAACCATTACAAGAAAAAAAGAACTGAATGACAAAACAGTGACTGACAACACCCTGGGCAAGATCTGGAAAGCACTGAATGCCACCTTAGTCGAGCCACAATTATTGCCTCAGTGCAGAAAAAATATATATATATTTGTAATTAAGCTATATAGCTTAAGAGAAAACTGCTTTAGTCATATCCTGGCAGATGTTTTTGGTGTAAAGCTCAAAATCTCAGAAATTGGTATCTATATCAAAGCTATTCTGCTCACCTACCAGAAAAGGAAAAAAGGAAAAAAAAAAAAAAAAAAAGTAACTGTCCAATAGTGAAATTAAGCATGCCAGAAGAGGCTGGTTAAAGCTGTCCTCTAGAGGGTGCTGTAAAATACCATGAATGAGAAATGACTGCAAAACTCTGCAAGAGACAACTTTATGTTGGTAAGGATAAACAGAAAGGGAATGCAGGACTGTGTAGATGATCTTTTCTGTACATCCAGAGATGTAGCTGGGAACTTGCATTCCAAAATGCATTTTTCAAATGCTGTTGGACTAAACAAGGAAAACTACAGCTAACATTTACTAAGCCAAGAACATCCACCAATGGTGTTGTTTTGTTTTGGATTTAGTGAAGCCGACCTTTGCTTTATGCGTTCCTCAAAAACACCTTGCATGTTTAAAGAAAACAGTTTACCTGACATGCACATCAGCACCATCACCAAAAAAAAGAAAAATGAAAAGAAAAAAAAAAAAGCCTCATCCTGATATGATAAGTTTAGGCGTGTGTGGTTAAGGAAGAACGACCTTCTAATGAAATACTGACAAACTGTTTAAACTATCAGCTTAGAAGCAAATCAAGAAACCACTGAACATGAATCCATTTGCACTCCTGTAAACTGTTTTTTTTTTTTTTTTTGAGGGGGGTACCTTTCCATACGCTGAAGTCCTGCTGCTCACTCTGGCCAAAACAGCCCCTTTCAAATCACAACCCAAAAACTTCTTTGTGCAAAAATGAATGCTTTTCACCCTCCTCTCCCCAAAACCCCGCTTTTTCCTTTTGTATTGTAATATGTACTATTTCATATCTGTATAGTGGGTAAAGATGTGGCGAACTGAAGAGATCTTTTTTTTTTTTTTTTTCCCTTAAGACGTATATTTTTAAATAAAAAAATGTTACAATTTATAAATGTTTTGGTCTAATATGCTCTTTAGGTAAATAATGGTCATACTTGCCTGTAAATACTGTTGGTTCCTTTAAAATATCTTCTACACAAAAGATTGTAGAAATGCTATCATGTATCAAACGTGCTGAATACAGAAATGGCTGAAAGCCTTTTAAGAATGGTGCACTCAGGGTATTTGGTCTGGGCTTCAGGCAAGGTGCCCTTCTGAAGTAAATGGCTTCTGATATCATTAACATTATCATAACCCGGCACTCACCTGCCCTTCTAAACCGAGATGATAACCTGCCTGAATGACTGGTATCAAATGCAACAACACAATGGAGATTCCACTCTAACCCAGGGCAGAACAATAAGTTTAATAATAATAACAATAATAATAATAACAACAATAACAATAATAATAATAATAATAATAATAATAATAAGAGAATAAAAGTTTAAATCAGTTTATAAATGCTATTATAAATACAAAGTGATTGACATTGGTTGAAAATGATTATCTAGCCCACTGATTCTTGATTTAAATAGGATCTAAATTGTGGTAGGTTAGCGGACGTTGGTAGAAAAACAGCTCAAAAGTTTTGCAGGAGAACTACATGTGACAATTACTTCTCTCACATGAAGTGCCGTACATATCTCTGTCTGGACAGGTTTTTCTTTCTCCATTCCTCTGAGGTTCTTCAGTAAGCAGAGAACGTAAAATGGTGCTGATGCATGACACCACCAGTGGGAAATTACTGAGGTCTCAGACGCTCTAGAAATACTCTTCCAAATATAAATTAAAAATGTGAGTTAGTCACTCTGAACCCACATTACTGACTTTCATCCAAAACAGTATTATGAGAAAATATTTCTGTAAAACCTGAGCTTTGGCCAGGAAGGGGAAGAATTGTGCCCATACAGATACTGCAAAACATATATAAAATTAAGTTTGAAAATATTTTTACTGTGTATAAAAATATAAAAAAATAAATACAGTGTAGGTATTTTATAAAGACATTTTATAAAGAGTGAAACCAGTGATTTTCTCAATAGCACTGCAGCTGCAGCCTCTGTGGAGGATTCAAAAGTGTGAGGGTGGCAGCAAGCATATGCCACAGTAGCTACCCGCCTGTGTTATATAGTGTGCACTGTACAAGTACTGCAGGGAAAGCTGGAAGAAAACCAATTTCCAGTGCAGAATGAAGGGGACCAAAACATAAATAATACCCCGACTGTTACTGTATGCCTAACCTTGGGAATCTAATACATCAGGCACTGTGAATATCAGCTTTTATGTAGCCATTTTAAATGCTTTTTTTTTTTTAAATATAAATAATATATTCAGCTACCCAGCTACTTCAACAACGATATTGGTGTGTCATCCATGATGTTTAAAGATTTTATATCGTTTGTAAATCTCAAGATTGTGTAACCCAGACGACAGAATTGTTTTTAACCGATTTTACTGCAGAAGTAAGGTAAACGGGAGAAGCGATTGGTCGACTCCCTCCGGGCAGCTGTTGACCACTGGTTCACAGATGCTGTGCCTATAGGCATTTTCTCCAGAGAAAAAGGAAAGTTGTTGGGGAGTGGGGAGAGGCAAAATGGCTGAAGCTTAACATGATTTATAGAGGACAGCATTTCTTGGCCAGACGGAGTCTGTAAGAGAAGAGGCTTTGTGACTAGAGGCTTCAGATGCAGCGGCTTTCTAAGGCTTTTCACTCACTGTGAAAGGAAGCTATTAACTCCAAAGGTCATTTTTTAATTTGGTTGCAGCCCTGCATGGCAGAGGTCTGTCCCCAACTGAGGAAATGAAAACAGAAGTGAATTAACTTGGGATTTAAGTACACCAAAATGAACGTAAGAAAGTGAGAGGATATTGTGCGTCTCAACTTTGCGCTTGAACTGTATGCCGTGTACCCAATTACGAAGGCTCATTTAAACCCTGCTGGAAGTCACTGAACACACACACACAAATGAAAAGGCAACTCAGAGACCAGATGAAAACAGGCTAATACTTTTAGACAATTTCTTATTATATCACGACAGTCCCTCCAAACGTTAATTTGCTCCCTCTGTTTTTAAGTCTACAAAAAGGGTCTTATTTTTCTCTCTGCACCATTTCCTTGGAGCTCTGAGCTCTCAGGGACCACAGAGGATGAATGGACATCTCTCTTCAAAACAAGTCTCTCAAAATGAACTATATTAAAGCAAAGGGCCGAAGCTCCATTAGCCACCAAGGGTAGTCACCCCTCATCCATTCCCTGATCAAAGCGGTCAACAAAAAGAAAATGATTGTAAGAGGCGCAATGCGGCTCAATGAACTAGCTAGTGAAAAATAAAAGCATTTTTTTCGTTCGATTCAGCTGAAGCACTTCTGCCCTTGGACTTTATCATGGTATCAAATGCTGTAGTGCTAATTACTAGCTGCACATGGATAAAGTCAAATTCACAGCCTTTATTCTGCAAAGGCAAAAAAAAAAAAAAAAAAAAAAAAAAGAAATAGGCATGAAGTCGCATGTACAGGTTTTTGTTTAGCTGATACTGTTTTTGTGTTGTTTTTTTGCACACTATTGTGTGATATATTAGTTGGTTCCTTGGTTAAAAAATAAACTAAAAGGGGAAAAAAAATTAAAGGAAAACTAAAAGATCTAGAAATGTGTGTTTTAGCCAACTAATGACTTGTTATATTTACAGCCGTAGTTTATAATATCCATGATGCAATGCATGGCAACAGATACAGAATCCGCATTTTAAAGTACCATTACATATGATTTCTACATTGTTAATAATGATGACCGTTGCTAGATGTGGACATGCAGGATTTAAATGACAAAACGCTCCATTTATCTCTCACATGGTTGCCAAGGAAACAGTGTTCAGCCAAACTGAATTCGTGTTCATTACCATCTAGGGTGTGACGAACAAAGACATTCATTATCCTTGTTCTGACCAGAAGTAACTTTATGCAGCCCTATTCATGAGAATGTCTGACACATCTAAGTATCAGAGAGAAGCAATACCAGATATCAAGGTGCATGCAGAGCTAATGCAGTGAGTCAGAGCTAATCCACAGCAGCAGGTTAAGAAAAGGGCCCTAATAACACTGACATAACTGTTCTTTGACTCATCAATAGAGGTGACCTTCATGCTACAATATAAGCTTGGTAACAAAAGCAGTTGCACAACTGAATTGAGAAGCATTTTCTTCCTTAAAATAAATCAGAAATAGTCAACAGAAAGAGTCGAGCTGAAAACAGCACTCTGATGCGGCACAGAGAAGGCCTGCCACAGCCACCCACACAGACTTCATAATCAAATGTGACGCAAGCGTGCTATAATTACTCCTATCTGGATTTCATCACGTTTGCCTATTATTTCTCAGTGCCACAGGTGAAACATCTGCATTGCACTCATCATTGACTCACTGAACACAGTCAAGAGACCATGTGCACAATTTAAGGAAATCCAATTAATGCCCCAAACCTCCTGGAGAGGTGCTCTTGAAAAGCAATCAGATATATCGAAGGGATCACATCGAGATCTTGGAGAAAAAAAAACAACCAGATGCTGTGACTATAGCCCATTTCTCCCAGTACCACTCCATGTCTATTCGATCAAAAACAAGCCTTCTCAACCAGGCCAGAAGCAAAAAGACAGCCATTTGCAGGTGGGAGAGAAAAGTTATTGGGAACCTCAACAACCCACAGGGTTCAAGGACTCAAGAGCGGTGTGTGTTTGAAGCATTTTTTATGAGCTTCCAATTAATCTCAAAAACGCTTACCAGGGAGGACGCATCGATTTGGATTCTCATCAACAAATACCTCTGTATCATTTACTGCTTCCTACATTTTAAAGTTTCTCCTCCCTGAAACCCAAAAACACATCTTGGACTGGACTGGACAGAATCAATTAAGCTCAGTCAGAAACCCATATCAAGGAAATATACAAGTGGAGGAACCTGCCAAAACCCTGTCTTGAGTCCAGCTGTAGTAAAGTTTGTTAATAAGGGAAGGAGCAGGAACCAGCAAACGTTCAACATAATACTTTAATCATAAAATAATCAAATAACTCCTAACGGATGACCACCGTATAAAAACATAAAACACAACCTAAACTCCAGGCCTGGTCCTCTCTCGTCCTTCACTGTCATCACTACTCCCTTTTATGCTTCCAGATCTCCTCCGTGAGACTTGAGACTGATTTGGCGCACAGGTGACGCTCATTAGCACTCTGCCACCGGCCTCGCTCCGTTCTCACGGCTCCACACTGCTTGCCACACCGGCCAAACTAGTGTCTTTGTCATCATATATAGTTTATCGTATAAGATTTTAATAAACAATTCTAAAGACTGAAGTATACTTCACTTTTTACGCATACGCGAGGGTCAGCGTACAGTCCATATGACGCGAATTTCGGCATCAAAGGAGTATGCGCACCGCTTTGTTCACACAGGTCGCACGTGGGCATTTAATTTTTTTTGCAGTAATTAGTTTATCTACAAGGTGGCAACCATGCCCTGATGGGCATCAATTTATAAGGTAGTAAAAGAAAAACTGCATAAACAGAACAGAATGGAATTTTGCCGAAATTACAGATGAAAGCATTTGTTAAAGGAGTTTGATTGTCAATGTTAAATACAAGATGAAAAATGAGCAAACAAAAACACAAAACAAAAACAATGCAATTAACATCTAGAATATGACTGATTCAAATAATCATATGGTAAATGGCAAGTTTAAATTAATATACAAGATACTTGAATATTTGGTTTATTTTTGCACTCTTGCAATTTAAAATGTTATTTCTATTGACTAAAACTACATGGAATTATAGAGTAAAAGTGACTTATATTTATGTATGTGAAATGAAATCAACTAAACTTAAGGTATTTTTGTAAGCACACAAAACAATGTAAAAATTAACACTTCAGCTAAAATTAATGAGCCTTGCTAATTTCCCCTTAGATTCAATTGAATAAACTGATAGCACTGCAGTTTATTTAGAAACATGACTTTTTCAACAGTGACGTGTCACTAGAAACAGCTCAGTACATTATGCATACGAGGGTGACCTTTTCATTTCATACGCCTACCTGTCGCAGGCAAAGAACAACATCTAGAGTGCGGCTGCTAAAAACGTCACAGGTCTTATGAAGACACCTGCAGCGAGCACCAGAGGAGATGCATTATAGTCATTCCTCAGTATCCCAGAAAAAGGTCTGCAAAACTGGACAACATCTAGTTATCAAGCCTCGGCTCAAGATTGAGGGGCAGAGAATGGGGCATGTCAAGCTTTGCAATGTTCATCTGTCTTCACATAGCAATCAGTTTTGGCATCCAGTCGCTGGTGGCAAATCGTACAGAGCGGTTAATAAACATGGCATGCTATCTGTCTTCATACTGTCAACATTAGGCTGAAGCCTGCCGTAAGGCTGATTCTAAGGTGGGTTATTGAACCTCAAGGGTTTGAATACCAATGCTCTTGTTCATGGCGGGGATCTTTTCTTGTACTTCGCACAGTCTGCTCTGATGATCTATAAAAATAAAAAAGCGCTGTCACCAGGAAAAGGTGACAAGATTTTTGATTTATTAAGAATGTTCAACACAAATTTATGCAACCGTCCATGCGCCCTAATTACCTGGGGAATGATCCTTGGCCACTTTGAATACAAGCCCATAACTCAAACTACCAGAGCATATCTGTGACACTGTGGCACCCTTGCAAGAGTTTTTAGTGCATCTCAGATGACGATGAGAAAAGACAAGAGCATGACTTAATGCTTCAATCATTATTAAATCTTACAGAGAGAAAGTTCTGCTGTGCAAGGTGAAATCTAATTTCCTAAAATGTTCACCTCCTGCCTTTTCAATTTTTAATTCATTAATATTCATGTTACAACTGCTCCTTAGAGACCATTCTGGCCAAAAGAAAGAGAAAGGAAAAAAAAAAAAAAAAAAAAAAAACTAAAAAGCCTAACATCTCTCCATGGATTAAAGGAACTACACACCAAGACAGAGGTATCTCTAACAATTCATTAATATGAAGAATCCATTTTCCGTGACAATTTTATCCAACTAAAGGAACTGATAATTTGTTGACAAAATATAATTTAGCATTCACTAACCAAGCAACAATATTCAGCTGCACAGATACAGCTTTGCGCTAATTTCAAAGCTTATTTCAGAAAAAAACACTTCAATGATACTGTAAACCTCTGCTAATAATACAGACCTTGGGCTGAACCCAATATAAAATGGTCACCCTTGAACACGAGCCACACATCACGATACGTCTGCGATGTGTTCAAGACGCACAAGGACCAGCACAGGCTATTAACTTTTAATATGCCATTTGCAAAACAATCCTACAAAGTCAACAGCTTTAAATGTCTCATAAAACAAGCAGCTTACAAGATTTTTTATCCGAATGGTGAGAACAACAAGAGCTTGGGCATGTATCTATATAACACATGAGCTAAATGGACATGTAACAGCTCTAAGAAAATGCAATGTTACAGAAGACTGTAATAGAGCTAGTGTGAGAAGAATCAAGCCAGTGGGACCATTAAAGAACCATTTCTCCTTGGATCTTGACAATATATCAGGAGGAAATGTGTTTTTCTATATTACCTATGAGGCCAATGATGCCCTTGACAATCACAACAGCAAAGTTCTAAGCCTCTTCTGAGGGTAACCCAGTTTAGAGTCAGATATGCTACATCACCGAAGTGAATGCGGGCAAATGCCATTATCCATGACAGTGATATTTAATAGCCACTAGTCTGCCATCATTCTGCCCTTGGAAAAATATCAAATATTTCCATTTTGTGGTGAAAGGGAAGGGAAGGGGCAAGAAAATTTCCTTAACATTGTTTTCCAGCATAAAAAAAAGGCAGTTATTTAGTTCTAACAAATGCTCACTAGATCAAAACTAAACTGAAAAAGCTACGCTTGCCTTTGAAGGTTGAGCAAGCCATTGATTTTACTTTTTGAATCATTCAAAGGCTTGCGGTCTGTGTGCATTTCATAAACAGCTTAGCTTACATGGAAAGATCTGTTAAAATGAACAATAGAAAAACAAACAAGCATTTGCGTGTATCTTTTCTCTTTTTCCTTTTAGCCGCCTCAATCTCCAAACATTAAGAAAAACACCTCACAAATCATTATGGACATTTTATATATAATAAAAAAAAAAAAAAAAAAACACGATACATAACATATTAGGTGGCAAAGTACTTACAAAGAAGTCATTAAAAATGAAAAAGCCAAGCATTTACGCTAAATGATAAATCACCCTGGTTCGTGGGGCTTGGCGGTTTTTGAAAGAATGTAGCACCATTTGTGTTTGGGTCAAACTAATTGAAATATTTGTTTTGGGGGGTTCAGAGGCAATTAATCTTGGCCTAACCTCATTTATCTGCTAGAAAATAATTTATTTGGCTCCTCTGGATATTTATAAAGGCAATTACAAGACATCTCAGGAAGTGTGTAATGCAAATTCCCAGGACCACCTCGCCTAGATTAAGTCTAAACGTTGGTCTAAAAATGTAGCCTTAAACAATGAACCTCAACTGCAGTCTCTAGCAGAGCAGAAAAACTATTTCAAATACTTCTAAACCAACTACATCATTTGTGCTCAAGGAGCACTCAATGATCCACCCCATTTTTCCAGAAAGAGACAATGCATTAAACGCGCTCGACTTGCATTTAAAGTAACTCTTTTCGTTCTCTTTCCTAAAGCATGGCTTGCATACATAATTTAGATTTTAAAATCGTTTAAAAGTCCAGATCACAATGTATTTGACGGACTTTTTTTTTTTTTTTTTTTTTTTCCAATCTGCAGAGAAAATAAGCAGCTCAAGGTCACACTCACACACGCAATCACCCTTGAGCAGGAGACAGTTATTTAATCTTTATACGAAATAGGACAAAGGGAACATCCTTCATAAATTTTAATATCTTGGTTTCTTCAACCCATTGTTTGAATTACACTGTTACACTAAAATAAAAATGCTAAATATAAGCTGACTTCAACTTAACAAATCTAGTTCATTAAAGGTAAAACTGACTTATTAAAAAAAATGAAATTTTAGAATAGCCAAACTTGTAAACGTTTGGAATTAGTAGGCCAATTAACTATGAAAAGAACATTTTTTTTTAAAAAATCTGTTGTACATTTAATTATTGTTGTACATAATGTTAAGTCTTTCATAGGAATAACAAAAGGGAAAGAAAAAAAAAAAAAAAAAAAATAAGTGTCTGGTGTGTCCTGTGTAGCATGCTGCAAAAACAGAGCATCCGTCAACTGAATGCACACCGCTGCATTGGGCACTTGCAATGAGCGCAAACTAATTACGTTGTTACACACCATGCGCATCCAGCATACACTCCATTATACACTGTCCTACTCATCACTAAAGTAGAATATGCACAAAAGTTTTCCGAACATTCTCCTTCAATACATTCCTTAACACTTCCCTCTTCTCAGAGTAGGGTTGGGAACCGAGAACCGGTCATCATCCGGAACCGGTAGTGTTTTTTTTAAAAGAACCGGAACCGAAAACAGTTCTGGTGTGATGGGTGGGCGAAATGCAGGGAGCGCATCCTTTAATAGAGATGTCTCACCTCATGAATATTATAGCAATGAATGCACTGAAAAGCCCTTAACACCAGGGGTTCCCTTTAAAAATGTGTCTATCACTGAATCATTCTTTCAGAAACGAGTCTTTATGAATCCAACTTACAAAAATGTTTTTTCACCTGTCTGGATCTTACATGTGTGTTCAAGCATATTATCTAATTTGTGGTAACACTTTACAATAAGGTTCATTTATGAACTAACCATGAGTAATACATTTGTTACTGTATTTGTTAATCTTTGTTAATGTTAATAAAAATACAGCTGTTTATAGTTTGTTCATGTTACTTCACAGTGCATTAACTAATGTTAACAAATACAACTCTTGATTTTAATAATGTATTAGTAAATCTTGAAATTAACATTAACGAAGATTAATAAATGCTGTAGAAATGCAGTTTATTATTAGTTTATGTTAATGTAGTCAACTAGGGCTGCAATGATTCCTCAATTAAAATAGAATACTTGATTTTAAAAAATCCTCGATTCCAATTTGCCCGTGTCGAGTAACCAGTAAAATACCGGAAGTGGCGCTTTCCATGGACGAGAATCCATAAAAACGCATTATTAGACTGTTTTCTAAGGCTGCACGATATTAAACCCATTTGAAAATTATAATAAAGCATAATGCTATTGTGAATTTACAAAGGCTGTGAATTAATTAAATAAATGTATGTGCTGCAGGTTTAATATATGCGCTGTAATGCAATTACATATGTGTAGGTTATCTGCGTGCGTCTCAGAGCGGCTCCGTTCACAGCAAATGCAGCTTCACGTGAACTGTTATCATTTACATGAGTGGCGCGTCTCAAACTACATCTCTGCATATGCTGTGAGTTTGGATTGCTTTTAACGTTCATCTGGAAACGCAATGTGCGACATTTAATCAGATTTGTAAGGCAAGTCATCTATAAACCTTAGCAAATGCTGGAGAATACATTATACAGTATGTTTCTACTGTGCTAACTGCTCGTCGCGATTTCAAAATAAAAGTTTAAGCCCACGTTCTTTTAAGTCCACATGTTCTTGTTCAAGAAGTTGCAGTGGTAGCATTTCCCCCAGCTTGTTTCACTTGAGAATGCCATCTCGACGGCCGTTTATGAGCGCTATTTATTCATATTAAACATTTAACATTTTAAAAAGTTAAAGATTTAAAATACTTACAGTCTCCATGCTCACAGCATCACAGACATTAATATTTTAACGATTTATTAGATGAATCACTGTCTGGCCATCTGGGATTTTGGTATGGAGATAAAGGGTATGATTATAATTTTTGGCAGTATTAACACCAAATCATGTGTGTATATTAGCACCGTTTGTTGTTTTTTTGTGCTATGAGATAGAGCGTTTGGACCAGGAAGCGCTGCCGCGTGACGTCAGACAACCAAATACATAAAGAACATTAGTTATACAATTCAATACATTATGTATTTTGACAGTTTTGTTCAATAAAACCACACGATTAATTGCTTTTGATACTTTACTTGAATCAATTATTGTTGTGTTATTGCTATTATATATGTATTTTAAGCTATATGTGTAAGCGAACGTGCTGTTAGTAGTTGAGCTATATGCGAGATGAGCGCCGCCATGTTTGTTTACGCCGCGGTCAGGATAATATAGATCTGTCAGATTTACGACACGTGAATTAATCCACTTCTTTCAAAATACAAGCATGGATGTAAGTGTCCGGTGAACTGGGAGAAGAACAGGATAAACTTTATAGTTGCTTGCCTTACTCAAAGTATGTAATATGTATGTGATATGAATATAACGTGTTGTATAATTATAATGGAAAGGATTATTAATGCAGCTTCCATAGACATCAGTGTATATTATAAAAACTCTAAATGTATTGTTACTAGTACTTACGTGTATTTAAATATCTGAAACCTAAAATAAACATCACGTGAAACACTGAATAGTTGTGATAAATGCCAAGCACTGAGTGCATCCGTCTCTGGCTCAGCGCCAGCGCACGTGCCCGCGCCAGGAGGAGAGGGGGAGGGACGGGGCAATTATTGAGTAATCATTAGAATAATCGAACGATTACTCGATTGCCAAAATAATCATTAGCTACAGCCCTATAGTTAACCTGTTAAATTCATTTTACAAGAATAATAAACACAAAAAGGACTGTTTGAGTCGAGTATTGTGCATTTTTCCCTTACTACTATTTTTTATTAGTTGTTTAATTATTTTAATGGAACCGGAATCGTTAGGCAGAATCGGAACTGGAAAATTTCTCACGATTCCCAACCCTATCTCAAAGTAAAATAATTTCTTGGCAAGGACAGGATCATGGACACGTATCAGTGCTGAACCAGGTTGAGATGTGGCCCAGTGCCCAACAAGGGCTCAAACACATTCAGTACATACCATTTCACTGATCACATTCACCTTGCAGCCTAAGCGGCATGTCTTCCCCTCAACAAGGGGAAAATAAGAGTGATTTGTTCCTTTCAAACGAGGCTTATGATTAACTGTCTGGAAAAGTACATCTGACAAGGAAGGCGACTGCGACACTGACATGCACTTACTGAGCAAAAGGCAAATTATGGCCAACGTGAATGTACAACAAAATTTGCCAGACGGAAAATCAGTTTATCTACTTGAGAGGAAAACTGGATTAAAAACATTTTGGAGGACACAGTGAGAAAGATATTAGGGTGGCATCGATTACCCAAAACACTGCACATGCAGACACCCATTATCAGTTTAGGCTGTGAAAACATTTGTTATGTCCCTTTCAATTGCCAAATTCACAGCACAGAGAACAAATGGCCAGAAAGCATCATCTGTCAAACCGATAATCCAATAAAATGGCATTTCCCTTCAAATAAATAGAAGACACTTTCACCCTCCTGACCAAAAGAAGATTGTGAAATTTAGTCATAGATCTTTGTATAAGTTTCATCTTCATTTAAGCATTAAAGTACAAAGGATTGTTTTATTATATATATATATATATATATATATATATATATATATATATATATATATATATATATATATATATATATTTATTAAACCATATAAAATGCACAACACCGCTGTATTCTGCGTCAAAGGGACGCGCTCAGATGTAAACAAGCCCAACGTGCATGAGAAGCACATGGCGGAATGAGTGAAGGAGACGCGCTGAATGAAAGTGCATGTTCACTCTGACAGCAGAGGGCACTGATGGAACAGCAGAATGCAGCGGTTACCCCGGAAACCCCGCAAACAAAGCAACTGCTCTAGTGAAGTTTTTAAAATGCTTCAAACAGCCATTCATTTTTTTGGAATCTCAGTGTTGTTCATCACAGCACCAAATACTTAATACTTAAAGACTTAATAGGCTATTTTCAAACTTAAACATTTCCATATTTTAATCTGGACTACAACATACCCTAATGATTAGAAATGTTCTGATTATTTGTTATTGTTCAGTAAACTTTGAGACATACGGCTTCATTAGTTAACATGTTAATTCATTATTACCAAACTGACAATGAAAAATACTTATAAAGCATTAATTATTCTTAGTTAATGTTAATTTCTTAGTTACTGTTTAATAACATTACTAAAATCAAAAGAACTTATTTAATGGACCTGAGATAAAACTAACAATGATCAGTTGTATTTCTTAACTAACATTAACAAAAATAATACTTTCTGTAACAAATGTAGCTATTGCTCAATCTTAGTTAATGCATCAAATAATGAGACTTTATTGTAAATTGTTACCTGTTGTTCTTTATACCTTTTCTTTGTACCTTTTATTTTTTGTGTATTTTTATTGTATTTAAACATTCAGAGTTATTTTTGTTATTACAAAAAGAGTTCTTAAACCCGTTATACTATGACAACAATTTTTTTTTTGCAACTTATTTCAATATCGTGATAATACCGTATAAAAGCTTCAGCAATTAATCGCAACATGAAAATTTGATACACACATATTTTTTTATATATATATATATATATATATATATATATATATATATATATATACATACACACACACACATATACACACACATATATACATATATATATATATATATTTTATATGGCATGTGACGGTATCAAATTTTCAAAACACTATAATCAGTCACTTTTAAATTTTACAAGTAAATTTGGGAATCACAATATCATCATGTACAGTATAAAGAATGGATATTCATTTTGAGATTTGCTAAATATTACATATAACAGTGTTATTAAAGTAGTGTTTTTAAAGATGAACTAAGTGACTGAAAATGTAACCTAAATATAAAAAAAGCAAGAACGATTCCCAACATCAACCGATAACCCTTTGTTTGTTCCTACGTTAGTTTGTACATAGTCTTTTGCACATAGTCTAGATATTTTCCAATAAGCAAAAAAAAAAATCTGTCTAATACAGGCTTTCAGTTAAGTCTGCTGTTTTAGGTAACCCACCAACTTGACACTTCCCTAGTAGCTAACTGATTAGGTGTTCTGCTTAATAGCTCTTACCATATTGTCTATTTCAAGACAAATGCAATATTGTACTGATCAATCAGCACCTAGGACAGGAACTATCTGCTCTATAATTCACAGTACAAAGCCACTTCCGATTTGCACATCTCTGCCAGGCATGGGTCTGGTCTCCCTACTGTAGTACAGCATTGAACAACTAAAGGATGTATCCTTCAATTGAACAGGAGTCGGAGTAAATTAGGGACATCGTGATTCAACTGAGAGAGCATAATCATTTATTGTGTAAGAGACCAGGATGGGGACATTTTTCCAATCACTGATGGCAGCTGAAAATAACCATCATTCTAAGCTATCACTCCTAGTTCCAGAAGTCTATAGAGCTCATTCAAGTGTTCTCGGTGCCAGAATGAAAAAAGTTAGACTGAAAAAGAGGATAGAGAGTAAAGCGCCCCTTTATTGTATGTTATGATACCAGCTCTGCCAGGCTCTTCGACTTTGGAGTAGGAACGAAATGTCAGTGGACATTTCATTATGGGGGGGAATAAAAAAAAAAAAAAAAAGGAGGTTGTCAAAAGTTCACAGTGGACTGCAGCTCATCAAAACTGCATTAGAAAAGACAGATTTTTTTTTTTTCCCCATAGAGCAGAAAATATCTTAGCACTAATCCAGCACAATTTATTGCTATCTGCCATTTCTGCTTCAGCACTGCAATAAGAGACAACACTTTATACCAGGGGTGTCAAACATATGACACCCCTGGTACGGCCCACAAAGGTGTCCACATGGGATGATTTGAACTGTAATTAAAAAAAAAAAAAAAAAAAAAAAAAAAAAAAAGAGATGCATTAGTCCACTGGTCATAAATCGTCATAAATTGGTCAATCTTTATTCCAGCTTTGCAAACAAAGTGCTTTGTAATAATTTCCTAAAATTTCATTTGTGTGGAAATATTTACGATGTCTGTAAACAGGATGTTAACACAGGCACATGCTGAATACGGACACAAAGAGGAGAACAGACGCGCCAGCAGAGAAAATACTCTACCATGCACAAGCTCACTTCGCGAAAAATAGGAAGAATATAAAAATTTAATTGGGGTTATGAAGTTCTCTGAAGGGAACTGTCTTCAGAAAAGTTGATGGCTTTTCCTCTAATCTCCGTATAAAGTAGTAGCCTATTTATCTACGCAGCTCTGCTTTGTGTACAGCGGAAACCATGGAAACACTATATCACTGCTCTTCCATAAGCGCCACCTATTGTCAGAGATTGAATTTGCATTTTCATTCAGTCCAACTGCTGATTTTGTTTTGTGTATCTTATGTAGCATAATTTCACAAAGCTAAAGTCAGACTATGCTGTTTTTGCTGTTAATCTTAAAATTATACAATAATTTAAATTAAAAACAACTGCTCATGTTCATGTGCATAACATCTTTGTTGTGATTGTGATAAAAAAATGCAGTCTTTTGCCTCTAATATCAAAAAGCTACACATTTTTTGAACAAATAAACAAATAAATTTGCTTTAAAAAAAAAAAAAAATCTGCAACCAGTATCAGATTCAACCAATTTGCTGCTAAAAAAAAGTGGAATTGGCCAAGAAAAATCAAAATAGGTGCATCTAATAAAAAAAATATTTTAAAAAGCATTATTTTAAAAATCTAACAGTTTTTCGCTGTAAAAACAAATGCAGTTTTAAGGAGCAGTGTACTAGTTTTCTTGCAAATTAATTTGTTGTTTATATGGTTAATATTAATGCAACTTTCATATATTTTTTTAACACTTCACATACTGTACAATATTACAGCACTTTTATTCCCTGTCTGTCTGAAACGCACCGATTGCTACAAAGCCCCTCTTTCAGAAAACTCAGAATTCTCTGACTGACCAGCAGACCCAGGGCACTGTGACTGGCCAAACACCAAACGTGCGTCGGAAATGTAACGCCCCTTCCCACAATCACGAGCTCCAGCTTCCAAGGCTTTAAGCAACTGTAAACACAGTTAACAAATGTCTTTTGGTTCTACCATACCGAGTCACACTCTGAAAACGTGGATGATCAAGCCGATCAATCAGAACCACTTTGCAAGCACAAGTTGAGCAGAGCATTTCACATTGGTAAATAGTATTTGTATATAGCTGGCATTGTACTCAGGTTCAGGAAGCTGTCCTCTGTAAGCAGCTGTGCACAAGCAAACTTTTGGGTTGTACTGCTCAGGAACAGCTTTATAAATAAATCCTAACCTCTGTTTGGCCTTCAAAAAAAATGGATGAAATTAGGAATCAAAGCGGTTTTGCTTTCGCATCTAAACACACAGCGTTCACATCCAAACACAGCGTTTCTGCGCCATGTAAACAACATTACAATTTACTGAAGCATCACCTTCTTTCTTTGTACCTTTTGGCTGGCATTATGCTAACATTTCACATTGTAACAGACATCTGAGAAAGTAATATCTGGAGTTCGATCGAGGCATTTTAGGCAGGTCTTGATCAGTGTTCTTTTTAGAATATATCCCTTTGTATGAGACTACGAAATTTGTAACTTTGCAGATGCATGCACAAACAGATACATTACACACTAAAGGAAAAGAAAAACATTAAAAATCATGAGACCTACATAAGTTAAAATTAACGATGAGCAATACTTCTGCAACATTTACTAATCTTTAATTTCAACATTTACTAATACATTAAGTACATAAAGTTGTATCTATTAATATTAATGCACAGTGAACTAACAAATTACTAAACAAATGAACAATTGCATTTGTGTTAAAGTCCCCCTGTGGTGAAAATCAAGTATATGATGTTTATATGTTGATGTGGCGTTTTTAATATGCTTTAAGACAAACCATGTGCAAATTCTTAAGTCAACACCATTGCACAGTATTTTCTCTTTAAAACTGCAGTTTCAAAAACACGGTGTGAAATCTACCTTGTAACCAATCACGGCAATATGCCGGCGGGCTTTAGCATATCATTAACTATGACTGATCTGAAGCAGGGGAGTCTCAAGAGAAGGTTATCCTAGTATATTGTATGATGTATATTTTGATTTTATGATGAACTATATGTCGTTCTCCACTGACGTTCTAAGTTGTTCAAAGCGTTTCTAAGGATACTGATTTTAAGAAGGCAGCTGTCTGACTCTGAGATGAACAACAGGAACATGGTTTGTGTAACATTAGCAACACATTATTAGTTGTTTGATAATGTAGTCAAGCAAAAGGCTAATCATATTAATTACCGTTATGTGTCCGACGTTGTAAAAAGCGATACCATTGTGCAGCGTTTGCCTCAGTAAGTTGTCTGAATGAATCTCTGAGCATGTGCGTCTGAGTGGAGGTGGTGCTAATTAGCATATTCTTAGATCCGCATATACTAAATGAAGCAAGGGTGTACATTCACTATTTTAAAAGGCATGAAGAATTTTTTTTTTTTCAAAAGAAAAAAAGTTTAAATGTGTCACTTTGGTGATCAAAGAGGAGTTAAGCGATACAATTATTGACTAAAGGGGGACTTTAACATTTATAAAAGATTAATATATGCTAAATAGAAATATATTTTTCATTGTTAGTTCATGTTAGCTAGTGTCAGTTAATACCTTAAGTTAACAAACCTTATCGTAAAAAGTGTAAGGACAATAACTATATATAAACTTTATAGTTCTAGTTATTGTTAATCATTCTCATTCTTTGAAAATAGGGAAGTTCACAGCAAAACTTTAACAATAGACAAACTGTATCATCGGAATCACTTTTAGAACAGTTTTTCCAGCTGATGAATGATAAACAGTGTTAGATTCCCCGACTGTAAAGAAATTCTGCATTTAAAATGGCAGACAACAAACAGCTTTTATAATAAACAATTTTATTGTCTATTGGTGTTTTAATTATAACTAATTATTAGTCAATTATAACTAATTTAGTTATAATTATAGTTAATATTAAAACAGCACTGAATAAACTCTGCCATGGCACACAAATGCTGAACTATCTTTTGAACAGACAAAGAATGTTTACTTCTACGCATGATGAAACAAAGCTGTTAAATACATATGCAACAAGGACAAATGACGAGACACAGCAGAGGTCACTTAGCAGAAAGGGGTGAAATGGCACTACAATAACCTTCAACACAGGTCTGAGCTGTTGTTTAAATGCTCTACAACACATCTAAGACTTCAAGGGGGCTTAATAGAAACTGTCAGTCACGGAGTGATGCCACAGCTCTGCAGCAGCCGACAGCAGTGGTCTAAGACCCATGAGGATAAGAGCGATGAATGAAAATAATGGAATCATCAGTGGTTTGTGCTCTCTGTCACACACATACCTCTCCCAGCATGTAATGGGCAATGAGACAGACTGCAAAGAGTGGGGCATAAATCCTCTAAGTGCCACGCCTCCGTCGCTCAAACACGCATTTTATCTACTCGTATTTAAATTTTATAAGAGGTCAGACCAGCTCCAGACCTGCCCAGGCGCTAAATCGCACACAGCTGCAACATGATTTACTGTAGTATGTGGGAAATGCTTTTGAAAACACACACACACACACACACACACACACACACACACACCATAAAAGGCCTAAGACCAAACCTTGATATTCGGAAGAGTTATAATGTGGACGCAATCTTTAAAACTATTAATAATAAGGTGTGCCATTTAAAGTCTTTTGCTAAAGTGATCCATTCAGATTACCAAGTCCCTCTCTTTTCTGTCATATTTACAGCAGTTAGAGGAAAGTGCTTTTAACATTTACAGCCAAACACCATGATCACACACACAAAAAAAATAAATAAATCTCATGCAACAAACTCTAAAAGCCATTTGACTAGAGGGTATACTGCATGGCTGGATAGTAACCGTTTAAAAGCAATGCCCACATGACAGGCTTTCATACCATAATACAAAACTTATGTTTTTTCATTAATCATAGTACAATAATATTCTAGTGTAATATTCTAGCTAACTTTTCCCAAATTGGTGGTCAGCATCAGGGAGCAACTGCTACTAGGGATGGGTCATTTTTTCCCATTTAATCTCAATTTAGCGTGAAATGTATCAAAACTTTGAAGAAATTAACTATGACCGATCTGAAGCAGGGGAGTCTCAAGAGAAGGTTATCCAAGTATATTTTTCTGTTGATATGAAAACTCAGGTAGATTTAGCAATATAGCGGTTGTATGATGTATACATCCATTTAAGTGCAAGGAGACACAAAAGAGGAATCAAATTTGTGTGCTCTCCGAATTCTGAAACGTGCCTCTCTCTCTCTGTGCTGCTGTGTTTCTGGAAATGTTTACAATCTATTGAATGTATAAACTGGCAAAACACAACACGTGCAAATGATAAACTTTCACTTAATGGTGGTTAAACTTGCAATTAACCCACAAATCACATGTGTACCAAACCATGGGGCCTGGGTCCGTATGGATCACAGATCAACTACGATCCGTTTAACCCCTAGCTTTTGTATTGGACCCCACTGACTTTAATTGCATGGAGAAAAAAGGCATTTTTCAAAATACTTTCTTCTTGCAGAACATGAAAGATGATAAGTCATTCAGGTTTGGAATGACATGAGGTTGAGTAAATGACCACATTTTGGGTCAACTATCCCTTTAAGCGAAAAAATAAAATTGAGTGCAGTAAGCTTCCTCTAAAATGGACAAACTGTCTCAATATTTCTGCAATTAAAATTGCTTGGGCAAAAAAGTACCTCATCCATCTCTCTGAAAAGACTGGAATGCGATTTTAACAGCTAAATGATCAAGGACCAGGTATGCAGGAAACCATCTGACAGCCCATGTGTGACAGATTTGCGTTTTTATGGAGAGCTGTAAATTTAGCAAAAGCCTCAGGGACAGTAAAGTGCTCCCCTGATGCACTGCATGTGGTGAGATTCGCTTTAATTACGCATTCAGATGAGGTTACAATGAAATGCACAAGTCAATTTTGCTTTTTTGCAATCTGGGGTAGAAAAAAAAACAACACGTTTTAAAAGTGTCCTGGCTTTTTAAACATTTTTTTAAAGAAGCTGCAGGAACTTTTGACTCCGGCTTAATTAACTTTGGTACATATTTGGGAAAATCCAGAAGCCAACAGGTTAGCAAGGACTCATTAAGGCTCGGCTTTAACAAGCAGGTGTCCCTATACTGAATTTCCTAGAGCAGAAAATTGCTGTAGAAAAGGTCAAATGGTAATGATCTGCACTTACTGTTCAAATGTTATTGCTATTTATGAAAAAGGAAAATTATTCTGGGGTGGTAAGACAAAAATCATTAAAAAAAAAGCACTGTTAGGTGAAAGAACATGTAGAGGAACGACAGAAACAAGGCTCAGTTTGAGTTAAGAGGCTTCTAAAAAACAGAAGGGAGTTGTCATAAAACAAGACTGGATGTCAATCTTTCTGAATGCCCATGGCAAAGAGGAAAACGTGAGTAAGAGAACAGACAGAGAGAGAGGTGTGGGTGGGTGTGGGTCTCCAGTTCCATCTCCCCCTCCATAAGGCCTTGAAGAGTTCGCATCTGTCTTTTCACAGATTCTTCAGATGTTTGCCTTCAAGTTTAAGAATTTAAATGTCAAAAGCTCGACACGTCAAACCTTATTACTGCTATCTCGCCTAGTGTACAATCACCTCTACAACAAGAGTCTAGGGGGGTCTGAAATGTATTATTAATAAAATGCAGAAGAAACACTCAGAACAGACACAGTGTGTGAAGTAGTCGCGAGAGGGTGGAATAATTAAATACATGCTTGAACCGCAGCACTCAAAACCATGAGCTTGTGCTCTGTAAAGTGAAGAGGCTTGTTTGTTTAGCTGTGCTCTGCATTGTTAATCATCCAGATAATCAGTCTGGGTTGGACTTAAGTCAAAACCTGATTGACTGACCAAGTTTGGGTTTACAGCACAGATCGGGGCACTCCGTTTAAGACCCTGCATAACAATTACACATCTTTTCCCAACCAACAAAGGCTTGATCAATCTCTGTGCTAATCGGCAATTAATTACAATCTATTTTGGAATGGCCTGAAAAAGCTTAAGCCAAAAACAGGATGCGGCAGTCCATTACAATTCAATCTGTGTCTTTGGTTTTCTGCCTACATGCACCATTTCTGCTCAACGATAATGAAACCTGTAAAATTCAGGTCACATAACAGTGATAAAACATTAGTATTCATCATAAGATTACATCAATTATGAACTGAGGTTTGATTATTTTGAAGCGCTGCTCTAAAAATTCATTTTAAATATGTGACTGAGGCAAGAATCAAACTGAGGATATTAAACAAACATGGGATGAAAAAAAAAATAATGCCAATTTAAGCAACTTTAAAGCATTTGCATTCAGGTGCTATAGGGTCAGAAACCTTAATGCATCAAGCGCTTAGCTTCGTCAACACAATGCCCAGAACCTGAGCAGCTGTACACTGCTATTTTATTACATTTTCATAAACATTCATAACCAGCAGTTGCCTGAGGCTATAACTACAGAACTTGGGTTTCAGATTAACCTTTCAAGACCTCTCATTTAATTTATAGAATATTAAAGTCTGCTTTATGCAGTTGATTTGCGGGAAATGCATGCATGCAATCAAACCTTCTATCTAAAAAGTGAAATTTGTAGAAATTTGACGAGTCTGTAATGAAATGTGCTTTCTGCCTTAAAGGAACACGCCACTATTTTTTAAATTAGGCTCATTTTCCAACTTAAGTTAACTTCCAGTTAAATAGTTGAGATTTACCAATTTACCAATTTTCGAATCCATTCAGCCGATCTCCGGGCCAGACGGTAGCACTTTTAGCATAGCTTAGCATAGATCATTGAATCTGATTAGACCGTTAGCATCTCGCTCAAAAATGACCAAAGAGTTTGGATATTTTTCCTATTTAAAACTTGACTCTTCTGTAGTTACATCGTGTACCAAGACTGACGGAAAATGAAAAGTTACGATTTTCTAGGCCGATATGGCTAGGAACTATACTCTCTATACTCACATACTGAACATAGATCTCAAAACACCGGTAGAATCAACCAAGAAATTCCTCAAAGCCTTTTGGACCAGATGACTATTTGGAAAACATGGACAGTGTTACCCATACCACGGTACGGCATATAAAGGATACGGCCATCCCAACAATCTTCAGAGTACAGACTGGACCAAGTGTATCATCACCCATGGCTGTAAGTGTAACATTATTATTTTTAGTTAGCTTGAACGACCAGATTGAAAAAGCACTGCTGTTGTCGTTAGCTACCTGTGAAATGAGGGCTAGGTTTGCTAGACCATTTGGCTTATACAGTATATAACGTTAGTAGTTTTCTTGTAGAGTTCTGGTTAGGTAGTGCATAGTTTGATTAAAAGAAACTGGAATTGTCGGTATTGTTTATCTACAGTTTCTATGGTACAAAATACTAGTGATGTTACATTCTGTGCCGAGGCTTCGAGAGTGTGTTGAGAAATCATCTCATTGATGACGTCTGAAGCCTCGCCCCTTTATTACACCGTTATGTTATATTATGTTATATAATATGCTACATTGACTTAGAAGGGCAGCAAGCAGCCTTCAGTGTATTCTGGTTCAAATAGATACGGTTCAGGATCTGCACCAAAGTAAATATCTTCTGAATTGTCTCTCACAAATGTCTGCATGGTTGCAAGACACACTCCCTGTGCAAGCAGATGGTCACGTTGGTTATGCTGACGGAAGTTAGCCTATTTCAGGCGCTGCGTTATATCATTGCGCCTGCTGCACCCATGGTACAGCAGCAGAGTTCCTTGATTATTACGCCGGAATGAGAGTATAGTTCCTAGACATATCGGCCTAGAAAATCGCAACTTTTAATTTTCCGTCGGTCTTCGTACACGCATGTGACGGTATCAAATTTTCTTGTTGCGATTAATTGCTGAAGCTTTTATCACGGTATACGTTGCAAAAAAAAGTGTCGTCATAGTATAACAGGTTTAAGAACTCTTTTTGTAATAAAAAAAAACTCTGAATGTTTAAATACAATAATACAATACACAAAAAATATATAAAGTTACATTTTCAAACAGATTAAAGTGCAAAAGAATTAGACTATAAAGAACAACAGGTAACACTTTACAATAAGATGCATTTAATAAGATTGAGCTACATTTGTTACAGAAAGCATTACTTTTTGTTAATGTTAGTTAAGAAATACAACTGTTCATTGTTAGTCTTAGCTCAGGTCCATTAAATAAGGTCTTTTGATTTTAGTAATGTTATTAAACAGTAACTAAGAAATTAACATTAACTAAGAATAATTAATGCTTTATAAGTATTTTTCATTGTCAGTTTGGTAATAATGAATTAACATGTTAACTAATGAAGCCGTATGTCAAAGTTTACTGAACAATAACGAATAATCAGAACATTTCTAATCATTAGGGTATGTTGTAGTCCAGATTAAAATATAAAAATGTTTAAGTTTGAAAATAAATAGCCTATTAAGTCTTTAAGTATTAAGTATTTGGTGCTGTGATGAACAACACTGAGATTACAAAAAAATGAATGGCTGTTTGAAGCATTTTAAAAACTTCACTAGTGCAGTTGTTTTGTTTGCGGGGTTTCTGGGGTAACCGCTGCATGGTTCCATCAGTGCCCTCTGCTGTCAGAGTGAACGTGCACTTTCATACAGCGCGTCTCCTTCACTCATTCTGCCATGTGCTTCTCATGCACGTTTACATAGCGAGTGCTCTTTTGACGCAGGATACAGCGGTGTTGTGTATTTTATACGGTTGATGGGAAAATATTCTTAAATGCATTATAAAAAATTTAATAATTGGTAATAAATTATTATTTACAGTATTTTGAAGTGCCCACGATAACAATATCGTGCATATTCATTATTGCGATATATCGCATTACCAAATATTGGCACAAGTCTAGTACACAATGTAACTACAGAAGAGTCAAGTTTTAAATAGGAAAAACATCCAAACTCTTTGGTCATTTTTGAGCGAGATGCTAACGGTCTAATCAGATTCAATGATCTATGCTAAGCTATGCTAAAAGTGCTAATGCCAAACCCGGAGATCAGCTAGATTCGAAAACGGTAAAACTCAACTGTTTAACTCTAGGGGAGTTGGAAAATGAGCCTATTTTCAAAACTAGCAGTGTGTGTCTTCAAATCTATTGTGTCAATACATGATTTTGCTTCAATAAATTATTAAGTACAAAGTTTCAGCTGGGAGTTTTATTTTGCGGTTTGAAAAACGTAAAAGGGAGGGTAAAAGCTAGCTAAAAAGACAAATGCAGAGTCTCAGCTGCGACAAAGCGCCCATATGCTGTCTGGCCAATATGTCCTTCTATCAAACTAAGTCACTTCAAACAAGGCAGTTCCTTTATTCCAGGAGAAATCATATGGCTAAAAATTTAATTTAGGACACCAATTTAATCTCTGTATTATTGCAGGCCTTCTGAGTTCATTTAACGACACAGTCAGAGCACAAATTGGATGTGAGACTAGTTATTCAACTCTAAAAGAAGGGGGGAGGAGCTGCACCTGTCTTACTCAAATCGAAATTTCAGCCTATTGCACCCAATACATTCCTCCATTTATCAGAGGATAAAAGAGTGAGAGATTGAGGGAGAAATATCTTTGCTACCTGATAAGGAATTCCTGAAAGACTAACAAAAAAGATGTTAAGAAAACTTTTCCTGCATTAAAAGTCCAGAGATGCCTAGATGTTAACAATATGGCAAAAGACTTCACAGAAAGCACCTCGAGATTTAAAAGACTGCATCCACATTTAAAACCATCCACAAACATTGTATAACCCTTTCTCAGATTAACAAAAAGAGAAAAATTAATGCGGTGTATGGCTTAATGTGGTGTATGGCATGGCATACCATAAGATGAAAAAAAAAAAAAGTCTTAAAAAGTTAATGTCTTAAAAAACTACTACTACTAACTACTACTACCACTACTTCTAATAATAATCTTATTTTTATTTCCAAGTATTAATTTTATTATATACAGAACGTATGTATTAAATTGGAAAAAAGTGACACTTTTACTTTGGTTACACAAGATTTCCATTACAAATGTTGTTCTTTTGAATTTGGCTGCCTACAAAGGCAACACTGCAGGCACACTCCAGACTCTACATTTTATATTTAGTATTGTGTGGTTAGCTTTGCAACATGCTAAAACTAAAGTCATTTGCTGCCTATGTAAACAATAGCTCACTAGGTTTTTTTTAAGAGAGCTTGTGAAGGGTATTGTCAGGTAAAGTGCCGGCCAAAGCATCCAGAGGCTCCAGGAGGATTTGCTCCAAAAGTAGCCGAGAAGGATGGACATATCATCTCCCTCATCTGTTTCTCCTGTCTGAACGAGTGAGCAGCCAAAGCCTTGTCATGTCAGCTGCGCTTCAGGGCTGAGGAGCAGTGTTTTGTGTGTTGGGGCAGACACGCTGCAAAGGCCTAGTCAAGTAGAAAACCTGTTTTGAAACATCCTGGACAGTGCTTGGATGAATCTGTAGCTAAAATAAACCAGCAGTACAAAAGGTTGAGCAAAAAAAAAAAAAAAAAAAAAAAAAAAACGATCACAGAAAAGTCTCATGGATGGTGCTTGTGTATTCAAAACAACAGCTCTCTATCATTTATCTGTGTGAGAACATATGGGATGGCTCTATATCATTCATCTGTGCAGGGGTATTAAAAATTCTATACATAAGATGGGGTCCTGTCCAATTATATTAGCATTTCTCATGCAGTCATGGCAACATAGCTAATATGGGAAGACATGGCAAGCTTATTACACAGATAGCTGTATATTAGTGATTACTATCACTGGCTGGAATCAATCTGGTATGATTTTTCCATTCCAGGCATAAGCACTCTTCATGAGGATCACTTGAAATGGCACTGGAAATCGAATGTGTAATTTGACTTTTATTGAATGCTTGTGCCTTATCCATGCCAAACCCTTTGCTAGATGTTATCAGACAGCCATTTTCAGGCTCTCACGCCGCAGAGTTAAAAATGGACAGTAATGACAGAGGCGCTCGCTCACGGTCCTGGTCTGGATTTACACAGAACCAGCAATGAGCCATCTGGAGCGCGTCAACTCAGGTTGCCGAGAACATCGCCATGTTTCCAGACAGAGCCGAGGACCTGCTGCTTGCTGACGTTTTGAAAGACTGACATAAATAGTCGCTGACACCTGAGACATCGCCTCCCCGAACATCATCTTCAGCGGTTTGTGGCACAACACCACTTTGGCTGCCCACACAGCGCTATTAACGTGTGACAGAAAAATTATGTTACCGTGTGCTAGGGGCGTAGAACTTATTTGAACTTTGAAAAGGGCCATCAAGCATGAAAAACTCTTTGCAATACAGATTACGAGCTTTCCCTAGATATAGATAGAAAGCAAAAGTTTTGTAGTTATTTCCAACAAACTTAAGCCAAAAACAAAAATTGACTGGTCAGAAAGAAAAAGGCTACTCAATTTTGATATGTAGATGGGGAAAGCGGTTGGTTAAAAAAAAAAAAAAAAAAAAAAATCTGCCTTAGAGAGAATGTAGTGGGGGAGAAAAAGATAGAGGGAGACAAACAGTGATGGTACAAAGCAAGACATCCAATGCATGTAAGAAATCGGAGGAATAAATCAGCCTGAGGTGGATTCTGAGAAATAAGCTAGGAGTTTTAAAGTGGGGAATTAAAGTTAAATTTACAAACATTATTGCATTTGTATCTTTTTTCAATTATAGAGCACTCCACACCAGCCCGGCCTAAAAGTGGCCAATTTTCTCTCGGTGTGGGGCAAATACAACCGAATGTGTCAAAGAACTTACAAATTCTTCATTTACCAACCTGACCACAAGCATATCATATCACCCATCGCGCTGCACGCCGCAGGGGTGTAAAACGGTTGCTTTCAACCATTATTTCTTTAAACTACTCGAGACTTTCAGTGAAAAAAAAAAAAAAAAAATTAATCTGTTTCTACAAGACAATAAATGAAGCAGCAAAAAGAAAACAAATAAAATGAAGATCCAAAAAAACAAATAAAACCAATACCGGTGAGCAAACAAAGGGAATTATTTGAAAACAACAGCAGTCAAACAATTCAATGCACAGCAGGGGGCTTGTGTGTACTGAATCCCTCTCTTAAAAAGCCAGACGGCACAGGACAAATTGTGTTGAGACTGAAGGTCTTTATACAACACAGCCCGGCGAACGTGATGTGTGCACTGTCCCTGAAATAAAACTCCCCTCTCCTTCCCTGCAGGAGAGCGTCTGTCTCTGGTAGCAGGTGGGTACTTGTAGTCGTCATTTAGGGATTTGGGACTGCAGAAGGGGGAAAAAAGCAGCAAACGAGAAGGAAAAATAGTATTTGACGTGCACCTACATTGCCCATGTACTCAGAGAGGAGATCCTGCAGCGCCTGCCGCACAGAGTTGCATTCAGCCACGATTCGCTCGCGCCGGTCATCACGCGTACAGGACGAATCGGCCATGAGGGCGGCGCCACTTATGATGCTCTCCAGACGCTCCTCAAGAGAAGGCCGGAATCTCTCCTCACTGAAATTCAGCGGGTCCACGATGATCTGCTTCTGCAGGGGGAGAGAAACAGAGAGAATAGTGCATTAATACTGAGAAAGTGCTCAATCTTCCTAAATCGTCTTGCTTCCTCTACTTTTAAAAACATCTTATGCTCTAAAATACTGCCAATCAGCATTTCTTTGCAAACTGAGTGGAGAGAAAAAGTGAGATTTATGCCTTCGCATACCAAATGTCCAACTTCACAAGAGTTTGACAGTTAAACGACAGTCATTATTGGCTGTGCGGCCTGAACAGGACTTTGGAATCTATCTCTCTGGACGCTGAGGCACAAGCTGTGATATTCATTGGACGAATCAATAATTCAAAAGATCTGAGATGATGGTCTAGGGCTCCTCATGCAATTTCAGGCCAACGGGTTTTGCTCAATCAGAGGCTACATTAGCTTGCCTGTGCACTTCGAGTGCCTTTTAAAATCAACTCTATGCAACAGACGGCATCTTAAAAGCCATTTGTACCGTCTTCTGGGGCTGAACAGGAGAGAAAAAAAAAAAAAGAAAAAAAAGTGAAACAACTGGGACAAAAATCAAGCTTAACTGCACATTATGTAAGATCACAGACATGTACATCGAGTCGAGTTTTCAACAGAGAGAACCGCTTTGGTAAACACCATAGTTAGTAAAAGCGCATCTTTAAGGCTACTAACCCTAAACAGCAGAGCAATTGGAGTTCAGCCTAGGGCAACAAAATGCAGTTGTGCATATAAATCATTGCTATTTTTCCTTTTTGAGCCAGGATGACATTTTAGATGTCCCTACATGCCCTCTGCTGGGTACATTCACTTGGGGACATCACACTCCCCCTCTCAAAGAATAAACTTGTCAACGTCTGATGCAATTAAAGCGATGACAAGAGTCTAATGTGCCAGAAAAGGGATAGCTGCCTAGGAAGAAAGAAAGAAAAGGGGCAGAACAGCAGCAGGTGGAATCAATCTTCAAAAACATGTGACAATCCCCTTCATCTGATGTCATTTGCACAGTAAAATATTCAACAATTCAGTTGTAAGAATCTGAGTTTATTAGTCTCATCTCATCTGACCTCCTTTGCTTGCGTGTGATGTTGGCATGGCAACAAGCCTCTCTCTCTCTCTCTCTCTCTCTCTCTCTCTCTCTCTCTCTCTCTCTGACTCACTGCAAAGTTGCTCCAGCTTCAAATTAAGCAGCAAGAAGTGATGTGGAAAAAATGTGCATGTGTGCTGAAGTTTCTGCACGGTCACCAGGAAATTAAAGGCACACATGATCTGAGGTATCGAGCATTCCCCATCTCATGTGCGCACACACTCACGCCCACTTTTTTCCTGCCATTTAAACAGATGGCATCTGGTTGGGCAGAGGACCGCCTCTCCTTTGTGAGGATGTCTAGTCTCCTGAAACAGCTACTACTAAGAATAGAGCAGCCACATCTCCAGCTTGAGCAGCTTTAATATACAGAGATGTCTGCATGATTAACAGTCAATGACCAAGTCTCGCTGGCACATCGAAACAACACATTGATGAATAGTTTTACATCATAGCACCAGCCCACTGGATTTCAGTCACTTAACTAGGGGTGTGCACAAATAGTTGAATATTTGATCTGTAATTATTATTAAAAAAAAATAAAGATACCATTCGAATTTTGCTATGTTGCGTTGCTGGCTGTAAATGCAGTGAATCCATGATAAATCCCAAGCATGTAAACTAAAACTCAGTTATAATTAAATGCACTTGGTGGCACTGTGGAGCACGTTAACAAGTTAGATTGTATTTGATCATAATGTCGACATCTGTCTTGTGAAGTTTGGAATTACTTAGATGAAAATGATCTTACTAAATGGAATTACTTTTGATCAAATGAATTAATGAAACAGAGATATCATAATATCACCACCACAATGAGAAATCACATGAAATCCAAACACCAGTCAACTGAGGAAAGACAGGTGTCCATCATTGCATTCACGACTGTAGGCAAGCGCAGCTGTAACCCGAGTGAGCCAAGATGATACCTTACCAGATAGCAAAATGTCGAGGGAGACGGGTTTAAGAACAGAAAACAAGTGCTGGTAGAAACTTCTTTTTTTTCGTTCGCTCTGCTTGAGCTTAAATGCCTTCTTTATATATTTTTGGATACGCATATTGTTTAATGTCTTCAACTAAAAGAAAACTTTAAGATATAAAGTAAGCTTGTGTATATTGTCTAATCGTAAGCTTGTTCAGAAATGGTGACAAAAACTTGAATAAAAAGATTACTTCTTTCTTAAACGTCATTTAAATAAATAAATATTCGAATATTATTATTCTTTTTTTTGAGCCCAAATATTTGAATACAATATTTTTGAAAAATGTCCATCCCTGCGCTTAACGGCTGGCACTTACACCACTTGCATCCGGTGTTAGGTATCAAAAACAAATTAAATCTATTATAATCGCTGACGCTGTCTACACTGGATACAGTACACAAATGTGCATTCAGTTTACTTCACGCACTTGAGCCTGTTGACAAGAGGACAAATGGAAGAGTAAATGGAAGTGTAAAAAGGAACGTTCGCATCGACACATCCTGTCCTGTCAACAGCTAATTTGCTCATTTCTGTGAAGACTTCAGGAGGATACCAGCATCAGAAACAAGTGGATGGTTTATTTTTATTGGCGTCATGGATTGCATCTGAGGATTATATGTTACATGTTTATGTATTATTCTATAACCTGTTCAACGTGCTCAGAGCTGATAAACGGTCCACGCAGCTCAGCTCAAATTAGTAGCGCAATTTTGTTTCACTTTCGTTTGGATTGCCGTTTGATGTTTCTCATACGTAACATAAAAGGCGGCTCTTATCAGATGGAAAAAGTGGTGGTGGCACCAGCGTGACCTTTAACAATATTTAGTCACACCGGCAGGAAAAAAAAAGTTGCAAAATGCGACCACTTGGTCGCAGTCTGGAGCCTTGCTATATAGTTTATTTAAAAAAAAAAAAAAAAAAAAAAATTATATATATATATATATGTATATTATATATAGTACAAACACGATGTACCGCCCAGCCCTAGTACATTGTATTGTGTATGTGGATGACTGTGTTCGTTTGCTACCACTGAAGATCATGTAGTTTAGGGGTGGGGGATTGAAAATATTTTTCTCTACAAAAAAGACTTTGTAGATCACCCAAACTACCAAACTGACAAGGATGTTAGTATTTTCTGATGACTGCTTTAGTTTTAACCATGCATTTTGTTTTGGTTTTTTGGCGGGGGGTTTGCTCACACCACTGTGTTGCCATCCAACAATTATGAAAACAGTCTGGAAAAAAAATTTCATCTAGTGATTCAAGGCAATGACTACACAGGGTTAGCTGATGTTAAATCATTCAAAATGGCTAAAACAAGACTTTAAGAGTTATCACTGGAAATCATTAAAAGAGAAAGTGGTATGGTAACAATAATTCAACTGTGCGCTGATCGATCTGGCGAGATGAGCTCTATACAGCATCCCTAGAAAAGCAGCATGCAAGGTCAAGAGTAAAAACTGGGCCAATCACATAGTACAGCACAATCAATATAATGGAGGTCTGAGGGTACCGATAATTCTAGCAGCCGCAGGTACGGATAGAGCTGCAGGCTGCGAGAAATCTCAACGTGCTTTGTGCCAAGTATTGATTGGCTAAGAATAAAAAAAAAAAAAAAAAAAAAAAAAAAATCAGGACATTTGCTTTACTTACAATTAACCATGTTACACCGTTAGCCTTAGGTCGCCACAAATGCATCGTTTTGAAAACTCTTAATTCATTTAAAACAGCTCAGATTTATTGCCTCTCGCAGATACTCAATCTGATGAACCACACGCAACTTAATTTTGTTGCCAGCTTTAAATTTTGTCTCACGGTGCATCCTGCAGTCTGGCTTCACATGATTAAATTAACACTTCCTAATGGTTTTGAGCTCAAAAGGAAAAGGACAAGAGAACAGCAAATGACAATAAAAGGCCTAATGCTGTGGAATCCAACCCTGGGCGTAAAACAAAGATGAAAGATACAGTTGATAAGTCCATCGACAAAAGTGACAAACAATGCATTCTGGGCTCCAGTCAGAGACAGAAAAAAAAAAAAGGGATGTCAGTTCATTGTTGTAGATAATTGCAGTGTGTAAAAGGGAAAAAGGGAACGAATGATGGGTAGAGGGGAGTGAAAGTGCAAGAACAGAGAGAGATTGACTCATGCTACTACACCTACAGCTCTGTAGATGACTAATGAATTCTGCATTAGTCTACCAACATCCAGATGTATTTGCAGTCAAGGAGCAAGATGAAAAAAAAAAATGGTTTGTTTCATCGTAAGAGAGTGAGGAGGCAGAAAGAGAAAAGATATAAATATATAATTATATATATATAGCAGATACGCAATCTATATCTACATAGATTATACATATATATAGTAACATGTGAGCCCCAGAGACAGCAGATTTTCAAGGTCAGTGCCCTGAACTCAGAGCCAACAACCCCAGAGACAGTTTGGAGAAGCAAAGGGAGAACAAAAACTCACAAAACACAAAAACTCCAATAATTAAAGGCCCCAGAATTGATGAGAATGCACTTTTGCAAAAAAAAAAAAAAAAATTCAAATGGTGACAGAACAGAGAGGCATGCTTTGATTTGACGTGCTGGTTCTCTCTTTAGCAGGGCAACACCACTCCTGACTCCATTGTGTGAGAAATCTTTCAACAGCTAGTTGAGGCAGAGGGAATCTGATGAGCAAACCCTCCTGCCACAAGAGACGGAGACAAATACCTGCGGTGACTGATTTTTTGCAAATTTAACAGGAGGATGCTGAGTGCATTGACACATTATATTTCAAGCTGTGTTGCCCAGGCAAATGTATACAAATCATAACAGAATTGTGGATATGAACTGGACTAATAGACGCGCTCTAATTAGGAATGTTAAAGATGAAATTAAGTGCTGTGCTAATCTCTCATCTCAGAAAGCCTTCTCTCATCATTATTTCATGATGGAAAGCATCCATTTCAAAGCAGCAAATAAAAAGTATATTCTGCACATCAAGAGAAATAGTTTGTAAACACTCCTCTAGCGGCTTCAAGCTTCATTAGAGGCACCTGCTTCAGTCAACGCAAAAACTACAGATACAAACAAACTGCACTCAGACCAGCAGAGAGTTTTTTTTTTTTTTTTTTTGGTCCATCAGCAGGGAAAAACACCCACTACCTATGGTGGAAAATGAACCTACATTTACTTTGACATTTGTGCAATTACATACACCGATCAGGCATAACATTATGACCACCTTCCTAATATTGTGTTGGTCCCCCTTTTGCTGCCAAAACAGCTCTGAACAGTCGAGGCATGGACTCCACTAGACCCCTGAAGGTGTGCTGTTGTATCTGGCACCAAGACGTTAGCAGCAGGTCCTTTAAGTCCTGTAAATTGCGAGGTGGGGCCTCCAGGGATCGGACTTGTTGGTTCAGCACATCCCACAGATGCTCAATTGGATTGAGATCTGGGGAATTTGGAGGCCAAGTCAACACCTCAAACTCGTTGTTGTGCTCCTCAAACCATTCCTGAACCATTTTTGCTTTGTGGCAGGGCGTATTATCCTGCTGAAAGAGGCCACATGCCACCAGATTGTTTTGTTACCTGGATGACACATGTACTCTGTTAACCAGTCAGGTTCAATTCAACCCTCCCTACCTGCACTTTCCCTGGCTGTGCGTTCAGTTATGTACGTGGCGCATAGATGATTAAAAAAAAAAAAAAAAAAAAAAAAAAATGTGCTGAAATATGCTGAAGCACAAATATGAAGCGGTCTATAAAATGTTCTTCTCTTTATGCCTTAATTAGTGATATAATGCATTTTTTCGTAACATGCTATAAATTATTTTATATCCTTTGGGGTAAAAAAAAAAAAAAAAAAAAAACTGTACCAATTCTGAGACCACCATAAACATGGAGATTAGGCTGTAAAAGGAGACAAAGATCTTTTTTCCGCTCAACATTTACACCTCTAAAGATGTAATCAGGTGTGGACTGATTTGTCTTTAAAAGACACTTACACCAGAACATCAATGCTCATTTCTTCTTCTGATGAGACGGACACTTTCCTAACTATTCCAGCAAAACGTGCTTTCAAGTTAACTCCATTCAAACTTCCCGTGGACAACACAATCTCTGGAAAACACCAACGAACACTCCAGCTCACGAACACTCTTAGATTCTCCATACACATGCATTCTTTGCTTAGCACCAAAAAAAATCAATGCAAGTATTGTTCTTATCAATCTTTAGATGCGTTTTTACTCCATTGCTCGATTCGACTGATTCATAATACGGTTTTGTTATATGAAAATATTTTAGTAATGTTTTCTTTTCAGTTTTATGCTTGTTGGAAATTATGTTCAGATTAAAATATTTAGCAAATATGAAGCTTTTAGTTATTGTCAATCTTTAAATCAATGCAAAACCAGCATATACAAATTAAGAGTATGATTCATCAACATGCAAGGTAGGGGTGTTGAAATGAATTGTTTCTATGATGCATCGCGATGCAGACGCAGACGATTCTGCATCGATGCAGTAATAGACCATAATCGATTAGAGCCTACTGACGTTTCTCTGACGTCATTCGTCGCATACGACCTTCTCACAAGCCTCCACTATCTTTACTGCTTAGGGTTACCAGATGCCAAGAGCTTGAAGAGCATAAATCCCCCAATCAGAGCTTCTCTCTTAAAAGCATACGTTTGTCGTTTTCTGTCTAATGGTTTACTTAATCTTCCCAACCTGGCAAAGACGCGCACATGCTCTCTCTGGGCTGCAAAAAAGCGCTGATAATCTGATAAGTTTAGCGATGTCCATTGTGAAATTCTGCTCGTTTGTGATCCTTCGCAAGGCAGCATCTGCAATTTGCTGCTACTAAAATTGCAAGTGAACTTTCTCTGTGACAAACTGTAATAAAGCCAAACATGAAGCACAACCGCATTGTATGTGATCAAGGTTGGGGAAAGAATACAGTTATGCAACATCTTTGCTACAAGAAAGTAAAAATTTGCCATTTGGAATTATTGGAATTAGGAGCCACCATTTTTTTAATTGATTTTCTGTTTGATAAAGCTATCATTGTTGGTTAAATAAAGTCCATGCATCACCTATAGGCCTATTAGGTGAAGTAAAATGTGAAATGGCCTTTATTACTTTATGCCTTTTGATAAAATAATGAAAGTAAAAGTAAATATAATACTACGTAATATGTGCGCATGTGTGTGCGTGCATTTATTTGTCTCTTTCTCTGGAATTATCTGGATTTTAATTGTGATTAATAATCATATTTATAATTTGAGCAAAATCATTATCATGCAGCCCTAATCAAACAAATAAAAATTGCTGTTAAAATTCTGCATTTAACAATCATTGTGGCAAGTAGGGGGAAAAGGTAAATTTCCCACCCTGTCCATCAGGAACAAACTATATATTTTGACTTATTACAGGATGCACTTGCTAGACACTAACAAATTCAAAAGAAATGTATGCAGACACCCAGTGCTCAAACAAAGATAGTGCCATTATAACCTACATTGTTTTTTCCTTTTATAAGATCTCTATGGCAACATTTCAGTTCATGCATATCATTTAAATTTATTATTTCACTAACTGATTGTTTAAAATGTTGAGTGCGCAACAGACCAAAAACAGTTAGACTAATGGTTCGCATCCTATTCTGGAAGGAGACTCGCTGTTCAAAGCGCAAATAAATGAAGGATAGCTAATGATCACTTGCTACCCTTAACCTCAAATTAAATTTAGAGACTCTGATCTGAATTATTTAATACAAGTAACATCAGGACATAAATGCATTGCTTAGACAGTCAAATTGGCATGCTATTTCCCTACAAGCTTTTGGTGCTGTGCTGACCTGACTCAACCCTGCAACAAAAGTTCAAACTTGTGAAAGACTCTCTGAGGTCAGTAGCTCAGCTTTGTTTGGACATACAAATATAATCTGATTGAATCGTGGATTACTGTCTCCTCAGCACAGTTCAATCACACACCGGGTTTGTCAACAACTTGCTGCTCTTGCGCTCTTTTTTGATAAAACTATGTGGAGCAGTTGTAGAGGGTGATGGAAATGCTGTTCGATCCTACTCACAATCCTGCTCCTCTTCATCACTGGCTACAAAACAACTCTGTGTGCTTTACACACAACTGAAAGCAAAGTTTACCAAAAAAGTTTCAAAATTAAGCCTTGCATTTTAAGCCAAAGCCTGATCTTTCTATAGCTAAGATGATAAATTCAGTGGCAAACATGCGATGATGAATTACTGATTCAGCAATTAAAGGGTTTTAAAAACATTAAGCCATGCCTAAAGTCTGCAATGGACTCCATGTTTCATAACACTTCAATGCAACCTTTTCTGCGAATTCTGAATATTTTACAATCTATAGCCCATGCCAAGTTTTATATACCCATCTTGTCATACCCTCACTGAAAAGTGCACAAGTTTCCCTGTTGTTCTGCCCTTTTGCTTTTGAGAAAAGCATGTCACTGCAGGATACAATATGGAATCTGTCCCAATGCAACGGGCAAAAAAAAAAAAAAAAAAAAAAAAAAGAGCACGATCCCTTCAATTAGAGGGAGGCCAATTCTCAGTTTAGTCTTGGTCGTGATGCTGAATGACAATTCTCCACTGACACCACTTATTAGCTGGCTATTTCTGTCTGGATCAGAGAAACTGGCTCAAATGTGACATCCAATGGCCCATGGACTTACATCAAAGTTGTTGAGGGCATAGGCTAGCTCTCCACCACCTGCAGGGTGGGAGAAGCTGGAGTCCTCGCTGCTGGTAGCCTGGGCTGCATTAGATATGCCGGAGACAGCGTGCTGCAGCTGCTTGTAGATGAGGTCCCGGTTGGCCTTGTACGCGGCCACGTCTGGGTGCTGCAGGCAGGCACGTGAAGCCGTGTACAGCATAGGAACGTTCCTCTGAAGGACGCCGCGAGCTGCCGCCATTTGATCTTTGTGATGGACGTCCTTGAGTTCCTGTCATACAAAGAGGGGGAAGGAGGAAAATTTAGGGGTGATGTTACAGCCTTGTCATAATAAGGACATTGACACACTCGGATTGTGCCCCCCCCACCCCCACAAAACTCACATCATGAACGTACAGTCTGGCAAATCTGCAGCATAGAAACACATGCCATGTTACAACTTCCATTAAGCAGAGACATTGGCCGCTTTAGTAATTTTGTCTACTTTTTAAATTGTCGTTCTATGTAAAAATGAGTCTGACTTTTTTTTAGCAATTCATGCCTTAAGTGACACATTAAGACGACGTGTCAAATTAAAAATCAATGGCCTCCTCCATTCACACTCTGTCTAGCTGTATGAAAAGGAAATGTATCCTGCGTGAACGCCCTCTAATCTCTAAAGTGTTGCTGTTGTGGGTACTTTGCTCTATCAGAGTGCGTCAATGTCCTTATTATGACCATCTTTGTGGAATGAGGAGGCATAACTCCTCATTCCACAAAGATGGTAGCAAAAAAAACTTAAAAATCTTTTAATACCAAAGTACTTTGCACCTTGGAAGTGAGGACACAGCATCTGGCGACTGATTCACAAAATAATAAACTTAGAAGGGTCCAGTGTAGCATGAGAGGGGAAATTACGCTGAATAAATAAAATGAACAGCTCAACTCCACATTCGAACTGAGAAATAATTAGCATTGTCAAGATACTATAATCTCTCTCAAATGGAGAAACAATATTCATTCTGTTAATAAGTGAGCTCACCTGGAAAATTCATCCTGAAATCTATCACCGTTGACTACCGCTGAAACTGATTAACCCCCCCCCCCCCCCACAAATAAAAAAAAAAAAATCCCAAAGACCCAGTACTCATATAATTTAAATGGATTTTGTCACTCTAGCTGCTCCAACCCAATCTTGCTTCCCCCCTCCCAGACTGGTTCCAAGAAGATTATGTGTAAAACCACAAACAAAATCATAAACCAGTGCAAGATAGCTCCTCACTCCACATGTGGGCAGAGGATGTAATGCTATTCAAAGTCAGTACATCCTCGAATGAAATTAGATCTCCTCCGACTATTTGGTGCATTGAGTGTGTGCACTTTACCTGCTGCCTCTTTGCCGCCATCAGGTTTAGTTTGTCCACCTCCGGTTTCAAAGCTTTGTACTGGATACCCAGGTCCTGCTCAGTGCCTGCATTACGCACCTTCACCAGGCTCTCCTCCACCTGTGGGTCAAGTATGATAAGCCGTTATAGAAAAGAAGCCTTAATCTATGGCCTTAAAAAAAAAAAAAAAAAAGTAATGAGACACATTAAGTGCGACGTTTGAAATTCATTCATATGTTTATCCTGCAGGCTTTGTATTCGTTACTCATCATAAAACTCTTTTAGGGTCCCTTAGGGGACATATGAATATTTACAACTTATTTTCAGATTTTCCACCTTTTGTTAATAGTGACAACAGAAAGGACTTGAGAAAGGATCAGAACTAGATCAGAACACCTCACCAGCTGGAAACATTTTTTAATAAACTATACACTCACACATTAGGACTGGAGAAAGAAAGAGAGAGGGAGAAAGAGAAATATTTCTTTAATTATGTTTGGATACTTTCCTGTGATATTCTTGTAAAAACGTAAAGCAGAACAACTGAAAAGACATCAATATGAAATTATTGTACTGAAAAATTATTAGTGATGTAACCAGTGAGCCAGAAAATGCCACCTACATTCAATTTTAATCATAGCATCTCATTCAACCACAACAGTAAAAGCTAAAGAAAAATGCCAAATAATAATGTCCAACTCTATCATGTTTTTCTTTCATAGTTTCAAATTCTAATTAATACAACAATTGCATTAGACAAACCATTAGTACTTTAGACAAAATCAGACGAAAGAAATATTTCAGGGTCACACAAGCATACTTTAAAAGCTTCATTTGATCATTCAAGCTGAGCTTCCGGAACAATTCAATGAAGAAAAAGTGAGAAAAACAGCGCCTACTCTTTTACAAGAAGGCTTCTGCTTCCACTTGCACATACGTCCATCATAAACTTCAAGCGAGAAACACTGGCATAAAAATTTAATTGTAACACTGAAAAAAAATAATCCACCTGTATCATACATTTCCAAAGAAATCTCTGAGAGGGATGTTTTTCACAGCCCTGCCAATATGGTGAAATCATTTTGCGCACAAACGTGACAAGGCCGCTCTGCGGTGCATAAAGAACTACACAGCATGATTCAATAGCATGTTGCTTGCAGAAAAAAAAGTGAATGTAATCTAGTTTCTACCAACAATCTATAGACTAAATTCAAAAAAATCTAATATAAAACCTTGACGTATGTGAAACAAAGTGATGGCTACGGTAATGCTTGCAACATGCAGCTTCCATGCAGGGTTTTCTTTATATGAAGTGTTTATATTCACACACAGTAACTGTTTGCTGCGCATATAATTACTGCTGGAAGAAGTTCAATAAGAGTTGGGCAATAAAGCCTGAGGGCAATAAAAGTACTGAGACCAGTGCAGATGATGAAGGGGGTAAATAGGACAAAACTCTGGTGTCTTTGTGTATGCTTTACTCAGCCTTCTGGACCAAAGCCAGTTCCCTGGGGCACTACCCTTCGGCTTTAGCTTTTTCTCAGATCCAGAGACTGACGAAGGATAGAGATAATGAAGGGGGTTATAAAAAGAAATCTGAAATCAGTGGTGGACTTAGAGTCTAAGTGCTACAGCAAGATATGAGGGTTCAAAATAACCTTGCTATCAGCAGACTCCAATGTAAATGGTAACACCAGTTATATACACAGAACATTTAGACTAATTTCCAGCTTAAAACTTGCATTCCAACAAGTGTCACGCATTTGAAAAAGACCAGTCTGATACTTTGCCAGAGAGCTTCTGCTGGTTGGCATGATGCGAGCAACTCCAAAATGAAATGGAAATTGCCGGGCACATACTCTTGCCCATTTTCACATAACCCCTCCAGGCATGTCTAGAGTGATCAAAACGTTAAAAGAATAGCTCACCAAAAAATGAAAACGGTGTCTTAATTTACTTTCGACAGACGCCAAAGGTTCTTGGCATTTCTCATAAGCGAATGTAACAAGGCAATGAATATGCAATGCGTGAAAAAGATTTGAGAGCTACAGCAGAGGGGAAAATTATCAGTAAATATAACAACTTAAGACAAAGCTAGCACATGGATTGAGAAAACTTGTATTATAGAGTGAGAATCACGGAAATCCATATAGGTCTAGAACTACACTATTGTTCAAAGATTTGGGGTCAGTAAGGCTACGTTCACACTGCGAGTCTTAGTGATGAAGTCCAATTTACTGCTCAGGGCAGCGTTTCCCAAAAGCATCGTGAGCCTAAGTTGATCGTAGCTCCATTTGTGGCAATGGAGCTATGATCAACTTAGGCTTGCAATGCTTTTAGGAAACGCTACCCAGATATGATTTTTTTTTTTTTTTTTTTTTTTTATAACTGTTCAAGGATTATGAAAAGAAGATATTTGAGGTAAAACTATTTAAAACTAGCAACATTCCATGTAATGCACCTACCTTTAATTTCCTTCTCAGCAGTGTGCATTCATTCCTCTCTAAAAGCCCAAACTTAATGTCGGAATAAGCTAAATTGGTGATTTTTGTAAAATGCAGTCTAATGTTGCCAAATTGTGGAAAGTGTTTGATAATAAAGAGTTAAAGAGTTTGATAATAAAAGTTATTAAGTGGAGGTAAACACTAAAAAGAAAATATGATGTGCATCAGTATATTAGATCTGTGCATTCGGTCTTAAAGTGACAGCAGTTTAATAAATAGTCTAATAAAACACAGCTTGCGCAATTAATGTTAATCAAACAACAAAAGTCAGAGAAAATAACTCACTGCTCTTAACTGAATAATTTTAGCTTTAATAAGCATTCATCTATCAATGTATACAGTGAAAACTATGCCATGTTAAATTTGGTTACTTTATTAATTTATTTTGTAGGCTAAATCTACTTACCTGAAAAGTTTTGTCCATTTGTTTGTATTTTGGCAATAGGTGCCATCGCATCTTTGGTGCTTGGCCCCTTATAACTTCTTATAAATTTATAAAATAAGAATTTTATTTTCAAAATTATACATTTATAATTCTTATTATAAATTTTGAAAACAACTGTGCTGTTTAATGTTTTTGAGGTGACTAGTGTTGGTTACGACCAAAAATCTGTATTTTTTTAAAGGGGTCATGAACGGAGAATTCAAGTTTTCCTTGATCTTTTGACAGTTATTATACTATAAAAATAACCTATAAGTTTCAAAACTGAAAACTTCCTTGTTATTCCAAAACAGCTTTTATTGAAACCAAATCCAGAAAACGACAGGATCTGAAAAGTGTGGACTTATGACATCATAGTGCCACGAAAGGCCACCTCTCGAAAAGATATAAACTTATATAAACACATATAAACTTATTTTGGCAGGTTGTAATGAAAAACTGATGTTGCTGTGAGTTTTAATAAACTATTATTATTACTACTACAAACTATATACTACTACAAACTATACTACTACTACTACAAACTATACTACACAATGGTAATCTATTTATGTTATAAATCGGGCTGTCTTGAACACACGAGTTTCTGTTTGTATATGATATGGCGATAAGTTTTTCTTGAATGAAATGGCTAATTTTGATTAATTCATCCAAAATTTAGTAAATGCATTCATACAGTGATAAGTAAAAGTTCCATTTCTGACTGGATTCCATGATTCCGTCCACGTTTTCCACATCGGAGCTTCGAATTTTAAAAGGACAGCATTTATTTGAAACAGAAATCTATTATATTGTTAAATGTCTTTATCACTTTTGAGCAATTTATTACATCCTTGCAGAATAAAAGTATAAATTTCTTTTTTTTCTTTTCTTTTTTTTTTAAATACTTACTGAACCTAAACTTTTGAACAGTAGTGTATATGAGATTGAGAAAACGATGGTTTTCAATTTTTAGTCAACCAACTTTTCAAGGAGTAAAAAAGTGTATGTTTCTCACCAGTTTGAGCTGAAGCAGAAGCTGGTACACATCAGCCATGTCTGCCAGTACAAGCAGATGAGTGACAGCAGAAAGCAGCGCACGTGCAGCACGGACCATATTGCCCCTCTTAACTGAAGAACAGGGATCCTCTGCAAACTCTCCGGAGGCCATCTTCATGGAATCTCCTACAGAAAAAGATTCATACACAAAGTCTCATTATTAGTTTTAATTTGTTCTTTCATAGCCCTCATGATGCAAGAGCAGCAAGGGCAAAGAAATGATCTTTTCCCAATGTGGAAGACGACATAAAAGATAACTCAACATCTGAAGATGCAATTACTTCCAAAGCGGCTCTTTGAAATGCTCAAGGCTGGGACCTAATTATTGTCCGTTATTTGATTAAATTCTGCCTCCATTAATTGGCAATGATAATACTGTCCAAGGTCATTAGTGAGAAGACCATGAACACACAAGAGCATGACATACAGATGTTGCTACACAGGTTCTTCAGTGGAAACCCTGCCACACAGTAAACAATGGGCATGACAGAGGTAAAACATCAGTAGTTCCCTGAAACAAAGAACTACATGGTGAGCTGTGAAACTTAAACCAGCAATTCAAGTGGTAGATCTGATTCAGGCACCCCACGGTCTGTCATAAGAGCAGAGCAAACCACTACACACAACAACAACTAACAAGATGAAATATAAAGCTAATCACCGGGGCAGTGGGTGTTCATGTTCAAGGATAAATGCCAGTGGTTAGGGGGTGACGGGTTAATTGCATTAGGATGTCATTTTGTGAAATGCTAGATGGAGAGTAAAGTCAGAAGCAGTGAAACACTGATGAAAGCAAAGGCTCGATTCAAGTCTGCTCATAGCCAGAGCTCTCTGACACATGCTAGCACACCAAACGAGTTCTTTCAGTGAAGGTCGAGTCCCCGGGATAACACTGACGTCTTATCTGATGTGCCTGCGAAAGGGTGTCATCACTTGCCTTCACAACCCAGTAGGCTCATGTTGAAACCTTTTCAATGCGACAAAGCAGAGCATTTTAACAGCGGCTTAAAATATCTAAATGAATGAGCACAGTCATTCGACCACAAACCTCACATTCGACGCAGTATCAGGTTTTGTCGAATGTGTCGGCAAATGAAACTGAACAAAATCATGCAGATCTCTGCATCCCACTCAAGCCAAGCATAAAAATAAAGCTTGCAATGAAAGCGGTCAAGAGCGCAAGTAATGGCCAAGTTCATAACTTGCCTGAACTGAAATTGACTCAATGAGAAGAGATAAACAATTTGAGGGGGCAGTAAGAGCTGTGTGCTCAGGAGGCGGTCTCATTCATTCCTTTGTTGATGTTTGGAAAAATGTGCAGCGTTCCCTGGTAACAGGAAGCGAGTCTCTCAGAATGACAACAAACTGAAAAAAAAAGATTTTCTGGGTTACTGCGCAAGTGTTGGTTTCCACAAATGCTGAATGGTAGCTCTAAGACCCTGTCTATTTTTTCCATCACTTAAAACTAGATTCATCCGACCATAGACCACACAAAAGGCCAGGAGAACTAAGGACTGCAGGGACTGTCATTCCTTCCAGAGGGTGCAATCAATAAGACCATTTTCACAGGCATGATAGTGATCAGTGCACCCATAATAAACTCACATCTATCACTTCTAAAGTAGCGCTCACAAGAGGACCACAGTGGCTTGAGATGAAATTTTGAAAGCGGACATCTACAGAAGGCACAAAGAGCATTCAGACTATCTCATTCCCAGCATCCTTCGTCCCGTTGAAAGGTGTGAAGCAATCAAAATCGGTTTCTATGGTAAATAAGACACATTCCACCCAGGAGACATGCTAATGTACATGCAGCAGACAACTCTGGAGCTGTTAGGGAGAAAATCGTTGAAGGATTCAGTGGTTTCTAACGTGCACAATTCAATGATTACATTTGCCCGGGTTGCAGAACAGCTGGTAAGCCACAGCTGGGTACTGGGATCTCTTTTCAATCTAGGGAAGCTTTAACCCCACTCAATGGTGGCATTATCAGTCGAGCCATGCGTGGTCGAGCAAAACTGCATAGCTGACAGTCTCCGGCACCAGTGAGCAACAGTGTCTGGATTCCATAGCCAATGACAGCATACCAAAACCAATGTGACATTCCCCAGCATCACAGCAGTGTGCTGGCCAACGCTTGACAGATTTTACAGCCCTAACTAAGCCAATAAACACTGAGTGCAGAGTATGAAACTGACAAAGATGTTATTCCAACAAGTGACAAGTGGGTTGAGCCTGCACTCTGCATCTCAGAGGTACAAAATGCCACACTAATTCCAGAAGAAGGGGGCATTCCAAGACGGGAAGCTCACGTCAGCCATTCATTTCGAATGAGAACGTATGGTGATGACTTTATGGTTACAGGATATTTCTGTCACATGCCAACAGACTTGGCCTGAAGTCTCGCACAAGTAAAGCGTTGCCTTCTCCACATCTGACATTACCCTTGACAACTGGCAGACTCCATATACATATGCAAGTTGTTTTGAGCTTGTTTTCTCATTTTTGGCAACCGAGCATAAATAAAAATATCTTGATGGATCAGCCCAGCAAGTCAAGGAAAGCTGTTCACTAATGAATGTGACAATCCTTCCTTAGCACAGGGAGCATAGCCATATACCTAGGATTAGTTAGCATTAGGTGTCAAAAATGCTAGGCAAATTTACTTTGCACCATAAAATTGAAGGCCTCCAATCTCATGCTGGTATGATGAGGCTATCGCATCATATTGAAATGAGTCAAACTAGAGTGCAGCAATGCCCACGTATCAATATCAGCAGGATTTTTAATCAAAAAATGCATGGCAAACAAGGCATGAAGAAATGAGGAGTCGTGCAATTTGACAGGGTTAAACCCTTCTATTAACCTGCCTTCTCTATCCTCTTTCTGCAAGAAGACACGGCAGAGATACCAGTGATGTTCTGTAATGAGAACGAACAACATGAGGGAATATACAGGACAACAGTCTTGGGGGAAGTACACACTCCACTGCATGATAGCAGCAACTCTGATAGCACAAGCCAAGCCCTCTTAATTCAAAAATCCATCTACACATTCAGATAAGCACAGACAGATAATGAAAACACGAAAATTAAACCACTGATTAAAGCCATTATTTGAATTAGGATATTCAACCGTTTCTTGTAATTGTTCCAATGGCTGCAGCCACTTTTGAACTCTTATAATAGCATCAACACTAAGACTGTTAACGCATTTCACAAATCAATACTGATTCACAAGCTCGTAATTTGATATAAATTTTTATCTGATACTGATTTGTTTGAATGTATACAAGACATCACTAACAGGTTAAATAAAAATATAACTAATAAGTAATACACTGCAAATATTTAACCTTTTTTTATATATATAGCTGACTATCAAGCTATGGACATTGAACGGCTTCCCTGAGATAAAAGTAATGTTGTGTGACATGTTATTTACAAACTGTTGTATTGACATCTTTATATGGTTGAAACTGATTGAGCGACTACACGAGACAGAATGCATTTCAGTAAGTTGTACTGTTTGCTTCAATATACCTTCTGATGTTATTTAACTAGTACTATAAATAGTATATATTAGTATATATACACTAGTATAACTAATAGCAATGAAGTGAAGATGATCAGTTCACATGCACTGTAAATTCATAATAAAAATAGAATTTGAAAGCTAAAACTTTGTTTCATATCAAAAGTAACAGCATAAAGCTTACTGCAATCGTTAGATGGTGAGGCGCTACAAATAATGTTTAGTGAACTTTTGTTCACACAACCAGAAAACAGCATAGAACAAAAGATTGATCTTAAAATTTAAAAATTGATAACAGTTCAAACTGATTAATCTATGTCAACCCCAGAACTAGTTAGCAGCCTTCTCTTTTTTGCATACCTTGCTTACGGACATCCTCCACTGCTGCAGTCAGCTCGTCCTTTAAGAACTGGCTCTCTTTAGCAATCTTCTCCCCTTTATCTAGAAAGTTCTGGGTTGCTGTCTCTACAGAGGCTGCCAGAACATGAGCCTTCTTGGAGCGCCCCTTCTTCTTGTTGGATGGGCCTTTATTGCTGGAGTTCACAAGTGTGGTGACCTACAAATGATGAAAAAAAAAATGAAGGAAAACTGCGATTTTTGGTGATTAATACTACAGCAACTGAAGGTGAAAACTGAAAAAGCAGCCTGACCTGGGTAACCAAGGGCTCAAGCAGTCTTTCCACAGCCAGTGTGCGGATCTCCAGGCTCTTGGGATCCCATTTGAAGTTGATGTTTGCTGTGTTAATGCTCGTCATGTTTCTAAAGAGAAAAAAAAAAAAAAATGATCAATGGATTAAGAAGGGTGGTAAGACAAATAAGCGGCCTGGGGCTGTGTCTTTTATCAAATCAAATGTCACATGGCAGTCTCCCATTTAGTGAACGCATTCACTAACGATGTAAATATTCCACACTGTTAACCAAAACTCATACTCATGCCGTCTGAGTAACTCTATTGCCCACTCATCTAATTTCCATTCAAACGGTGACCACAGTTGTATTGATCAGCAATCTTGCACTGAAGGACAGGGATAATCAGCCCACCCTGAGGGCTCTGCTGTTGTTGCAGGGGTCTGTCTGCACTAGACAGCCAGACTAAATGGACATTGTTTGCTATATAGGTCAGGGAATGCAGACAAAGTGGACGAGGTCAGTGTTGCATGACCAATGCATTGAAAATAAAACTTTCAATGTGTCCTATAAAAAGTTAGGACATTCAACTTTGGCCTAAGAAAACTCAATAATACATACGTACTTTTATAATAAAAAAACTGCATTAAAAATGAATAAGAATAATTTCCATATATACAGGCTCCATTTGGTGGAAAATATTGTTATTTAGATAGAATTGGTTTGTTACCGTCAGAAAAACTTGGAACACAAGGTTGTGTATTTTAAAAGATCATTTAGCATTCTTTACATTCCAATAGAGTGCATAAGTCAGGTTCCAGATGTAAATATACCATTTCTTTTCTCCGTTATAGACAGATAAAGACATACCTATTGTGAGCATCAAGGTTGTTAAAGGGTTAGTTCACCCAAAATTGAAAATTATATCATTAATTACTCACCCTCATGTCGTGCTACAACCGTAAGACCTTCGTTCATCTTCAGAACACAAATTAAGAAATTATTTTTTTATGAAATCCAATGGCTCAGGGAGGCCTCTATTGCCAGCAATGCCAAAGAACCTCTCAAGATCCAGAAAGGTGCTCAAAACATATTTAAAACAGTTCATGTGAGTAGAGCGGTTCTACCTTAATATTAAGGCCGCTGAAAAACCAGGCAGACGTTGTTGCGCTATTCTGATTGGTCAAACACTCGATTCAAAGGGTGCTGCCACTGGCGATGGTAAATAGCGCAAATAATCAGAAAAAAGTTATCCGGGTAACTTTTTTTTTTTTTTAATCAATGCCACAAGAACAAGAGGTATTACATGATCACATTATTAACATTAGCTGACAAAATAATAATAATAATAAAATTTTACATAAATTTCAGTGCTTTCAAAGCATTACATGATTTCCAATATAATATTGCGTAAGTACAATCAAAAACTGATTCTTTCTTGTACACAAAATTCATATGTGTATGAAATGATGTGTTTAAATCTTTCCAAAACATGTTTAAGATAAATTCTATGAAGTGTTTTGTAAGACACTTAATTTTATTGATACAAAACTTTCCATGCTTTGTCCCAAGAGATGTCACCAAATAAGGAAGAGCAAAAAAAATCTTGCTTCAGGAAAAGACATAAAGAGCATAAGTTTATTGCTACATTGATGTTTTAAAACATCAACATTATCAATGTTCTTTAAAAGTTCTTTAAAAGTAACACTACTCTTTGAAACTGCGTCAAGAACAATAACCGATGAAAAAATTGTGTATATTACAACAGATATCCATTGGAATTAAACAACTGCCTTACTAAAATAATCCCTTCATTGAACCAAGTATGACTGAACAGTGATTTGTTTTTAAATATATGTCTTTGTTGTTACATATGAAATAACTGTGCTGTGAGAAATTGTGCAATACCAATTTCAATGCAAGTAGGGCTCGTCTTTAAGAACTGGGCAAATTTAACAAGAATTTTGTCAACAGCAAAATTACTCTTCCACAATAAGCAAATACCCCCAAAAGTATGAAATAATAATTAGGAAACAGATTCCAAAGATTTTCTCTATTCTTCATAAACTATCAACCATTTAATTTTGAAAGTGTCATTAAATGTATTAAGACCTCAAGTCCCCACTTTAGCCTTACAAATTACCTCGTTTTTTAAATAATGCAGCTTTTTTCCTCCAAATTAAGTCATAAATTATCTTAGCTATATCCTTAATCACCTTAGGAGGTCACATCAAATGATAAAGACATACAGATCTAGATTGTATACCTTACATCTTTGACAATAATACATTGATACATTGCCTCATTAACCACAAATTAAATTTCTTTTTTTGTTTTCTGAATAATTGGCTCAAATTTTAACTGACTCATTTGTTTTTCATTTTTACAAATTACTACACAGAGATAAGTGGTGTTTAACTTGAATATTCTCTATTTCTGTCGAAGAACAATCTTTGAGGGGAAACAATACAGATTTATCTAAATTCATTTTGAGGCCTGAAAGAACAGTGAATGCGTCAATACATCTAATTATTTTTGGTACCTCAAATTTGTTTTTCAAAAAAGACATCCGGGTAACCGAAACTGGTGCTAATTTCATGTCTTGCGTCACACCACGGACTCCTCAAACTGGCGCTATATTGTGTTATCGATTGTTTCATTTTATATAATTTTTTCCTTTGCGACAACGTTGAGGTAATTTACAGGTAAGATAATGAAATAAAAAATCTGTCCAAAATGTAAACAAATCTGTCCAAGTAATTATTATTTATTTGGTGAGTAGCCGTGAAATAAACGGGATAATGTACTTTCACTTTTCCATAATGACCAGCTGACTGTACATTATCTTTTACATATCAAAGGGCTTAGAGAGAAATATTATCAGGTTGTATTTCCATGATATGTATTGCATTTTTTATAGATAACTCATTGTTATTTCAGTAGACAACAGTGTCTGCATCCTGTATTATTAAACTGCGAAGGGCATAACTCACAGGAAGGGCCTGATCCCTAGTTTGTGGTTTAGGCGGAGCCCTAAACTCCTCGTATGGATTTTATATTTCTCAAACGCCTTAACCTATCATCATAGGCGACTTAAAAAAAAAAAAAAATAGATCATCCACAAAACACATACGATAACATTTCAATGTCCTCTTTTGTTCTAAAAAACACCTTCAAGAACGAAACTCCCGACACATTTGTCCTGATACGAGACGTGCAGCTAACTGCTAACTAGCATTCCTCACCAAAGTTTCCAGGATAGTTTCTATTTAATACTTCAAGAAGTTATCAACTTTTTTGCCCTTTCGAGACGCTTTTAAAATTGTCAAAGGGTGATTAACAAGACGTTTACAAGGAAAAAACAGGGTGTTTATTTAGTGAAATATGAAACGACAGAGAGAGAAATATCCCAAACATTCCATGAAGTTGGGAAACGAGCTAACAATGTAGCCACAAACCCCACTTCCGCATTTCTGTCTATCTTGTATTCACAAAACAGACACATACTGAACCAATTATGAGGTATATTCATTTTTCTATGAGTTATTAATTAAAATAATGCAATTTAAACTACCTAGACAAAAGCAAAACCTACTCACCAGACTGTTGAAATTCCTGTCAGATTCAAAATGGAGGGATGAGACTTTTAAAAATACTGTGGTAAAGTTTTTTCCGCGTGTTATAATCCCTCCCAGCGGCTAAACAAAAGCCAAACGATATAATCCACTAAAACTTGACTAAAAGAGCCCTTTCGAGTGATAAATGGAAGAGTTCGTGAAGTGTTTAGGAGGAGTTTCGGTTTTCCCCGTGTTCAATGAGGAGGACTATGATGGCGGATTCCCAGCAGTCAGTCTGTTATCAGGTGTGTTTGGGAGTGGCTCGAGAACTCGAGAAAAGTTCCGCTGAATGTGCACTGCGCAGTGGGGGGCATTAAAACACAATGATGTAAGATTAAAAGTTGTGAAAGGAGATTTGAATGTGTGAAGGGACTTTTTACATTGTTGTTGACTGAATTTAAAATGCGAAATGTGCATATTCTTTCTCTACTATTTCAGTTCAGCTCAGTTCCTGTGCTTTATTTACTGGCATGGCAACAACTGTTTGCTAAATTTGTTTTATATTTGAATCATAGGTTCATAAATTAAGCATCAAGAGACAATATATAAAATACTGTATAAAAAGAAAAGACAAATACATAAATAAGACTTATTTTAAACAAAAATTAAGAATGAGCTATTTTAATAATGTTTGTGATATAAGGAGACAAACAAGACTATCTAGTCAGACAGACAGATAGATGTCTATCTATCTATCTTTCTTGTCTGTCTGTCTGTATATCTGTCTGTCTGTCTATATCTATCTATCTGTCTGTCTGTCTGTCTATATCAAATTCAAAATTGCTTTATTGGCATGACTGTAAATAATTCAATATTGCCAAAGCATATATACATAAAACAAAAATAAAAACCATCTGTATAATAGAAGAAAATATTATCAAATATTATAACATAACTTAAACTTAAATTAACAGTGTAACACATTAGAACATGTCTGAACATTTGATACCACAGTGTTTTAACGTATATACACACGTATTGAGGGTCACTGGTGGACGGTAGGGACGGTGGTGGACACTGAGGTCAGACATAATACACACATTACACACATTCACCTGCTGTCTCTCAGGCTGTGGCACATCCACACATATCTCGTAGCCATGCTGCTCTCTGTCCCTTTTCTTAATATTATCTTTATTTGTTCTACTTCAGTCATGGCTGTAAAGTTCTTAATTGAGTTACTGAATTTATTTAAGTAGAGATCTCTTATAGGTGTGTATTTGTGGCAGTGAAGGAGGAAGTGCATCTCTGTCTCGATCTCTCCTGTCCTACAGTGAACACACACCCTTTGCTCTTTGGGTAACCAGCTCTTTCTGTGTCTGCCGGTCTCGATGGCTAGACTGTGCTCACTGAACCTGTACTTGGTCAGGATCCGTCTCTGCTTTGTGTCTTTGACACTTTGGAGATTCTTCTAATTCATAATTTGATTTTAGAGTTCGATAGAATTGTAATTTACTTTGTGTTTTAGTTTCCTGATCCCAGTGTTCCAGATATGTATGTTTAGATTGTTTGATAATTTGGTTTATTTTGATGTTTGGATGAGAAGCAGTGCTGGTCTGAGACTGGTTAGTGTTAGTAGAGTTAGTCAGGTTAGTAAGTCTCAGAACCAGCTGACTGAGGGGACTTTTTTCAGGGTTCAGTTCTTGGGTTTGTAATGCTTTAAAATGTAGCGATTCTGTGGGACTTCATTTTAGATGCATCCAGAATTTGAGGGATCTTTTTTGCATATTAATAATCAATGGGAATTGGCCTAATTCTGCACTGCATGCATTATTGGGTGTCCTTCTTTGTAGTTTGAGAATAATTTTGCAGAATTTTGTGTGTAGGGCTTCTGTTGGATGCCTGTCCCATCTAGTGTAGCTCTGATCATTGAGTAGACCCCAAACCTCACTTCCATGCAGCGCAATGGGCTGAATCACACTATCAAAGATTTTACACCAGATTGGAATTGGTCAGTCAATGTTTTGGAATCTTTTCTTGATGGCGTATAGAGCTCTTCGAGCTTTATCTTTGAGAGCATTCACTGCCATACTGAAACTCCCCAATGCAGTGATGATCAGGCCGAGGTAAGTGTACTGCATCGTGTGTTCTAGGGCGGTGCTGAACTGGTATTTGTGTTCCTGACATCTGGGCTTTTTCTGGAAGACCATAATGTTGGTCTTCTTGAGGTTTACTGCCAGGGCCCAGTTCTGGCAGTAGTTCTCCAGCAGGTCCAGGTGCTGCTGTAGTCCCTGTGCAGTGGGTGACAACAGCACCAGATCATCTGCATACAGCAAGAGCTTGATGTTCTTGTCTTGTAGAGTGAGTCCGGAAGCTGTAGACTGTTCCAACTGCACCGCTAGTTCATTAATGTAAATGTTGAACAGTGTTGGACTCAGGCTACAGCCCTGACGTACATCTCTCTTCTGGGTGAAGAATTCTGTATGTTTGTTGCCAATTGGTATTGCACATTTGTTGTTCGAATACATTGATTTTATAATGTCATAAACTTTACCCCCTACACCGCTTTGTAAAAGTTTGTAATATAATCCGTCGTGCCAAATAGAATCAAATGCTTTTTTGAAATCGAAAAAGCATGCAAATATGTTTCCGTTTTTGGTCTGTTTTACGTGTTTATTGATTAGGGTGTGTAAGTTGTAAATGTGGTCAGTTGTTCTGTGATTTGGAAGGAAGCCAATCTGACTCGGACTCAGGACATTGTGTTCGGTAAGGAAGTTTACAATTCTATTGTTTAAAATACTGCTAAATAACTTCCCCAGATTACTGCTCACACAAATGCCTCTGAAATTATTAGGGTCCAATTTATTCCCACTCTTATGAATTGGGGTAATAAGTTCTTGGAAAACAGCCTGAACTAAGTACAATGTTGAATAATTTGAGCACAGCCGTCTGCAGCTCAGGTGTGCTGTGTTTCAGCATTTCACCCAGAATGCTGTCAGGACCACAAGATTTCTTACATTTTTGGCTTTTAAGTTTGTTTGTCAATTCTTCATGTGTAATTGGGAAGTCGAGTGGATTTTGATTGTTTTTAATTGTGTCTTCATAAGTTTGTAGATTTTGGTTGATCAGATTATAATTGTCATTGAGTTGTTTTGGTGGGATTTCTTTATATAAATTTTCAAGATTCAAGATTTCTCCGTCTTGTATTGGTAGGTCTTGTGGTTTTGTTGTGCTCAGATTATTCCACATATCCCAGAACTGATTCTGATTTATTGAATGTTCTATTTCCTGTAAATGTTTGGTCAGATGGTGTTGCTTTTTCGCTCTAATTGTGTCTTTGTATTGTTTTAGTTTTGAACGGTATTCAGTTCTGATGTCTGTGTTGTTTATATCTATCTCTCTGTCTGTCCATCTGCCTATCTACCTATCTTTCTGTCTGTCTGCCTATCTATCTATCTATCTATCTAGCCTAAGATGGTTTGCTGCTCTCCCTGGCTGGTCTGTTGGTTGTTTTAGGACTTTTTCAACACATTTCAGATGGTCAGGCTTGGTGGGCTTGGTTTGCCGACATCCAACACCAGTTTGGTTAAGTTTATGAATTAACGAATGAGGCATTTATATAGTGCTTTCTTATGTACCGTTGTACACCCAAAACGCTTTACAATCGTATTGGGGGTTTCTCCTCAACCACCACCAGTGTGCAGCATCCACTTGGATGATGTGACGGCAGCCACAGTGCAACAACACCAGCGCGCTCACCACACACTAGCTGTAGGTGGAGAGAAGAGAGAGTGATAGAGCCAATTCAATGGATGGGGATTATTAGGAGGCCATGATTGGTAAGGGCCAATGAAGAGAATTTGGCCAGGACACCAGGGTCACACCCCTACTTTTTACGAGAAGTGCCATGAGATTTTTAATGACCACAGAGAGTCAGGACCTCAATTTAATGTCTCATCTGAAGGACGGTGCTTGTTACAGTATAGTGTTCCCATCACTATACTGGGGCATTAGGACCCAGACAGACCACAGGGTGAGCACCCCCTGCTGGCCTCACTAACACCTCTTCCAGCAGCAGCCAATTTTTCCCAGGAGGTCTCCCATCCAGGTACTGACCAGGCTCAGCCCTGGCTGTGGCAGTTTAAAATATCTTCTTAAGCAACTCTTTTTGTGTTTAAATTACTTATTATTAATTTTGATTTAATCTCATGGTAAAATTAATCCTTTCTTATAAATCTATATATGAAAAAGAGGACGTAAGAAATATAAAAAAAAAAAAAAAAAATGAATACATGAGCAGCTGGTATGAGATTTTTTTCCCCTCAGAACAGTGCAGAGTGCAGCGCAAGTGGGTCTGACTCATATAGGAAGTTATTGAGATGTGAGTCCCAGGCGAGCTGTAGCATGAATAGTAATAATCTTACATTTTCAGCAGTTTATATGGTGAGGGCATAGTGCTCTAGAATAGAGCCAAGTGGATGATAGTCATTGAATTTATTTTGTATTTTCTAAGAATTCATAATGGAACTCTGCATTGAGTTTTAGATTTTAGCTGGAATCGTAATGAAGTTATATTTTATGCAAGACTGTCATATTCATCTTTGGAGCAGAACGAATCTCAGATTCTGTTTGAATGGTGGTCTCAAGTTATCCTCTCCATCAGTCAACAGAGGGAGAGAGAGGCCACTCTAGTGAAAGAGTAATACAACCATCATAAAAATCACATCTTAACCTCTAGTGGAAATGATTACATCTATGCATGATATAGTTATGCTGACTGTGTGTCATACGAAGCTGTGCTCATGTGCTTGATAGTCTTTTTGGGGGAGGGTGGGTGAACCGATGTGTGAGAATATGACATGGACTATATATGCACTGCTAAGCAATTTTGGTAAAGGAGGGAACTGCAATGTGGATGACAAGTACTTTGTCTTCACAACCCTGAATACCAATGTGAAATATAATGAGCAAATCTGCCATACCCAAGTGTTTTTTTTTCTTGGGGCTTAATGAAGTGGAGGAGCAATAAACAGGTTATTGGATGGGGCCAGATGTATTAAAAAATAAACATGTGCATCGCACCTATAATGGCCGTACAAAAAAAGATGACGGTGCATGAAAGCGGATGTTTTATTCTCTTCAATATGTTGTTTTTGCAGCTAGTCTGTCTGTTTTTTACTGTGTCATATGGCATTTTCTAATTTTCTCTTTATGGGAACATAAAACAGCATTGGGGTAATTGACAGCTGTGTTCATTTAGCCCTTAGAAATTCATATTTTACGCAGGTTACGCATCTCACAGTTTTTGCCCGTTGGGAAACCGCTGCAGTTCCCTGGAATGAAAATAAATAAATCTTTGACAAATCAGGAGAAGCCAAGTGGTCGTAATACCAATTAGAAACACAGAGTAAATTGTTTTAGTGGTAGAGCACAGACAATAATCTAAACTCAGTGGCTAAAGAAGGGAGAGTGCATTAACAACAATGACTTCATGTTCTTCAGGCACTAGGGAAGAAAAAGCCCACTAAATTAGTTGCTTGGACTAGACATTAATTAAGAACTTCCACAACCTCTGTGTTCAGCATGGAGTCTTAAACAGCTTGCACTGATTCAAACATATACTGGTCATTAAGGGGTGAGAGGGCTGTGTTGAAATGTAGCTTAAAACAGTAATGTCCCTCTGAAGTTAACAAAAGTCATTTTTAGCCATGAGCTCAGCTTCTTCCATTGCATAATTTATCCTTTAACTTTCTTTGTCTGTATAATGCTGCATAAAGCTCCAGTTTCAGCTCTAAAAGGTTGTGTCTAAAAGGCATAGTTCACCCTAAAATGAAAATTCTGTACTGTATTGAACAGTTTCTGTTCATACAATAAATGTGACAGAAAATGATGACGATTTACATTACTTACTTTTTTAAATTTGAACAAAATGAAAACTAAAAGACTTTCATATCACATGAGCCAATATTTTATTCACAATAGAACATAGATAACATAAATGTTTAAACTGAGCAATTTTACAATTTTATGCACAAAATGAGCTCATTTCAAATTTGATGCCTGCTACAGGTCTCAAAATAGTTGGGACGGGGGCATGTTTACCATGGTGTAGTATCTCCTCTTCTTTTCAAAACAGTTTGAAGACGTCTGGGCATCGAGGTTATGAGCTTCTGGAGTTTTGGTGCTGAAATTTGGTTCCATTCTTGCCTGATATAGGTTTCCAGCTGCTAAAGAGTTTGTGGTCATCTTTGACATATTTTTCTCTATAGATGAAAGATCTGGACTGCAGGCAAGCCAATTCAGCACCCAGACTCTTCTACGACGAAGCCATGCTGTTGTAATAGCTGCAGTATGTGCTTGTGCATTGTCCTGCTGAAATACACAAGGCCTTCCCTGAAATAAACGTCATCTGGAAACCTTTATATACCTTTTAGCATTCATAGTGCCTTTCAAAACATGCAAGCTGCCCATACCGTATGCACTTATGCACCCCCATACCATCAAAGATGCTGGCTTTTGAACTGAACGCTGATAACACGCTGGAAGGTCTTCCTCCTCTTTAGCCCAGAGGACACGTGTCCGTGATTTACAAAAAGAATGTCAAATTTGGACTCGTCTGACCGTAGAACACTTTTCCACTTTGAAACAGTCCATTTTAAATGAGCCTTGGCCCACAAGACATGGTGGCACTTCTGGACCATGTTCACATATGACTTGTTTTTTGCATAATAGAGCTTTAGTTGGCATCTGCAGATGGCACAACGGATTGTGTTTACCGACAGTGGTTTCTGGAAGTATTCCTGGGCCCATTTAGTAATGTCATTGACACAATCATGCCGATGAGTGATGCAGTTTCATCTGAGGGCCCGAAGACCACGGGCATCCAATAAAGGTCTTCGGCCTTGTCCCTTACGCACAGAGATTTCGCCAGTTTCTCTGAATCTTTTGATGATGTTATGCACTGTAGATGAGATTTGCAATTTGACATTGAGGAACATTGTTTTCCACAATCTTTTTACGCACTCTTTCACAGCTCTGCCCATCTTTACTCCTGAGAGACTCTGCCTCAGACATCCCTTTTATAGCTAATCATATTACAGACCTGATATCAATTAACTTAATTAGTTGCTAGATGTTCTCCCAGCTGAATCTTTTCAAAATTTCTTGCTTTTTCAGCCATTTGATGCCCCCGTGGCAACTTTTTTGAGACCTGTAGCAGGCATCAAATTTGAAATGAGCTCATTTAGTGAATAAAAGTGTAAAATTTCTCCTTTAAACATTTGTTATGTTATCTATGTTCTATTGTGAATAAAATATTGACTCATGTGATTTGAAAGTCTTTTAGTTTTCATTTTGTTCAATTTTAAAAAACGACCCAACATTTTTGGCTTTAAGCTAATGGTTCTCAGGTGGTGTGTTGCATGCAGGTCTGTTCTTATATGAACACAGACAGCATGGAAAAAGCAATGCTAATTGCTAATGAGGCAAATGTTATCATGCCTAGTTAGGATAGCAAAATAAATAAACTTATAGACCTTTAAAAGCTAGGAAATAGTGCTTCCCATATTTTTTGTTGTTGATATAACAGGCTGTGCATCCATTCAAACAGTATTTTGGCACAAAATCATCTGTCACTTGGTTAAAGCTAGCCAAATTAAACGGATGCCAAAATGGACAGGTTGCTTGAGATCCCCTCATCCTCAAAAACCATGCACAAAACTACATAAACTAAAAAAAAAAAGCCAGATTACATTAAATACGTGTTCACCTGCAGCTAGGATAAACATGGTTTGTGCCAACAACAATGTGTTTTGTGCAATGAATTACCGGCTGCCGAGAACATAAAACCATCAAAATTCATGAGACCTTTAGAAACCAAAATTGTCTGCTTCCTTTTCAGCATGTCATGTTAATCATTTGGCATATTCCTGGGCCTATGCAGTTCATAATGATATTAATACTTTTAAGTGTTTGATTTTATGGACATTTTCTTGCTGTTGTACGATATAAAAAACCTAATAGAGAACAACAGACATTAGCTTTATAAACACATCCAAACGGCAGATGGAGTGATAATTATTGCATGTGTTAAATAATAAATCTTATTATGCAAAATAATAAGTATTCCTCCGCACAAAGAGGCTGCATACATAATATGTGTTATAGGTATCCACGGGTGTATTTTTGAAGGCAAAGCTTGTGATAAATTATTCCTTGTTATACTAAAGAATTGTGCATGTGTGTCTCGATTGCAATCAACTGTTTAAAGTTACTTATGGGGGCTCAGAGGAATTTTTCCCTGGAAGGGGTTTGTGTAAGAATGTCTGTAATGACGACTTCACCACACCCTACTGAGTCATCCCTGCAGTTTCACATAGACCACTATGATGTCATCAGTGAGAGCCGTTATCAGCGTGGCGCAGTCATTTCCATGGTCACAGCATTCCTCTGCTGCTGTGATTAGTAACATTTGTGGCCGTGTTCGAGAGTACATCACTCACTGCCAGCCCTGAAGCTATGGATCAGTACTGCCTTTCACACTAACAAGAGCCTTAGAAAATCTGGGCTTCATCCCAAACATACACACAAATACAAATGAAACTTGGGAGTACTAGCACACAGAGTACTATGGAATTAATGATTATAATAAAGTGATCCCGTCCGCACTGAGATTTGATGTTTCTCATAATGAGGCCAATTGTGGACTGGTAAACATGGCCCTGGAGAGAGTCTATTCTGCTAACGCAATGCTTGGGTGTTTTTTTGGGGGTTCAATCAAACCTTTGGGAATGATGCTGATAAGCTTTTGCATTATTTAACAACTAGCCTAACTGACATTTCTGAATCAAGCTCTGATGTCTGAAGTCTTTGATAGGGGTCCGGTGAGCGCCACCTTGTGGCTACATATAGTGGCCAGATTTATCAGCAAATACAAATGTCATTCCTAAGCAAAGGCAACAAGAGAAATTATGCGCACTTAAACCTGGAGCGAGAAATGTTTAGCATGGAAATGTCAACTTTTCAGCTCTTTTCTGAGTATCTTAAATCATCCATTCATCAGAACAGAACTAAAGGCTCTTTAAATACCGTTCTACCGTGTTGTGATGAGCAATTTAAGCTGTGACATTTAATGGAAGTTGGCCGGTCTGTTCTAGGGTTCATGAGATAAATGTAATATTTGACATCATTTCTCATGCATGGATAAGATTCTCTCACTCAATGACTTATCAACTGAGGCCTGTTCTTCACTTACGTGCCTCCGGCACTCTCCGCTATTAGGTTCATCTGTCGCACAGCCCTATTTTGTAAAGCCTGTCACTTGGGAGCTGTTCCATTTTACTATAAGATCCACATGGGAGCTAGATTGAGAAATAGGTGAGTAGGAGACTTTAAAACACTGTGATGAAACTTGAAATAACCATCATTGCGTGTTTTTTTTTTTTTTTTTTTTTTTGCAGCTCCTCCTACAAGTCCCTAGGGGGTAATAGCATTTTTCCCTGCTTAGCTTATTATAGGATTTCGAATTGACTCCTGCTCAGTGCCGCAGATATGTAATTGTATTTTGCATTGACTGGTGCGCAGTGATAGACTGTACGCTAGATAATGATCTTACAGGTTGTTTAATGTCCCTCCTGACTTAGCAGTAAGGAGTTAATGAGCTATTTACGGAGGGGTCACATGCATTGAGTGTTTCATATTTTCCATGTTGCCTTGTGGAGGTCTGGTTGGTAAATTGTCAGCATTCCTGATAAGAAAGTGTCTTCGATTGGTTACAGACACCATTTTCTCTTCCACAAGCATATGTAGAAATGGGGGGATGAGGCAAATAGAGCATGGAGCAATTAATACCAGACCTAGTCCTCACTGATTTTCCGATAATAGAACCTAGAGCCTCTCATTGACTTGCGTAAAGGAATTGGACTGATTTTAATGCCGGCATGTCTCTGACTGTCATAGATTTCTGCACATTTCCGCATTTCATGCTAGGCTGCCACAGAAACTGTCATTCAAATTATTTTGCTATTTAGAAGTCAAGTGGCTTATAGAAAAAAAAAGAGATTGTTGAAGTTGGAGAGAGAGAGAGAGAGACAGAGAGAGACTCATTTCCTGTTGAGCTGGGTCAATGCAAGGTTTTCTGATGGGCTCCTGGTGAGTCAGTGCGGATTAATACAGCGGCTGTGAATATATTGAAGTTTGAGTTCATTTAGGGTCTCACTAGCCCAGTGTGATCAAGATCTATCAAACCTGCTCCACAGGGCTTCTGCTTCATTCAACCTATTACTGACACGAACTGCAGAGAATTATTGAACAGGATCAGAGAATGCTGTAATTACAATAGCATGATGTCATGCGTATTTTTCATGACAATGAGTATCAATACAAAAGCTGACTTGTTAGAAGCCTGGTGATGATGATGGGTTCATTATTTAAATAATAGGGCATGTATGAGCAGTCACATCAAGACAAAAGACACCCTTTCACTTTAAAATAAAAAGGTTTCACAAATCTCAATAAAAAGGGCCGGGTATGCTGTGAATTTGCAAGCTCTATTAGATTGAAATATAGCTTGCTGGGTTTAAATGGTTTAGCTCACTTTTAGTGTTCTGGGTGAGATAACACATGACCAAAAAAAAAAAAAAAAAAAAAAAAAATATATATATATATATATATATATATATATATATATATATATATATATATATATATATATATATATATACCAGCAGGAGGTGCTGTTTAATATGAATGGAGGTCATGGGTTCAAATCCTGACCTAATATTATTTTTTTATTAATTTTTAATGGGTGATTTCTGCCACATTTTTATATACACGACTACTGTTCAAAAGTTTGGGGTCGGTAACTTTTTTTTTTTTTTATGTTTTTGAAATAAGTTTCTTATGAACAGCAATGCAGCAGTTATGTGATCAAAACTACATTAAAAACTGTATTATTTTGAACTGTAAAAATATAATTTAAAATAACTGTTTTCAATTTTATTCCTGTGATGGCAAAGCTGAATTTTTAGCAACCATTACTCCAGTCTTCAGTGTTGAAAACAGTTGAGCTGTGTAATATTTGTGTGGAAACCCGGATACATATACAATACATGTATATTGCACTTACACCGACCAGGCATAACATTATGACCACTGACAGGTGAAGTGAATAACACTGATTTTCTCTTCATCACAGCACCTGTTAGTGGGTGGGATATATTAGGCAGCAAGTGAACATTTTGCCTTAAAAGTTGGTCTTAGAAGCAGGAAAAAAGGGCAAGCGTAAGGATTTGAGCGAGTTTGACAAGAGCCAAATTGTGATGGCTAGATGACTGAGTCAGAGCATCTCCAAAACTGCAGCTCTTGCGGGGTGTTCCCGGTCTGTAGTGGTCAGTATCAAAAGTGGTTCAAGGAAGGGACAGTGGTGAACCATTTTTGCAGACCATGTACACCCTTTCATGGAAATGGTATTCCCTGGTGGCTGTGGCCTCTTTCAGTAGGATAATGCACCCTGCCACAAAGCAAAAATGGTTCAGGAATGGTTTGAGGAGCACAACAATGAGTTTGAGGTGTTGACTCGGCCTCCAAATTCCCCAGATCTCAATCCAATCGAGCATCTGTGGGATGTGCTGAACCAACAAGGCCCCACATTGTAACTTCCATGACTTAAAGGATCTGCTTCTAACATATTTGTGCCAGATACCACAGCACACCTTCAGGGGTCTAGTGGAGTCCATGCCTCAACGGGTCAGGGCTGTTTTGGCGGCAAAAGGGGGACCAACACAATATTAGGAAGGTGGTCATAAGGTTATGCCTGATCTGTGTATATTGTATTGCACTAATGTAGAATGCCTGAGCCTCAACCTAAGCATTTCAATGTGCAAATTGTCACTGACATTTGTATACATAATAAATAAACTTGAAACTTGAAACATTTTGTTATAGAAATGATTTGTTTATTCATACATTTTGAGTTGCCTTACTATCTCAGTCCTATCATAAATCTTCAGAACTTTCCATGTTCTCTTATAGAATGTGAAGCAAGAACCAACAGTGTTTCCACAGTTCAGTCATCCATGTTCATTGCACAGATACAGTGTGAATCATAGGTCAGTAGGAACAGCACAGTGTCACACCTCTCCCGGACCACAGTGAGAAAATGCAGTGTTGAATTTCTGCCTCATTACTTTGACACATGCTTTCCGATGAGGAAGCTTCATATAATGGAGAAGTACACCGCAACTCTTGCTAGTGGTTTGTTTTTGGCTTCTGTAAATATCAAGAGTTGTTGTAACTGTCTATATGTCAATATATCACACCGGTGCAGAGCAGTGTAAAGTTCAGTGAGTCACAAGAGATAAAAATGTGTAGCAGAGCAAAGACTAATGTCAGATACTAAAAAGTAGATTTTCACACTATAAGAAAAGTAGATTCTTTTAAACCAGACTTTGGTGGCTGAGAATCTCAGTGCAGAACAGCGGCAGCCAAATGGAAAGCATCATTCGTAAATAAGTAGGCTAGTAGATTGTCTTATCTTAACAGCCTTTTGTCCAATAAGTTTGTTGATAGCATTATTCACAAATCCACCAATTTATTTTTCTTATTTTCTGAAGGAAATATGAGGGGCGTTTGCCAATTCAAACATCAGCAGTCTTGGGGGTAACGCATTTCAAGTAACTATTTCAAGTTACGTAATCAGATTACTTTTTCAAGTAAAGTAATGCATTACTTTTTCAATTTACAACAAAATGCAAGTTACTTTTTCACATTTATTCACTGACCGCTCTCCTGTCTCCATGTTGAGAGAAATAAAGTGGAGAGGTGTTGTTTGGGCTGTGTGAACATTATGGTTATTGTAGTTCTAGACTAAATGTGAACATGCATTTACTCATCTCACTTGCATGAAAACATTCAGTATTCCTCAAAATGAATAAAAACAGTGAAATGCAATCTTAGGATTGTATGCAAACCTGTAATAATTAACTATATTAAATTACACAAATATACTTTATGTATTTAATCTCAATTTATTATCTGATGTCTTTGCTGCTGACCTTCAATGATCTAATATAGCCATACTAATAAGCAAAAATAACGTTAGATTAGATTTAGAAATAAGAGTGTTGAACTTCCTTCTCCTGTATCCGATTCTTCTTTAATCCAGAATGGCAGCACAGCTGAAAGGTTTGTTTGAGCTGCGCCCTCTACTGTACAGGCGTGAATGTGCATTTCTTTCACCCTGAGGCTTATTCAATCATTTGCCAAAAATATAACTTTTTTTGTTATTAAAAAATAAACAAGCAAGCCCAGCCCAGGTGAGAAAAAGTTATGCAAAAGTAATGTAATGCATTACTTTTCATAAAAAAAAGTAACTAAGTAACACAATTAGTTACTTTTTTAGGTAGTAACGCAATATTGTAATGCATTAATTTTAAAAGTAACCTCCCCCAACACTGAACATCAGTATGTCATTCTCAGAGAGAAAAGGTACAAAAGCTTTCACTGGGGTGGTAAGGCATTGTGAGGGTGTTGCTAAGGTATTCTAGGTGGTTGTTAGGTGGTCACTCACCTGCCCAATTCAGAAAAGCTCAACCTCAAATTTTTATGATATTGTCTTCCCTAGATAACTTGCCTAAGCAAGCACCACAATTGAATTATCATGCAATATCTATTGTCCTCTGCATAGTACAGTACATAAAATATGTTTTTGTTTAGTACCAACAAAGGTTAGCCCACAGATGCTGCTTTATACTGTATAATATAAACATAAAGAGAACAGCCAAAGACACTCACTGAAACGTACTGACTACTCAGCAGTTCAAAGAAACAGTAAATCAGTTTTATGACGCAAAGTAGATGATTTTCAAGAGTTGTTAAGGCAACTTTATATTCCTACTCACAATAACAGCCAAACACAGTGAGACAGTTAAAGAGCAGAGGCTTCTGGGAAATATCTGGCTGCAGTGGTCTCATGCATGCAATGACAGCTCAGTGGATTGAGGTACAATGGTGAAATACAACCCGACTGGATGGCAATAAACGTCCAGTCATTGCCCCTGCTCTGCACTGTAAACAACCCATGACTCTTTGACAGTCGGATATATCTTCAATCTTGGCAAAATGACTACCTTAATGCACTGTCAAGAGCTGTTTTATTTTAGCCTGTCAATGCACCCAAATAAGAGGAAACAGATGGTTAATACTATAACTTCCCTGGCTTTTATTGCCAGTAACAATGCAAACTGACTAAAAACAAAATAATAGATCCTATATTCTGCCGAAAAGTTGTGCTTCCATTTTCAGACATGCCACAAGATGGGAGAAACTCTCCACTTCTGATAGCCTAATAATCTGCTAAGACTTCAATATAGAAAAAAAAAACCAAAACAACTTTGCCGCACTGTGCCAGTGTCAACAGCACCGATCATGGACCCCTTTGTTAATTAGTTTTCAGTAATTATCACACGCATGTAAACTGAGTCTAAATGTCTGTAGAAATAGGTTACTGCTGATTGTTTGGCATTTTAAGAAGGCCAAAATTTAAATTGCACAATGTTGCATTTTCACAATGCATTCCCTAATTGACAGAAAAACTATTTTCCCAGAAACGATGGCATACGCTGTAGTTCAGACACCACGGTGGTTATTAAATACAATTCTAATGGTTAAAAAAAAACATTTTAACCTTCTCACAGAACACATTGCCATTTCATTCTTCCCTGCTGCTCTCTCAGATATTGAAATATTTGAAAACACATTTGCTCTGAACTGTCTGATTCACCCGGCTCTTCCCGTTTTGATACAGGGATCAATTTTGTGCAATTATGAAGCGCAACTCAGAAGGCATGCTTTCATTAAATTCTACATGATCACAAGGACATTTATTCTTATTTGCATATACGCAATTATGGAAAATTATTATGGATTGTTGATTCAACCGTCTTCTCTTGTTTGGGCTGAAACATCAAGAAACACAGCCGGGGGCTTTTCAGTGGCTATTAGGACATGTAGGTACACCATCTGAGCTCCATGCAACTCTCCTGCTCTCATACAAATCAAAAATATTATTTTCCTGTCACATTTCATTTTCTTCTATGTTTTTTTTTAGTATTGAATCAAGGAATGCTTTTCCCATATTGTAGAAAACAGAAAAGCAGATCCAGATAAAACAGTGTTCATTATTGATGTAATGTTCATTACAATGTCCTTTTTTTATGTTCCCTCTACCGAGTGAAGAAAAAAGACAGGTCAGTGAGAAGTAAGGGCATATCATAATAGCTGCTGAGAGCCTTTAACTTATGAATTTAACAGAGCCGGCCTGCTATAGTATGAACACCAGGTCCTTTTCCATGGCCCATTCCTCACTGTGATTGCTTTGGCCTTTTTTTCCATAGTAAATATTTCATATACTGTTCGAGGTAACATGCACATGAGGGAAGCACTGATATAAAATATTGATGCAAACAGATGTTTAGGTTTGCATCCTTCAAAAGGTGTGCAGGCATTCAAACTGAATGGCGAGGAATAAATCGGTTCAAAGGCCTTATGTGATGCTTTTGAACATGTGACACATGTAGAGCATATGTACACGGTGTTTTGAAAGTCTCTGGTTGGTCATCTTCGACACAGATGTCATATACAGTAATCTGAAAAGTGTTTTCATTGCATATGACACAGACTCCAGAAATGTCTCTATTTGAAAAGGGGTCATGCTCTGATTGTGTAAAGGGAGGCCACTTGGAAGCCAGTTACACAGCTTCTGCGCTCTTGGCATTTGTCCTACTGTCTACTGTGACTGGGCTCTGTAATTGGTTGCAGCTCTGCAAAGAAATATGGGTAACTGTCTTGCAGTAGTCACAACATAAAGCACAAGAGATTGGCAGCATTTAGCCAGCCATCCTCCAGCCAGAGAATTCAAGGCCGTAAATGTCTCCGGGAATAAAAATAAATAAATTTTAAAAAACGAGAGTAGAGAACATCAGCAATCCAGATCTAAATGCCACTCAAACTCAGTGTAACATGCACAGTGACACAGCATAAAGCGGCTGACTGTCAGTCTCTCCTTTGCTTCTATGTCGCTATGCTGCAGCTCTGCATTTGATTGGCTGACACCAGGAAAATGGGTCACATATTCCAAGGTTATTGTGTTTTACCACTCACTAGTGGTCTGTATATTCATTCACTGAAATGGGTCAGAAAATAAATTGTCTCAAGGGTCACTGTGTTCGTGGCAGAAACGGAAATACAGAATAAAAGAATCTGTATGGTCTGATGTATTTTTTCTCGCAGTTCACGTCACTTTTCTTTATATTGCACTATGTACTGTTGAAGACAAACTGAGGTTTGCATCAGCTAGAACTAGTTCTGCACCACCATGCCTAAGAATTACATAAATGAAGCAAGTGAAATGGGAAATGTGACCATTGGGGCATTAAAGTTGACCATGCGGTCAGTGAACAACATGTCAAACAAATTTACAATCATTTCTGGTAGCACTGATTGAATATATGTATAGCCTATATGTAGCGTATATATATTACTACCATTCAAAACTGTGGTTAGTAAGATCGTGTAAAGATTCAAAATTAACAACACTTAAATAATGAGTCAATATATCATCAGTTCTTCTTCCAAAATGCATTTTTGTCTTACCCTGCTTCACTATGGTAAGCTTACTATAAATGTTTATATTTTAGACCTGTCTGGATGATTTTCACCGGATGCGTACAGATCACTCACCTGTGTGTTTCATCATCAGTAAATGGAGAAAAGTTGCTCCGGCTACTTTGACCCATAAAGTGACAAGGAGCAAAAAAGTTTGACATGCAGCATGCTAAATCTCAAACCTCCGGGGAAACGCCCATTTAAAAAAAAAAAAAAAACATAGAACAGAGGCCAGTCTGCTGGCAAAAAGAGAACACAACAGAGCTCGTAATAAAATTTAAATCAACATTGACTTGGCTTTGTGGCCTAATGGTTTGAGAGTTGGACATGTAACCCCAAAGGTTGTGTTCGAGTCTCAGTACTGGAAGAAATTGACGGGAGGTGTGAGGAGTGAATGAACAGCACTCTCTTCCACTCTCATTACCCACAACTGAGGTGCCCATTAGCAAGGCATCTAACCCCCCCAATCACTCCCCGGGTGCCACAGCAAAAATGGCTGCCTACTGCTGTGTGTTCACGGTGTATGTGTTCAATACTCACTGCTGTGTGTGTGTGTGCACTTGGATGGGTGAAATGCAGAGCACAAATTCCGAGTATGGGACACCATACTTGGCTACGCGTCAAGTAACTTTCACTTTACACTTTTTTTGAGAGAAACTGAGGGATTCGAAATGTTGTAAAAGAGATGCGGAGATTGCGTTTTTATTACTCAACATGTGAGTAAGGTATATTATTGAACAAGTTAATATTTACCTCTCTATGTTCACTGTAAGCAATTACTTAAAAAAAACATACGGACATCAAATCTATATATACAACTACTTTATAACTATATAAATGTACTGTTGTATTACCAAAGCATTGCAGCATACTTTAGCAGTTTAAGTGCAGTGCAAAAAAAAAAAGGATTATAAAATAAAGACTTTTTTTAAATAGTCAATAAGATAGCATATAGATGACCTAGAAGAAGTGAATAGAGGAACTAAAAGCGACAAATATATATTATATTAGTTATGTAAGCAATAAGATACAAGATGTTGTCCCTGACCGTGAACAGCAACAGATGTTACATTATTACGCCATTAGATGGCGGCAAAGAGTGATTCACTCAGTCGCAAAGACTTTTATATTGAAAAGACTGAATTGTTGTGAACACGGAACAAGATGCAACTGACAAATGCTTTGACTAGTGCTGTCAGTCACGGGAAAACCCTTAACTGAAAGGACAAGATATTGCAGCAGAGATTTTTTTTATTATGAACATAGGACTGACCTGAAGGAAAATGCTAAATCTGAATGCAGGTAATACACTCGCTCAATCAATCTCTTTCTCACAATACTCTTCTACATAATACAGTAAGCTTCAGTGAACAATATAAATTGAGAACAGTTTACATTGCTAAGAGTGCAAGGGTGTTGTGTAGTGATACACAGAACCGTTGGGTGAAGCGGTCATAGCCGTATATTATCGTGAATAAAACACAGCTATTGACCAATCAGAATCAAGGAAAGGAACTAACCGTTTTATAAGTTATGTTAAAATACTTTCTCCTCCCAGCTTAATATTCAGAATAGAAAAAAAAAAAACTATAAGTAGGCTAAGCAATTTATAGGTAGGTTTATTTCCTCAAAAAAACAATGTCTCTGCAGTACTATTAAACCATTGCTTTGTTTAAGCATCCCAACCAGTCTGACACAGCAACACGCTCAACCAATGGCATGCGTTTGGAGGCAGGCATATCTGTTTAGCCAACTAATAGCAGTCAGAGGGAGTGCTTGAGAAACCTTTTTGATTATTTTTAACTCCTGTTTGGTGATGCTAGTTGGACAAAAATTGCACACTTCACCTTTAACAAATAAAGTCAAATAATAGTGTAAAAGACATCTCTCTCTTTCTCCATTTTAAGGGCTGGCTCTCTGTTACAAGATCTCCATTACTGTATAATATTTACCTACTACTGCAAATGGAACAGTGGACAAACATACACATCTGTTCTCATAAAAAGGCAGCAAGGGGAACAGGTCTTCCCGTCTACTGCATCACGAGGTTATTTCACTGTAATCTGTTATCATGTTGTTTTGACCGTTATTATTGGTTTCCCTTTTCACCCCTGATTCATCACAGCCACACATTATAAAAAAACTGTCTTCTAACACATATAAACACACACACACAGTGCTCAAGGTCTCTCCATAAAAGAACACATGGGTCACGAAATAAATGATTTCCTCCCCTCTCACCATGAGTCCTCTCCCTCCCTCCTACACACCTCACGCAGGCACAGACGAGGTCCCACACAAATACACTGGTTCACTAATGTCCTCCAGAGAGATGCCAGCCATCCCATCTCAGTGATTTCAGACGCCATCATCATCTCCATTACCGCTCGCATCAGCATGCTGGTGCTACTGGACATGAGCTCCAGCAGATGGAGGCAGCAGTTCTGCTCTATGTGGCATGACAGTCTGCAGAGATGTTTGCCCAAGCTTTTCCATGCTGTTATAACTCTTCATTGCTAATCAGCTCACGCATAATATATTTCTCTTTGTTCTCCTACCCCCCATGGTAGGCTTCGAATAATTCTCACAGCCACTTATGCTTCTCTGACTGTGCCCAGGAGCGCAATGAGCTACCTGTAGATTAAAGGCTTGTATGGGGGATGTACTCCCAGGCCCCATCAGCATTTTCTTTCAGTCACTCTTTCTCTTTGAAATCATCTTCTAATATTCCCCAGTGAGCCGCATGCCACACACAGATGCACACGTGCCTTCGTGCAGCGCAGCACGTGCATTTCTATGCTTCAAGACCCTGTAGCTCTGTTCCAAAACCTAGTGAGCTGCTTCCGTAGGCTGCATCTTGAGGCATGATAGGCGCTCTCCCATTGAGAAGGCTGTTTTAAGATGCTGGCTGATATTAATTATGCAGACTAATAACATATTTTCTCTTGGCCAAATTCTAAGGCAGCACAGCATGAATCCTTAGCTGAGGTAACCACAAAAATATATTGTAACAAGCCAAATAAAAAATTGATTCGTAGAATTAGAACCGTTTATAAATATCCTTATAATTCATTCAGTTTAAAAAATAAATTACAAGTAAAATTCAATGTGTGTGTTTGTATATATATAGCCTATATACACTATATTGCCAAAAGTTTTGGGACGCCTGCCTTTACATGCACATGAATTTTAATGACATCCCATATTTCTATGGCATCGCTGTCAAAGAATAATTAGCTGGTGAAGGGGATTTACTTGTTGTAGAGTTAATGAAAGTTATTGTGAGCACTGTAATGTTTAAAGCAGATGTCTTAACAAATGTCAGTCGACCGAGAAGATTTTAAATTGAGCAGTTCATTCATAAATACATAAGTTCGCTGTGGAAATACAAACCGGAAGACAAAAGACAATGAGCGCTGCGCTGAAAAGGGGCGGGGCTACATAAGCTCTATAGGCTACATCGTGCTGTGCTTTTGTGACTGCCCAAAGCGCTTGAATATAAGGCACGCGATTGGTTGTCGGTTGCTAAGCATCATTTCACGCTGTAGGGCTACAAGTTTGGCACCGCCAGAGCAGGGTTTCATAACCCTGGGTAAAAAGCGGTACTAATCCCGCATCTAAATTACAAGTGTGAAACGCTCCTTTACCTGGGGTTAAAAGCAGTGTTTAGAATGACGATAAGTGCGTTAAGCGCAGTGTGAAAAGCCCTAAAGAGGTTCACAAATATTTATATCTGGTGACTGTGCAGGCCATGGGAGATGTTCAACTTCACTTTCATGTTCATCAAAACACTGTCACCAGTCTTGCTGTGTTTATTAGTGCATTATCATCCTGATACATGGCCCCAACTTCAAGGGCCGGTTGCATAAACCACTTAGACTAGTCTTAAAAGTTAAGACACTAATGTTTTTCTTGAAGAGTGGTCCTAATTTTTTAAAGTCTGTTACATAAAAAGGTAGATTGGTGTAATTTGAATTGGAAAAATAACATTGATTACCACTTGGTTAACTGCAAGTTGGTCAAACTAGTTTTTAAGACACAGTCTTAATATGGTGACTAAGTTTATGCAACTGGCCCCAGGATACAATGTTTGAACCATTAGGTGCACATGAATGGTTCTGTAGTTCTTGGGTGTGACCTGCCCATCAAGCACAGTAGGGAATGCCATGATATTGCAGCCCAAACTATCACTGATCCACCACCCTGCTTCACTCTGGGCAGCAACAGTCTGGTGTTAAGCCTCTTCTCCACAGAATAACTCCCATAGATGAGAAAGTCAATGAAGATGGACTCATCAGAGAACAATACATTTTTCACATTGTCCATAGCCCAAGATTTGCACTGTTGGCACCAATGAAACTGACATTTGGCATTGGCACGAGAGACCAAATGTTTGGCAATAGCAGCCCGGCCATGAATATTGACTTTGTGGAGGTCCCGACAAACAGTTTTGGTGGAAACAGGAGAATTGGGGTGCGCATTTAATTCTGCAGTGAGTTTCGGCACCTGTGGTTTTATGTTTTTTGGAAACAATCCGGGTAAGTACCTGGACATTCCTTTCAGACAGCTTCCTCTGGCGTCGACAGTTATTTTTGTTAGATGTTGCCGACATTACCCTGGATACCACACCACAAAGACTTTCTGCATCGTCACAGAATAGCCAGCAAGATGCGCATTGCACACCAACAATTTGTCCTCTTTTCAACTCTGATATGTCTCCCATTATGTTGTATGGATTGCAATATTTTATGTACAGCTGTGCTACTGCTCTGCTAATTCAACCTTCACACTCTGCTCTTACTGATGGAATGTAAAACCTCCAACACTATATTGGCCAGTGTTCCACTTTCATTGTCCACCCCTGTGGATCTATGCTCATTAAAGCATTGTTCTTCGTGTAGTTCCTCTCATGTCCAGGAGCCCCATGGGGCCCACAAGGGGTTGCTCTGGGTACACAGTAATGTAAATGAAAAAAAAAAAAAAAAAAATTGTATGCAGTAATATTTATAATAATAATAAGTTTAAAATTGATAAAATATATATATATATATATATATATATATATATATTCTGCTTTTAAGACTTTGCTTTTTTATTCTATGACAGCCATAGATTTACATTTGTCTTCAGATTTATACCTCTAAAAAATTTTCCAAATAATATTTTATCTAAGATATTTTGTTGCACATTTATTTATTTTTTTCACTGTTGAAAAGGATCTTTATACATTAAAACATATGCCTTTATATTTTAGGAAGGGAGTATCTTGCGAGAGGAACATCTTATATTTCATACCACATACTTTCAACATGAAATTCATCAATACAAGATAGAAAACTGAGCACGTCCAGCAATGTCATGGGGTCTATATTGTAACACCCGACATATCACTCAATATTTTTTCTTTACATCTGCAACATTCTTTTTTAATTCACTTTTATCCTAATCGCATTCCCCGCGTTTCACTTTCATTCTGATCCAATAAGTCAAAATCCACAGATTTCAATTTCAGCTTAAGAGAGTGTGCGTATAGTTACTCTCCATTTCCCTATTCTCATCACACTCTTCTCACAGTGAGACACCAGGCTCGTAAATTAAATCAACTCTGAGTGGGCCGATGCTATTTTTACTACTATCATGAGACCGCCAGTCAATCTAGAGGTTGAGGATGCTTCTAAATGAGATATAAGCAAAACATTCTAGGAAATGATAGAAACAGTAAACACAAACTTCTACTATTTTGCTAATCTCTCACTCTTTTTTGTGTATGAGTAACATTTTTCCTACTCTATGATTTCCACATTGACAGTGAAAGAACCTGAGGGCTGACCGCACAGCGCCGGTCACTGATAACGAGATAATCTGTCCCCCCGCACAGCGTGAGACTAGATGTGATGCATGAGAAGACTCAGTAGGGAGGTGGGAAACCATTATCAGATTCATTATACTGACTTTTACACTTGTCGAGACCTTTATGTCGTCTCTGGCATTTACTGAAAAAGGGTTTCTGGCAGAGGTCAGCTCTGTACCTAGTGGAAATGGTCAAAGTTAGCAGGCAGTGGACATTTTTTATTCCAAGCATGCAAAACTTAACATATAGTGTGGTGGTCACTGAATGTGTGAACTAGTGTGCTTCTGCAGTGTTGCTACATACCACAAGAGGGGCCTCCTGGTGCTGCATATGCTGTAAAATGGTCATTTTAAAGGCAGAGTAGGTGATTTGCTTCAAAAACATTATTGCTGGTTGAAAGTCTCTTCACATCCTGATAGCAATCACTAAGTTAAGTGATTTAAATATATTTATATGTATTGGTATCATCTGTGGAAGGCATGGGACCAAAAAAAAAAAAACATCCACAGAATTGCAGCACAAGCCTGTCAGTTTTCCACAGAAAATCAAAAAAAAAATGTGATTGATATACAGCACCTGCTGCTTTATTTTAATCACTAAAAACACTGGGACATTCGAAAACGTTTGAAAGGTTAGTTCACCCAAAAATAAAAAATCTGTCTTTAATCAGTCACCCTCATGTCATTCCAAACTGCAAGACTTTTGTTTATCTTTTTAATGAAATCTGAGAGATTTCTGTGCCTCCATAAACAGATAACTACCACTTGGACACTTCAGAAGGTTCATAAAGAGATTGGAAAACTAATCAATATGAATTGAGCGGTTTAGTCCAAATTTTCTGAAGAGACTCGACCATGTTTTATGATGAACAGATTTAATTTAGGCTTTTACTCACATATAAACCTTGATCAGCGAACATAAGCAGAAGCTTAACGGAACCGGAATGATTCATCATAAAAAAAACGATCGAGTCTCTTCAGAAAATTTGGACTAAACGACTCAATTCATATGAATTAGTTTAACGATCTCTTTATGAACTTTTTAAAGTTTCAAAGTGGTAGTTACCTGTTCATGGAGGCAGAGAAATCTCTCAGATTTGATCAAAAAGATCTTCATTTGCGTTCTGAAGATGAACGGAAGTCTTACGGGTTTGGAGCGACATTGTCAGAGTTTTGTCATTTGGTTTTCATTGAGTTGTTTCTAGTTAGCTTCTCTGTTCATTTAGTTCAGTCATCCTTGTTGATTATCATCCTGAATGATAAATGGTAAAACAAACTTGGCTTGCTGTCCTCGAAGGAGGCTCGAACCTGAGGCTCGGCTTGAGCTCAGAGTTAAACCTCCCCTGTAACAGTTCTGCGTAGAGGGAGAATAAGAGAAATAGAGGAGGAGATGGGGAGGAGAAGGGATGCTGGAAGAATTGTCGCTGGGATGACACAGTGACTGCTTCTTATATATGCTCGTAATGATGATTGACAGGACTGAATGTTTAGGCTCCTTCCGAACCTACATTTAAAAGTCTTCAGACGATATCTCCTTCATTGAGTGCTTTACAACAACCACCTATCATGACAGACATAAGGGTGTGTAATTAATGACAGAGTTTTCATTTTTGGGTGAACTACTTTAATGTGAAGTGCCTTAATGTACTAAAACAGTGACATTAAAAGATCAAATTCAGTATGCACCTTATTGATGATGAATACTATATACAGGCGAACAGATGAGCCCAGAATATGAATTCATTTAGTAACACAATAAATAGTTACGCATTTTCTTTTTTAATGGTTTTCTATGTTAAAAAAAAAAAAATGCTTAACATGAAACTGGACATTGTGTTTATATTCTGGGTTCATCTGCTTGCCTGTATAGTATGCATAATTAATAATGTGTATATTGAATTTGTTTTTTAAATATCACTGTCTTACTGCATTAGTACTTACTACAAACCTTATAAAAAATAACTGGTGGGCAATGGAGGAAAGCCTTGTTTTGCCCTCCAAGTGGGCGTTGGGGTGTGGCCTCACATGAAAACCATGAATAATAAATACTGCAATATTCTATAAATTAAGAATAATCCATTTTAATTTCATGGTTCCTTTAACTGAATTGGAAAAATGCTACATTAAAACATTTAAATTGGTTAACTTTATATATAGCCTGCACAGAAAACTTTTTGAAAGGAAAAAGTATGAATTGCCTTATAATTTACAGCAATTACCTTAATTTTGCAGCTGCCCAATGAAAGTTGATGGTAAACAGGGACTATAAAGCTACAAAAATGGGTAAAAAAAAAAAAAAAAAAAAAAAGCACCGTAAAAGCAGTCCATACGACTTGATACAAACGTTTGTGTCTCCTAACCAAATTTGAATATGCGCATTTTAAACTGCTTCAGTGAGATTTGATTTGACTAAATATATTAAAATACTTTTACATCTTTTGTAAAATATAGCCTAACAACAAAGTAATAGGCTATATCCCTTTATGAAACACATAGAAATGTTACCGATGGATTTGTTAGGTGGGCAAGTCCTTGAAGATAGGCGATTTAATAACCAGTAGCCTAAATGCGCTGATTCGACATAAAACGCAATTAAGTCATAAATTATTCTCTTCATTAATTCCTTAATTTATTCATTAATCGAGAAATCCCATTCAAATATACTCATACTTAATACATATCGGCAGCGCTCATCAGCCAGCAGATCCCGCACTTCATTTATATTGCAGATATGACGCCGCATTGCTCCATGACACAGACGAGAATCTCTTCATCTCACGTGCAGCCCTTTCCCTTAAACCACAGTTGTTTGAGCAGAGAAGACGGGCCTCTCGCCCGCTATTCTCTGATAGACTGTGTAAATATACAGAGGGACCGACGACACATGCAGGGCAAAGAGGGAAATAAAAAATGTCACATTACATTTGGTTAAACAGGCTCATGATGATTTGAATGACAGGAACATGAGGTAAAATAAGAGTCCAATGTACAATGGGTTAATTGCATGTCTTTCACACAAATGCATTCCATGGCAACCAAAAGCAAATCTCAAGTTTAATTTAAATTAAATTACACAATAAGGATGGAAATTCAGGTAAATTATTTTCTTATTTAACTGAATCTGTTTATTCTAACACTTGTTGGAATTGTTGCAGTACCACCAAAAATCCTCTAGGTGGCACAGTGTTGACATTACAGAGATGGTCGAGGGGAAGTAGGCCTATCTGTTTTCAGACTAAAACTACGTTGACTAAGAATTCAGAAATATATTTTTTTCTTCACTCTACAACATTCAAATTCAGTTGGGAACCACTTAATGCTAAACAATAGCATAAAAGACTGTCACTGCTGCCCTAGTATTCACTGTGACCACTAACACTCTCCCAGGAACCAATTAAAGAGACTTATCACACTTATCTTCATACATTTTAGATTATGTCTCTGCTAATAAAGTTTCAAAAACACGTTTCACACATTACCAAGAGACAAAACCCAATGCCTGGAGGAGTTGCCTGCAGCCTAGCTTCTACAGCTATGCAAATGAGTCCTGTTCACTTCATCCTTTGCCAAGACAGGGTGTTGAACTATGTCTAAAGAGACAATACTTGGTCAACTGTGAAAATACTTACGCATGCCAAACTTGCAGATTTAACAGATAAGTTTTAATCTCCTGTGAAGATTTCTGTTGACTTCACAATGAACTTCTGTTGGAATGGACTTGACAAAGAAAGCTGTATGTATGTTTGACGTTCATTTGTAAATAGACTAATGAAATAAAGCTCATTTAAAAGTTAAAACTGAAAGATACATCAACCATGCGTGACAAATGCTCAAAGGGAAAAAGCAGCACCGACTCTTATTAAACTAAGCACAATTCTCTAATGTGCTTCCCTCAAGTGCAGTAAGTGTAAAACTCACCATATGTTGGTGATAATTAATGCGTACAAAACTCAGTGTACAGCAACTTAAATTAAGCGTTACATTTTGCAAAATACAAGTTTTATATTTGCTGTAAAGCTCTTGAGACTTTCAAACAGCTAATTTTGTGTGCACAAACCACCAAGGAAGAAATTCATCATCAGTTTTTATCTCGTCCCATAACTCCACATTCATATCTTGTATCTGCAATTTTCTGGTCAGCTGAATTCCTGACCACAGCGAGAAATTAATGACACAGTGTAGCATGACTTTGCCCACGCATTACATGCCTCGTCCCCCTGCACAAAGGCACCAGCTGAGCCAGGGTCACTAAAATCATGTGATTTAACACCTGTGCTGTGCAAGCCTGCTTAAAATCAAATATTATGTTAATACAAGCTCCACATCACATTCCACTCATGTGAGATTTGATTGTCTCTGTGTGTTCAATATGATACAGAATCGTTTCTCATCTCATTTCGCTTTGATGATTTTCGTTCAACAGATATTCTCTTGCAGGGTGGAGAGGCACTTCAGGGTTGTGTGTGTTGACAATTACTTCTGTATTTGCACGGCATTTCTATCTGTGCAAGTGCATCAGTCTTTTATTCTATTAAACCTATGGAATGTGTTAGCATGTGTTGTCTACTACTGGAACAAGAGTCATTATCTGGCATAGAACACAGAGCTGTAAGAAGGTGTAAACATATCTTTAGACGGGTCACCATAACAACACAAAACCCCCTAATTCGAAACCATTTTGAGCCTTAAAGGGAATCTTGGTAACAGGTAACTGGTCTCGCCCCCATTTACTACCAGTAGGAAAAATAAATACTATGGTAATCAATGGGGGGTGAGATCTGTTTGGTTACTGACATTCTTCCAAATATCTTCCTTTGTGTTCAGGTGAACAAAGAAATTCATACAGGTTTGGAACAACTTGAGGGTAAATTATGACAGAATTTTCATTTGTGGGTGAACTATCCCTTTAAATGCAACTACTTACTGGTAGGGGCGTGGAGAAAGGTCTTTTTCATTGCTCGCGAAAGCTGTCTGTCAGGTTGTGGGGTAGGGGAAGAATTCACCTTTCAGCACACCCATTATTCCGACCTGCAGCTACCTTTATCTCGAGCAGCAGAAAAAATGATATCAATGGTGTAGTTACAATATCTACCTGCATGGGCTAACAGGATAATGCTAACTAGCCAAATTTTAAACCTAAACTGATTAACAATTAAAACAATAACAATAAAGAAAACTTTTGTTTAAAATTTTCATTAGAGAAAGGAGGTATGGAAGTTATGAAAAGATATCGTGGAAGAGAATAGTATGTTATAACGTGGAAAAAATATTTAAAGATTAATTAAAACACAATTGTGTGTAAATTAATATAACTAATTAATATAATTTTGTTATAATTTTGTTATATTTATAACATTTTATTAGAATTATAAAATGTTTCTTATGATGATAACAGAGATGTTGTTTTGGCATCATTTTGTATGTTTTCAAGTAACGCTGGAGACCCTTTGACCTGCAATATTTTCTCAATTTGGGTAATTATCACTGCAAGCTAAAATAGCCACGTGTCCCCTGGTTTTTAGACTGCTCATTCCCTAATCACTGTATGCTATTATTTTTCATTGCCTTTGGACATTTTTTATTAACATGAATGTGCAATAACATGACCCTTTAATTTACTGTCATGTGGCTTAAAGGCTTGCTGCATGCATCAAGAACTAAGAAAAATTATGCAAAGAACACAGAAAGGTTAAAAAAGCAGTTTCTTGCTGGTGGTATGTTGTACGCATCCATAAATCTGAGCTTTCACTGATTAAATAGCCCTTGTTGAAGAGGAATGTCACAAAGCGCATTTAGCCTACATTATTTCAGTGATAATTATCACAATGATGGCGGCAAATATTTTTAGAGCCATCTAAATGTCTAATTTGAAGCATATAAGAATGTAAATATTTCTCAGGGAGTATATGAACTGATGTAAAGCCAGCCAAGAGCCAGATATTACCAGAGATAACCGTGTTTCTGTATGTTGGAGGGAGCCAGTGATAAGAAGGTTACGACCCAGGTCAGATTACTTAGAAGGACCCTTGAGCATAGCACAATTCTGATTCATATGCATGCATTTGCATAAAATTATCATAATTTAGAAAGAAAAATCCTTAAGCATCCATATAAACAACAAATGCCTTGCCTAAATATCCTAAAAATAAATAAAAGTTGTAAGTTGTTTTACAATAAATTACAACCCAAATTCCGGAAATGTTGGGACGTTTTTTTACATTTGAATAAAAACTAAAAGACTTTCAAATCACATGAGCCAATATTTTATTCACAATAAAACATAGATAACATAAAAAATGTTTAAACGGAGAAATTTTACACTTTTATCCACTAAATGAGCTCATTTCAAATTTGATGCCTAGTACAGGTCTCAAAAAAGTACACGGGCACGGGAGCAAAAAAATGGCTGAAAAAGCAAGAAATTTTGAAGCTGAACGTCTAGCAACTAATTAAGTTAATTGATATCAGGTCTGTAACATGATTAGCTATAAAAGGGTTGTCTTAAAGAGGCAGAGTCTCTCAGAAGTAAAGATGCATAAAAAGATTGTGGAATACTTTAAAAACAATGTTCCTCAACATCAAATTGCAAAGGCTTTGCAAATCTCATCATCTACAGTGCATAACATCATCAAAAGATTCAGAGAAACTGCGTAAGGGACAAGGCTGAAGAACTTTATTGGATGCCCGTGGTCTTCAGGCCCTCAGACGACACTGCATCACTCATCGGCATGATTGTGTCAATGACATTACTAAATGGGCCCAGGGATACTTCCAGAAACCACTGTCAGTAAACACAATCCGCCATGCCATCTGCAGATGCCAACTAAAGCTCTATCATGCAAAAAGGAAGCCATATGTGAACATGGCCCAGAAGCACCGTCATGTCTTCTGGGCCAAGGCTCATTTAAAATAGACTGTTTCAAAGTGGAAAAGTGTTCTATGCTCAGACAAGTCCAAATTTGGCATTCTTGTTGGAAATCACGTACGCTGTATATTCCGGGAGAGGAGGGAGACCTTCCAGCGTGTTGTCAGCATTCAGTTCAAAAGCCAGCATCTCTGATGGCATGGGGGTGCATAAGTGCATACGGTATGGGCAGCTTGCATGTTTTGGAAGGCACTATGAATGCTGAAAGGTATATAAAGGTTTTAGAGCAACATATGCTCCCCTCCAGACGACGTCTATTTCAGGGAAGACCTTGTGTATTTCAGCAGGACAATGCAAAACCACATACAGCTATTACAACAGCATGGCTTCGTCGTAGAAAAGTCCGGGTGCTGAATTGGCCTGCCTGCTGTCCAGATCTTTCATCTATAGAGAACATTTTGCGCATCATTAAACAAAAAATACATCAAAGACGACCACAAACTCTTCAGCAGCTGGAAACCTATATCAGGCAAGAATGGGGCCAAATTTCAACACCAAAACTCATAACCTTGATGCCCAAATGTCTTCAAAGTGTTTTGAAAAGAAGAGAAGATGCTACACCATGGTAAACATGCCCCCGTCCCAACTATTTTGAGACCTGTAGCAGGCATCAAATTTGAAATGATTTCATTTTGTGCATAAAATTGTAAAATTGCTCAGTTTAAACATTTGTTATGTTATCTATGTTCTATTGTGAATAAAATATTGGCTCATGTGATTTGAAAGTCTGTTAGTTTTCATTTTACTCAAATTTAAAAAATGTCCCAACATTCCCGGAATTCGGGTTGTACAATACCTGTATATCTAAATATAAACCTGGATGATGCAACAGCAGCCATATTGCGCCAGAACGCCCACCACACACCAGCTTATTGGTCGAGAGGAGACATTATTGACCTAACTTATTAACTTAACTGGGTCTCAGTTTCCAGTGATAGTCACATGACTAGTGGCTGGTCTGTGTGTGTAATTCCACAAAATTGGAAGATCTTCTGTTCATATATAAGCAGTAGGCTTTTTTAGAAATGAAAATTTATAAGATAAAAAAGAAGTAGTAGGGAGAATCAATGAATTATGAATAATTTACTTGTAAGAATAATATGTAATCATATAATCAATTAAAAATTAACTCTAGTCTGATTATGAGTATTTTAAAACATAATATAAACTAATTACTTTGGAATCTGATTACATAACCCAGATTTAATAAATATATTTGGCTGTAGCAACTGAACTTACACCACAGAAACACCGTTAGTCTGAAAACACTGTATTTCTGTCCTGGTTTAACCTCATTTTAACTTTAGGTGCATGTGTGACTTGAATATTTTCTATTTCATGCTCATTTCCCTGTGGTACAACAAAAACAAATAAATCAGCAGTGGTGTTTGCAGTACAGTGACTGTTCTGTGTCATTCACTCTCATGCTCATCTCTGCTATGTGTGGACGCCTTGTTTTGGATGAAATTCGGAAATAAACTCATGCTGCATGCGTTAAGTGAGCAGATCATAGTTGCTGCAAGCACTTCACACAAACAAATAAATCATTATGAGCGATCAGCTAGTGAACAAAACTTTGTGCTGCATTTCACTTATGTTTGGGTTTGTTTCTGAAGCTTCATTTGCTTTTTGACAGTACATAAACTGCTATATTGTGTTTTGGACGGTGTACTGTCCCGGCGTGCTCTCTCCACCACGCTTATTAGCTGATTTATTGACCACTATATCTAACAAGAACCTGGCAAGCTGCATCTGGGTGGTGGTAATCTAATGGTTAAAAATTTGGCCTTGCAATTGACAAATTCCAGGATCAAGCTCTTCAATCCATATACTATCATCATTGTGCCCTTAAGCGAGGCATTCAACTCTATAATAAATTTCACCAGTCAGGTTCCAGAAGTGAAAATATGGAAATTGATTTTTAGTGATAACATATAAACCTCTCAAGACAGACCAACTGTGTGCTCTGAGGTTGTTAATCGATGGTACGTGCTTCTGTAGAAGCCAAAGTTGCTGTTAATACACACTACTCACACTCACACTACTCTGTTAATAAACACTACTCACAGTCTCGGAGAGAGAGATCCAGCATTCATGAAGCATTGGACGATGTTACTCCTTATGCTCTCAAACCTGGCAAGGCAAGGCGAGTTTATATAGCTCAATTCATACACAGGTAATTCAAAGTGCTTTATATAAAAATCATATTCTTATATAGAAGGTTCAAATAATAAATAAATAAAAATAATAATAAACTTCAAACTCTTTAAATATTTGTATATATTTGAATATTTTGCAATAAACTTCAAATATACTGTATTTTAATATATAATTCAATGACTATAAATCAATTGCTTTCTTTTGTAGTTTTTCATGTGATTTTGCTTTTGAAATGCTTTGTGGGCTGAATAGTTTTTGAAGAATAGGAATGCAAATAGGAAAACTTCTAGAACAAAGTATATGTGTACTTTTAATTTGGATAAAAAGCATCATCTAAATGACAAATGAATGACTGTGTGCATGTGTGTGTTTTTGTGCACGGTGAACAGGTTCAAAGATTTTTCTCTGTGTTACTGCTTTTCTTTCATGAACTTTAATGTGAAAGCACAAATCCTGTCAGATCGTATTATTCAATTTTCCATCAGTACTACCACAATTAAATCGATTAAACTTGGCTACAGCAAACCATGCGATTGAATCAATAAAATGAAATAATGTTGGCCCATGACTGACTTTATATTCTCTGAATCTCCTTTGACATCTTGATTAGTGGTTGTACAGGCACCTTCCTCTCTCTTAATTATAAAATCACACCTGAGATGAAAACCAGCTCAAACATGGTATCTTAAGTCCACTGAAAGACAAAATGATAGAATTACCATTTCATAATGTCTTTTTGACAGAATATATGGTGTCATGTTTCATAGGGGAACCATGTTTACAATCACATTTACATATACTCTACGTGTAAGCAGCCATTCAAAGCCTCACAACCTTTTTTGAAAAGTATACACTACTAATGAACAGGGACAGACACCACCAAAAATAATACAATTATGAATAAAGATTGTACAGAGTAAACTATGGTAATGTTTGCATTGCTGTTATGTTCTTACTATTCCATACAATCTCTACATAATATCGATTTTAAATTATTCAAAAAACACTATATTTACAGTACAATTTCTCTCTTCTTTTTTTCTCACGGATCAATATTTACCACCTCAGATGTTGTTCAGATGAAGCACGTCAGGCTAAAGAAACATTTTAAAACGTTGAGGTTCACTGTCGAATTCAACTAAAGCAGCTTATATTAATCAAAACTGACGACCACTCACTGACAAGAAAGCGGGAGAAGTATGTTTACCCCAACTACCTGTATGTGGATTATGAAATAGGTTTGTGTTCAGAGTGCTGACTGACTGACTGACTGACTGACTGCTGACTGAGCACCCTCTGCTGGCCATTAATGTTTTTATTCATAATAGCTTTGTCTCAAAGCCTATTTAGCTGCCTTACTTAACCATTTTGGGCATGATTTGCGTCAAGAAAACATGAGGGTTTGGAGATCGAGATGTGTAGTGTTGAAACACAGATTGCTATCTTACCAAACATCTCCCAGTACTACAAGACATCATATGATCTTTGTAGGCATGTGACCACAAAGTAAAACAGCCATACTCTCTATTTCATCTCCATCCCCCTTTCCTTTGGGCCATTTATCTTAGTGCCATGTCCATGTTTTCTCTGTTATCTTTTTGAATTTGTTTTTGAGACGATTAAGAGAAATATTTGCCTGAAAGCATGCATTCCTCTGTGCTTTCAGGGGGGATATTTGAATAGCAACCAGGAATCTTGCTGTTTATGTTACATTTTGTGACAGAATCATCAGGGACTAAGTATTGCAATAAAACATGTGACACAAAATGGAATGCAAATTGCACACTGTTTTAATTGCTTCGGAGATAAAAGACTGTATCAAAAACAATATGAACACAAGGAGTTTTCAGTTCTGCAGGAACACAGAAGTAAACCAATCTACTTATGCTGATTAATATGAGGACGTGCATTATTAACATGAATGAATCCACATGTATCAACATTTGCAAATTACCTTTCATAATCAGCAGACTTAGAAAAGAGAAGCATGAACCAACTGTGAAGTAATGAGTCTCAACAAATTGGCAGTTGAGCAGGAGATTTTGACGAGTTTTCCATAATTACGCTGCACCTTGAACAAAGCCTTCACCTTCTCCTTGAAACTCATTGATTTTAATTATTTATTTCAGGGTGCAATAATTCCAAGGTCAGTGCTGACCTTGCCACAATGATTAAATATAATTATACTAATTCTACAAGGCCATAAAAGTGGTTCATATACTTTCTCAGGCAACAGAGAAAGAAAGACAGAGCATCATTACATTATTTGTTAAGACAAAACTATTCAAATCATTCAATTGGAGTATTATACTTGTGGGAGGGACAATGAAACATTTACCTGAAATTTAGCTTCTGAACTTTCATTTTTCCACTATAATTAGTTTGAGATCAATAATATATTATATTTTGCATTACATTATATAAGTGTCCAAATACTTTATGGGTCTACTGTAAATGGTAGAAGAGAATAAACATGGTAGTACCTAATATATAGTATACAGTATGGGAATATGATTGTATATTGCTCTTTTCCAGGCTGAGACCATGACTAAAGATGTCAGAGTGACTGAAGATCATTTGGTCACCCATCCAAATCACGAGACATGCAATGAACCTCAGGCTAAAGCCAACGTAAACATTAAATGTGCTTCAGCCAGTTTAATTTTATGGAGACATAAACATAAACATGCTCTCTCTCTCTCTCTCTCTCTCTCTCTCTCTCACACACACACACACACACACACACACACACACACATTGTTCCCTCAGATTCCACACATTGTAACAAAGACTGTGGTTTTAATTATCTCCTCGTGAAAAATGAAGTGTGAAAACTGTGACATTTGAACAGTTTTGAGGTTGATATGGTGGATTTATGACAGCAGTAAATGAACGTGTGCAGAGAGAGTGAATGAGTGTGTGAGAGCGCTGTGATGTGTGAGAAGAACATGAGCACCTTTATTTTCTCTGGTGGAGTAAAAGAGATTCAAGGCGCTGTAAACTTTACAATAACACTGCGGGTATGTGCTCTCTCTCATAATAAAAGAATTGTACGTTTCAGTTAAAATTGTTGTATGCTTATGCTCAAGAGTGCATTTATTTGATCAAAAATACAGTTAAAAAAATTGTAATACCTTGATTTGGTACTCAAAAACATTTCTTATTATTATCAATGTTGAAAACTATTTTAATATTTATGGAAACCGTGATACATTCAAAAGTTTGGGGTAAGAAAGACTAATAATTAATTAATAAATGCTATTATTCAGCAAGGAACTTAAATTGATGAAATGTGACAGTAAAGACATTTATAATATTACAAAAGATTTCTATTTAGCAAAGAATCCTGAAAAAAGAATATTTTCCACAAAAATATTAAGCAGCAAAAAAATGATTTCAACATTGAGAATAATAAGAATCATTATTAAAGGGTTTGTTCACCCGAAAATGAAAATTCTGTCATTAATTACTCACCCTCATGTCGATCCAAACCCGTAAGACCTTCATTCATCTTCGAAAACACCAATTAAGATATTTTTGATAAATTTCAAGAGGGTTTTTTTTATCCTTCATTGAAAGCAATGAAATTACCATTCAATTGTCAAAATAGTCGACATGACTATAGTGGTTCAACCTTAATATTATGAAGCGACGAGAATACTTTTTGTGCTCAAAATGAAAACAAAAATAACTACTTCATTCAACAAATTAGTCTCTCCCTATGGTCTCTCTCTGGAAGTGCTGCAACGAAAATAGCGTAGCATGACGGGAGAGACCATAGGGAGAGACTAATTTGTTGAATGAAGTAGTTATTTTTGTTTTCATTTTGAGCACAAAAAGTATTCTCGTCGCTTCATAACATTAAGGTTGAACCACTGTAGTCAAGTTGACTATTTTAACGATGTTTTTACTACTTTTCAGGACACTGAATGTGGTAATTTCGTTGCTTTCAATGGAGGATAAAAAAACCTCTGTGTTCTGAATTTGTGTTCCAAAGATGAACGAAGGTCTTACGGGTGTGGAACTTAATGAGTAATTAATGACAGAATTTTCATTTTTGGGTGAACTAACCCTTTAATAATTGAGCCCCAATAATAATTCAAAATAATCGAGCACCAAATCAGTAATTAATGAGTAATTAATGACAGAATTTTCATTTTTGTGTGAACTAACCCTTTAATAATTGAGCCCCAATAATAATTCAAAATAATCGAGCACCAAATCAGTAATTAATTAGTAATTAATGACAGAATTTTCATTTTTGGGTGAACTAACCCTTTAATAATTGAGCACCAATAATAATTCAAAATAACTGAGCACCAAATCAGAATATTAAAATGATTTTTGAAGGATCACATGACACTGAAGACTGGAGTAATGATGCTGAAAATTCAGGAATAAATTACATTTTAAAATATATTAAATTAAAAAGTCAGGGATTAACAAAAAATATATTGTAGTATTTCACAATATTACTGTTTTACTGTATTTTCTTTTTTTGAATAAATACAGCCTTGATGAGCATAACAGACTTCTTTAAAATATATTTAAAAATTGTAATTATACCAAAAAAAAGTGTATATAATATTAATAATGCGAATACGCATTCAATAAAACTACTATACCCACTCAGACCATCTCTAAACTGGACTGCTACATTGCTCTTTTGCATGCACAATTACACATCACATTTGTAAGAATGTGTGGATAAAAATCAATAAATTAATGCAATAAAGTTTTGTTGGTATAAACTTTTCTCATCAATATCCTTTCTGTTCTATCACAGTGCTGGTAGCACCTTAAGTTACTTTTTTTTTAATCATTGGAGAAGTTTCTAATCTTCAAAAGACATGCTCTGTTCTCTCCTGAAAAGTGTTCCCTCAAATCTAGACAAGATGATGGAGTGCCTGTTTTTACAGGAATGCAGTGGTGCTGATACTTGATTAAGGATGTGTGTTGGGAAGATAAGGCTTTAGTATTAAAGTGTGCACAAATTAATATGTTATACTTTACCTGTTACAAGAACATAATCAATAAAAGGGCTGGGCAGCAAAATCAATTTAACAATTAATCTACCCAACACAATGATAATGCCCATCTTATCTGAATATAATAACATCCATTAGTGTCTTAAACAGTAGAGCATGGTGCTTGCAGCACCTAGTCATGAAATTATAAAATGTATAGGTAAAGTAACTTTGAATAAAAGCATCTGCCAATATTGCAAATGTAAATGATTAAACTATAACAGGTCTAATAAGACGTGCATGCAACAGGTTCACAAAGTTCATGATAGCGTATAAAGAAACTGATTGTGACTGGAGTTTGCTCTTGCTGCTAAGGACTGTCCATAAAAGAGTCATCAAATAATTTTCTATATAGAGTGTGATGGGTGAGCTTGGAGAGAGGGCTCTAAAAGGGTGGAGACACGCGCATCTCTTCAAACAGCTACTGGAAGAGACAGACGCGCATAATACGCATAGAAGCTCCTGCTTTTGTGCACTTATATGTACTAAAACAATATCTCAAGAGACTGAGGCATCGGCGAACTGAATGAAAAACAAAGCAGATGAAAACGGGACGACAACTGACACCCGAGGGAGACTTTTTACAACTTTAAACTGTTTAAATATGAAGTAGGGCGCTGCGTAAAAGCTTGCGTAATCTTGTGCAGACCAGACTAAGACTACAACTTTTCATATTTATTTATTCTTTTTAAAGCAAAAAGTTTTGTAAGATGAACACCTCGGATATTTTTTGCGATTCCGAATTTGCAAATTCGTCCAACTTTTCGTGTGTGAACCGAACCGTCCCGTCGTACAGCATCATTGACATCGCGTCTTTCATGCACATATTCCCCACTATCTACGGCATCCTGTGTTCAGTTGGAGTTCTGGCCAACAGTTTGGTCATCTACGCTGTGGCATCATGCAAGAAGAAGATGGTCTCTGATATTTACGTTCTGAATCTGGCCATTGCAGACCTGCTGTTCTTGTTGGTGATGCCGTTCAACATCCATCAGCTGGTCAGGGACAGACAGTGGGTGTTTGGGCACTTCATGTGCAAAGCTGTGGTGGTGGTGGACGTCAGTAACCAGTTTACCACAGTGGGGATAGTGACTGTGCTCTGCATTGACAGGTGAGAGTTGCATGCATTTGGGAGAATGCTAGAATATTTATGCAGTGATCGTAATGCAGTAGCCTGTTACTGCTGGTCACACTTTGTTTACCTCTCTTGCAAAGTAAGCCTGACGATACTTGAACGTGTTGTTCTACATAAATTATACACAACCATATTGAAAACACGAATATAAAAAAAAAAAAAACGAACGACAACAACAAACGTATGTGTCTTATAAGTAACGTTAGATAAAAACGTTTGAGGTGTGTAATTAAAGGGTTAGTTCACCCAAAAATGAAAATAATGTACTTTTTGTGCGGCAATTTTTTTTTTTTTTTTAAATAACGGCTTTTCAACAATATCTAGTGATGGCTGATTTCAAAACACTGCTTTACGTTTGTTTCGAATCAGTTGTTTGGATTGCGTATCAAACTGCTGAAATCACGTGACTTTGGCGCTCCGAACCACTGATTCGAAACAAAAGATTCGTAAAGCTTCGAAGCAGTGTTTTGAAATCGGCCATCGCTAGATATTGTTGAAAAGTAGTGTTTTTTGTTTTTTTGGCGCACAAAAAGTATTCTCGTCGCATTTTAGGTAGAACCACTGTACTCACATGAACTGTTTTAAATATGTTTTGAGTACCTTTCTGGATCTTGAGAGGTTGAATTGCTGGCAATAGAGGCCTCGCTGAGCCATCGGATTTCATCAAAAATATCTTAATTTGTGTTCCGAAGATGAACGAAGGTCTTACGGTTGTAGAACGACATGAGGGTGAGTAATTAATGACATCATTTTCATTTTTGGGTGAACTAACCCTTTAATGTTGTAGAACAAAATATCCAAGTATCATGAACTTATGTTTACCACAGACCTTATATTACCTACTCATAAATTGAAAAACTTAATTATAAAAACCTATAAGAAAATCTTGAGGGAACCACTGGCGAGTTAGTCTTCCCTGTACCACTATGAACTCAACTATTTCTCATTATTTTTATACAGTAGTTTTCAATAGACATCTTTAATTTTTTGTTTGATTTGCAGTTATTATAAAAACTGAAAATGTAATGTTTTGCATTGTGTGTGAAAAAAATAGGCTTCGTTTTTTTTGTAAAATATAATTTAATCATTTCTTTCTGTGACTTCTGACCTGGATGTGTTCTTGACAGGTTTCTTTCAGTTAAGATAATATTAAATATGCTTATACTCTCAGCTAAGAGGTCCAAATGATAGAATTCTTTATTCAAACTCTAATTACAGAGCATTTTCACCCAATTATATGAAATTACAGCCCTGCTCTTCATCACTGTTAATCAACTGAATGTATGCAAAAGAAAAAAAAGAAGAAGAAATCAATGCAACTCTCAAGGGTGTGATCCACACTACATGACCTTGAATAAGCACACTGCATCCATCATTTTTGTATCTTAAGTCTGCAAGACTGTATACCTTAGCAACAAACAGTGTGTGACTTTGAAAAACCCTCTTACTTAGCCTATATTTATGGCACACAAAAGCACTTTAGCACACAATATCTCACTACATACAAAAGGTCCTCATAAAATATAAAGTGCAGAGGAGAGTTTTTGCTTAGTTGTGAATGTCAAAGACATATGAGCCCCCCAGAAAGCCTCTGCATGATTAGATGATGAAGCTCCTCTATAACACTTTTTCATATAGTGCCGTTGCTGTTTTCCCAAAGGGTTTTTACTGGGTTACATGCTTGGAGTTGCTTAGATAAAGTATTTTAGCTGCACATTTTCATTATGTTTTGCAAAGCAATATAATCCCAAATTCTGTTTAAAGAGCACCACCGCCACTACTGTGAGCAATACATTATACATGGAGCCAGACACATTCTCTTTCTTTTATAAGGAATTGCAAGGGGAAAAAACAAATATTGTCTGACTAAAGTAAGAGAGCTGTTATACATGATGAAAAATGAAGCTGATGTGTTTGGACTGTACACAAGAAAAGTACACAACTGTTGATTTTATGCTCAAGCTTTTATCTGATTTTAGGATACAAACAGAGCAAATGCATTTCTTAGAAATCTGTCACTTGCTGTGCTGTTTTGCTGCTCTAGTAACATGTGACCGGTTTGCTTTCCGAGAGTCAAGACAAGTCAGCTACATATTGCTACAAAGCTGCTTTTAAAAAAAATGACTTGTACCCCCAGTGAGTAAGACAAAGACAGCTGTGGCAGATTAATACTTTTTGTTTTCCAAGCAAGAATGTATTAAATTGATCAAAAGTGACATTTAAAAATATGTCTGTTTTAAATAATCAAATAATTCTGAAAAAAAAGTATCCACAAATTCCACAAAAACATTAAGCAGCACAACTGTTTTCAACATTGGTAATAAGAAAAATTAGCTTGAGCACCAAATCAGCATATTAGAATGATTTCTGAAGGATCATGTGACACTGAAATTGGCTGCTGAAAATTCAGCTTTGCCCTTACAGGAACAAATTACCTTTTAAAATATATTAAAATGGAAAACGATTATTTTAAACTGTATCTCACAATATTACAGTTTTACTTCATTGTTTATTTAATTTGCAGCCTTGATGAGTATATCGGACATCTTTCAAAAACTCTTACCAACCCCAAAGTTTTGAAAGTTGGTAGTGTACATATGCCAAATATTAAGCTACATTATATGTATAATTTTATTTACATGTTTATGTAACAATATTATTTAATAATGTGTTATTGAAATGTATAGGCTATATGCACTGGAATCCACCAGGAAAAAGGATGGATGCAGTTAGTAGTTTTAAAATTTGGACAAAACAAGAACTTCTTTACTGAATCATATTTAGTGAAAGCTTCAGATTATTCAAACAAGAAGTTCTTTATATGATATAGTTTCAACATCTCTCTGTTGTATAATAATAGCCCTGCACTTGAGCATTTTATCAAGTTTACTCCTGGAAAAAAAAAAAGAATTTACTGTTGAAATCACATATGAAAGAAATGAGATTTCTTTAAAGGGTTAGTTCACCCAAAAATTAAATTTCTGTCTTTAAATACTCACCTTCATGTCGTCCCAAACCTGTAAGACCTTTGTTCATCTTCGGAACACAAATTAAGATATTTTTGATGAAATCCGAGGGTTTCTGAAGCACACATAGGCAGCAACGTCATTGCACCTTTTGAGGTCCAGAAAGGTAGTAAAGACATCATTAAAATAGTCAACATGACTACAGTGGTTCAACTTTAATGTTATGGAGTGACGAGAATTCTTTTTGTGCGCAAAAACAAAACAAAAATAACAACTTTATTTAACAATTTGAACTGTTGTCATACGCAGTTGCCGTAGTGATTGCAGTTCAGCACTTCCGTGTTTTACACCAGAATGCCGACTCATTATTGGCCAGCTTCTGCGTCAGCATCACACGCATGCGTCGTGCTGCTCATGTGATCAGCATCAGCCAATACTGAGCCAGTGTTCAGACATAAACACGGAAGCGCTGAACTGTGTTCACTACGTCAACTGCGTATGACAACAGTTCAAATTGTTAAATAAAGTCATTATTTTTGTTTTGTTTTTGCGCACAAAAAGTATTCTTGTCGCTTCATAACATTAAGGTTGAACCATTGTAGTGTCGTTGACCATTTTAATGATGTCTTTACTACCTTTCTGGACCTCAAAAAGTGCAATGGTGTTGCTGCCTATGTGTGCTTCAGAAATCATCAAAATATCTTAATTTGTGTTCTGAAGATGAACGAAGGTCTTACGGGTTTGGGACGACATGAGGGTGAGTACTTAAAGACAGAAATGTCATTTTTGGGTGAACTAACCCTTTAATATCTCAGTTGTTTCTCCTAAAAAGTGAGATCAAATGGAGATCAAATTACTCTTGCTAAAGTCTCCAGCTTTTCCCTGGACAAAAAGATCATAATAATCAAACGCATAGAGTACATAGAAGACATATGCCCAGATACCATTGTCCACAAAGAAAAGAAAAAAAAAATTCAAGGCCAAATGATCTGAGCTACCATAAAAGCTATAAAGTTTCATTCGAACTGTTTTTATTTGTATTTCACCAAAATAACTAAAAAAAAAAGTCTCATGACATGAAAAAGCAACCTCTGAGTTTGGATGACATTACTTTGAATAATTTTGAACGATTTTTTTTTCCCCAGGTACATTGCAATTGTACATCCTACATCTGAAAAGAGAACCATTCAGTGGACCATCGTCATCAACATTATGGTGTGGGTGGGCAGCTTCCTTCTGAGCATCCCAGTCATGATATACGCTAAAGTCATCTCCAAAAAGAACATGGACATCTGTGTGATTAACCTGGATGGGCCACAAGATATGTACTGGTACACACTCTACCAGTCCATGCTGGGTTTCATTGTCCCCCTGATTATAATAAGTACATTTTACACTCTCACTTTGTACCACGTGTTCCGCTCCATCCGGCGGGTCAAACGCAAGCAGTCGGTGTGGGCCAAACGGGCCACTAAGACAGTTCTGATGGTGATCGGCCTGTTCCTGGTCTGCTGGTCTCCCTACCACGTCATCCAGGTGATCAACCTTAGCATCTATCAGCCCACCACCGCCTTTGTGTACGCGTACAACATCAGCATCTGCTTAAGTTACTCTCACAGCTGCATCAACCCCCTCATGCTGCTGATATTCGCCCAGAACTACCGTGATCGCCTCTGCCATCGCAAAGAGCTACGGTCCCAGATCAGCTCATCCAAGACCACCGTCAAAACCGACGGAGGGTCTAGCGTCAGCCCGGACACCAGTCACCGTTGCACTGTCATCTAACGCCCGCCGAACTTCGCCCGACGTGCTATCTGAGGAAAACTTCAAGAAGGCCTGCAATGCAACACTTGCTGCACGGGTGTCAATTGCACGGTAGACTGTTTCTCAAAGGGGAAAACTGTGAAATTAAACGCCACAGTGAACTTTCGGGAGGCATGAAGGAGTGAATCAGCACTCGACTATATGTTTGTGGTTTGTCACACTCTGGAAAAGTGATTTTCAATGTTTACTGTTAATTTATCTATTATTTGTTGTATAATGTTAATTTATGAGTTGTGTTCACCCAAAAACTAAAGTTCTGTCATCACGAGTCACTTTCTGTATGACATTTTGTGCTGTGAAACACAAGGAAAAAGGTTAAAAAATTGTCATATTTTCCAAGCAATTACCAAGAATAGAGAATGAGGCTTAGGAACAAACTGAAATTCAAGTGAATATCACTGATAATCTTCATAATTCCCCTTTAGTGAACCGTTAAAAGTAGAGTCATTGAATGAGTGAATTAAACTCAAGAACTAGATCAGTTCAGTTTGTGAATGAATCATTCAGACTGGTTAAGTGAATTGCATCTACTTATTCATTCTGACTCAAAAATGATCCATACACAGGATTTATTTTGCTATAGTATAACTTCAAAAAGTCATTTGGACCACTTTTGTGATACTATTATGGTGTTCTTTTTTAAAATAAATAAATAAACTTCAGTGCTTGTTCATTAAAAAAGCATGGCATTGAGCACTCAGTACAATTCTGCAAAAACATTTTTCTGATATAATGATCACAGAATTTTCATTTTTGGGCAAACTATCACTGTAAAGACAATTAAAAGTGTTTTGTTATACTGTATTGGTGGCTTTTGTTTGCATTGTTGGGGAATCATAGACTCAATGAGAGAACCATCAGACTTGTCATTTATGCAGATGTCAAATAAAATGTCTTTGTAATATGAAATAAAAGCAGTGTTTTGTGGGTATGTATCGTGCTGAAGTCCATTAGTGAGTAAAATAAGCAAATATTCTGATCTAAGACACAGGCGTATTTGATCATAAATATGGCATTCTGCTTTAAATTTAACTTTTATAATTGTGTAGATATTGGCCTAACTTTAAAGTATTTTAGAAAGTATATTACACATTTAAATATCTTAAATGTCTTTGACCTCATATGAAGTCTTGCTGTCATGCATGTATAGCTGTCTGTTTAATCTTCACTTAGAACATTGGACAAGATAACATAACCCTGACTGTATGATTCTGAGCGTTTTATTACATGTATTCACAACGATATCAGTGTGAAATTCTCGATGTGGTTCTGTTTTTCCTTTTTTTCTAAGCCCCTGCAGCCCAAGTGAGAACAGTCATGTTCACTGTTAACGTGTGACCCTTAAACTATGTGTGACCAGTCACATTTCAGTCTTGCCACCCTCAATCAACACATTATGATGTCTGGCAAACAAACAAAGAACTGTGTATTATTTCTCATAAAATATATTATTGCATACATTGACAAATGCCTTTTTTTATAGGGAAGTCAGAGAAAAGGCAGATGACAAAATTTTAGGTCATTTGCTATTCAGGGAGAAAAACTGTATATTTCATGATCACTGTTTTAACTTGTCTGTCTGTACTGTCCTGAAGGCTTTTGTTTTTATGTGCTATAAAAATAAACTCAAAAAAGAAAAGAAAAAAAGCCCTTTGACCATTTGAATGTAAAACCATGTTCTTGTATCACTTTGGTATGCATTTTTAAATAAACGATCACTATTACTGGGTTCATGACATTGTACTGAATACGAACCACTTAAACAGATAGTTCAGTCACCCAAAAATGAAAATTCTGTCATCATTTACTTACCCTCAAGTTGCTCCAAACCTGTATGAATTGCTTTCTTCTGCCAAACACAAAAGAAGATATTTTGAAGAATATAGGGAACCAAGCTGTTGATGGGCTCCATTGACTTCCATTGTATTTTTTTTTTTTTTTTTTTCCCATACTATGGAATTCAGCGTTCAACTGTTTGGTTACCCATATTCTTCAAAATATCTTCTTTTATGTTTGGCAGAAGAGAGAAATTCATACAGGTTTGGGACAACTTAAGGGTGAGTAAATGATGACAGAATTTTCATTATAGAGTGAACGATCCCTTTTAATAACTGTACATTTTTCTTTCTTTCTTGGGCCACAAAATGATTTCTGCAAGTGAATCTAATGAGATTTGAAAAATATGGTGGAGAGGAAGAATTTCATAATTTTAAATTATTTAAATTCCATCTGTTCCACAATCATTTATTAGTTTCAGAAGAATTCAGTAGATGCATATGGATCACTTACTTTGATTTTTTTTTTTTTTTTTTTTTTTTTTGCCATTTTGATAGTGTTCCCACATTAAACATTTAATGTACATTCAATGCATAGACAATTTCTGTACTTATTCTTTTCACAATTTATCTATTCATTCTATTAATTACTTTTGAAGACAAAAGAGTAATAGACTGAAGATTCATCTTTTAGTCCATATATCTAAAGACAACTCACAACATCTATTGCCTCATCAACTCTTGCATATGGTTAGATGGTTTATTCATAATGATATTGGCAGCCCATTTCACAAACCTCATTATGTCCTATAATTGCTGTGTATAATCCCATAACAGCCATTTTACAGTACCAGGTGCAGCATAAGTTGTAAACATTCTTCCTTAATGATGTTTCCCTATTCCAGGATGTTAATCCCCTCATAAAGATGGCTGGATGAACTAAAAAGTGTTTCATGAACATGAGGATGAAGTCAGACATCTCCCCAGTTGAACATATTTAAATATCCTGAACCTTTATAGCAAATTCAGGAGCTCAGAATGCAAATAACTTGAGGGTTTTCTTCTTCATGAATGGCCAGTCTCATTTGTAAGCAGCTTTGGGTAAAACCATTTGCTAAATGGATAATTGTAAATGTGGTCTATTATCTGACTACAAACATTTCAGAACTTGTATGACCTTCCAAGAACTGAAGTAATTATAAAGACATCACATGAGCCCTATTCTTTGTATTAACATTAATGATAATACCAAGAAGTAACAACATAAAGCAACATAATTAAATAACATTTAACAACATACCATAAAACAACACATATTGACATAAACCATAAACAAAACTTACTTAATATTTAAGAACATAACATAAAAAGTATAAAAATAACATCTGTGACCCTTGATCACAAAACCAATCATAAGGGTAAATTTTTTAAAATTGAGTTTTAAATATGAATTAAGCTTTCCGTCGATGTATGGTTTGTTAGGATAGGACAATATTTGGCCGAGAAAATCTGGAATGTGAGGGTGCAAAAACATCAAAATATTGAGAAAATCCAAATTAAGTCCATAGCAATGATATATTTGATATATTTACGATAGGAAATTTATAATATATCTTCATGGAACATGATCTTTATTTAATATCCTAATGAATTTTGGCATTAAAGAAAAATCAATAATTTTGACCCATACAATGTATTGTTGGCTATTGCTACAAATATACTCATACAACTTATGTGGTTCAAGGTCACATTTATTGAAATGAAATTACAAAAAAAATAATTAATGTTATCAAAACAAAACATTTAATAACAATAGCATTCAATAACAACATCACACAAAATATGATGACTAAATTTGTCAATAACAAAACGCCAGCTGTTCACGAGCAGCACGACGCATGCTTGTGATGCTGACGCAGGAGCCGGCCAATAGTGAGTCGGCGTTCTGATGTAGAACCTGGAAGCACTGGACATAAACAACGTATGAGAATGACACAGAAGAGAAGATATTGTTGAATAAAGTCGTTTTTGTTTTGTTTTTGCACACAAAAAATATTCTTGTCGCTCCATAAAATTTAAGGGTGAACGTCGACTGTTTTAACAATGTCTTTAGTACCTTTCTGGACCTTAAAAATGTTTATTATATTGCTGTATGGATGAGACATATACTTCTCAGATTTCAACAAAAATATCTTAATTTGTGTTCTAAAGATGAACGAAGGTCTTACGGGTGTGGAACAACATAAGGGTGAGTAATTAATGACAGAATTTTCATTTTTGGGTGAACTAACCCTTTAATGGTAGCCAGCCTGAAATATGTAATTGATGTACTGATCTCAAATATATTTATCAAATGTCTTACTATAATATATACACTTTTCTTAGTTCACTTATGTTTTTTGTTGGATTTCAATGTCATGATCAGAAATTCAAACTCACATTTCCCACATAAAGTCTGCATAGTATCTGTTAGGCCATGGCTCTGGTCACTGTGCCATTTTAACTGGGCATTTCTTATAAAACGCATAAAGATTTCTAATGCAATTAGGAATTACATCACAATATAATATAAAGAGATACACATAATGATACGCATAATTACATAATGTATTGAAAATCACAAGAGGCTAATATGTCCCCATCCATTTAATACAGCCTGAGGTCCTTTTATAGTCAAATTCACTTAGGGACAGACACAAAGATTTTGATAAGATTATGATGATATTGAGATGCTTTAATGTCTTTATAAATGTAAGCGGTACTTCAATCATGTTCTGCTTCAGCCTTCCCTAGACTCACAGCCATAAATCACTTGACTGATAAATCTCGAAAGCCCTGCATCATCCTACATGTAATGCAAATATCATACTAATTTATGACTAGTTTTTCAGCGTTGGATAAAATTATCTGCGTCCTGTTTTTCCTTCTATGACTAAGGCGAATCTGTTCAGCTGCGTTAATTAGTTGAGTTTATTAGTTTCATACAGTTTCCTCGAAGCAAAACAGTAAACAAATTGAATAAAGGCCTTTTATCAAAGGGCTCAAAACTTAATAAGAGTATAAGTATACATAATGGCCTGCACTGAACAGTTTAAAATATCTTACCCTGAAAGATTAAAAAAATAAAAAAAATACCACACAAAGCATCTCTTTGCGTGTCCTTGCACCAACCACACAAATGCTACAGGGTATCATCACCAAATAAAAAGATATTTTTCATGCCTTCCATATTCTTTAGAGATCTCTGTTTGAGAAAACCGTTACACGATATCAGAGATTTCTTGGAAATTTGGAGAAAAAAAACAGAAAAGAAAAAACAAAGAATTCCCATGAAGCCCTGAGCTTCTTCACCTCAGCAGGAACTGAAAAAAGCATGAAAGGTACAAAATAAAAGATTTTCAGGAAAAAAAAAAAAAAAAACCATCTCTCCACTTACTTCAAGGTCATATTCAATGCAACGTTGTCATGTCCTGGAGGGAGAGGATGTATTGATCTCTCTCTGGCATATTCATCATTCATCAGTAAATCTTTATTTAACCACCTCCTTAACCAAAATCCACTCCCACAGGCCTGGAATTGATTTCTGTGGTGTTAGATACTAATGTGCTTTGAAAGAAATAGCGCTGGATGCTTCCGGCCCCATAGGGCGATGGATGTCATCAAATTTTGATAAAAATTAATATGCCAAACAGCCAAAAGACAGTTCAAGTATACTCTACTGTATCATTTATAGATTAGAAGCCTTACTTTAAAATATTAGCAATGTACAAAAGTCAATAAAAAAGGAAAAGGAGAAAATAGATGGAATATGAAATTGTGGGAGTTGATTTAAACTAAGACTGCAAATACACAGTAAAAACAGCAGTCTGTATTCTTATATTAAATAGTTTAAAGGTTTTTTTGCCTACAAAAATTGCAAATAAAATAAAAATAGAATACAAAATGAATTTCTTTATGGCAGCAGCTATTTATAAGTGCAAATAGCAATAGATGCTATTTACACTAAGTGAAAATAGCAATATATTCTATTTACACTAATTGACAATAGCAACATTTTCTTAGCGATATGCTATGTACACTAGGTGAAAATAGTGATAGATTCTGTTTACACCATGTAAAAGTATTTGTTCTTTGCAATAAGAATAGGCTAAATCGTAATTAGATGTTATCTATACTTCATATTGGCAGATACTATTTGCACCTCAGTATTTTTGTACATTAACAGGATGCAATAATATCATAGAGTGTAAATGGTTATATTTATTAAAATTATTAAATGGATGCTGCCTTATTGGAAGAATTAAAACCCTCCCTGCACCTTCCCCTAACCCTACCCAATAAACACTTTTAATATTATTAAACACTCGTTCGCAGTTAATTTTCACTTTTAGAACATTATTTTAATTTTTATTGAAAATAAATGCGAGCTTGGCAAAAGGCGGATTCGAACCTGTGTCGATTGCGTTAAAAAGCCAGGTCTGCAAGCCTTATTTGTTACTGCTGCACCACTGAACTCATTGAATTTCATACTTCTTTTTTAAAACTTCAGTGGCCCAACCAGACATTGGTGGGCGAAGCTAGTGTAAATAGCATTTGCTAACAAGGGACGCTATTTGCACTTAGTGTAAATAGACACTCCGTATCTTTATCCCATTAAATCTTACAGATAACCAGATTATCCGAATATCAGAATAGCTTCAACACTAGTTTAATCAGGTGCTAAGAGTTGGCCTAATAATATTTATCATGATAAGCATCCTGAATCAGAGATCAGACAACACATTAATATACCTCATTATCCACAGGAACTGAGGAGTTCTAAATAGCATTTCCAAAGACACAAACGTTTTGTGATGCCTTTTAAACATGCTTTGAAATGAGCAAAACACCCTCATTAGGAAATGTCACTTGAGCAACTTTTATCCTGCACCACCAAATTGATACTTTGATGCCATATTCAGTAGGTTTTAGAGGACTGTCACTTTGCCCAAGGCTAAGATTTTAGGGTCAAAAAAAAAAAAAAAAAAAAAAGGAAAAAAAAACTTGGCACACCGAGGCTCCAAAAATACAAATATTTAACAAAGGACTCTTACAATGGTAATGTTTCGAGCATACAGGCTCTAAAAATGACAAAAATGAATAAAAATTAAAATCTACTTGTGTGTAGACTGCACAACAACCATGTCAACTCAACCAGAGGTCCCCTGCTACACATTTTGATTTTGATTATTTCTTTTCTGGTGAAAGACATACATAAATGAAGAAGAAATCCAAAATATTCAATGTCATGGATGAATATTTACTGGATAATCCAATATTTTGTAGAGGTGGGTGAAAATGACAACGTTCACCTGAGATTTGGAGCCAAATTACAGAGAGGGTAAAAATTACTTCGATGTCATCGAAACAAGCTACATTTCTAGTTTCAACATTATTTATTCTTCAGAAAATTCTCTTTTAAATACAATAAGTGTCAGCTCTATGCAAAGGGACCCACATTTGTTTTTTGACCATTGAACATGGATAATATTCAACTATTTAAACATGGAGCCACATTGAGATCCAAATATCTATAAGATTGAACCATACAGGGCCCTAAAACTTGGCATAGCAAAAGAAAGGTTTGCTAAGAACCAGAATGTAAAATCGTATTGAGATTTCTTTAATACGTTTTGAGTTACAGGTATGCAAACCTGGAAAAGATATTATTTATGACAAAATGTTCTATATTCAATTGTTTTCATAGAGGGAAAACAGATACATTTCTAGTTTCAATATTATTTGTTCTTCAGACGTTCCTCTTTTGAAAAAAAAAAAAAAAAAAGTGACCGCATTTAGTTTCTGACCAGTGAAAATGTATTGTATTGAGATCCCCATATCTCTGGGATTGAACCACATAGAGCCTAAAATGAAGATACCAAAAGAAAAGTTTGTTAAGAACCAGAATCTAAAAGGATATTAAGATATCTTTAATACTTCTTTAATTACAGGTATGCAAACCTTGGGAAAAACTGCTTTCTTCCCCATTTTTGAACTGTCACTATTGGCATATAATGCAACAAAGATTGCTAAAGTCAACAAGCCATTTTACATAATAATGACCTACCAATGCTGCCATCTTTCTAAAGTCATGTTCACCCTCTACATGTTTTCCCTCTTATTTAACCCTTATTTAATTTTCATTACTATTTATATTTGTCTTTCTTCAGAAAAAAAAAATGTAAACAAAATTGAAAATGTGAGCTGGAAAGATTTGACTTTACTAAAAGTCTTCTGAAACCATATGAATGTGAGGAACAGACTTTTTTCTATCTTTTGACTTAGAGCCGTATGGATCACATTTAATGTGCTTTTCAGTTATTTTACATTAAATTAAAATGACTGCACTTTTATCTTCCTTTTGCAGAACATGTACATTTATATTGTTCACATCTTTGTCAACACTTCACATCTGATGGAATTAGAGGTTCAAAAATATCTCTATAATAGTATAATATGAATGCAATAAAACATACGGTTTGAAGCCACTTTCATGTTTTGTGTTTAATAGATTGGTGGTAACAGTTGCTACAGCAACACTCCCTTCATGAAATGCCTGCAATGAGACTGAAACACCAGGAAAACAAGAAATGGAAGTACCATGTAAAATGTGTACATGCAGGTCTTTCGGTGGAGCTTTGTGTTAAAAATGGAGGGAAAGAAAGAGAGAGAATTTATTTTTTAGATTATCAGGCCTCACATGAAGGCCCCCCTTCCACACACACACACACACACACACCTCTCACCAGGAAGCCACCATAATGTGATATAACACTTCAAATAAACTTTTACAGCCTCAAAATTAAATTGTAGTCCAAGGGAACACTTTCAAGCTAAGAGCACTGAGGCTCAAGAGAAAGATTTTAGGTTTTTTCTCTTTCTCACAAGATAGATTCATGCTGAGAACCAGAAGTTGAACTGTGTCAAACATGAATGAACACGACCTTTCGACCCATGCCTGAGAAAAGTTTCTTCCTTCAGTATTAAGTTGCTATAAAATGTTTTCTTAAGGGGATAGTTCACCACCCCCCAAAAAATTCTGTCATTATTTACTCACTCTCATGTTGTTCCAAACCCACATATATAATTTATTCTGTTGAACACAAAATTCTGTAGAATATTCTGGCCAATCTTCTTAATATAATGAAAGTGAATGAGGACTAGTTCACCAGTAGACATGTTTAGTTGGTAAATTTGGAGGTCCAGTTCACAAACCATGATTCATTTACAAATTGGTATACACAATCATTCAAAGTGATTATCAGTGAAAATCAACTAAAATTTTGGTCTGTTTGTCACATAATTATTGTAATGAAATTTAATTATTGTAAGATTTGGACTTTAAGTTGAATGACACTATTATAGTGATTGTGCATCCTATTGAAACTTTGAAAGCCTCAGTTCCCATTCTTTCAAATCATACAGATTTGAAACAACACTTATTAAAAACATTTTGAATAAAATGTTTTAGTTAACTGCCTCTTTAAACAGTCAGATCACTGTTAAAATAAAGTAAATTCTGTTTTATGAGATTGTATCTCTCCAAAGCAAACCAAAGACTCATGACTGAACTGAAGGCAATATTCAATATATATTGATTTTCATCATCAGAGAACTGTACCTAAAGCTAAAATATGATTGTGTGTAATTATGTTGATAATATAACACTAGAGGACAAAACATAATCCCTGTCAATTCGGAGTGAAGAATCAAGCAATGAGTAAAATATCCGTAACCTCCTTTTGCCAAGATAACAGCTCTGAGTCTTCACCTATAATGCCTGATGAGTTTGGAGAACACCTGACAAGAGATCAGAGACCATTCCTCCATACAGAATCTCTCCAGCTCCATGTTGGTGCTTCTTCTCTTCAGTTCACCCCACTCATTTTCAATAGGGTTTGGTCAGGAGATTGGGATTGCCATAGAAGCTTCATTTTGTGTTCAGTGACCCAATTTTGTGTTGATTTTGATGTTTGTTTTGGAACATTGTCCAAATAGATCCAACCACAGCACATAACAAGATTTCTAGCAGAGGCGGTCAGATTTTGAGTTTTTATCTGTTGGTATTTGACAGAATCCATGATGCCATGTATCTGAACAAGATGTCCAGGACCTCCAGCAGAAAAATAGGCCCACAACATTAAAGATCCAGCAGTATATTTAACCGTAGGCATTGGGTACTTTTTATCCCTGTGTGCATCTGGGTTTGCTCAAAAAAACTTTTTTTTTTTTTTTTTCATCTGACCATAGAAGCTGGTCCCGTTTGAAGTTCCAGTCGTGTCTGACAACTGAATAGGCTATGCTGGAGATTGTTTATAGATGAGCAAGGAGGATTTTTCTTGAAACCCTCCCAAACAACTAGTGGTGATGTAGGTGCTGTTTGATTTTTTTTTTTTTTTTTTTTTAAGGCTTTCTGACCACAAGATTCAACTAATTTCTGCAATTCTCCAGCTTTGAACCTTGGAGAGTCTTTAGCCACTCAAACTCTCCTCCTTACTGTGCATTAGGATGATAAACATGTCCTCTTCCAGGCAGATTTGTAGCACCTTTAGTTGTTTAGAACGTCTTAAAAATTGGCCTGATAGCGGAAATGGGGATTTTCAATGCTTTAGCTATTTTCTTACAGCCACTTTCTATTTTGTGAAGCTCAACAATCTTTTGCTGCACATCAGAACTATATTCTTTGGTTTTGCCCATTGTGATGGATGATTAAGGGAATTTGGCCTTTGTGTTTCCTCATATTTGTTCTTCTTTGGAACAAGAAGACAAGACAATTTCAAGTCACCCTGGTGTGCTAAAAATGTAAAAATGAATGGGAATATACTTCAGAGATATTTTACTATTTTACACAAAATTCTAGGGGTACCAATAATTGTGGCCAACATGTTTTGGAGAAAAACATTTACTTCATAATGTGATTCCCCCACCCTCAATGAAAGGTGAGGTTTTTGCGAATGAAAGATCAAAAGGATAAACAATGCAGATTTATTTTTACAGCCATCTTTGATCATATTTACCAAGAGTGCCTGTAATTCTGACCACTGAACGTGATTCGAGACTGAACATGATATACTCACGGCAAAGTTTTTTTCCATTCTTCTTTGCTTAGAAGTAAATTAAGGTTGGAAATACATTTGCATTTAACAAACATCCCAACACCCAGTCACGTCGCCCTCGCTGCTGAGGGCGATGTTTCGATGAATAGCGTGCTGCACGCTTTCCTCTCAGTAACAAACACACAACAAAAATGACAGCGATGAGAAAACAACAGTTAAGAAAGCATCTGTAGTGATGTGGATATGTTTGCACAAGCTCTGCAATTCACAGACGTCATGTTGACAGATGAGGTAATTAAAATGACAGTTAGTTAGGATAGTCTTGTTATAAAGTATATTTGAGACTATAGACTATATCTGACTATGTGCGACTATAGTTTGAATTAATCCCTTTTCTTTGCATGACACAGTCACAGTCTTTCATGTAAAAATCAGTCTACAGGTTTAGACAACCTAGGAAGTCAGGGAGAGTCCCATTTTTATAAGTTTCATTACAAGCTGTTCACACATTGGCAGTATAAAAGTGGCTAATATATGAAAATTCTTACATGTAGCCCTTTTAACTAAAATCACGCGAAAAAAAAGAAAAAAAAAGTTTTAAACCTAGTTCAGCTAAGCGCACATATTCTAACGTAAAATCAACAGGCCAAATAAAAAAATGCCATATTGAGCGTTATGAAATTTGTCTTTATACAGCTGGATAAATGGATAAATTTACAGAAGCTTCATGATTAAACAGAACTGACAGTCTATGCAGTGTGAAAAGTATAATTAAGGCAGTTATCAGTGTTATTCACAACGTATCACTGAGAAGTCTTGAACAAATTTAGCTGTCAAATGGTAGCAAAAAATATTGACTATCTGCTTAAGTGAGGCTGCCGAGCTTGTATATGTCAACCTTTCATAAAACTTTCTCTGAGTCCAGTTTATCAATCTGGTGCAACTTTACACGCTCAACAAGGTGCATGGAGTAAAAAACAAAGCCATTTATGAACAATACCAGCAACACGTGGTGTAGAGGGGTCAAAATGAACAAAAATTGGAGCTAAAAGATCAATATTTTATTTTGCCAGTGCGTTTCAGCACACAGGCCTTCATCAGGGATTTCAGCTCCATTTTTGGTTCATTTTGACCCCTCTATGCCACAAGTGTTGCTGGTATTGTTCATAAATAACAATATACAGTGTACAGCACCCCCTCTGAACAAATACAAAAGATGTATTTTCTTAATGATCACTAATACAGTTCATGGAAAGATGGCAACATTGAAATGTATTAAACATATACTTAATAAAAACACAGAAATATGTCATTAATATCCGTAAAATAAGTAAATTAGCCAATTTTGTTTAAATGAAGGATTGCAGAAGTGAGTACACCCTAAATTTAATTCAACAAATGTATAATAGTCTAGTATTTAGTACATCCTCCATAATTGTAAGTATACTGCTCTGACCCTTCTTGGCACGGAGTGTACAAGTTCATGACAAATTGTCACATCTGTCCTGTTTAACTCCTGGATGATGCCCTCTTTAAATGCTCTGATCTTTAATGGGGAGTGTTGCTCAACTCGTCTCTAAAGAGTCCCCCACAGGTGCTCAAGAGTGTTAAGATACATGTCCACAGAAGGTTTTTCACCTTGGGAGAATGCATATCCTCATTGTCATGTTAAACAATGCCCAACAACGCAGGGAATGAGGAGAGGGTAGGATCTTCTGTTTGAAATTTTTGTATTACATCACACAGTGGTGTGTGAATTCATGACAGCATTGATAAAGCACAACTCCCTCACACCTTCAGCACTCATACATCCCTATATGAGAGCTTTAGTACCACTGAACTTTACTGTGGGAACCAGGCACTTCTCACTGTACTCCTCCTCTAGCAACACCATAACATTTTGGATGTTATCCAGAATGATTGCCTTGGTCTCATGAGAAAAGAGTATAGATTCCCATAAGTCTATATTTGGGCCTTGGAAAAGGCTAATGGACTTTATTGTGCTTTGGCTATAGTGGGTAGTTCCAATGTGGACAACAACCATGCATGTCACTTCTCCAGGCTGCATCTTACTCTGTGAGATAAACAGTCATTATTTTCATAGACACTCATAGACACTGAGACACACGCTTGGTATTTCTCCTGCTCTTTGTCTAGCAAAAAAATCCCTCATCACTAAATGAAAGCTTAAAATGAAGGCCTGATTATTTTAGGGGCCTTGTCATAAGTCCATTGTTTTTGAATTTCTGTTACTTTTGCTATATTTTCACACTTAAAACAATGATTTGGTAATCGTCTTGTACCACTGTCCTCTTTTGTGCTAAGAAATAAGTCTCCTGACAGTTCTCTCCCAAGTGGTTCCATTGTTGTCAGCATTAAGTCTGAGAATGATTCAGTGGGCAATACAACATTTTTAATTGTCAAGAAATTGATTTTCTTTAAATGTTTTGGTTCAACATACTTACCTGTTGATCAAAAATTGCCTTAAACTTACACAAGAAAATTTTTCTTTAGTTCTATTTAGTAACTTTTAGGAGGTGTACTCATTTTTTCAACACAACATTTTATCACTTCTTATTTTCCTGAAAAATTCTGACATGCTTCCTTGATAATTGATCAAGCAGACTTGCTGGAAGATTATGGGCCCTACCATACACCCAGCGCAATACGACACCAGGTGCGCGCAAGTGTTTTTTGCTATTTCAGCCTGACGCAGTCATCATTTTCACATCCAGCGCCCACGTTGTTTAAATAGCAAATGCACTCACGCACATCTGTTCGCCCATGGGCATACTGGTCTGAAAACGAGGTGTGTTCAGGCGCATTGCTATTTTAAGGCAACTGAAATAGACTGCGGCATTTACCAACAAAAACCTGGTCTATGGCGCAGTATTTTTTTTTTTTATAGGGCACATTATATGTGCCTAAGGGTGGGTGCACAGCGCGTGTACATTCTGCTTGTTACACACACAGGGATGCGCAGCAGCACATAAACATTTTTAAATATTAAAAATAAAAGGATTCCTCTCTGGAGAAGCATTCAGTCTTTTCCATTGCAAATTCCGCCATGTAGACTAAATAGCAAATCTGCCATGGCTTTTAAAGGAAATGGGAGATGAGACTCCGATATGATGTGCACTGTAAATATATATATATATTTCACAATTTTCCTGTTTTACTGTTTTTTTTTGTTGTTGTTGTTGTTTTTTTTTAATCAAATTAATGCAGCCTTGGTGAGCATAAGAGACTTCTTTCAAAAACATTTTAAAAAAAAACTTACCAACCCCAAACTTTTGAACGGTAGTGTACCTACAGTGTAAAGTCAGCAAAAGTCCAAACAAAATTGTGTGTAGTATAAGACAAACCATAGATGATAAGGAACAAAACAAAACAAAATTTCCGTGAAGCAGCAACAGCTTAAACTTAATGCACCAAGTCAATAGGTATCAGTATAAAGACCCCCAAAAAATGTCCATTGGGACAAAGAAGTCAATGTCTGCATCCTAAATCACATACTCTCTTGAGTAGGTACTTATTTTGAATAAGTAGTTACTTCACAACTGCTAAAAAAAGTATGTTCTCTATGGTATGAATGTGTGTAGTATGAATGTAATCTGTACATACTACATCTGTTGTTACAGTCATGTGACCTACCAGCATCAGTTACATTGCTTCACCGCCATTCACAAATCCTCTCCCATAGCCTCATGGGATAGTAAAGTGTCCATCGAATGCGCACTTCAGAATCTTGCCAGAAGTAGTATCATCCGGGGACTTTTTGTCTACTCTTTTATGAGTACTGTGAATTCGGACATACTTCTTTTGTCACACACTGTTTTACGCCTACTATATAGCAGGAAAGTATGCGATTGCAGATGCACCTTTTTTGTCAAATCATCTTTAATAAGTTAATATGCACATTCCTTGATTACCTGAGTTGCAGCATAGTTTAGATGATTTCTCAAAGCTTTGGCATTTCTGTAAGACTTCTTTGTTTATTTAGCCACATAAATACGTCTGTCTCGACAGTTTGTTGATATGCTAATCATTGCACTCAGCAAACTGTTGAGCGTGGATGTTTACATTCAAACTGTCACAGAAAATACAAGAAGATAAAACTAACATTCACCCCGTGTTGTCTATCAAAAGCAAACAGAAAGAAGGGCAGATTAAATATGGGGCTGAATTTTAATTTAACACACTCCAACTTGAATCTATCGTGTGTTCAAAGACCTATCTCTGTTCCTAAAGCTAATCGAACCTCGCTTACCATCTCCTGGCGTGTTTTTGATAAGGAATCCAGACTCCTCTGCCGGTGGAGCTCTGCTGTAATCTGTGCAGTCAAGGAGAAACTCTTTTCCAGTTTGGTGTGCTAATCTGATGCATGCATAACCTTATTGCAGGGTCAGCTGTAGATCAGAGAAGAGTGAAAAGTTCATTTGTATGCTTTCATGTGCATATTCATCACAAGATACCTTTTATCTTCATTATGACATTCCCTAAACTGTTCCGAAGACAAATGGCGTATAAAACAGACTTTAGTGTTTTAGTCAATATTCCCCACCTCCCAAGTATTCCATTATTCTCCCCCAACCATAGATCATGGATCAACTCCATCACCATAAAAAGCACTTTGCCTTGTTCAAAACCAACAAAGCAAGGTTTTTACATGGGCTTTAAGTGGTTTGACATAAGGTTCTGTCACATAAGAAAGGCACTTGGCCTAATTTAAAAACGTAAAGAGCAGAAGCGCATTAGTCAACAAGCTGCTGGAGAGAATTAAGACAAATATATTTTATGTGGGAAGCCAAGCTTGTGTCTTCTGAAACGCCAAAAAAAAAAAAAAGTTATCCACACAATGACAAAACACCTTCAGGGTAACATAACACTAAATTAATGCAATACATTTTAAATAATCAACATAAATTTGACATAAATCACCCCAATACATAACTGATTACAGAAACTATTGAAAGCAGTGTAATTTAGCATAACAAAACAAGTCCAATGTGTTGTTCAACGCAAGGAGATGGTGAAGGGATGGTAAGAGCAGTAGGCAAAGGGATGGTAATAGACGACGACGAAGCACCGGAAGTGATGATGGATGATGTCTGCTGACACAGACCCAGAGCACAGCAGGGATGACAGCCCACAGTGGAGCCAAGGGAGGGAGGAGCCATGATGTAGCTGTGGCTGGCGATGTCCTGGTGACGACCGACAAAGAGGGAGCCAATGAATCCCAGGGAGCAGACAGAGAGCCGATGGTATAGAGCGACACCGCCGACACTGGAGACCAAGGCGGAGTCTCAGTGATTAGCGTCTGAGGCGGAGCCAGAGTGCCCGAGGATTGAGGCAGTGCCGGTGGGAAGGAGGAACCCGCTGTAGCTGTAGGGGTGGAGAGACTGAGCGTAGTGGAAGGCTTGTAAGTCCGTGGCGTAAGTAGAGTAACGACTGACCAAGGGGGAGGTGGTGGGACTAGGAAACCCTTTGGAGCCGCAAGTTCGAGGGTCTCTGGTGGAGTTGAAGGAGGGAGGAGCTAAGGCGGAGCCGACAGGTCGACGGCCGAGGTGGAGCGAAGGGATCAGAGGCCGGAGGCGGAGCCATAGGATCCTCTCACCCAGGCAAGTCTGGTGATTGCACGACCTGATGCTTCACGTCACAGCAAGAGGTTCCTTGTGAGGATGAAGGGCTGCAGGCATCCAGCAGAGGTGGTAATGGTGACGGAGGTAAGCTTGACGGGATCAGTGATGGTAAATTCACAGTCCATATAGGTCAACCATACAGTTTCAATGCTGTCTAGCAACAGCAATGATGAAGAACAAACAGAACAGTTCAGGGTGGGAGGCAGTACCTCTGTGTCCAAATCCATTAGCCAGTCTTTGTTGTCCAGTTTCACCAGTATTCCCTCTGTTGCTGCTGTCGCTGGCTCACACCCCTAGTCAGACTCTATCTTGGGCTCCGGTACGATGGTCAGTGCTGTCCCTTCCTCTTCGGGCTCTGGCTCACTCATCACGATGGGCGGTCGTTCTCCGTCTGCAGGGGGCTCTAGTGATGTCTCTGCGGTCAAGGGTGGTCGTGTGCTGGGCTCTGGGCCTGGCTGTGTCCTGGATATGGGACAAACGCTCTCCAGACACCTGATGATGGCATCCCTCCAGTCAAGTCCTGAGGTGTCTGGGAGATCTATAGGGTTGTGGTAGTTGGCCCCGATCCAGAATTTGAGGGTCTTGTCGTCGGCAGAATTGTTCTGTGAAGTTTAAAAGTTTGTGGATATTCTGGGCCACTGCAGCAAACTTAGCAGCATAATCCATTTCTGGGTCCGGTCTTCTATTAGCAATGTTGTTGGTAAACACACAACAATGAAGGAAAAGTTCAAATGCAGATAATCCAACAGGAAAATTGAAACTAATTGAATATAAGTGTGACATGTATTGTGTTTTTATAGTGGAATTACATGCATTGTCTTGCATGCATTGCATTATTAAATGTGATTTTTCAATGTATATTGTAAAGTGATGTTGATTATCACAAAAAAACTTTAATCTTGTCCCTCCTTTTCTTAAAAAAAAGCAAAAATCTGGTTTACAGTGAAGCACTTTTAATGAAAGTGAATGGGGCAAATCTCTAAACGTCAAAATACTCATTTCAAAATGGCTCAAAATATTCCGGACACCAACATTTTAACCATTTATAAAAGAATCACTGTCTGGTCATCTGAGATTTTGCTATGGAGATGAAATCACAATCCTGACTTTTTCAGTAGTATTACAGCACATTGTGAATGTATATTAGCAATGTTTGTTGTTTGCTTTTGGCATCTAAAGCGGTGACATGAGACCTCAGAGACTTAACCTGCGGATAGTAATTCAAGGTCATGGCATGCTTCATTTCCCATGCATAAATGTAAATAAATACCATGACATTTCATTCAATACATGGTTTTTATTAAAATCCCACTGTATTATTATATGATACTGCCACAGTAGTGTTTTGTAAAGGCAGGCACAGAGCAAAGCTCAACAGAGTCTGGTAAAGGAGAAAAACCTATAATAGGTGAGATCACATTGCATGCTGCCTCACAGGAGTGCTGTAAAATTTTAGTGGGAGTTAATGCTCAGGGCATCCATATAAAACAGACATTACATTAAATGCACTGGCTGTGAACAATGAGCCAATATGCGTAACGTTGCATGTGAAAATATTTCAGAGGTAATAAAAGCGTATGATAAAAGCGAAGTAATTAGAGCTGTGAGAGCAACACTTAACCGAAAGGGAACATTTAATGTAAGCTTATGAATAGAGCTCTGAATCAAAACCCCGATTACAAAACCAGATATCACGCGGCAGTTTGTGTAATCATTCATATCTTGCATTGCATAATTTCTTAGCTAATGCAAAACAAAACATAAAAACACAGAAGCATGAATTGGATGGGTGTTTCTACTAATTAAAGTTCCTAAATTTGTTGTCGGATGGCAGTGCCAGCATGCCGTATACATCAATAGGCTCTTGTGTACATTCACATTGAGTATCATTCTGTGAAGTATCATCACCCTATTGAAGTAAGAATATGTTAAGAAGAGCAAACCCCTCAATCACATTAACTAATTTTCCCATTAATCGAACAGCACTCTGATTCAATTGGTTAAAGCTTCCCGGCAACCACTGGATATCCAATCGAATTACACAATCATCCAATCAATCCATTTGGAGCAATAAATGCCATGAACTTTCTGCTGGACAGTGACTTCTCACACAGCCACTCGCCATGGGACAAGATGATGGGCGACTGGACGATTTGGAAAGAAGCCAGAATAGCATGGAAAGTGTGGGAGATACGAATCAAATTTGCAGGACTACACAGGGAGGGAAAGCGAGAAAATGTTTAGAGATTTCCCAGTCCTCCACATGCAGGAGGTATTGTCCCCGTCAGGCTTTATCTGAGTCATGCAGCGATGAAAAGGCCTCATGCCTCGGACATCAACTCTCTCTTAAAATCCCCTCAAGTTTCAGCCTGAACAGAGTAAACAGTGTGATTTTGTTGCACGATTGCGTGCTGAACGTAGCTGACCGTGTTCCATTCATTAGCTTTCAGAAAAAGACACTAAACTGCCATAAACAAAACACATTACACTTTAAGACGCATTCATTTCCCTTGCCGGGCAGCCGAGAAAACCCAAGGCGCATCTTCCCCTTCTGGGCGATTACAAAGCTGAAAGAGTCTCTCAGATAGCACCCACATGAAACGAAAAGGAGCTAAGAGGTGTCATGTGATGGTCGCCTTGTTCTAGTCAAATGACGCAGGTTTGACGGCATCACTGGCTGAATGGAAGCCTTTGAAACTACCAAACCAATATGGCTCATGCAGCCCATAAATAAACAGTCAATTCTGTGTTTTGAGATCAACACTCATCATGACTCACTTCACAGTCTTATGAGCTGCTGTGACGGGCCACACGTGTGATGATTTGAACTGCATTATTCCGAAGTTTAGTGGCTTGCCAGATCATCTGCACTCTAAATAAAAGCATTTCGATGCAAAATAAAACATGTCTCCATTATCTCAGTCTAACGGATAGATTTTTCCTTTCAAAAGAAAATAACGCCAGTCTGTTGAATTACACACACATGTCCAAATATTTTATGTCTGCAGCCACTCTCTTTAATTATGTTTAGAGAACAGTCATGAGTTTTGAAGATATATCAGATGAATCAGGATTGAGTTCACTGCAAAACAAACAAAATATCAATAAGATGCTCAATAAGACTTGTTTTTTGAGATAATGTCTCAAGTTAGGGACGGGGTTATATATATATATATATATATATATATATATATATATATATATATATACACAGACACAGACACAGTACTGTACAAAAGTCTTAGGCCACCATTAGATGTTGTTTTAGCAATGGTATAATGACCATATATAATTATTTCTCAGTCTCTTTCTTAGAATATAACCAGAAATTACAGGACATTTGTATGCAGTATTAAAAAACAGAAAAAAAAACCCTTACACTTGAGCAATAGCAGGAACCTGGCTCTCTTAAACCTAAATGGAATGGAAAAGGACTGGAAGGCCAAGAAAACTTCCAAAATCTGAGAGGTTTCTCAGAGTTTCTTCTTTGACAAACTGGAAGAAGTCCAGGAGGTCAAACTAAACACAGATTTTTGCTTAAAGAAGCCATTTTGTTCTGAAGTTTTTCTTTTTCTTTTACATTTTGTGTACATATTTCCTTTATTTTCTGTTTGTATCTTAAAGCTGCAGTCCGTAAGTTTTGTCTCTTTGTCGCCATCACTGTTTGAAACCTGCAATTGCAGTTTGTAGAATTATAATCTTTACGCTGGTTGTGCCTTGGCACTGCTCCTCAGCGCGGATAAATCTAATGTTTGCTGTCAGTCACCGCACCGGTGTGGATACTGTACTTCAGATTGTAGTCTTGAAGTATGACCAAAGTAAGAATTTTCACCGGAAAATGTCATCTGAACGAGTAAGTAACATGTCTGCCACTTTTGTTCCGACCAACTGAGGAAAATAAACAATAAATCGAGCTGCCAATGGTGATTAAATCTAAGGATCGCTTAGCTCAGATCACGTCAAACCGTGCAAATTATTATTATTGTTATACTTTGTTCTCAAATTGTTAATGTTAACAACATCAGCATTGCGTGACTATGTGTATTTAGTGTGTATTAGCGTTACCTGTAGGTGCAATTTCTGTACAGTCTAATCTCTAACGTTAATTTGTCATACCATACAATCCGCCATCTAAATGATAAGTTTAATTATTGCAGCTGCTGTGAGATCAGTATATTAGAATGATTTCTGAAGGATCATGTGACACTGAAGACTGGAGTAATGATGCTGAAAATTCAGCTTTGATCACAGGAATAAATTACTTTATAAAATATATTCAAACAGAAAACAGTTATTTTAAATTGTAATAATATTTCACAATATTACTGTTTTTACTGTATTTTTAATTAAATAAATGCAGCCTTGGTGAGCAGACGAAACTTCTTTTAATATATATATATATATATATATATATATATATATATTTATATATATATGTATATATATATATATATATATATATATATACACACACACACAGTATATATGATTAATTAAAAATAAGACTTATTTTTAGAGAATACATCTTTTCTTAAATTATTTGTCTTTTTAGCTCACTAATAAATCTATGATTAAAACAGGAAAAGCAATTTGTTTAGTCTTCTGAAAACAAGTATTCAAATAACCTGCAAAGTTGCTTCTCCAGTAAGTCGTCTTGTTTTTATGATATTTATATAAAAGACAAAAAGGTCCCAATGTCAAGACCATTTTTTGCACACTGCAAACCCTAACTTCTAATTAAACTAGAAATTCTAATTCTCTAATTCTAATTAAACATTGCTTGAAATGTCACTTATTTGGAGAATAAAATAAAATAAAATATTATGTTAATAATTTAATAATATCAAGTTGTGTCACAAAACTGGTGTTGTGGGCAATATCAAACAACCCGTCCCCTTAAATTTAGTAAATATAAAAAGCAATATTTTATGATAAACCTGAGTAAACTTGCTACTAGTTGACTTACATGGTAAGTTCTCTTTTTGAGATTTCCACATTGGGTAAACATTAATAACCTATTTTATTTGAGGTAACGAGTTTGCTCAAGGACTTTGAGTAAATTCAACCTGTTAGGGTTTACAGTGTTGAAAGTCTATGCTGCCTAACAATACCTGGCTGTCTCAAGTCGCATCTTAAGAGTAAAAGCCTGTTTTGATGATACAGAACAAATAAAAGCATCTCGCACCAATTTTATCCAATGGAGATGCCATTGTTGATAAAAACCATGCTTTTAGGAAAGCTTTAAGTGAAACTAGCAATCGATTATATTGTTCATCTTTCAGAATAAAAGTAGACTGAGAATGAGTCACTGTCAAAATGTGCAGCATGCTGAAACTGAGGCACTGGGCCTTTTTCAGAAGGTAATCTATCATCAAACTATAGTCTTTCTTTAAGGTTAGACCATAGCAATAGATTGAGCCAGGGACATCATAAAGTCCTATTGAAATGTCACATTCCTGCTTTGAGACTTTGAGTAATCCAGTCAAGGATCAGCCATATGTTGAAAGGGCACAGGCACATAGGGGGAAAACAGATCATAAGTTTTCTAAGAGAAAAAAGGAATTTCCTTGCCTCCAGGCAATGCTGTGATGCACCTCCAATCTGATCCTATCAGAAACATAATCTCTAGAAAATATCAAATGCAGGGCCTTGGTCGGTACAGGCACAGATATACATTGACAGAAATAATCCCCTCCAGTCATTTACGCTCAATATTTCATCATTATTTGATTTGACTTCAATATGGTGGAACATGCTAGAGAAGAAGTATTGAAATCAAATTGTGGCTGTTTAACTGCGGGGGGCATCATTTTAAGAAGGTGGTCTTGATAATGTCACTGTAACCGCTTATTGACATGCACAGCATGACGGCACCTTCACAACACTTCAAAAAAGGGTAAGCAAGTACTTACTGAAGGCTTCTCAACTAAATCATTCTGTACAGAAAACCACTGAGAAGGATTACCAAATAAACAAACAAAGCACACACAAATATGCTTAATGAGCACCAGCAGATGGAGGAGACCGTATTTAATGCTGCATGTGCATAGACCATGTCAAAGAGCACATAAAACACATTAAAGCATCAGTTAAATGGCACTCGAGCAGTGTTTCTGGTTTACTTGTGTCAGCATGACACACTGTTGAACAAAAAAAAAAAAAAAAAGATTAGATAATCAAGAAAAGATACTTTTATGTAAACTTACAGGGCTTGCTGCTGTTACAAACTGTGAAGGTTTGTCGCCACCTAGTGGACAAAGTGAAAATGACATCAGTGTATCTTCCTTCAGCAGTTGCTTTCCGTCACTTATTTTTAAGTGGCCAGAAGTCAGTGTGCAATCAATGTCCACAATTCATATTCACCTTTTTTTTTGTTTTTTTTTAACATAAGAGCGGGCGCGGCCATTACAACTTGACTGTGTCGAGGCTTCCGGTCTTACCCCCTTCCATTAGCTGTCCGTTATACTGCTCGATATTTCAAACTGTTTTTTGTTATCGTATTTTAACTAGGTAACAAGCTAACCTAGTTAGTTATTTTTTTGTTTTAGTATCCGAATGTTAGTGAAAAGAAAAAAAAAAAAAAAAGAAAGGAAAAAACTTGGATATCAATCTGCAGGAGCGATGCTAATCTTTTGTAGCTTATTTGAAGGAATCTTTAATAAAGCATATACAAAAGACCTGAACCAATCGATTCGACCTGTGAAATTTTCCAGTTTAGAAAAAGTAGAATATGGTTAAAAAAAAAAAAAAAAAAAAAAAAACCAAACAACCCTAAAATAAACAATATTAAAATCACTTTCACGGTAAACACATAAATACTTCAAATATTTGACAGTGGTTCTAACTTTAATTAGGTGTAACATCACTGTAAAATGAACACGTATGCCAATGGTAAATTGGTAAAAACATATGAAATAATGCATTTTTTTTTTTTTTAGGTATAATGCATGACTGATGAGATTCATTTTGGAAATAAAAAAGTACAATGTAAATGGTGTAGTACCACTGAACATATTTCCAGTCAAATGTTTGACAGAACTTGAAAATGAAAGAAACTGAGTTCAGAATGTCATAAATCCATTTTATTATGAAAAAGAAAAAGCATATCTTGTATCATAGTATACAGTGTAACAGACCATCTCCCACAAGAAAAGTCCATTTTTGGATGCTCCCAATACATGGACCTTTGGACAAGAATTACAAAAAACATCAAATAAAACAAAACTACTGCAACACAGTGGATGTTTCCAAATACGATCATAGTTTTCTTTTTTAACAAAGAGTGAAAATCCACATTAAGTATGTGTGTTATTTTAGGTTAGTATAATCATCGACTCATAATGGAGAGCATAGGAAATGCTTTAGGTCTGCAAGTGCAATATTCATTCAGTTTAAGAGGGTATTTTAAATTATTCTAATATGATATTATCTGATAATGAGCACTAAGTCAATAAACTAGTTAAAGTCTTCAATTTGATCCGATTACAGCTGAGAACCAATTGTTTGCACGAACCACAGAACTGAAATAGTGCTGCTCAAAATGGCTCTGGATAAGTTTAAACAACATCAACCCATTCAAATATGAAATCAACATTAGTATTTTTTGCATACCATGACTCAAGAAAAGTTTGCCTAAAAGCATCTAAATAAAAGCTGAGACTGTGAAGGACAACCTGCAACCCTTATTGGTGTTGAAGATACTTAAAGTTGGGTTTTTTGCAACTCTTCTAAAAATGTTCACGACGGCTGCATTAGAGTTATGACTCCCTAAATAACTACGATTGAAGTCATTTCTCCCTGATGAGGTAGAATCCAAACATTTCTGTGAAGACATATATGGGAATGTAAACAAAACAAAATAATAATAATAATAAAAAAAAAAATATTAAAGGCTTTTGCAATTGATATTTCAAAGCACATTAAAAGTGACAAGTGTGATGTCAAGCATTAAATCGGGAAAAGATCAAGACATCTTTAAATCGTTCAAAAACTATATTGATATGCATTCACAATCCACGCAGAACTGTTCTGTACAACTGTTCTAGAAACTCCAGCTGCTCTGATAAAACTGTGCTTAAAGATTTGCAAACATTTAAAATGACTGTAATGTACAAACTACCACAGCTGGTACAGAGAAAGGCCAGCAAAAAGGCTCAATGGTTTAAATACCAATCATCAAAACTGTTTCTGATGAACCAGCACTGCAGAAATGCATAATGCACTTCATAAAAAAATTAAGCCAATGCATGCACAAGGAATGTCTAATTCACTACACGAACACAGATTTGCGATGTTTTTCAGTTGTGTGCCTACAGTCAGACAAACATTAATTTATTTTGTAAAGACTATTCACATATATGTTTGTGCATTGCACTTTGAAGGGTAAGTTATATATTACATAACATTAGTAAGAGATGATTTTTACATTCATGATATGCAAGAGGCTCCCTCAAAAGGGAATATTAGAGTTCTTTGTTTTGGAAAAAAAAAAGTCAAATATCAAAAGAAAAAGGCCATTGCATGATGACGAAAATGAAAAGGAGAGCGATAATAAACACTATATTTGTGTCTATCAAAATACATGTCCAGGTTGTATTTCACCCTAGAATATATATTTAAAAAAAGTGTTATTTTGCATAAAGAAAATGTAGCTTTTTTTAGGATCATTAAGATTTTTGTTTTCATTTCCTCTTAGATTCTCATTACTATATAGCCTCTGGAGTTTTATTTTTGAGATTATTTTAATTGATAATTAGATTACATTAGCTTCTTGTCATTCAATTTTTCTGTATTACATAAATACAATTATTTTTTTTTTAATTAAAATCACCAAAGGCAGTACAACAAAAATGATCATTATATATTTAAATAAGCTATAATTTAAATAATTTACCTTTTTATATATAGTGATTTTTTTTGTCATCATAGTAATGAAAATTTGGGGGGTGAATATGCTTCATTTTCTTTAGCAAACCCCTCTTTTTCTTTATGTACAATGCAACCTAGACATGTTCTTAATAGGTTTATATAGGAGTCATCCATTTGGGTCCTCAAAAAGGGGGGTTAACATCATTTAGCATATAATCTGTCTTGTATCTGCATAAAAATTGCCTCTAATATACACAAGCAGGAGTCAGCAACCCCCTCCCGAATCTCCCAAAAAGACCACAGAAGAGAAACCTCACATTTTACTATTCGCTCTGACAACACAGGTTATATAGACCCTCGAAACAGATGATTCAGTTCAGTCTGATGACATTGCTAAAACCATCCGGGCACGTTCTACATACACAGTACATCATTTATCTTACTTTGCACATTATTAGCTTTAAGGTCATGAGTCAATGCAGACACCTTCTGAACACAGCTATGTGGAAAAGCGCTGGTATGGTAGCCATAATGGGATGGACACACATCCACACACATGTGCGCATGTGTCTAAAGAGGTCTGCATTGCCATGCATTTTTTTATAATGATTAAATGTGTCGTGCAGGGCAAAGCAATGGAGACTGAATAGTAAATAAAGCCATCCTTAAAGGTCCATGTGCTGCGTAACTGCCGGAGGCTTCTGCTACCATCTCTATAGGGCTCAATAAGGCATGTGATCATACGCACGGCTAATTCAATCTGTCCACTTCATGTGCACTCACGTCCGACTCATTTCTCAAAGCACTCTGCGTGATCTGAAGTTTCCCAGAGGGAATGTATACCTCATGATTTCTATAAAAAGTTCAGTTGGTTAGTATAGCGATGTATATCTTTTATGAGTTAAAGCAGCAGCATATTTATAATAATACATTATTAGTGTCACTATAGCATATCACTATTTAGCAGAAAAGCAAAAACAAAAAGACTCATAAGCTAGTCTGAGAAAGTCAATTCATACTCTTTTGCCACAGAGACAACCAAAAAAACCAAGAGAAAATGAGAATAAAATATAGACAAAATAATAGACCTCCCCAACAGTAGTGGTAGAACTCACAAAAATAAATGCATACGTGTAATTATCAAGTACATTGTTCTGATTGGCTACTCTGTGCAACAGAGAGCCAACTAGAGGTAAGTGTCCAACTGTCCACCGGCTCGAATGACTGACAGACAGAATGTCGTGTAAAAAGCTGAATCCACACAAGTGTATAGATAAATGTACTGCTGTAAGGCTTTTTTTTAGTTCATGGCTCCTCTGTTTAAAGTCTCAGTGGTTGATTTTTGTGTTTCTCCAAAGCAAGTCATCCACAGGTTAATGAAAACACCCTCCGCTTGACATTATTCACCAATGCGAAGGAGAGTCTGGTTATCATTTTAATAAGGGCAAACGAAAATAGTGTTCGATCAAGAGGCAGCTGGGAGATCGTAGATAGCTTGATCTCGCTGTGACATCTCACGTTAAGCTCCATCTGGATAGCCTCCATAAGAGCTTGTTTTCAGATAAGGAACCACAAAAAAAAAAAAAAAAAAAAAAAAAAAATACATAGATGGAAAGTCTATTTTGTAAAGTCAGCCAACATACAATGTCCGTAAGGTTAAAAGGACAGAATTTCCCAGAATTTCAATGGTGTGTAAACAGTGCTGATTTGTAATTAGCTCTCTGCCATGAAGGTCAGCTGTCGCCCTCTGCAAAGGGTCACCAGTTGGCTTTGACCGCTCTGATGTCACTCACCAGGTTCTGAGCCAGACATATCCCAAAAATCTGAAACATATTTAAAAAGTAAACATCATAGAGGAGAAAAGGAAATAACAGCTTAAGAAAAATTACTATACACATTCAAAGTGCTCTCATTTTTTATTTTTAACTACCTGAACAGCTGAAATATCTCTACTAATCTACAGTTGTATGACACAGAAACAGTCAAGAAATATCGGGATCATATTTATAAAAAAAAAAAAAAACTATTTTGCATAAAGACAACATAGCCTGATTTTAGGATAATTAGAATTTTTTTTTTAAGGACTATTTAGGATTTTTTCATGACAATGAAGCATATTTTTTTCACTCCCTTCCTTAAAGAGATAGTTCACCCCAAAATGAAAATTTGCGGTTAATTTGCTCACCCTCAGGCCATCCAAGATGTAGGTGACTTTTTTTCTTCAGTAGAACAGTAAAGAAGATTTTTAGCTCAAACAGTGGTCCTATATATATATATATATATATATATATATATATATATATATATATATATATATATTAGGCAAAACAAAATTAATACCCGTGGCTCCTGACGATACACAAGTTCTTGTGAAACAAAATGAGCAGTCTGTGCAAGAAACTGAACATTATTTACAAGATTATTATCCATAATCCACAGCCTTGGCAAACGGTCCTGAGCGCATTCACGGCAGTCTGGAGGGCAAGCTTCCTGTCACATAATGACGCATGCAGATCGATCGTTTCACTTCATAAGGCCTCAATGCATCACCAGGAGCCATGGGTATTAATTTTAATTTTATTAAATTGCCTGTATATGTTTTTCTGACTCTCACAGTGACAGAAGCCATTGACTTGCATTATATGAATCATCGAAGTCACCTACATCTTGAAAGGCCTGAGGGTGAGTAAATTCACAACAATTTTTGTGAATTTGCATACAAGCCTATGCAAGCCTATGCAATATCCTTCACTTTATGAAATAATAACATATTTTATTTTTATTGTACATTTTTTAAGTATACACTAAACTGTTCAAAAGTTTGGGGTCAGTAATATTTCTTTAAAGAAATTCATACTTCTATTCATTATCAAGCACACTTAAAATTGATCAAAACTGACAATAAAGACATTTATAATGTTATTTCTATTTCAAATAAATGCTGTTCTTTTGGACTTTCAATTCATCAAAGAATCCTGCAAAAATGTTTCATGGTTTCCACAAAAATATGAAGCAGCACAAATGTTTTCAACATTGACAATAATAAGAAATGTTTCTTCTGTTCAGCAAATCAGCATATTAGAATGATTTCTGAAGGATCTTGTGACACAGAAGACTGGAGTAATGATGCTGAAAATTCAGCTTTGCATCATAGAAATAAATTATTCACACAGAAAACAGCTATTTTAAATTTAAATATTACTGTTTTTACTGTATTTTTGATAAAATAAATGCAGCCTTGGTGAGCAGAAGAAACTTCTTTCAAAAACATTTAAAAAAATCTAACCAACCCCAAACTTTTAAACTGTAGTGTACATAGTAGTATCTGAAAATACCACAATGCAAAAATATTTTTTTTCTTTTTAATTTTGGGGTGAAATATGACCCGGACATTTTAAGATTCACTTTGCTATCCAATAATGTTGGAACTAGATTTAAAGCTGTATTTTAAGGTTTAACCAGAGGGTGGCAGCATGATATTCATTCTTGTGTGACCATTTTACCACTCAGGCTTCATTCAAGCAAATCTGTTCAGTTATTACTACATCTTTAAAGGATATTTGCATGCTTTGAAGCATTTCCATTCTCATTGTCCTTACCTGTAATAATGCAATCCCCACAAAAATCCCAGCAACAATGATCAGATTGTCCTGTAGCCACTTTTCAAACTGCCCCACGCAGCCCTTGGTGTAAATATACTTCTGCTGATCCAACTCCTATTAAAAATATTATTCAAAACAGCACATCACTTAATGGAAAATGTCAGATCTATATAAGAAACTAAATCTTCATTTAAGTCCACGGTGTGTCATATTGGTGTTTGCTCCTCCGAGTTAACCTTTAATCTTTATACAAGTCCAGGATAAACAACCAGGCCTTCACCTGGGTGGACCTGCGCATTAATCTATTTGAGAACAAATATCCTCTCTGGAAAACTGGAGAAACTCACTCCCACGCTTAGTAGACAAAATGTCACACAGCTCACCACATATAACCTGACACAGGGAAGATCCAGTTTGTATTACACTGACATACAGGAATGTCTTAACTACTGTCTGTCAGATTCTGGGAAGGAAGGGAGATGAAAAGGTGTAATCTGGGGCTGTCAGTGACATTTGAAGGTGAAGAAAGAGAAAGCCACACAATCCAGCTTTTGTGAACCATACAAACACGTTCTCCATAGAATCTTTTGTCCCCTCAGGGAAGAAGACACAAAAGACTTTAGAAACGTAACACCAAACCAGTAGGAAGTCGGCAGGATTCAGAGAAAGCCAATGAAAGGAGAGGAAAATGACTGTATGACAGTTAACTGCTTGAAGATCTTTGTAAACTTCTTTTTCTCTCCAAGGCCTTCCTCCAGGATTCAACAAAGATTATTTAAAATTATGATTCTTTGAGCAGACATTGGTTTATGTCTTTCCAGTACCTACAGGTCGTTATTAAAGCAAATACAACCTATTAAAAGGTGGATTGTGAGAGAAAGAGTATCCATGGAGACAAGAGAAACGGTGGTGAACCGTGGGTGCAGTGTCACTCCACCCAGGCTGGCATAAGCCGCTGACTTCCCAATTACAGAGCTCCACAATTTCCCGTGGCTAAAACTAGAAGCTAATTATCACTTTTAAAGGCTTAAACTGTTATTAGGGAGAACAAGAGGAACTCAAATGCTCTCAGAATCTCTCATGCGCTTAACCCTTCAGTGCTCTTTTCAGAGGGTGGTCTGACACTACACGATTTATACACTACATTACATAATGTTTTTTCATCATTAAGAATATGGTAACACTTTACAATAAGGTCTCATTTGTTAACATTAAAGGATTAGTTCACTTCGCAATTAAAATTCTGATAATTTACTCACCCCCATGTCATCCAAGATGTTCATGTCTTTCTTTCTTCAGTCGAAAAGAAATTAAGGTTTTTGAGGAAAACATTTCAAGATTTTTCTTCATATAGTGGACTTCACTGGTTGAAGGTCCAAATTGCAGTTTCAATGCAGCTTCAAAAGGCTCTACACCAGGGGTCGGCAATTAAGTTTGGCATCAGGCCAAAACAAATTTTCACCACTAGATGGCGGGATAGAACATAGTCAAAGGATAATTTGAATTAATTAATGAAAAATGCAACTAGAATTGCCTGTGACAGACTGTCTGGTATTGTAACTGGTATTGAGCGGTTACTCGGTGTTAAATCCTGTAGTAGGACAGTCATTAACAAAAAGCCACATTTGTGTGGTGGTGTCCGGGTTTTACACTGGACAAATTAATAAAGTGGAGTAGTGACCTGGCCAGTACCTCCATTCACCAACTTGCAAAACAGACCGCCTTGCTAAAACACACATATGTGGGAGATGCGGAATGGATAAAAAGAACTCAAAAAATAAAAGAGGACTTGAATAAGCCCATTGATGGCATGTTTGAGTCATGCTCTTAACGAACTATGTTTTATTTCCTCTTTCCATATTGTGAATAATAAATGTGTATCATTTTAATTTGCTTGTTACACAATGGAGCCCAACTTATTGTAATAATTATTTGATGCAGCCTACTTTTACACTCAGAATTATTCCTTGGCATCCTCACGTTCTAAACTGCAATTATTTAAATTGTTTGTGTGCTGGAGGCACGCTATTACATCAAGTGCAGACTAATGTTAACATTTAAGCTAGCTGGTGAGAGAAAATGACACTATCAAAGAGTCTAAAGAGGAAAGTTGTCAGTGAAAATAGGACATACAAAAAAGAATGGAAAGACAGCATGCGTTCTTACCTAGTTTTGTGAATGCTAAGCCGGTGTGTCTTATCTGCAACAAAGTTGTCGCTGTTTTCAAAGAATTATAACACCGTGTCTACACCGGACGCGAGCGGCACGATGCGAAGCATCAAAAGATAGAACCCATTATAATAATCAGTGATACTGACTATACACTGAATGCGACGCGACAACACATTCCCAACAGTAAACGAATTCCCCATTCTGTTTTTTGACGTAGTGCTTTGTAACTGTTGGTTTGTCGAGTTCAGTGTAGACTGCTTTTAGCTGTTGCGGTGCGACGCAAAAAAAGTCACGTCTGGTACAGACGATAATATTGGACAGCACCACAAGATGAAGATCTATTTCAGAACCACATGGCTGTGGGCGCGGGCCAGATATTATTGCCTATTGCCGACCACTACTCTACACGATCCCAGCAGAGGAATAAGGATCTTATCTAGCGAAATGATCTGTCATTTAAAAAAAAAAAAAAAAGTATATACTTTTGAACCACAAATGCTCATCTTGCACTGATCTGCGATGCTCCACGCGTTACTTAATCACATTGGAAAGGTCACACGTGACGTAGACGGAAGTGACGGTCCAGTGTCTACAAAGCGAACGTGCAAAGACCAAACGTCAAACGCCCTTTACAAAAAAAAAGGTAAAACAATGATGTCGGACGATTTTGAAGTTGGAGAAAATGAGATGGAGACGGCGGTACTTTCCAACAGGATTACGTAATGCGTGGCGCATCGCAGAATTAGTGCAAGATGAGCATTTGTGGTTAAAGTATATAAATTATTATTATTTTTTTTTTTTTTTTTTAGAAAATGACCAATGGTTACGGTATATAAGACCCTTATTCCTCGTCTGGGATCATGTTGAGCCCTTCGAAGCTGCACTGAAACTACAATTTGGATCTTCAACCCGTTGAACCCCAGTGAAGTCCACTATATGGAGAAAAATCCTGGAATGTTTTCCTCAAAAACCTTTATATCTTTTTGACTGAAGAACAAAAGACAAACATCTTGGATGACATGGGGGTGAGTAAATTATCAGGAAATTTTAATTCTGAAGTGAACTAATCCTTTAACTACTTTAGTTATTTGAACTCCTGATGCTCAGTTCTGGCCCATTTTAAGCACTGCTAATGTTAACAAATGAGACCTTATTGTAAAGTGTCACCACATTAACTAACGTATTTTTTACAACATTTAAAAATCTCTGTCAGTGAATTTAATAATGTTAACGAATACAATTTTTAATATTAAAAATGTATTATTAAATGTTCAATTTAACATCAAAATGAATAAATGCCGTAGAGATATTATTTATTGTTAGTTCATGTTAACAACTGTAGTTAACTAATGTTAACAAATCTTATTGTAAAGTGTTACCAAGAATATATTATGGATGTGCACAACTGTAACATTTCAAACTAGTAATAACACACTCACCCCTTGAAGCCGCACATCATAGCCACACTGTGTGTTCAGCACATCCTCCTGGAGAGAGACCAAGAAAACATGCTCAATTTATTTCAAAACATTTCCATAGAATCGCAAAGAATTCACAAGAGAATAAAACACAATCTGAAGTACAGAATACAGATAAAATATAATGTTTACGATAACATGAAAGATTGGATAGGATTGAATTAGGATGGAATAAAATAATCTTTTGCACTTTAACAGAATATAATGTTTGTATAACAGAATATTTCAATAAAATAGGACAGAAAAATAGAATCTTCAGGACAGAACAACATTTTTAGAATAAAACAGAACTTTAAAAATAGAATAGAACAGTGGTCTTCAAACCTGTCCTGGAATACCACCAGCCCTGCACATTTTGTATGTCTCCCCCATCTATCACACCTGATTCAACTCATGAGCTCATTAGTAGAGACTGCAAGACCTGAAATGGGTGTGTCAGATATAGGGAGACACTAGGACAGGACAGGTTTGAGAACCAATGGAATAGAACATTGAGGACAGAATATATTATGTTTAAAAATAACAATGTGATTTAATTATTAGTATAAAATATAATAATATGAGGATTGAACGTAGTACTTTGGATAGAAAAAAAAGATTTGGAAAAAAAAATAGAATTAAATGGAACAGAAAAGAATATAAATACAGATGAGAACTTTTCTGAGAGAGTTTTAGCATGCAAGATTTTTAACAGCTAAACAACACTATTTTCAGCTAAACTATATATATGTATATATATTTTTATATAGAATCTTGAAAAAAAATATTGTACAGAAATATTTTGTACAATTGTACACAATAAATGTTTCTTGAGCAGCAGATCAGCATATTAGAATGATTTCTGAAGGATCATGTGACACTGAAGACTGGAGTAATGATGCTGAAAATTCAGCTTTGCATCACAGGAATAAATTACTTTATAAAATATATTCAAACAGAAAACAGTTATTTTAAATTGTAATAATATTTCATAATATTACTGTTTTTACTGTATTTTTAATTAAATAAATGCAGCCTTGGTGAGCAGACGAAACTTTATTTAAAAACATTAAAAATCTTACCGATTCCAAACTTTTGACCAGTAGTGTGTATATATGTGTGTGTGTATATATATATATATATATATATATATATATATATATATATATATATATATATATACACACATACAGTCAAATCAAAATGTATTCAGACACCTTGAACATTTCATTCATTAATACAGTTTATTCACAATAAAATTTTTAATAAAATGTGTTAAACCGTTTCACAAAAAAAATGAATCTTAATTATATCATAACACTTTAAGCAAAACATGGTCAGGTCAAAGTGTCTGAATAATTTTTGGTTCCAAATTTATCATCAATTTCACTGGTAATCCACTGTATGAAGAATTTTTGGGTATAATATGTCACAGTTTACTTTATTTTGCTATCCTCACTTACATAAATAAACTAGTGTTCTGCACCCACTAGTAAAAATATATCAAAAATGTCTAATTTTTGGCTTGACTCAATTTGTTCACATTAACTACATTAGTTACTTCTAAAGCATTTATTAATCTTAGCTAATGTTAATTTTAACATTTACTAATACATTAAAAACTTTTAATATTATTTAATAGACCTGAGATAAACAAACTAACAATGAACAGCTGTATTTTTATGAACTAACATTAACAAAAATGAATAAATACTGTAAAAAATGTATTGCTAATTGTTAATGTTAGTTAGGCTAACACATTAACCAAGGTTAACCAATAGTACCTTAGTGTAAATTGTTACCAAAAAAAAAAAACCTAGTTGACTTATGATCCATCCCTAGCTATGCATTCAATATATATTTATTCATATTCCAATAAATTCCAAACTTTACATGCTCAACCACTGAACAACATCCCTTAGCTACATTCTGTTATCCCAATAAAACAGACCAGCACATCATACTAATCCCAGAATGAGTTCTATGAATGAACACATGTTAAGATGTTAAGCGTGCAGTACAGAAGAAAATGTGTTTAAGATTGTGATAACACAGTTAACTAGCTGAAAGAGGAGCAGGGAGGAGCAAGTGGTAAACAGATGAAACGATCATTTCTGGCACTCACAGCAGGGTCTTTGATGCAACAGGAGAAGGGAACACCACACCTTTCCCGGCTGGGGTTAAAGTCGGTACAGTTGAAATAGATGTTCAGGTTCCAGTCATTCGGTCCATGAGCACCACAACAAGACCACTGATGTGATACATGACATCACCATTATCATCACACAGCTGTATCTTACAGTTAAACTTAAACAATATAAACAATGCAAGATGACTCAGCGGGTGTCTCAAATTTTCAAGTGCACACTTACATATCTGTCTCATTCAAAATATATACACAGCGCAGCAGAAAATGAGAGGGGAAGAGAAGTGCTGACTCACATATTCTTGAGCAAAGTCAATGAGGTTTTGGAGGTCAATGTCATCCCGATATGCTTTAACATTGTTGTTGATGAAGAAGTTAAGCTGGTCTTTGATCCAGTCTTTAAACACGAAGGCTAAAATGCCAGCTGTGAGCTCCAGGAAAAAGATGAGGCCCAAAAACACTGAAAACTAGAAGAGAAAACACAGATAGTGGAGTCAGAACTTCATCATCCTAAAAATCTCAGTAAATCCTTTTCAGCCATTTTTTTTTTTTTTAAGTAAATAATTCTTCAATAAAATGATTATCATTTTCCTCCAGGAGGCATTTCAATTACTTCTGGGTGTATTCTTGTGTTATGGCCATTTCATTTCATTTAAACGTCCATATCTGGAAACAAATAAACCTTGAAATCAGAGGGGAAACAGGTTGCAGAAAAATGGAAGCCAGGGTTCGTAGGCCGGATAAAAGGGTAGAACTCACAAATTTGAGTAGAAACGTGTTTTCCCGGAGCGCACCGATGCATCCGGCAAATCCGAGGATGAACATCACCCCTCCTACTACGATGAACAGCCAAACAGGGTCGAAGCCGCCCAGATCTGTGATGGAGGAAATGTTTGACAGCACTCCCTGTGGGCCAGACACATCAGACGGAGTTGTTATAAGTTCACATCCTGACCTTAAAATCCTCCACCACCTGCCAGGCCACCGCAACTCTCCGCTGTGATTCATGCCTTCCACGTTTGGATTTCCACATCAGGGTGGAATCTCAGTTCAAACCCAGAACCAGCAGCAGGTTTTTGACAATGCTGACAGTAAATATAAACAAGGTTCCTTTTTTGTGTGTTCTCGCCTGGTTTGTCACTATGGCGGAAAAAAGGCAGCTCTGAAATTCGCTTGAACACTTACTTAAAATAACAGCGTTTCCACCGATCAAATTCAACACCCTCAGTCCGATTCTTAATGCTTTATTTCTGTAATTAACATTTAGCAAATTAAAAATGAATGCTTTATTAATTATTTACACAGTGTTACCAATATGTTCCTTAATTGGCTGACATTAATACAAAGTGCCATATGGCCTACACGTGTCTTTTAGCAGAACAATCAACGACTGAAATGGAGCAATTTCCAGGTTATTAATCAGCCAATTGACTTCTAGATTCATTTAGTCGCCTCAAATTAGTGTGAAGAAATTACATTCACCTTTCATGCATGAATACATAACAGCGAGAGTGACCTTTTCCGAGAGGGACAACAAATCAGAGAGAGAATAGTCACAATAAATACAAAGCCTTATTGAGCTATGCGGCACGGTTTAAGGCCTGCAACAAAAATATAACAAAGACATTAAACTGCCTTGGAAATAAATAAAAGATGCCACCCATATGCTCTCAAATGTCATGGTTAATGAAGGCTTCAGACATCAAAAAGAAGAAAAACCAACATGGGGGGATTCACAGAAATCTTTACAATAAAATAAAACATGAAGTCCAACAGAAAAAGATGTTAAACATTAATTCTGATGCTTTGGCGGGCAGACCGAATGAGACAACAGGGTATTTGTAGGTAGTACTTTTAAAGTGTGGTGTTGTCTTCGGTTTATGTCAATGATTATGTTGCTCTGGCAACCACATGGATAATAATATTAGGAATTTGAGGCATGTCACCGATTTTTGTGGTAATCTGTATTTGTGTTTCCAACTTGCCTTTTCTGCCCAGGCCCAAAGTCCAATACCCAGGAATGCAGCTCCCAGCAACTGCAACACACAACACAATTTATCACATTTATGCCACTTATACAATTCATTCTCACTCCATAATGGCATGAGGTTACTGCTATGTGCAGACAGCACTGCTCTCACTTTATCTCAGGGCAACCCATCTGAAACAGAAAAAAAAAAAAACACTTGGCCGAGTTTCAATAAAAGGTCCGGAAAGTAGTTATTTCCCTGCATGCACTGCCATCTTTGGGATAAGGTTCCTTTCAAATGAGCCAAGACTTGTTTTTACCTGAATGAGAGAAATCACTTGGATGCCACTGCTTACAGCAGGAACCAGTTTTATTCTATTGAAGTTTATCAATAATCTTACTGTTCTGGCAGGTGTACACAACAAGATCCAAGGCCAATCACATTCTAAATTGACTATCACACTTCAAAGGGATAGTTCACTAAAAATATCTTTCATTAATTTCTCACTTAGATACTGCTCCAAACCCCTATTTTCATTCCTCAGAAAAAGAGATGTTACTGATGTCTGTTTGGCATTATATGAGAGAAACAGGCCAAAACTGTTATTAAGGGTGTGAGATATGCATCATCTACAATAATATCATAATTGTAGTTGTAACGATATGCGAGCTGACATTATCGACTCACGGAAAACAAAAACACAACTCATCTTAATTTCTAATATCACACATCCCTAACTGTTACTCACTAAACATCTTCACCTCCATCATAGCTCTCAAAAATTAGGCCTATGTGTTTGCATACCTAAACAAGATACGTCAATGTCACTGACGTCAAACCTACCATAATCTATCATTGAGATTTGAATGTATGCAAACGTGATTGACAATTAAGACGTACAGAAGAGAAGACAATTCTTAGTGGATAACAACACAAGTTTCACAAAGCTACCATTTTAGTGGTCAACCAATATTGATTTTTTTGATGGCCGATGCCAATATCATAGAGAGCAGGATGGCTGATGGCTGATATATATGATATCATATTATTTAATTTAAAGATTTTTTTTAATGTTTTTAATTAATCCATGAAGCCACTGTAAACTTTATCATTACATATTATATTGTTATATTACAATGTGGGGATGCAGCAATATGAACATTTTGGACAATACGATAACTCTTTATATTTGAAAGCCGATAATCAATATATTGGCCAATAAATCTAAATCCAAATTTTGATATAGTTGAGAGCCTAATTAAAAACATAAGGCTCACCATTAAAAGCCATGTCTAAAACACTTAAACATAAATCAAACATATATAATATAGTTGAGTTAATGTGAATAATGGGAGATGGATACGCATTTGCCAAATAAATTCTGACACAGTGAAAATTAAACCCACGTAACTAATCTGCTGTTTCTGCTTCTGGTGTTTTATTTACTGTTGGTTACTAGGTTACCAATACCACCATCATCCGCTCGAACAACTTGATGGAAATGCACCTAATTTGCATTTGTGGTTTTTTTTTTTTTTTTTCTTTCTTTTTTCTTTTTTTTTGCTAACTTTGAAAAGATTTGCTTCAAGTTTGGATGGAAACCTAGCTAATATCACTGCTAAATACCTATAAATATTAAAATGGCATCATTTCGCAATGGTTTTTTATTGACATTTAGAAAATATTGCAAAATTTTTGCATAAATCTGTAATGGAAACCTGGCAACTGGAACGCCCCCAATTCGTAAAGATCGGAACTTAAATCCCGAGCTTCCCACTTGTATTTATGACTTTGTGGTGGAGTTCATGTGCGTTCAGCTCGTAAATACAATATTTTCACCATGACTTGAATGCACCATTAGCGTTCACACTGCACACGGATGCAGTCCGGTGTTGTGGCAAATTTCGACCCCCCTTGTTAAAGTCGCTACCTGATTGCCTAATCTTAACCCCACCCCTAATCCTAACCCCTCCCCCATACCTACTCCTAAACCTAACAGTACTGGGGGGGTAATAATCTGGCAGGGGGTCGAAATTCGGCACAACACCGGCAACGCATTCCAGGAGCATTGCGTCTGCACCAGTGCAGTGATCGTTTACGCACAGAGTATTTTTGCTGTGCTGCACGTGCTGAATTAAAGTGACAGCACATTGTTCACATAAAAATAAACATAGATTGACATGAAAATGCAGTAATTTCACCATAAATGCATAGAATTAAACTCTACTGTGTTTCACACTCAACATATGGCTTTTTGCCCCAGGTAAAGCAAGGAAAAACAACTCCTTACCTCAACAAGGAGACAACATAATGGAGGATGGCACTTGTCTATTCGTGGAGGTGGAAAAACAAGTTTCCGCAGGATTTCTTGTATAAAGATTTAAATGCGAAAGAAAAGGCTTGAGAGGAAGCTTTTTTTTTTTTTTTTTTTTTTCAATTCTAAGTTTTAATTTAAAATGTTTGTAATTTTAACATAAGAAAAGTATGTTTAAATGTTTTGCCACTTGCTTGAGCAACTTAACATAGGGCTATAAATCTATATGGAAGCATTGAATAATATGTTGTTTAAATTTGTTTCAATCTGAATACGTCTATGAAAGATTGTATAACTACTGTGTACGAAGAGAATTGCAATACTGACAAAACATTTTCAGTAACAACTTTTGGATTTGAAATCAAATTAATGAATAAATGTTGTGTTTGTGGTGTACAGCTGCGGATCAGTTGCGCAATGCAAACGCGGCATATGTGACAGCACAATGAGCGTGTGCTGCTCCTGCATCGCATACATACTGCAACACGTCCCACATATGCACTGCAAACAGAGTATGTGTGAACAGGGCATTATTCAAATGAATTGCACTAACAGAGCAATCGCACCGGAGTTCATTTAAATCGAACCATATCTTCCAGGTGTGAGCACATTCTATATAAAACATTTTTAAAAGTTTACTTTTAGTAAAATTACATGATGCAGAACCTTTTTACAATGTGTGCCATTGTTAAAGACTTTAAGTCTAGCCCTCACAGCCTCGTTTTCATTCGCATTAAATTCAATATGTTGTCTAACCTGACTTAAGTCTATAGCTTCAGAAAACTATGGAGAATTACAAATGTCATTAGGTCTACTTTTATAAAAAAAAAAAAAAAAAAAAAAAGTCACGCCACTTTTATTACACAGAGATAGTACAGGAAATTACCAGAGAGGAGAATGAGATAAGACTACTGGGTAAACCATGCAATTAAAAGTGTTTCTCTGCAAGTTTGATTTGCTAACTGACCTTCTTGGTTTAATGCGTTATCAAAACTACAGATTCCCTGTCAAACTCCTGCTGGGCTCTCAGCTGTGTGTTTGACTGCAGGTTAGAGCAATACCAGCGTGAGGGGAAACGTGAGAGCAGGAAGGTAAGAGTCAGAGTTCGGGTATCAGCGGCCACAAATCCCATAATCCTATTTCCCTGTGGTCTCAGCTAATCCAATGGATGGATGGGACGGAGCAAGGGCCAGTCATCCACTGCACACACTTTCTCTGTCAATACGTACCACCGACTCCCACTCATCACTATCATGAAGACATCAGTCTATCTCCCCCAGTCCTGATGGTTTTGATCCAGGGAATGCTGGTCTTGTGTCATGCCCACGTGGATATCGGGATTAGACACATTCAAGCATCGTAGAGCACTTAAACATCTTATTTAGTTATTCTGGCCAATCAGAGGAAAGCTGCTATCTCACACAGTAGGATGATTACACATACAGTATCACTGTATTATCACAAAAGGCAGCCAAATAACTCTCGGCTTAAACTCTCAGCTGTGACATGGAGCAGAAACACTTTTTCCACCAGGCGTTAGATCCATAAGAACAACATTTGCTTTCCTTCTCCTTGAATCATCTTCTGACATCTTTATCTTTATTTTTATTAAAGAACTGCTGCATCACCAAGGAAACTTATGCTTTTGGAAAATCTGACTCAGTACATCGCAAACAGTACTAATAAAGCCAGAAATGCTACTAAGGCAAACTGCTAACTGTCCTTAAAACGTTTACTTCGAAAATTAAAGACGGATAAGTGAAATAAAATAAAAGTAGAAAACTGAAATAAATAAGTTTAAAGGGTTAGTTCACCCAAAAATAAAAATTCTGTCATTAATTACTCATATCGCTCCAAACACGTTAGACCTTCATCATCTTCGGAACACAAATTAAGATATTTTTGATAAAAATCCATGAGGTATCTGGCCTCTGATAGACTGCAACACAATTAGCTCTTTCAAGGCCCAGAAAGGTAGTAAAGACATCGGTAAAAAAAGTCTATGTGACTACTGCGGTTCAACTTTAAATGTTATGAATGTAATTTTTAAAGGCTTTTATGACATATTTTGTAACGGAACTTGTTGAACATCTAAAACAATGCTGTGTGCTGGGATTAATGCACTTGTTGTACATATGATGGAGCTGACAACTAGTGAAGAGCTTATAAAATGTACAAAGGAGTCAAAACAGCAGCAGGAATTCCTCCATCATACACACAAACGAAGATCTGCTGCGAGGAGATGCAATTCTGATGCCTGTACTGAACTGTGATGGGCAACATCGTGACTATGACAAGAAAAAATAGGTATGCTTGAGGGTCACATCTTGTGACACCATGTCCTGTTTTTGGTTTGTTTAAATGTCTTTGGTCCGTGTTGCACCAGAGTTCGTTTGAATCATCTTTCTTGGGGTCTCGGCCCGCATGTTAGATGGCAGTGTTCACACTTATTCAAATGAAGCGCACTAACAGAGCAACCGCACCAGAGTTTGTTTAAATCGAACCAAACATGACGAGTGTGAACACACCCTAAGTGTTCTATAACTTTTCTAAACTACATAGGCCACGTACACACTGCAGATAAATTCAGTTGTCAGTTCACCTTTCAGTGCTTAAACCATTCTGTACACACACAGTTCAGTAAAATACGGGAGTGACAACAGCATTCTACAACCAAATTGGCCATGTACACACTGTAAGTTTCAGGAGTGACAACCACATTTAAATGCAGGAGTGAATCCTCATAATTATCGTTATATGTGTGTACAGAACACGACTCACTCTAGAAACTCTGATGATTGACAGCTTGGAAACCATAGCAACGTTCTGGCGTCTCGGGTGTTTGGTATCCGTTATTGTGACTAAAGTAATATTACAGTGACAAAACACTCGTTATTTTCAGCAGTTTAACTAAACACACCAACACATTCAACGGAGGCGTCGTGCTTTGTTCATGCTTGTACATCCTGTTTCACACAGAGCGCGCTCTTTCTGTGTTGCCATGATCACTCATTATAAACGTTTTTGGGCTTGTTGTTTAAGCTAGTCTCATAAAGCGAACGGGTTTATTGAGTTATTAAAGTGAGCAGACATGAATCGCGATATTTTGGTCTTATTTTCAGCATAAAGCATTTGAATTTAGGTTTATTATGGGTGTATTCTTGTTCACTGATTTTTCTAGCAAGATCTGGCAACTCGAATGAGAAAAGGCTTGTGCTTTCCCTGTGATTCACCGCACATACAGAAGAGAGACACATCTCCGATGAAGGTTAAAAAACGTCATTAACAACTAGTTGTTCAGTTCGGTTCCGTACACACTGCATAGAATTTCTGTAAATGCGGTTGTCACTACCTGTATTTTTCGGGAGTTAATTCGGCTGTAGAATGCGGTTGTCACTCCCGTATTTTTCTGAACTGTGTGTACAGAACGTGATTAAGCACAAAGGTGAACTGACAACCGAATTTAGCTGAAGTGTGTACGTGGCCAATAACTCCCGAAAATTACAGGTAGTGACAACCGCATTTACAGAAATTCTATGCAGTTTGTATGCGCGGTGAATCACAGGGAAAGCACTAGCCTTGACTCATTCGTGTTGCCAGATCTTGCTAGAAAAATCTGCGAACAAGAACAGGCCCATAAAAACCCGAAATAAATCCTAATGCTTTATGCTGAAAATAAGACCAAAATATCGATTCGTGACCCATGTCTGCTCACTTTAATAACTCAAACCTGATCGCTTTATGAGCCGAGCTTAAACAACAAGCCCAAAAACGCTTATAATGAGTGATCATGACAACACAGAAAGAGCGCGCTCTGTGTGAAACAGGCTGTACAAGCATTAACAAAACACAATGCCTCCGTCGACGGTTTAGTTAAATTGCTGAAAATAACAAGTGTTTTGTCACTGTAATATTACTTTGGTCACAATTTACCAAACATGCGAGATGCCAGAACATTGCTATGGTTTCCAAGGTGTCAATCATCGGAGTTTCGAGAGTGAGTTTGTTCCGTACACAGATGTAACGATAATTTAGGGGATTCACTCCTGCATTTAAATGCGTTTGTCACTCCTGAATCTTACAGTGTATACATGGCCTATCTGACTTGTGATTTTCACCTGGTGGGTGATAAAACTCACTCTCATGTCGTCCCAAACCTCCTTATGTGGAACACAAAAGAAGATATTTTGAAGAATGTTGCAACTGTTTTTGTCCATATAATGAAAGTCAGTGGGGTCTAAAACAAATTCATTGTATGGGCTAAGAACAGAGAGAGAGAAAATCATATGGGCATTTTCATTTTTGATTTCATTATCCCTTTAAGCAAGCACCTAGAAACTGCATAGCAACACATTAAAAACAACTCAGAAAACCTTAGCAACTGCATTGCAACACCTTGGCAATCACCAACAGCAACATTATTTGCCAGAACAAACACCACTCAGATTTTCTTTAGAAAACACAAAAGTATAGTGTTGCCCTCGTAACAAAAGTTTACCACTTATAGTGGGAGCCTGTTTATGGTTCTTATCGGTTAGAAAATATCTTTCTCTGGCCTGTATAATGGAAATATTGACAAGTTTATCATTTCCAACAGGACACCACATATGTGATACAAACGTGACTTCTAGGCCTCATCAGGGGGATGTATCTCACCCATATACTTTAGTCTACAAAATCTATAAAACAATGAAAAATTGCAGTTTGTCATTACTACATTATTGCTAAGTGTCAGCAGCGCCTCAATATTGGCATGGTAGAGTAATTTTAACATTTGATGGAACAGAGAATGACTAATGTTTGATTCATTTGTGTTTTAGTGAGAATGAGTCAATGTGTGCGAGTGAGAGTAGGGCCTGCTGGGAAATGGCATGGAAATAAACTCCCTCGCAGAGCAACAGAGGAAGAGGGGGAACGGACATGTGGTTCCCATCTGCCATATGAACCTGGAGGATATGAATAGGAAAAACATACAAAAACAGGGCTACACATGAACTCAGCACGAGCTCAAGCAAGGACACAAACACATGCAATAAACACTTCAGGTTTCTCTCAGAAATCAGAAACACGCATTGCTTTGTTTGCACACAATACACGAGCCACACAAGTTAAGCCTGCAAACAAACGCAGCAGTCAAATATTTTTGACGCATCAGGGGCGGTGTGCATGACAATAGTCGCATGGCCCCGTCAGCTCCATAGCGAGAGATGAATGGGGTTCACTGAGACACACAGTGCCGCGGCTCGCACCCGGGCCCCTCAGACTGTGTGGGAACAGCACGTCCCCTCTCATACAAACCATTTGCTCACTCCCAAACATCTTCATTTGAATACAAGACAAGGGGGCTGTGAGGCACCCAAATGGAGAGGAGGAGGAGAATTTGGAAAGGAGGAATTAAAGGCTGCTGGGGTGGAAAGGGGGGGGTCTTTTTGGGAATGTTAAGATGTCCCTGCAAAGCCTCCCGGGTAGATATCAGACTGTGATTACAGAGCGAGGCGTCTGTAATTACAGGCCATCAACTTGGCCCAGTCTGAGGCTGGCATAGTGAGTGCTCTATAGGGATCAGGTAGGTTTCTGACCAATCAGACTGTCTCCACTTTAAACCAATCAGACAGGCATTAGACAGTACGGGTACACCGGGGTCAAACAGTCTGCAAAGACAAAAGGAGTCGAGAGACAATGGAAGGCTTTCAGACATGACGAGGGTACAATAAATGCAAGGAAGTATGGAAATTACACTTAATTATTGATGCTACTGCTCATAATTAGGGTTAGGGATTTGAACGTACCCATTACACAAGCACTCATCCTGTACAGTTCAAGCTACAGACATGAATGACACTTCCAATTATGAGAATTGTTGAAAAGTGGTCTATTATTTTCTAAGCGGTAAGACGTACAATTTACTCTTTAAGCATATTTTTATCTGATCAGTATCTTTACATAAGCTGTCACGCAGGTGTTGTGCAGTAGGTCGTGGTAGGCACCTTCAAGTGGGTTTGCCAACTACAATTCGAAAGGAAAAAAAGCAGTTCAAATATGCGTGAGTGAGGTCCGAGAGCCAATGAGGTTTGGGCAGCGTTTAACTCCTCTTTTAGACATACACTCACAAACTTCCCTAAGCACTTCTCCTCGAGGGAATCCCCGATGCCATTTTGAAGTGCGTTCCAGGCCAGACGGCCTTCCGTATTCAAGTTATGAAGAAAGTGTAAACTGGCGTTGCATCAGTTACACTTTTTCCGTAAGGTGAATAGGGAAGGTGTAGGACGTAGCGTAAGCTTTTTGAGCTGCAAGAGTTTTACACTTTCTTCGTATGTTGAATACGGAAGGCGATCTGGCCTGGAAAGCTCTACAAAATGGCATCGGGATTCCCCTGAGGGTAAGTGCTTATGCTGCATTCACACAGGGCGTCGGCATTAACGCTTCTCGTTTACTTTGAATGGGTGACGTCATGCGCTGCCGAAGTGAATTGTGGGTTCTGTCGCGTCGCTTCACTCGCGTTGCAAGCGGCAGAAGTTGAAGATTTCTCAACTTTTCAGGCACCAATGCAGGCATCAGCTAATCAGATCGCCTTATGCAAACACTCTAGAGTAGTCGCTAGCCAACTGCATTCATGCAACACCGGAAAATAATGTGATTGCCTGTTATCACTATAACGGTCGCGTCAACACAAGCTTCAGACACGCCCTCCGTCAAGCGTTGATGCTGACGCCCCATGTGAATGCAGCGTTAGGGAAGTTTGCGAGTTAGATATTTTACTTCATAACTTGTTAAATATGGATATTTAGTTTTTAAACAAACGCATCGCTTACCACTAAACCACTAGGCCAGTGTTATATATTTTGTTCACTTGAGTACTTACAATATCCCAAATGTTTCCAACTATTTGTAAATTGAATACTGAATACTGAAACTGAATAGAAAATTGCAATTTTAACCAAGGCTCCGGGACGTGTGAGGAGTCGCCTGTCAATTGCATTCATACCCGCGTTAACCCTCGGTTTCCAGTTTTATTTTGTAGAAACCATGGAAACACCAAAGACGCTTTAATATATTACACGTTTTAATAGACAAGGGAACAAATATTGATAGACAGAAAACTAATTGTTGTTATATAGCTCAAAACCTTCTTGATTTTTTGCGAGTACCATGCTTTACCATGCCTCAGAGAAAAACACTATTTTGTCAAGTAGCTAACATAGCATAATCAGATTTAATTATTTTTAGTAACAGGAATACAGAATTTTCTCCATCATAAAATAAGTTTTAAAATGAACTGCATGTCATTTATCAACACAAGCCATTCAGTATTTAATATGATATTCTAAAATCGATCCAGCTTACTGCAGTGTGTCTCAAACAAGTGTCTCACAGCAGCCGTCGAACGAACGCACAGAGTAACGTTATAAAATCATTTTCAACACACTCAAATGTATCTAATATAATAAACAGAGCTGCGTTACCTCATACTCATGACAGGAATAGCGGAAGCGGCGCCGGAGACTGTGTCATAATAAAAGTTCCGCTGCTCGTGAGGCGTGTTGCGCAATCGCTCCAGCGGCGACTCCCACAACACTCGGTCCTGCTCTGCTTCATACTACAGTAACGTTAATAATTGCATCCATGAACATGATTTCTTCCCGAGTCCTATCCCTATTCTTTTGCACCCTCCATTGAAGTGGAGACCACATGTCCCAAGATTCCGCTCTCAAAACTTGGCATCATCAAGCTACACCTTTGTTTTGAATATTCTCTCTAGCGGAGAGAATTATTACATACTGCACCTTTAAATCCACTTTTTCTTTTAACCTTTTGTTGCAATTATTCTGCTTATTGTATTTTAATTTAACTTTTAAAGTTGTAGGAATTATTTTTATTTCAGTTTTAGTCGTTTTAATACTTCAACTTATTTTATTTCATAAGTTTAAGTTTTGTCTAATATTTATATTTTATTTCAGCTATATTTCAACCAAAGAAAATTATTTTAATTATTATTATTATTTTATTTTAGTAAAATAATTTTATAAATTATTTTATTTTAGTTTGACAATAACAACACTGCAAACCTAAAAAGAACGTTTCAAGTGTTTTCATCCATACGATGAAAGTCAAAACAACACTGGACCCCACTGAAGCTCGCTCACTGCATGGACAAAAAACACTTCTCAAAATATCTATTTTAAAAATATCTTCTTTTGTGCTCCACAGAAGAGAAAGAGTCTTGTGGGTGAGAAAATATTGACAGAACTTTCATTTTTAGGTGAACTTTAAGAATCAGATTTGACTTACAGCAAATTGCTGTAAGTCAAGTGTTTAATTTAACTACATTTAAGAGAGGGTTGATTACAGCTTCCAGAAGTATAGACTGACATTCTGGCCACAATTTGGTGAAAACACTGGCGTCTAAGTTCCAACAAAACACAACAGACTCTCTATAACATGGGAACAATGGCAGTAGGAGGGCTAGCTGTTACAGAGGACAGCAGATCATTATGCAAGGTTAACATTTCAGACGGGAAAGCATTAAAGAATGAGGGTCACCAATTACCATCACGTCCTCCAGAGGGGTCTTCACTACCCCATTCAATATTAACCAATGAAGAGAAACCAAGAAGGAATTTATGACATCAAGAAACTTAACAGAATCATGCTCCAGGCGATGTGTTCACCCCAGAAGTGAATCATGGAAGTTTCCCGCTCCTTTTATCTCACAATTTATCACTCTTCACATGAAAACCTTAGTGAAATGACTGGTTCTTAATGATGAATGTAATGGAGAAATGTCCATATTTAAGAATTAAGAGTCACTTGAAAGAGAGATTTCACCCAAAAAAAAACATAAAATTGTGTCATCATTTGTTCACTCTCAAGTTGTTCCAAACCCATATGTTGTTGTTTGCTAGTTGAACTTAACTGGTTATTTTCCATACAATTAGTGAACATGGCTATCAAGCTTCAAGAAGGACCAAAAATAGCATCCAAACATTTCCAGTATCCATAAAGTATCCATAAAGGGTTAGTTCACTAAAAAACTACAATTCTTTCATTAATTACTCACCCTCATGTTGTTCCAAACCCTTAAGACTTTTGTTCATCCTCGGAACACAAATGAAGATCTTTTAAATGAAATCTAAGAGCTTTCTGTCCCTCCTTTGACAGCTACACAACTGCCACTTTCAAGCCCCAGAAAGGTAGTAAAGACATCATTAAAGTAATCTATGTGACTCCAGTGGTTTAACCTCAATTTGTTTGTGCTAAATTTATTTACGAGCATTGAAGATGACTATTTTGTAAATAAAGTGGTAAATTATGATTTTTTTTTGTGCAAACAAAGCAACTGTGTCGCTTCATTAAATTGAGGTTAAAGGTGCAATATGTAAGATTTCTGTCCGCTAGAGGTCTATTCAAAACAAAGGCGTAGCTTGATGATGGCAAGTTTGAGCACGGAATCTTGGGACATGTGGTCTTCACATCACAGCTGGTGGAAACAATCGGGATAGGACTCAAGAAGAAATCATGTTTATGGATGAGATTATTAACGTTACTGTAGTATGAAGCAGAACAGGACCGAGTGTTGTGGGAGCTGAACGAGGCCTCTGGAGCGATTGCGCAACACACGCCTGACGAGCAGCGGAACTTTTATTATGCCACAGTTGCCGGCGCCGCTTCCACTTTTCCAGTCATGAGTATGAGGTAACACAGCTCTGTTTATCATATTAGATACATTTGAGTGTGTTGAAAATGTTATTACATTACTCTGTGCGTTCGCTCTGGGGCTGCTGTGAGACACTTGTTGCACACTTCAGTAAGCTAGATCGATTATAGAATATCATATTAAATGCTGGATGGCTTGTGTTGATAAATGGCATGCAATTAATTTTAAAACGTATTGTATGATGGAGAAAATGCTGTATTACTGTTACTAAAAATAGGCATGGTAAAGCATGGTACTCGCAGAAAATCAAGAAAATTAGATTTAAACTCTAAGACTAAACATGTTGAGCTATATAACAACAATTAGTTTTCTGTCTATAAAACGTAACCAAACAGTTCTTCCCTTGCCTATTAAAACATGTAATATATTAAAGCGTCTTTGGTGTTTCCATGGTTTTTACAAAATAAAACTGGAAACCAAGGGTAACGTGGGTATGACGCAATTGACAGGCGACTCCTCACACGTCCCGGAGCTTTGGTTAAAATTGCAATTTTCTCACAATTTACAAATAGTTGGAAACATTTGGGATATTGTAGGTACTCAAGTGAACAAAATATATAACACTGGCCTAGTGGTTTTTGGATATTTTACTGCAAAAATATTACATATTGCACCTTTAAACCACTGGAGTCACATGGAGTACTTTAATGCCGTCTTTACTACCTTTCTGGGGCTTAAAAGTGGTAGTTGCGTAGCTGTCAACGGAGGGAAGGAAAGCTCAGATTTCATCAAAAAGATTTGTGTTCAGAAGATGAGTGACAGTCTTACGGATCTTATGAAGTTATTTTTAATGAAATCCGAGAGGTCTTACGGATGTGGAACGACACAAGGGTGAGCAATTAATGACAGAATTTTCATTGTGTGAACTAACCCTTTAACATTACAATCAACACCACCATAACTGAATTTCTCTAGAACTACTGCAATCAGTTTTCCTCTAAATCACTACAAGAACATGGAAAATCCATTTGTGGAAAAGAGAACGACTGAAAAGGGCAAAAAAAGAGATAATTTCCAACAGTGACCAGGAGAAACTGAATGGTGTGAGGTAATCTCTGTTAAACCTGTGAACTGACCCAGACTCCCCCAACTAATGAGACCTGGATAATCCTATTTACCCTCCACTCCCCCCCACTTCTCAATGGGATGTATTCTCTAAACCTGGAAAGGTACTGAAAAACCAAGACCCAACAAACAAAACCAACCTAATCCATTCCCATGGGAAACAGGTGATTTTCTACCTGGATGAGAATTTAAGTAATATCTATCCAACATTATACACCCCAGAAAGATAATTTACTACATAAATAAATAGAAATATAGCACTGGTACGTTATATCTCATACAAACACGTTCATGTTACATGTTGTGAAATGAATAAGGCAATTGTCTATCCTGCTAAACTTGCATTGAAATAAGGATGTTGGAAGTTGTTGGAAACATACAATGAAAACATTATAGAGGAAATTAATGAGTTTTAGAGGCACAATAAAAAGCAAATGAACTGCAGATCCACACACTTACCCAAAATATGATGTTGAATCCGAATAAGAAGTATTTAACACAGCAGCTGACCTCTGCTCCTTTAAAATGATGCTGTTTTCTGCTCATTTTGTCCAGGCCAGCCAACGCTGTTGTGATGATTCAAAGATCAGCTAAAACTAACCGGATTGGCAAAAATACGATTCGAAAAAGACTGACGCATCTATATTTCAGCCGAAGGGGCTGCTAACCAGCAATACATCGCAAACCACAACATTGCACCATCAACAAACGCTTTTTCCACTGAGCTAAATTCTTCAGTTTTTAACATATAAACAAAAGGTAGGGAGTTAAATGGGTGGGCAAATTAATGCTCCAGGTCCCCCCTGATAAACCCCACTCCTTTTGGATTGGTGTCATGAGATATGTTTGATATTTTAACCTTATTGTGAACGTCCCGAGGAAACAATCCAGAGCAATCTAACAATCCAGTAAGAATAGTGAAGCGTGACACTGCAATCAGAGGACACGAGCTCACTGTCAAGCTGTCATAGTAAAAGTCCTGTCATCGCCAGAATTCATTAACTAATTACTTATTTAACCAACAAATCATAATGAAATATAAAACGTCTTTCATCACGGTCAACTTTTTAAAGTAGTTCTTAAAGTAATTTCGGGGCGAGATCTGTTGTGGTCGTCTTGAGTAAGTATGCTTTTCCAGACATCAACTCTTGAATTTGTAAGCATGTTGTTGTTTTTGTTTATATCCTT